>ML682006.1:18120817-18288277 GCA_007922195.1 Podocnemis expansa | reverse complement strand
AGGCAAACAAACAGTCAGTAGGTTCAGGCCTTCAACCCCAGCTGGGGTAAGGCAAACAAACAGTCAGTAGGTTCAGGCCTTCAACCCCAGCTGGGGTAAGGCAAACAACCCGTGGCTCGGCTGGTAACAGGGGAGGGAAGGGGAACATAGGCCCACCCGCTCCACTGCGTTCCAGCCCAGGGCCCTAGCAGTGGCTGCACTGAAGGCCACTGTGTCAGTGGGGCTCCCACCAAAACACACTGACTTACAAAACCCTGGGCTACTTCCTTCCCTTACCTGGCAAGGCCTGGGGCACACTGTCCTTGTGATCCCCCAGATAGGACCCCCAGGGCATCCCCATCAGGCCCTCACTATCCTCAGGAGGCAAGGCTGGAAGCTCAGCCTCCTCGGCCAACAGCAGCTCCTCCAGGTCGCACGAGTCCAGAAGGGCAGGCTCGCTGTCCTCAGCAGAGGGGAGCTCGTCAAGGTCCTCCCCAGGAGGAGTCTTCTCCAGGGGTACAATTGACCAAGGCTCCTCACCCTGACCCTTTGCGGGTGGGAAGTCTGGTCACCTGTCAGTTTCCTCTCTTCCCAGTGGAGGGAGGTCTGCCAGGAGTCACAGCCACCTCCCTCTCAGTTCCCCCCATGGCTGCCTGGTCCGTTCCCTTTTATAGTCCTCCTGCTCCCAGCGCCCTCCCCTTGGGTTCCGGCCCCGGCTGCTCTGCTGGGTCTCCTCTGGCCAGTAGGGGGAGTGCGGGCGCTCAGCTGCCTCTGGGCGGCTGTCTAACTGCTCCCCTCTGCTACAGGGGGGAAAAGGTCATTTTAAAGATGGATTTGAAGGAGGAAAGGGAGAGTGAGTGAAATGTAGGTTCAAGGAGAACATTCTAGTCATAGGGGGAGAATAAAATGGGGGCTGGGAATAGAGAACAAAGTAGGGGGTGAGGACTGGTGGGTAGAGCAGTGAGTGGCAAGATGGAGGTCAGGTAGAGCTGTCCAGACCCTTGAATGCAAGAGCAAGGAGTTCGAAATGGACACTGACAGACATGTGGAGCTAGGGAACAATGAAAAAAGGACTGTAACAGTATTTGGGGAATGGCTGGAATGCCAGGATGGGCAAATGAGTTTGGAGGCAGCATTTGAAAAGGACACTCAGTCAGATGTTGACAATTTGGTCTTTGATTTATCCTATTAATTTTAGTCAGCTTCCTGTCAAGCTCTGCTTCCTGTCAAGTTCTCCTGACAAAACTGCATACATTCACAGTGACAATAGAAAACCTTTGTTGCTCCTGTTTAACTTGCAGAAACTGAATGGTTTCTGACCATTAGGTCTTGTTACTGTATGAGCATCCTTAGATTGTTCAATTGACGCTGACTGGTACAGATGAAATGTTAGCTTTTGACAGTTCACAATAAGTCATCATTGTCTTCATATATCTAGCTAGTTTTCAGCTGCTTTAGTGATCATCAGGGGTTTATCTTGAATCCCATTTAATTTTACTTTTCCTGCTCTGAGTGGTGTCACTCAGGACCAAGATCTCAGTGCCAATAAAGCATGATGATGATACATAGTTTTTCTTCTCTGTCTAGACTTCACAAAAGCTCTTGGTACTCTATGATTGTTTGTGTAATACCAAGGCTTTGATGTCTTTATGCTTCCTAAAGTTAAATGCCAGGCAGTTGGCATTATTATATATTGGTCTCTTCAGCGTCCAACTGATTTTGCATCTTTGACAATAATTGTCAAAGTAGAGACCTCACAATTTTGAATTGCATTTGAGTTGTCTTGCTGAAAGATTCAGTAGTGTCCTCTTCAGCCTTTACTTGGATTCAACTTTATTGAATGAAGTCTGCAAGAATCCAGTTTACATGAAGGGATACTTTCTAGTCTTTCCATTTCCGTACTGAGAATCGTCACTGTACAGTTAGCTTCCACCTCTAAAGAAGCGCTGCTTTATTGTAGGAACAAAACTATGGTGACGTGACACCAGAGCCCCACTGGTATAAAATGCAGAAATAACTGTGGGGTTGGGGGAAGAGAAAGGTATTTTATCTGCATAGGTATCTATAGTGGGTTCTCACCTGGTCAGTCATCAGGTCACACATGCTTACCTTGCTGACTCAGTTTCCCCTTTCTTAGGGATTTAAGAGCTCAGGCACATCAGTGATTGTAGTAGCTTAACCCTCAGGCCAAAGCAAAGAGTCCTTCCCTTACAGGATCAAAGCCCACATAAAATTCCAAACAAAATGAAAAATCCAGTCATTTCCCTAGTTTCTTCACTGAGTCACAGCCTTCCTACAAGGGCTTACCTGCCTTTTCCCATCTCTAGGATGTAATATCACTTCACTGTCTCTGGACCACAACTTTCTTCCCTAATCTTTCCTTTGTGCCATGGGCTTCCACACCACTTCCTGATAGTACCATAATGGAGCCTGGCATCTATTCCAAGGGGTCAGCTCAAACTCCAAACCCTGCTTCACTCTTTCCAGTCAGCTTTCCACAGTCTCCTTTTCTAGGCCATTCAGCCCCTGCCCACTTCCGTGTAGTCCCCTGCAAACTGCTGTTGTTTCCCAAGTTTCTCCATCCCACTACCTTGGGCTACTGGGGGAAACAACACACCAGATATTCTCCCAAATCCTATCTCTCTCCTACCAAAAGACAGCCTCTTATATTTCCCAGTTGGCCTGACTCTTAGACTTATGACGTATGCATGTGAGGGTACAGGAGAAGAATGGGAAGCCAGCTTAAATTTAAAGCTGGTAATTGAATCCTTGAAGGCCTAGGTCTCTCTGTTATAGACTCTCTGAGGAGTCAGAGTGGGGAGCTGACTTCAGAGAAGGCAAAAAAGATTGTCTCTTGCTGCTACTCATTCATCCTCTTCCATCAATACAAGGAAGTAAGTGACAAGAAAATGGTAAGATCAGGGCCAGCTAGGAACAGCATTGTAGCAGAAACAGAGAAGACAGACATCAATAGCAGCACAATTCATGTTTTTTGAGCACAATATGTTGGGTCCATTTTACTAACAGCTATTAAATGGTATATATTTAATATATAGCATTTTAATACTTACTAATGACATGGCATATATTAATGTATGCAACTAGAAAGAAAGGCTTATTAAATATGGTCATATATTCTAACTAGTGTAATTCTGCCACTCCCCTTTTATTCATGAATTGATCTACTTTTGTACTGAGGACCATAATTTTCTTCTTTTACTGAGGACTGTAATTTTCCTCTTTACAGACTCTGTTGGTACCAACCTATAAAGTCCAGTTTACACAACATGTGGTGGCCAAGTCTCCTGCCTACACCTTAAAATGTCAGCCTTGTGTTGATAAATCTTAACTAGCTTCATGTTCATTGTAGGGCAAAGCACTAAATATACTTTCTAAATTTCAAAATCTTTCATGGTTATAATTCCCACTTCCTCAAAGCTCCTGTTTGTTGCATACATTACTTGAATGCTACAATCTCTTTCTGCTTCTCTCACCTTCCTTGCAAAGAGCTACCAAAAAGAAACTATTTGCAGATCACAGCAAGAAGTAATGTTATTGATTAAAACTCAGAAGCTACGTGACATGTTCTTAAGCACCACTTGCTGGCCTCCCATTTATTTAAATCTATTTACATACATAAAGCATTCTCAGAGCATTACTTTCTGTCTATGGCAAGCACAGTTCCTTCTCCAATTATTATTGCTGCTGTATACGAGAGCTTTCTTATGTCTGACTATCTTTAAAACTCTTCCAATTCCAACTGAGGATCCACCTTTCTCCTGCTCCATGACTCTTAAAACTATCTGTAACAAAACAATGAAAACTTGTATTATTATTCCTGTCCTTGCCTCTTTCTTTTCAACTTGTCCTTTCCATCTTCAACCCTGTAGTCCACCTATTAGAACCATATATTTTTCTTATGTTATTGTTATGACACAAGCATACACTATCTTCTAACCTACACATGATTCTTGTAATTACATGTACAGGTTGTGGTCAGCTGGGAAGAGACTTTTGATATCTCTCAGTGAAAGCAGCTCTTCAAAAGTAAATAGTAGCTGACATCTGTTTCTCACAGATGTATAATTATTTTACTTAGAACTCTTTATTTTTAAAAACACATAGAAATTGGAGATATATGTAACATATTTTATATAATTATTAATAATAAATGTCCTTGTATTATTCTTATGTTTTCAGGGTGGAATATTTTTCATTCCTCTTGTAGAAGTAATAACAGTTATTTCATTTATAGCCACTATGTGCCCCCCAGCTAAGTCCATGTTGAAATTCTGGTCAGAGACTCCTGGTCAAGAAGAAAAACATGCAAGGAGTCTTGTGGCACTTAAAGACTAACAGATTTATTTATCGCAAGACTGTTCATGGGAGAATATCCCACTTCATCAGACACTTTGAAGAGGGAGAACTTACAGAACTGGATGAAAATAAATGCAGGGGAGTGTAAGACATGGGATCAGGTCACACTGCAACAGCAAATCAGAGCATTGCTTTTTTTGCTTTACTAGACTAACATGGCTGCCCCTTTGGAGGTCAAAAAGGAATGTCTCCCATCAGAGTCCATCAGGGCTTCCCCTTAACGACTGCCCAAAGTACTCTGTCTACAGTGAACTGAGTGCACTGCCTGTATAATCCTTTCACAATTTCTGCTTTGTTTAAGAAAAAAAGGCAACCAACAGTGTGTACTCCTACATAGGAGCAAAGAACTCTACTACTGCACTATCTGTATTGCCTTCTTTTTTCCTTTTAGCTAGTCATTATTTTTTATATTTTTTAACTTAAAATCTGTATGTTGCTGATTTTTCCCAGTTCAACAAAACACTCACAATTTTGCTGCTGATCTCTCTCTCTCTCATCTCCAAACAGCACACCAAGCACATGAAAATGCCAAATGCCTGTAGCCATACTACCTTAAACTGTGATCTTGTCAGAATTCATAAGGGCAGCTAGATGTGTACTTGCATGGCTGGTCTCCAAGACAAACCCATGTGAGATTAGTTCAAGTTACTAGTCAATAAGTGGTGCTCTATTTTCAGAACAACAAATTCTGTTCCGAAACACACACCTCACAGCCCAACTGAACTAGATGAAATTCAGCCCTGCTCTAAGTAGCTGCTAGTTGGCCCGGTAAGACCACATAGTATGGAAAAGAGGCCAGAACATGACCTAGTGGCAATGCTAAATCAATATCCCAGGTTTATGTGGGGAATCACTCTAATTAGGGGGCACTGTCTTTTATAATTTCTCACATTTCACACTCATTTGATCTAATGAACCATATTTATAGTTGGTTTTTGCATCCCAGATATTACCCATAGTCATCTCTTTCTGGTAAGATGTGCTTAACAGAACTTATGGGAGAGAGGTGAAAAGTAGCTTTAAATCTCCATGTTCCTCAGTCAATTCTTGGATCACTTCTCACCAAATCAGTCAAATCAGAGCAACCTGCACTGACTACCAGTGGCCACAAAGCACTAATACAAAAGCCAGGGACCTGCAAGGCAAAGGTTAGTCCCAGCCATGCTTTTTTTTCTTGGCCATACTGGCCAAAGCTGGGAGTGGCATAGGATCTGCTATGACAGATCTCTACCATCTAAAGCTCTCCTCTCCAGTTGGTTGGGGTAATCCTCCCATGACTGGTTAAACCCCCTGCAGGGGAGTTGTATAGTAGGGGAGCCTCAAAAAGCTGCCTTAACACTGGAAACAATCAAGTCCAATGTACATCATTCTGAGTCTGAGTGTTAGCATTGCATCTATAATGCTTTGAAAAGCATAATGAGGTCTATGGGCAGTAAACCCAGTAGTAAAGAAAATATATCAATCATTTATTTTTAAATAATTAAGAGAATTAAACTTTTTGGGGACAAAATGTCTCTTTAATTTTTTTGTTTTGTTTTGCTTTATATGGCAGTTTTGAAACACAAAAGGCAGATTCATAATACAGATGAAGTTGTCTGCTTACTCCCAGAACCCCAGCTGAGTTCTCATGCCAAATTTCAGTCTGGAACATTTTACAGCCAAAGGATAAATCTATGAAAATAGAAATTTAAAATGGAATCTAAAATGGCATCTGGAGTAGTATTAAGAAGACTTGCACCCGTGCCATGTGTCCAGGTGATAAAGATGTCATCAATGTAGCACAGGTAAAGAAGAGGTGTTTTGGGATGAGACATGGCAGGCATGCTCTTGAAGATTTTCACAGAGATTTCAGTGATTTCCACGACACCATCAAATTGAGCCTGGAACACTCCACATAGGAGATCCACTTTCTTGACACTGCAGTACAAATCAGGGATAGACGCATCGCCGCCACCCTATACTGAAAACCTACTGATAGGTATAGTTACCTACATCCTTCGAGCTTCCATCCTAAACACACCACATGATCCATTGTCTACAGCCAAGCCCTAAGATATAACCGCTTCTGCTCTGATCCCTCAGACAGAAACAGACATCTTGAGGATCTCCATCAAGCATTCTTGAAACTACAGTACCCACCTAGGGAAGTAAGAAAACAAATGACAGAGCTAGACGGGTTCCCCGAAGTCATCTACTACAGGAGAGACCCAAGAAAGAAAGCAACAGAACACCACTAGTCACCACATACAACCCCCAAGTCAGACCTCTGCAAAAGATCATTAAGGACCTACAGCCTATTCTAAAAGATGATCCCTCTCCCTCTCAAGCGTTAGGAGACAGACCACTCCTTGCTTATAGGCAGCCCCCTAATCTTAAACAGATTCTCATCAGCAACTACAGATCTAACAACAGAAACATTGAAGCAGGCACACACCCCTGCAACAAACCACGCTGCCAAGTCTGCCCACATATTTGCACAACAGACACCATCATAGGTCCTAATCGAGCCTGCTACTCCATCAAAGGCTCATTTACCTGCTCATCTACTAAGGTGGTCTATGCCATCATGTGCAAGAAATGCCCCTACACCTTATATATTGAACAAACAGGAAGATTGCTGCGTAAGAGGCTGAATGAGCACAGAGCTGATATCAGAAATCAGAGAACAAAGAAACCAGTTGCTGAGCACTTCCATCCTCCTAATCACTCGATGACTGATTTGTTAACGACTGTTGTTAGAGATGTAGCTGGGACATCAAGACTTCAAAGAGAAACAACTGAATTCAAATTAATATGCAAGCTAAATTCTGTGAAAGCAGGACTGAATCGAGACTATGGGTTCTTTTCCCATTACAAAGGGTAATTTGACTTCAGGCTTCCCATGGTTTGAACCTGAAAACTGCTCTGATTTGCTGTTACTTTATGACCTGATCCTATGTTTTACACCCCCTTGCATTTATTTTCATTCCTTTCTGTAAGTTCACCCATCTTCGAAGCATCTGAGGAAGTGGGATCTTCTCCCACAAAAGCTCATGCAAAAAATAAATCTGTTAGTCTTAAAGTGCCACACAACTCCTTGTTGTTTTTTTACTGGACTAGACTAACATAGCTATCCCTTTTGAAATTAAAAACACTTGACATGAGCGAGTGACTTAAGTGAGTGAGCTAAGAAACTTGATTGTAACACCTTCGAATTTCTGTCTTTATTGCAGGGGATGTGTTATGCATAGATGCTAATAAGAATAAAAGGAACTAAAAACAACCTATGAAAAGTAAGGCTACCCCAACATTCATGGAATGTGGAAGTATAGATAAGGAAAAGAGGGTTGACACTTTCATACATATGGAGAGGTGTGGTCAGATGTACAAGACAATAAAGGTTGGGTGAAAGTGGAAAGACTCAAGGGATGACCTCACAGGACCAACCAGCAGGTACCATCTCTCTAGAAATGATCATCTACTGAGAGGTCCACTGAGCCGTAGAACATCTTTTGAAGATGTGCACATGACCACAGTTATAATTATCGCATCACTCTTTATAGTAGTTTTATATGCATGGGTAGTTGTAACTTTACTTATTGCTTTAATAAAACTTGTCGTACAGTACAGCTAAGGTTGTGTACTTGTGATTGTGTCTCTGGTCACTGTCCTTGGAATTGGGGTGTTCACAGCATTTCCAAATTGAAATAAGTATCAGAGGTGATTTTCCCTCTATGGAGCTTGAAACTGTAGCAACTGACTCTGAACTCATGGTCAGCAAAATAAAAGGCTACATCAGGCTGGCCATTGAGTCCCGTTGTTCTTTATCTGGAATGTGACATTGCCTGTCAAGGTGCACAGTGCTGCTCCTCTAATAGGGAACACTGTTTGCAACCTATTAACACTTCCTTCTGCCTGCAACACATACACTAGCTGCTAGAAGATCTATACTACCTTACCTACTGACTGGATTCCCGTGGTGTTTTGTGACATAACTGTACCCCTACAAGGCAATGGGTTATGTCATTGACTAGAGTGGAAGCATGACGAAACCCTTGGTGATCCAGCCAATGTATTAATTATCTGTGCTCCAAGGGCTCTCAGGTACTATGACCAGCTCATGGTAGCATGGGAATAAGAAGTTCTGCTTTCCATCTTCCTCCTGTAAGAGCAGCAAGATTTTGCTTAGTGTTTCAAGACACACATTTATCTAGTACAGACTGTTAATCTTATCACAAAGCTCCCCAGAGCAGGCTGTGTGTTTAGTCTGTTATTTTGTTTTCTGAGCTATAGCTAAGTCAGGGCATGCTCCTTGATCTCTCCATCTCTTTAGGTATTTCTAAAATGCTTAGCACTGTGGTACAAGAACAGTTGATACTAGTAGCCGAAATTTTCCACAAGTAGGGGGACAAGACTTTTGTTTCGTGATTACAGATGACCAAACTTCCATCCTGGAAAATATTTACAAGCCAAATCATCTGATATATTCATAAGCATAGTGCCATACAGTGCAAAATGAGACAGTCATGCAAAACACATCACTGGCATATTCTGTCTCCCCCAGGCTTTCATTTCCTTACATGTAGGAAGCCAGTGGTGTCTACCTGCGTGACATATAAGAATGGCTTTTTTGTCCTGTGTTGAAAGTTGGGGTTTTGGGTAGTTTTTTTCTTTCCAGAATTGTTGAGCCCTCTCCAGAATTCGGTAATGAAGGCATGTAGCTTAGTTATGTATGTGCTCTATCTTATTTATACTTGGAACTCTTTAGCTGGGTGAAGTTGGCAGCGATCAGGGCTTGGTTCAATACCTAGGAGTTCCTTTTCAACAATACACCAGAACTGGCCCAAATTCCCACCTCGTCACCTGGGAAATTCAACAGCATCTCTTCAGTGCCTTCAAAAGACTAAGTGCTTCCCCTCTCACAAGCACATAAGCTGAGTGTAGAAAGAAGACCTTTTAATAAACAGAAGAAAGTAACTTGGCAAGAATTTGACAAAACAGCACAAGAAGGATTCATAAACGTAAACCCAGCAGCAACACTCCCACACCAGAGTACATTGGGCAGTGTCCCTTTGTCTCACCCTTCTTGCTTCCCAGAACCACTCTCACAGTTGCTGCCCTTCGTCAGCGATGACCTAGGCTTCAGAAGTGCATCTGAGTGAGTTCACCTCCCACCCTGATAGAATTGAGAGGAAGGAGGCACCTTGCTCGCCCCACCAGTCATTCACCGCTCTGCCAGCCATACCACCTGCTACTTTGCTAACCACCCTGCAAACGTTCCACCAGCTTTTCCACTAGCCACCTCACCCGCTGCTCTGCTGCTCACTCTCACCTTCTGTTGCCAACTGCTTCTTCTATGACCTCTGCGGGTGGGTGCCTCAGGGTTGCACCCAACTGCCAGAGATTGCAGCTCTTAGTGGATGAACCCCAGTGCTGTAGCTGGGCAGGAGTGCTGTTCCCCAGTAGATGATGATAAAACAAAAGACTCCTAATAAAATCTTAATTTAGCTTTATCTTAATATAATGGGATAGGGAGATTAAACCATGTCTGGGACTCTTTGGCAGCACCCACTCTTCAAGGCAGGAATACCTGTTCCCAATCCCTATTAACCTTCACAGACGCTGGCCTCTAAACCCCTTGCATAGCCACTTCTGTTCAGTTGAGAATGATTCCCTTCATCAGAATGGGCTAAGCACAGTTCTGAGGACCTTTATTCCTACAAGGAGGACAACATTTCATTCCTCCTGGAATTAACATTAAATGATTTGTAATCCAACACCAGTCAAAATGATCATTTGGGCAAAGCAATCCCACCATGATGAGCACCCAGGGAGGAAGGATGTGCTTGTGCTAACATAGTCCGATCCTGAAGCCTTTCCCCTCAATGGGAGAGAGCTCATTCAGATCCTGCATACATATTGTCTCATGACTAGAATTCATCCAAATGCTTCAGGTTTGATGCACAATTATTTAAAAACATTTACTGATACAGCAAACAGATATGTTCATCTTGATGAGAGGAAGAAAGAAAAGATGTACAGTATGAAGATATACAAATTAAACAGTGATTTTGTTCCTGTACCAAAGAGAACTAAGTTAGGGATCCTTTGTCCTTGGACTTATTGGTTTTCAATATCATGCTTGTTTTGAGCTTAATATTCTCATAAATTCAAATGAGGAAGAATTTGATAAATGTGAAATTGTTATTTGATTTGAAATGAAATGTGAAATACTGTACATTATACCAAAGGATACTGTTGCAGCCAGACGAGCACATTCACATTGTATTTTTGCTTTTGTCTAAACTGCAGACTGGAATGTGAATGATTTTTTAAAACTTCTTTCAAGATAAAAACAGGAGTGCATCTTAATTTTTAAACAAAAGATATTTATTGTTAACGTAACCGGATTTTTCTAAAGAACTGCTCCTTCAAATCTCCTTTCATAATCAGATGAGTCATTTGTTTACTTCATTCGTTTTTCAGATCTGCAAGGGGGTTTCCAAGCTGTCCCTTTTTCAGCAGATGGAATACTCATATGATTCCATCCCCATAGCAACCACAGCTGCACCAGGCAACCAGTGCTCCCTTGATTTCCACACAACACGTGAGGTCACTGGAGCCTGCAGAATCTTCTTTATACCAATCGGTGTCCTCTTTGATTTAATACAGTTTAACATTTGATTTGACCCATATCCCAGGAAATATTGCTAACACTGAGAAATAGAATGCTCATCTTAAAAAAATATGGCTGCATATTTAATCCTGGAAAATGTACAGAAGTGTGCTTTTTAAAAAAACAAATACTAGGTAATGTATAGCCAATAGCAATCATAAATACAGTAGCAATTTCACTGAAATTTCATTTACAAACCAAAACTTATAAACAGTATTTAAAGGAATAAATTATGCAAAATTTGAGTTCTGTTCTATATAAACATGATAAATGCATCATATTACCTTGTTTTAAATAAAATTATATCAAAATTTGATGACCATTTATTGTGTAAATATACAAGTGCTATAGTTTCACTAACATTTTTTTTAAATATTTTTCTGCAGAAGGTAGCTATTCTTAAAAACAAGATATGAACCCAAACACTAAAGATTGTTTTCACTGGCAAAGAAAACTGTGATGTGTGGGTTTTTTTGCAGGGAGGGGTTGGTTTCTCTTTGTTTATATCAGTTTTATTTTTTTCTCCATAAACAAAAAATTGCAAAGTCTGTAGCATGTTTCTATGGCTTTATTTAATGTTGCTATAACATGCCAGTTACTATGTATATTAAAAAGCAAACCATTATTTTCCCTTGGAATGTTCTCTTCAGGTCAGATAATTCCCTGATAGAGGTTGGCTTTATAAAAACCATATATAATTACTTCATTTTCTAATGCTTGATATCACCATAATACCTAACCTTTCTTCTAAATTTTTACCAAGTCTTCTTCAAGTGAGAAATTGTAATATTCTAAAAACTGGGTGTAAAACAGGTTTTACAGAATGTAGATAGGGTGAAGCCCTGACCCTGCTGAAGTCAATGACAAACTGCCCATTACATTTGTTGGAGTCCAGGATTTCTCCCATAATTCCTTAAGGGAGCAGGTGTACATAGGAATGAAGCTATGATGACTATTTTTTGTGCAGAAGAACTTTTAGTTCTAGATACTCTTCCTATATGCGTAGTCCAGCAAAACTCAGCCAGAGGAAGTATACTTTATTGGGCTCCTTCAGAGAGAGATTTTTTCCAGTTCTTTAGATCTTTTCCTCATCAGATAATCATAATTCTGATAGAAGAATGCATTTGCTCTTTATGCATGGAAAACAATGAGAATTATAATGCTATCATTTCCAAACGGCAAAACATGAATTTTGAGATACTGCCAGTGAAAACTCTCAGTAAATATTCTCAAACTGAAGTTCACATGTCTTTCACACCATCAAGAACTCAAAACCTGTTGAAATTGTTTAATTTTCAGAAGAAGTGTAATTTTGTAGAGTTTGCTAGGTATTTGTGAAAACAGTCTAACTAGAGTTAAGATGGATCTTGAATTGTTGATATATTTAAGAATGTGAGTATATGATGGGGTTATTGGCAATAGCAGAGGACTGCACTTAGTGACCCAGGAAGCCCTTTCCAGTTGCATGTCACTATATAAAAATACTGACATAAAACAGTGTAGAATTCTGTGGGATTTGAAAATTTAGGAAAAATTATCTGCAGATTCCTATTGAGCCTCCTTTGAAGTATGTAACACAAGAAATTCATGAATGCTAACTTCAAACACTACTATTAGACATTTTGTATTTCCTTAGGCATCATACCAATTGTGTATGGCTCACTCTAGGTTCCATTGACATTTTGGCATTGATAATTTTAGATATGTTAAGACCAGCATTACAGAAAATGATGTGTATGCAACAGATGTACACAGAATTTCCTTAAATTGAAGTAAGATTTCACATCTGTTTCTAGCCTAACAGCATCTGGAAGATTATAATGTGTGCACTATTTAGAAACCTGCAACACTAAAACATTGTTCCTTTTTAAAAATGTGTCTGAAAAGTGTTAGAATAGCAGTAACATTGCTGTGCTAGTTCCAATGAGAATCTAGCATAGTTCCAGTTGTTAATCATGAGGTTTTTTAATAAAGAAAACAATTTCCATGTTAAGTATTTATTAATAATCCTTGGGCTCACACAAAGGTCAGTCAATTAGACACATCCACTGTCAGGATTATAATACAAAGAATTGGTGTATTAAATGCAAGCCACCATTAAGACTTCAATAGGTCCTTCCATTTCGGATTTAGATTTGGATTCAGATGAGATTTGGGAAAATCTGGCAGTTGTGAATGACTGAGATTATTATTTGCAATACAGGTGTGTCTAGAGACTCCAGACAATACAGGCCCCACTGCTAAATTCTGTTTTGGGCAACAGCTTTTGATGGACTTATCCTCCATGAACTTATTTAATTCTTTTTTGAACCCAATTATAATTTGGGCTTCATAACTCAATCAGTCTTGAAGAATTGATTGGGTGGCACATCCCCAAGACACTAGTTGGATTTTAACTCACAGAGCATCTTACAAATCAAACTGGGGGTGAGTAGAGTTTGCTTCCTTCACAAAAAATATAATTCATTCCTTTGTTTTCCATCTTTTAATGAGCTGCTTATCCTGAAGAGGATCTTCTCCCTTATTCTATGGCTATTTGCTTTAAGAGCCTTTGGCATAGGGCCTTGTCACAGGCTTTCTGGAAGTCTTTGTCACTAGATCATCCTAGTTCACAAGCTTATTGACTCTCTTAAGGAATTCTAATAGATCAGTGAGGCACAATTTCCCTTAACAAAAGCCATATTGACTCTTCCCAAACAAGTTGCACTTATCTAGGTGTCTGATAATTTTATTCTTTACTGGTTTCAACCAGTTTCCCTGGTACTGAAGTTCAGCTTATTGAGCTGTAATTGCCAGAAACACCTCTGTAGATTTTTAAAGAATTGGCATTACATCAGCCAGCCTGCAGTCAGCTGATACAGAGGGTGATTTAAGTGACACTTTACACACCTCTGTTGGTAACTAGCAATATTATATTTTAGCTCCTTCAGAACTCTTAGGTGAATACCATCTGGTCCTAATGACTTTGTATGGTTTAATTTATTAGTTTGTTCCAAGACTTCCTCTATTGACACTTCAGTCTGGGACAGCTCCTCAGACATGTCACCTAAAAAGTGTGGCTCAGGTGTGGGAATCTCCCTTATGTCCTTTGCAGTGATGACTGACAAAGAATTCATTGAGCTTCTCTTCAATGGCCTCCTCTTCCTTGAGTGCTCCCTTAGCACCTTAATTGTTCAATGACCATGCAGATGGTTTGGCAGGCTTCCAGCTTTTGATGTACTTAAAAAGATACTTCATTGTTAGTTTTGTATCTTTTGCTACTTGTTCTTCAAATTGGTTTTTGACCTGTCTAATTAATACTTTTACACATCACTTGCCAGAATTATGTTCCTTTCTTTTTTCCTAACTAGGATTTGACTCACAATTTTAAAGGATACCTTTTTGTCTCTTACTACCTCTTTTATGCCACTTCTTAGACATGGTGGCATTTCTTTTATCCACAGGTTTTAGTGGTAGCTTCTTGGGTCTATTTACTGGGGATTGCTGGGCAAAGACTGACCCACAGTAGAATGAGGTAAGGATATCCTGGAAAGGATTTGTTTTTTAATTGCAGGAGGAAAGTAATCCAGCTCATGGAGTCTGGGCAATTTGCGAGTATCTTCACAAATAGCTCGCACTTGCCTGAATACTCATGAAAAACAAATATGACCTGGCGGCTATATTCACGAATCACTGTGCATTACATTCAACCTGCTCTACCAAATGCAACAGCATGTGCCTCCCACATCTAAGGGTCCTATTCACCACTTTCCTTCTGAAGTTTACTGTTTGAATTATTATAAAGCAAGTCTACCAGCCAGTCCTTTGATGTGATTAGAGAGGATATATGGATAGAGCTGAGTCTGAAAGAATGACCATAGACCATGCTATTTATTTAGTATTGTTGCTTTAAGAAATTGTTTGGACATGCTGTCAAAACTGATCCAGGAAATCTATCTCAAGGACATTAGAAATCTACTAACTGGTAGGATCAGCAGCCATTATAAATAAATAAATAAAGATTTCAAACAAAGTTAGGTATGGTAGTACAAAATAAATAAATCAATCAGCACATACCCAGAGTGATAAAAATATCCCTTATATAACAAGCGTCCCTCAGTAAAATTGGAAGTATGTATCAATTATAACTGAACTGTTATTGTTGTTTGTTATCCAAGGCCTTCAGGACACTACAGTCAGATCTGTGAAAGAGAAGTTCTGGAATAGAGAAATATGTATGCAGTAAAATCTTTTCAAAACCATAAATTTGTAGTAGAAAGTAAAGTAGATACAAATAAAATGTACATGTGTGCAGTAAGCTGACGCCTACTTTAATCAAATATTCAAAGAAAACAGACATCTTAGTGGGTAAAAGAGGCTAAACCAGTGGTTCCCAAACTTTTTCAGGCTGGAGAACCCTTTTTTAACAAAAAAAATCTTTGCGCCCCCCCTGGCTGATTATGTAATCTGGCCCGCACCACTGGGATAGCCAGTGAGCAGTGCTGCCACCACCATTGCCTCTGCCACTGGGGAGCCAAGCTGCAGCAGCTACGGCCCCCTGCCCTTGCCCCTGCCAGGGAGCTGCCATGGCCCCATTCCCCTGCCAGGATCTGGCCATGGGTGGGGAGAGGCAGCGCTGGCAGGGAGAATCAGGGCTGTAGCTGGATTCTGGCCCCAGTAGGAAGAGGCTCTGCGGACCCCCTGCAACATGTCTGCAGACCCCTGGGGGTCCCTGGACTACAGGTTGGGAACCACTGGGTTATACTATCAGGAAGGTACAGAGTGAGTTTAATTAGGAAGCAAGAAGATAGACACTCCTTTGCAATGAATGTTGCTTAATGAAGTACGGTCAGTAGTTTGATGGCTTAGGAGATGTAGGACATTTCACCTTTATTTTGCCAGTTTGAATCTAACCCAACTCACTATTGGTCAAAAGTTACCATTACCTGGATAATGATTCTGCATCACCTGTCCACACAGCCCTTGTTCAAGATAGTGTGTGAAATGAGCCCCCCCAAAACAAAGCATTAAAAAAAGTATTTCAGGCCCATTTAAGCATTTTGTTTTGTCAAAATAAAGGCATTTACTGGGAATGCATCGATTTTAATATTTGATACTGATACAGTTCAAAGATTGTTGAAAACAAAATGTATATCATCTTATGGAAATGAACTGTTCTGATCTTACCAAAACTAAAATATTTAAATTGCCCTGAATTGTGTTTTGACAGGGAATTTTTTGTTTCATGGAAATTTACGGCTTTTCATTCTGATTGAAAATTCCAGTTTCTGACCAGCTCTACAAAGGTATGTGGAAGGCTCATTCTTTTTCAGAGAGGATATTTGTTCCTATCATTACACCATCATTAGTGCTAATTGGCGTCTTTGTTTTCAGTCCACTCTGAGAGGCCAAGGACTGGCACTAGGAGGAGGAGTATGCTGTTCTTTTCTTTCTTAGCAGGTCTCTGAGTTTGTCAAGATTGACGTGTGCATTGTTACTTCACAGGCAGTTACCTGGTCTGTGATTGAACTTTACACAGCTGTCAGTTTAGCACCTTTCACCAGCACAGAACAAAACAAAAACAGAGAACATCGTTGGACAGCTGAACAGAGCGCTGTGTTGAAGTGTGACAACATGAATAAAACAAAGAGTTGTCAAAATGGTCAGTTTTTTGACCACAGTCCAGCCAGATTTTGATTGACATGAGATACCTGGTGCTACATGGGACTAGCCACAACTAGGGCTCTGTTGTGCTTTCCAGATGTAGGCCTGCCCCAGTGGGAGTTCTGAGGCACTGAACCCACAAGCACCAGGGACCTCTCTCCCCAGGATGGTTAGCATTCCAACGAGAGCACAGAACACAACCAAAGTCGACCTCTATTCAAGCCACAGTTCAGCCCTTAGGCAATATGAAATCACTGTATGCAAAGAAAAATGCAAGTCCTTGCATGATGAACTAACAGATATTTTCATGCCTGAAAAACTCAAGGCCTGATCCAAAGTCCATTGATGTAAACAGGATTCTTTCTGTTGACATTGATTGGACTTTGGATTTGGCTCTCAGGAGCACCACAGGCTTTCCTCCACCAGGGCCACCCACCTGCTGCCCCATACCCCACTGCAGGGGGCTGCTGCTGGAGTGAGGGGGCTGGGGTGAGGCAGGAACACACAGCCAGCCTAGCCTCTGCTTCCAGGGCCCTGCCCCAACCCCTTCCTGCAGCATCAGCAGGGCAGGAACACTTTAATTGCTCCTGGCCTGTTGGCACTGAGCAGAGCAGGGGATGCCAAATTATCCAAGAAGTTTTAGGAGCTGGAACCTGGGGCCCCCCTTTTGGCTGGGGCCCAAGGCTTAAGTTAATATATATATATCCTTAAGTTAACTGCAAAAATATGCTCAAATCTTGTACATTTTGGAATGAGATGTGTCTTTAAAAGACTGAGCTATATATATATAATCTCAGCCTTTTAAAGACACATCTCATTCCAAAATGTATAAGATCTGAGCATTGTTTTGCGGTTAACTTAAGAAGTTAGTACGCAGAGTTTGATGCTTTCGATTTTTGTTGTAGAAAATCTTTCTTACAGTGATTGTAATTTTCCTCAATCCTACGATTTAAAGAAACTGTTGTATTTACTGCTGCACAGAGAGAAATGTTATCTGATATTACAGTGACATGTTGCCTCCAGACAAATCAGCATTCATTATTCAAGCAGAAAAATAAATTAAGTGCAACATTTAGATTCTGTACATTATGTTTTTAAAAAGCAACAAAAAGAAAAAAAATCTAATGTCACCTGTTGACTGTGGAAATGGAATAACTGAGGAAAATGAATTGCCTACTTTTATAATGATATATTTGAGTATGTAGATAGAAGCATGAAAATTTTCAGTAGTGTTTCTGGGAATTAGCATTTAAAAACAAGTGGGATTTGCTTTATAAAAGGCACAATTTAATGAGCAAACCAGCCAATTTAAGTCATTTAATTCAATAACATAATACATTGGTGTAACAATTTCATTAGCATTGAAAATTTAGTAACTATTAATTTTGTTTTGCTTTGAACTGTCAAATAATAAGAATATCCTATCTCACATTCATAAAGTGTGACCATTGTAGTTGTTGTAGCTGATGAAGCTTGCATCTTCTAAATGCATTAACAGCATACAGAGCTTCCAGCTTTTACATACACCTGGTAATTTAAAGTAGATATATAGAAAACTAGGTTAAACACCTCACTACCCATGTCTAGGGCAATGGTTAGTGAAGACTCCACTCTCCCTGCCACCATCAAGTGATAGGATTACCACAGAACCTTATTTCTACAGACTTCATCTTGCCTGTTAGCCTCTGGCTAGTGCTTGTCACATAAACTTGATGCCTACATAGTTGCTGGGAAGGGGAGGAAGAAGGAGCTCCTCTTTCTTCATCGTTTTTTAGAACTACTCTGTTACTGTGTGCTTGGGCAACTCTACTCAACTCTGCAGTTGGCTGAAAAATATTTTGGCAATAATTGAGTTAATGACTTTTCCTGTCAATGCTGATTAAATGAGAAAGGGAAAATCTTGTTGATCAGCTCTACTGTGCACAAGTGGATAGAATAGAAAATAGCCCTGCAACTGCCCAGCAGCCTAAAAAATGGCAAATCAGTCCTGGCAAATCAGTCTTGTTTATGCAGGTCATCCTAGAGATTCTATGTAAGCCACATCTTACCAACAGCCTGCCCACTACGATTTCCATAGCCACTTGTCTGATGCACTCTGGCTGGAGATTAGACTTGCTGCTTGCTTCCTGTGTGGATCTTCTTATGCACAGTTCCAAAGGGGGTAGGCCGTATTAGTCTAGTTTAGCAAAATAAGAAAGGAGTCCATTTGCGAGTCTTTAACTGCCACAGAACTCCTTGCTTGTTCTTACGCACAGGCACCTTTCCTGCTTATTCTTCTCGTTCTTAGTCCTGGTGTGCAGTGAGTATGAAGTTTGATAATAATACTGCTTACCTTGACCTTCTGCAGCCTGAGTCTCCACTGTCAGAGCATTAAGTTTGAATTAAATGGTGCTGTAATTAGACTTGATAACACCACCTCTGCAAGTGGCATAGCACTGAAGGCAAAATCTACAATTCAAATTTATGTCTGGGTAGCTGGAGAATAACTCTAATCCTGCTTTTTCTGTTTCTCCAGACTGCTATACCAGAGCAACATAGCTCCTCCCTTGCCTGCAGCTCTAGAAAGTTCTCACGTAATTCCTCTCTCTACATACAGTCCTGTGTCTCTCTTTTGTGCCTGCAGCACAGAAACAGCAGAGAGAGAGTTTCCTGCCTTTTTTTTTTAAGAGAGGAGGGGGAGTGAACAGAGGATCAATGCCTCCCCAAAAGCCCACGTGCCTCCTACCACAGTGCAATGCATTTCAAGAAGTAATATAAGCAGTGGGGACATGAGGCCCCCAAGCGAGCAGTTTGCTGTGATCATTCACCCAGGGCTGGCTCAACCGATAAACAAATAAGGCAGTGGCTTTGGGTACACTGCCTTAAGGGCAGCAGGAGGGGACGGCTCAGAAGCTCCCCTCCCCAATCCAGCCATTCCACCCTCAGGGTTGGAGCAAGCCAGACCTTGAGGTGGGCTCCACTTTCTCACCCTGCCTCTGGGTTGGCCCACTGTGCCCATTTGGGAGGAAAAGCCAGCACAGGGGAGGAGCAGGAGAATGGATCCCCCCCTCTGGGCTGGCTGGCCCACTCCACCCCTTGGCCAGCTGCTCCCTGCCCTGGGGGCAGGGCGAGCTGGCTGGAGCAGGGGCAGAGTTCTGTGCTCCTCCTCCTGGAGGGGGTTGCAAAACCAAAAGTCGGCTCAGGGCGCCACAGCCCCTTGAGCTGGCCCTGCATTCACCTTCCCTTTCTGTAATTTGACAGCCTAAAATCAAATTACAATCCCACCCCCAAGTGCAGGCAAGCCCTAAGTCTCAGACAGCCTGTCTGAAAGTCCAGTGCATTCCCCATTAAAGTCAATGGAAAGACTCCTGACCTCGGTGGGAAGACAGCTGTCTATTAATTTTGCTACACAGTTCTAAATAAACAACACTGTAGTTTTCCTTGCTTGAAGTTGTTTGTCATAATGTAATTTATTGTGAATGAAAAACAATTGGCTGATAAATCATTTGAATATTTTAGTTGGCATGTAAAACTGAGCTTTATGGTGCAGTGTACTTCAAGGAGAAGCTCCTTTGCAACTGTAATGCAGTACAGTCAACGGCTGTTATTCAGAAAGCCTGAGGAAAATACCCTAGACACATGTAATAATTCATGTGACCTAAATATTTTTATTAAATGATATAAAATATATTTAGCAGCCAATTTACCAACTTTCTCTTACCTCAATGTAACACTGATTACTAACAAAACTATCATTTATGTAACTTCGATGTTTAACATTACAATTAATTGTTACCCTTTAATAGTCTGTATATATCATTCCCTACATATCTGAACTCTAGATTTTGAAGACAGATGGACCAGCAGATGGACCCTGGAAAGGACTGGTTAAAATGTCAGTGATAAAATAACAAAATGAAGCACAGTAGACTGAAGAGGGTATTCAGCTGAAAAGCTTGTCTGCAGAAATGGGTTTTATTTTATTCGGATTCATTAAAGTGCATATCAGTGAAGCAGTTTTGACATTTTCTGTTTAGCATATCTTGAACTCAAGCAGCCTTTGCCCAACTCTTTTGCAGATTCCCTTGGTTCTATTTTCAGTAGTGATCCCTTATTTTCTGTTTGCACCTATTAGCGTGCACAAAACTTCAATATTTGTACATGCAAGTTGGCAATTGTGTGCCCAGGCACCTGATTTGCGCATGTGATTTTCAAATACAAATTCAGATTTTGGGAAAGATAATTTTAGTAGAAATCTGGCAAATTTGAAAATTTTCATTTGATGGTGTTTTTAAATAATTGTTTTCATTTCCCAAATTTCCATATTTTCCCTTAAATCTGAACATTTGTGATCAGTAAATATTTGAAATAAAAATGTGTTATTATCTAAAAAAAATGGCACCCTGAATCTCAGCTGACCAAACAAAAATGGCAGTTAAAAAAGTGGAACACATTTAAAAAAATGGCAGACCAATTTTTTCAGTTTAAAGTTCCTATTGAAAAAAGATTCAAGGAATGGAAAATTATCCCTCATCTTCAGAAATGTTTTCATTACAAATTTAATTTTTGGATAGAGTCACTTCAATGTTAGTTCTTAATGGTCCTCTATTTTGTTATTTGGAAGTATTGGCAAGGTACAGAAAAGTCATCAATTTCTCTGCATTATTTATGCCTTAACTTATTCCTCAAACATTTAACATCATGAAGCAGCTAATAAAGCATTTCTAAGTGATTTACCATACATCTATGATTAAATATTTTGTTAAAGTGTTTCATTAAGTGCATTCATTATTAGTGGTCTATGCTACCTTATTCCAATTCTATTTTTTATCTCATTCAATGTTAAATGTGAAACGTTGAGTAATTTGATAACAATGTATCATATTATTGTAGACTTGCAGAGGGATAGCTGTGTTAGTCTTCTAGTTCAACAAAATGGAGTCTTGAGCAAACAAACAAACGAGTCTTGTGGCACTTTTAAAGACTAACAAATTAATTTATTGCATGAGCTTTTGTAGTTGATATGCCATTTTGACAGATGTTTGAAAATGGAGGAAAAAAGTATAGGCGGGTGAGATAAATGCAGCAAAGTAAGCATAATCACAGGATTGTGTCAAATTACTTCAGCAAGTCAAACAGGTTGTATTGATTCAAATTGATGGAAGATGGATAGAGAGGGTGAGAGGTGACAATCACTGTTTATAATGAAAAAGTGATGAAATATCCCTATTCAAAAAGTAGCTGTGAACAACTGGATACATTTTTAAGGTAAAATTCACCAAAAAGTTATAAGTCTATGAACTTTTTATCCCCATCACCAGAAGGATTGTGTATATTCATGTAAATTTTAGGATAGCCTTATAAAAGTAACTTTACAAAGCCCTCAAAACTAATGGAGTTTGGCTGTTCTTAAAGAGCTCTCCCTCTACAACCAAAAATCCAGGATTTAGAGTAATCACATATAATCAATTGATCATGAGCTAGGCTGCAACTAAGAGTAACGGGGGTAAATGCAATCCATGGATGTATGAACATGGAAATATCACGTAGAAGTATAGCAGTGATATTGCCCCTCTAACAATGTTAATAAGACCATTATTAACATTGCATTCATTTCTGGTGTTTACATTTCAAAAGGATGATGAAACGGTAGAAAGGGTTCAGAAAAAATGTACAAGAATTAGCTGAAGTCTGGAAAAAATGATCTATAAAGAGAGACTTTAAAAAGCTTAATCTATTTCACTAAGAGATGGTTAAAAGATGACTTGGTCGTGGTCTGCAAATATCTGCATAAAGTATGAGGGTAGAGATTCTTTACCCTAATAGGAAAAAGCATAATAAGATTCAGTGGCTGGAAATGGAAGCTAGACAATTCCAGAGCTGTCCCTCGGGGGGGCGTGGGGGCCCAGGCAAATTGTCCTCTGCGGGGCCCCCACTCAGCACCCACCTGCGCTGGGGGGCAGGGCTGGCTGGCCCAGAGGGGAAGGTCAGGCCCACTTCACCCCTGCCCTGGCTGTTCCCCATCCAGGGGACGGGGCAAGCCGGGCAAAAGTGGCAGCCGGGTTCAGTGCTCTCGCTGTCCGCCCTCCGCCCACAGCCATACACTCTGCCATCAGCTCTGTGCCTGAGGCAGCCGGGGGGTGCAGGAGGCAGTGCGGCTGCGTAGACAGTGGTACGAGCCCTAGGCTGCCTCCCACCTCCTCCCCACTGCCTCCGGCACAGAGCCGAAAGCAGCCCACTTGGCTGTGGGCAGAAAGGGGAGAATGAGAGTGCTGAACCCGGCTGCTGCTTTTGGCTGGCTCACACCTTCCAACGAATGGGGAAAGCCAACTGGGGGGCAGTGGTTTGGGCCCTTTGCAGATGTGCTCATGGCAGGACAGCGCAGGGCCCATGGAACTGCAGGACCCGAGGTGTTCGCCTCTTTTGCGCCCCCCCCCCCCCCGTACAAGAATGGCTGTGGTCAATTCAGAGAAAGAATGAGGTACAATTTTTTAAACAATGAGGTAATTAAGCACAGGAACAATTTACCTAGGGAGGTGACGCTTCTCCGTCACTTGACATTTTTAAATTATGAGTGGATGTCTTTTAAAAAGACATGCTGTAGCTCACCTAGAAGATTTGTTTTGATGTATAAATCATTGGGTGAAGTCCTATCATCTGTGTTATGCAGTAGATTAGGCTAAATGATCATAATTACCCACTTTGACTATAAAAATATATAAAAGTATTAATCAGCTCTACATTTTATACCCCAAGAATAGACTATACTTAGATATAGATCCACATGTGATACTGTTTTACTGAAATGCTAGAAGGTTGAAAAAAATACATAGACTCTGACTTTTAAGATCAGACGGGACCATCATGATCATCTAGTCTGACATCCTGCACATTGCAGGCCACAGACTCTTGCCCACCCACTCCTTCCACAACCTCCGGCTGAGTCACTGAAGTCCTCAAATCATGATTTAAAGACTTCAAAATATACAACCATCATTTACTGTAATTTAAATCTGCACGTGTCCTATGCTCCATGCTGCAGAGGAAGAGAACCCCTTTTGTCCATGGGTTTTTGCCAAGCTGACTATGGGAAAATTCCTTTCCAACCTCAAATATGGCAATCAGCAGGTCCTGATCCTATCAGCAAGACCCACCAGCCAGACACCAGGGAAAGAATTTCCTCTAGTAACTCAGAGTCTGCCTCCTCATCTAGTTTCATAATACAGGTCATTGGAGAGAACTGCTACTAGCAGTCACAGATTGGGTATATACCCCTGCAGGCAGGTTTCATAATACCATCCCTTCCCATGAAATTGGCAAATTCACTGTAGAAGCCAGTTAAGCTTTTTGTCCCCACTGTTCCTCGTGGAAGGATATTCCAACATCATTCCACTGATGGATAGAAACCTTTGTCCAATTACAAGCCTAAAATTGTTGATGGACAATTTATTTCCATTTGTTCTTGTGTCAGCATTGGCTATTAACTTAAATAACATCTCTCCCTCCCTGGTACTTATCCATATGAAAGAATGTGCAAAATACTGCATCAACAGTTCAATACATATAAAAATTTGCATAAAAATGAAACAAACAAACAAACAAAAAACCCATATAGAGCCCAAAGAAAAAGATTAGATTTCATGAGGAGTTAAAAACACTTGGATGTGTTACATGCACATTTGAAATATAAATATGGTATGCTTTTCAATTCCCAGTGCACAAGCAGGTACCACTATACTTTCTGAGGCTTTGTGGTCCTTGAGATTGCATCGTATATTAATTACATAAATTCTTCATTTTCACACATTTGCAATTACTTGTGTCAGATATTTTTGCCACCATTTTGTTACAACCCTGTAATTAGAACTTCTGAGACCTGTATACTGGTGTAAAACTAGAGTGAGCTCAGAATCAGGAACATTTCTGAACTTTGTTGTATACTTGGGTCATGTTTCCAAACTTTCCTCTATGATCATGAGGGCTAGAAACTTGCCTTTTTAATGCTCAAATTCTCACATATTCCAGTGACTGCAGGAACTGGGGCTTTAAGAAAACCACGTGAGACTCAGGATAATATTGTGAGTTGGCAACGTTATCTCTAGCAGCTTGTATGCACAGATTACAGTACAGTATATTTTTAGTTCCTCTGTATGGAACAATTTGCAATATCTTAGTTTTATAAGGTGATGCTCAGGCATAGGGAACTTATGATGAGGTGCAGCGGGAGAAGAGAAGACAGTTTTTGTTTTTGTTTTTAAATTAAATCTCCATTTGTCCTGAACATTGTATTCAGACCTGAATGCCACTGACCCCAAAACTGGCTCTCTTCCACAACCCTAGTCACCACCTTGAGCTTTCCACATGATGTACCCAATGATTGGATTAAAAATGGTTCAAGCAGCCTTTCCAGATTCATTTTTGAATAGCTGGACTGGGTACACAGAAGTCAGATCTACAGGGTTCTGCACCAGGGAAGAATATCATTTCCACTGAATATAGCCCTTGGTTATTAGCTTCCTTACATAAAAAGTTCTGCCATCTCCTATCATTCTAAATTAAAAGAGAATACAAACAACAGTTAGATTTTCAATCTGTAAATCACAGAACCATACAAGAGGAACTAATAGGATTCAAACATGACTCATGAGTTGTATTTTGAAGCGCTGGATTATTGTTTTGAACTGTCACATTTCTTCACAGCATGGAAGGAATTACAATTGTCAAGATTTTTAGATTTCAGTAACAGCCCAATTTAAGAAAATGCCCACTGAAACTTTAACGTAATGTAGAGACTTAAAAAATGTAGAAATAACATTTTTATGGAAGAATTTCATAAGAACATAAATTTAGGGTAAAAATATATCCAAATTTATTTACAACATAGATAAATGGTAATACAGCATACACTTAGCATGTAGAGTTATGGTAACAAATAAGAATTTCACATTACTATGATTTATATAAGGAATTTTATTTTATAAACTGTATGACCAGCACACTATATGTATGCATCCATTGTATATCTGGGTGGTGGTTCTCAGAGTACTCAAGTTACAGTGAATCAATTTGTTACCCTCATTTCCAGTGTGAGAGTGCCTTTCCTGAGGTACCTGGAGGCTAGCTCCCTGGCGCTAACATACAAGTCCCCAAGGCGGTAGCCGTGTTAGTCTAGTTCAGGCATGGCCAAACTGCGGCTCAAGAGCCATATGCAGCTCTTGAATGAAAAACTGTGGCTCCCAGAAGAACATCAGCAAATCAAGTTAGGAAAGCAGCCACAGCCTAGGAGTTCAGGAGGGGGTCAGCACAATGGGGAGAAGCGTGGCATGGGCGGGGATGGCAGGGAGAAGTGTGGCACGGGTGGGATTTTAAATAACTTGCCACTAGCCTGCAAACTTCTACATTGAGCAGTAGCTAAGTTTTTACTGTATAGGCTTAATTTTCATGGTAACCTTAAGTAATTATTAGAATCTGACATTAGTGGGATCAATATTTGTCCTCTTTTTATGATAAAATTAAAGTGTGCAACGAATTTTAAACTTAGAAATTTTACAGTAGGTAAAAGTATCTGGCTATATGCCTCAGTGCGGCTCTTGAAGGTTTAATAATCAACTTGTGTGGCTCTTGAGTTCTGTAAGTTTGGCCACCCCTGGTCTAGTTTGAGGGTTGGCAACCCACAGCTCTGGAGCTGCATGTGGCTCTCTGGGTGCCCCTTTGTGGCTTCATGGCATCTGGCTCCTGGCAGGCACACTCCCAGACGAGAAGTGCAGCTGGAAATACAGCCTGGCCCTTTAAATCTCTCTGCCCTGCAGCATGTCCAAGAGTTGGTGAAGAGGGAAGTTTAAATCTCTTGTCTCTGGCCCAGGCAGCCTAGGGACAGCGTCTTTGGGGCTGGGGTCCTCTTCTACAGCTTGGGGATGGGGCATGGGAAAGGAGGAGCTAGGTGAGGGGTTGTGGGGTGCCAGGAGAAGGGAAAATGGGAGAAGGGGGTGGCAGCAGAGGAGAAAAGAAGCTGGAGAGTGGCTGAGCTGACAGTGGAAGGGGCCAGCCCCCTCACCAGCAAGAAGCGACTGAGAGCTGGAGGGGAAGGGATGGGAGGGGAACAAGGCAGGCCCAGCAACATGGAGCAGGGTGAAGCGGACCTGATCCTGCCCAGCAGTAGGGAGTCAGAGCCAGGGGTAGGGGCTATGAGCCGAGGCTGACCCAGTCTTGCCCACAGCAGCAAGCCAGAGCAAGTGGGGGAGCAAGGCAGGCCGTCTCCAGCCTGGTCCCGCAGCAGGAAGCAGGGGAGGCAGGAGCCTGATCTGGCCTGGCCCAGCAGCAAGGAGCCAGAAGGGGGTGCGAGGCAAGGAGGGCCTGATCCAGTCAAGCAGTGGGGAGCCAGAGTCTGGGGGACTAGGCAGGCAGCAGAGAGCTGGAGCTGGGGGGAGGAAAGGGGGTGAGACGGGCCCCATCGGCATGGCAGCACGGAGGTGGAGGTGGGTCACCAGCAGCAGGGAGCCAGAGCAGAGTGGGGTGTGATGCAAGGCGGGTCAGTCTGGCCTGGTAGCAGGAAGCCAGGGATGGGGGCAGGAGGGAGGTGGTAGTGAGGCAAGAGGGGCCTGATCTGGCCTGCCACTGGGGAGCCAAAGGTGGGCCCAGTCCAGTCTAACCCAGCAGCGGGGAATAGCATGAGGTGGGCCTGATCCTGTCCAAACGGGCAGCAGGGAGCCAGAGGAAGGGGTGGAGGACAAGTCAAGGCAGGCCCCAGCAGTCAGGTGAGTGGGGCTAGGGGTAGGGGGGGAGGGTAGGATGGATCTGGAGACTGCAGCTATTGCACTCAAAATACTTGCCTACTGAAGGAATTTTTAAAAATGGCTCTTCTTATGTTTTGGGTTGCAGACCCCTGGTCTAGTTCAACTAAACAAACAAGGCATCTGGTGGCACTTTTAAAGACTAACAAATTTATTGCATGAGATTTCATGGGAGAAAATGCCGCTTCGTCAGACACTTGATTTTTCTCCCAAGAAAGCTCATGCGATAAAGTAATTTGTTAGTCTTTAAAAGTGTCACCACTCTCATTGGGTGTGGGGTTTTTTTCCTCCTTTTTTTTTTTTTTTGGGGGGGGTAAACCGGTAACCAATGTTAGAACTATGGAACAACATCTAGCACTGCTCCAGTGATTAAAATAATCAATTTTTGGACTTTAATAACAAGTAGTCTTAGCTATTAGCTATAAAGCAGAAAGGCTGTGCCCTCAGCTGTCAGTAGAGTGTATTCTGAAATATCAAAACCCTCTGGTTAGTTTCTCACATACAACTAGCACCACAGACAATCATGGATCGAGCTTTCGGATCTGAGAAAACTTGTGTATGAGCAAATGAATGAATGGATGGATGGATGGATGAAGCTATTGGGATTAAAATCTCAAACTGGCATAATTTTATTCTTCATTGTTTAATGAAAGGTTCAACTGGTTCATTCAGGCTGTTCATTACAGTGAACATCAACCCTGGTAGTAATAAGCAAATGGCATCACTCATCAAACTCAAAAGTAATTCTGATGAAGGGACGGTAAGTGCTGATTATCAAATTCTTTTTATTAGTCAAGGTATCATATGATCTCTGCATGTATAGCATGGATGCTGAGCACACTTCCATTGATCAAACAACAATGGGTAAATTTTCTGAAGCCCCTGATAACTTTAGGCAGCTAAGTTCCACTGATGTTCAAAAAGACTTAAGTGCCAATATCACTTCTGAAAAAGGCCTAGTTGAGACAGGAAGTTACTGGGTAAGAAGCAAAGATGTGAATGAATCTCCAGCGTACCAGCTTGCTGTGGAGTAAAAGCCCACAGACATTTACAGTGCTGTGGAAATCTGGAATGTAACCAAGGACAATCAGTAAATTGCACCAGTACCCACATAAAACATTATTATACAGAAAACTGGCATGCTGTAGATTCCCATCCTGGATTCTCATGCAACCTCTTGTCATTTAGATGAGCTCTGGAAAAGTTTACTGATGTCATTATACAGATATAATGCTCCTTGTGGATGTACAGTTTATACTGCCAAATGACTGCACCGTTTTGCCACTGTAACTGCACCTATGGTAGGAATTTTGCTGGTATCAAATGGCTTTAAAATATCACACCTATAACCAACATTATTATACCAGCAAAAGGATAAGTTCCAGCCTCAGCACTTCTGAAAAATTTACCCTATATATAATTTTTAATATTAAAATAAAAATGGGCAATGTTTTGATGGCAGATTAGAGATTACTTTGATTCAGATCTGAATCTGGAATTGAATGCTGCATTTTGAGCCAAACAAGAATTTATATAGCCTCTTTCCTTCCTACAGAATCCTAAAAGCACATTATAGACTTTATGGAGGAATTACAAACCCTGTAGTGGTAACACCTCTTCACCACTGAAATGTCTGTGTAACTGTAAAGCTGAATGCTGAAGCTATTCTGCAGCACACAGAAACAATGTACAATTATTTAGGTCAAGGGAAGAAGTAGAATACAATACCCAGATGAAATTCTAGGAGTAATTTAGATAGTCATGGTATAATTACTCAGTTTGGAATGCAGCCAGGAGAATGGGATTAATACACTACTTTTGGGTAAGGGCAAGGAGACCTTTAATTACCATAAGTGTTGGGCATTAGTGATGTGTGAATATTATATTACTTGGATCTTCATATCCCCAAATAGGAATGTAATATTCCTATTTGAGGGTGGTAGCACCAGAAAAATATTCAGACCCCAAATATGAATAGCATTTCTCCCCAACAAATCTGGCATAGACTGCACGCTCAGTAAGTTTGTGGATGACACCAAGCTGGGGGCAATAATAGATATGCTGGAGGGAAAGGATAGGATTCAGGGAAACCCAGACAAATTGGAGCGCTGGGTCAAGCGAAAACTCATGAGGTTCAACAAGGACAAGTGCAAAGTCCTGTACTTAGGACAGGAAAATCCCATGTACTGCTATAGGCTGGGGACTGCCCAGCTCCATAGAAAAGGACCTGGGAATTATGGAAGACAGGAAGCTGGATAAGAATCAACAGTGTGCCCTTATTGCCAAAAAGGCCAACAGCATATTGTGCTGCATCATCAGTAGAATCGTTGCCAGTAGATCAAGGGATGTGAGTATTCCCCTCTATTCGGCACTGGTGAGGCCACATCTAGAATATTGTGCCCAGTTTTGGGCTCTGCACTACTAAAAGGATGTGGACAAATTAGAAAGAGTCCAGCAGAGGGCAACAAAAATGATTAGGGGGATGGGGCACATGACTTATGAGAAGAGAGTGAAGGAACTAGTCTTATTTAGTCAGCAGAAGAGAAGACAGGAGGGATTTGATAGCAACCTTGAACTTGAAGGGATGCTACAAAGAGGAGGGAGCTAGGCTATTTTCACTGGCGACAGAGGACAGAACAAGTAGCAATGGTTGCAAGTTGCAGCTGGGGAGGTCTAGGCTGGATATATTAAGAAAAGCTTTCTGACTTGGAAGATGGTGAAGCACTGGAATTGTTTGCCTAGGGAGGTGGTGGAATCTCCATCTTTGGAAATTTTTAAGACCTGGTTGGACAAAACTCTGGATGATTTAGTGAGAGTAAGCCTGCTTTTAGCAGGGGGTTGAACTAGATGACCTCATGAGGTCCCTTCCAGCCCTAATATTCTATGATTCTATGATCTTCCCCTCTACCTGTGCTCCAAAACTCCAAAGAAAGTCAATCTGGAGAACCAGCAACAAGGAGGGCCATAAAATGTGGATGCACAAGAATCCACCCCTTCCATGCCTTATTCTCAGTTTCTATCCCACTGTGACTACCCCCTTGCATACCTGAAAGATTAATAGGAGAGGTCAACCATTGGTGGCCACCTAGTGACTATATTCAACATCTTCCCTCCTCTCACTCCCCACCAGCTTCTGCAAATCTACCAGTCAGTGACAAACCTGATGATTTTTCCACTCACAGGACTATACATTCCCACTCACCCCTATTGTCAGTTGCCTCCAACTCAGAGTAGTGTCAAATCTTTGTCCCAACTGAAAAAATGTTACCTAGCTCAATTACTAATATCTGCCCAGAGCCTCACTTATCTTATTTTAGATGAAGAGTCACAAAACCTGAGGCTACTCTGGCCATGAGAATGAAACAGTTCTGGACATATGCTGACATTTTAACTGTGGTGCTGAGAAGCAGCAGAAGGCACTACAACTAAGGGAAACCTTCTGTTCTGTGGAACTCAGAATTCCAGCAGAACCTACAAACATAAAAGGTCTAGTAACAGATGAGAGAAGGGCCCTCCAACAGTGATAGGGTGAGGAAATATGGATAATGAGAATGGGCTGAAACACATACTGAATATGCACTAAGTGTAGTGGGCATCAGTGTGACCCGTTATGAAAGCTATATTCTGAAGTGTGTGCGCAGGGAGACTGGTGATGATGATGATGGTGAGGATGAGGATAAGGAAAAGGAAGTCAAGCTAGATGATCATATTGGTCCCATCTGACCTTAGAGTCTATGAGGATAATGACCAACATTTCAGGTTTTTCTACAAGAGATGGTATGAGTATATGGATACTTAGACACTCGCTTTATATTATGTCAGCCTTCCGCACTGGGTTGGAGTGTTTGTGACTTTGATAATTATGCTAAATAAAAATATTATAAGGACTGAACGTTTTTTCTGAATGTAATTGTCTCCTTTGTGTGCATCAGGGTTCCTAAAATAAAAATAATTTTAACAACACTGTACTAACTCCTGCCAAACTGCAGTGATTTAATTGGTGATTCTTAAGCAATCAATATACTTAATACACAATCAATAGTCAGGCAACAATTTCTATGATGTCTCATGATGGTATATCCAAATTGATTGTATTCAGGGTCACTTTCTAAGTGTCCACTTTTTCAAAGAAGAATAAAAAACATCTGTGGAAAATTTTGTAAAAAATCCTATTCTCTGACAAAAATAGTTTTGAATAAAAATGATCAAATAAGCCCTAAAACATATAATTTACTGGGGAAAACAAATAAAGAAATATTCTTTAGGAGCAACAGGACTGAAAAAATTAAGCCAAAGAGAGAGAAAGCATGGGATTACATCTGAGACCATCTTGGTTAATAGGTATTGATTGATCTATCCTTCGTGAATTTATCTATTCTTCTTTGAACAACATTACAGCATCTGCTGGCCATGAATTGTACAGATTGACTGTGTTGTGTGAAGAAGTATTTCCTTTTGTTCGTTTTAAACCTGCTGCCTAATAATTGCATTGGGCAATTCCTGGTTCTTTTGGTATGTGCTGGGCTAAGTAAAACTTTTCTCTCAATTTTTCTACACAATTCATGATTTTTTAGACCTCTACCTTATTCCCCCCCACCATGTTACATAACTGAGGCCAGGAAACAAAGACCAATCTCATCAGCATCTTCATCTCTCACACTCATCACATGGTAAATTGCCAGAGCCAAAAGCACCTTTTGCTTATGGTTGGAGGAACACTAAAATACACGCAGCAGTATGCTCCTCTATTGCTTTTGGGATTCTTGTAGCAGAGCATGCACTGCAGCCTGTGTCTCTTCACTGGTAGTGCTGAAGGGAAAATGGGACTTGGCCAACAGTGCATAAGACCAAGCATTGCAGAGATTCAGTAAAACAAAACACACAGGGGCAGAGTCTATTTTCCGTGAGACCTGTGACATGCCTTTGAAGTCAACAGGGTACAAAGGACTGAATGTGGCTGCTAATTGTACTCATTGACAGAAGGGCATAAAACTCATTAGTGTTAGACATACAACTACACTGAGAGAAGAACATACCCAACAGTGTCATTCGTAAAATTCCTCTGACATTTGATAATATCTCTAAAATTTTATGAGAACTGTAGGCTGTTTCCCTAAAAATAGCATCTACTGCTTTTCTATCTTCCCCAGTAGCTGACATGATTAAATATATGATAATTCCATGGAGATCTCTTCATTTGCATTTAGTTTAATTCTTAGAATGGAAATTTGGTAAGGCTTTAGAAAGCCTGATCCAATAAAGAGGATGAAGTTAGTGTATTGTCTAGCAATCCTTCCCTGTCAACACAGAAATAATCAAATTGGTAGGCATGTAGAGAGGCAATAACGTTTCTTTTATAAATGTGAATTACTCATAATTAGTATATTTTTATATTATAGGAGCATCTGAAGGGTCCAACCAAGATAGGGCCCCACTGTGCACGTGACTGTACAAATAGAGATGCTGTACCAAAGAGCTAGCTGTCAAAGTAGAACAAAACAGACAAACTGGAGGAAATAGAAGTGCAAATTGACTTGTGCAAAGTCCCACAGGAGGAAGTCAAATGGCAAAATCAGGCTCAGAACACACAGGTGTTGAGTCACTGCCCAAGTCATCAGACTACACGCCTCTCAATTATACTGACCTGGGGACTCATGCACCTTCTACTTCTTTCATGGGCAACACTTTTACTTGGTAACTCTGTCTTCTTGGAGAATCAGGGCATAGTATCCAGCCTCTGTGACTCACCTTCCCCCCCCCCCCCACTTGCTCCCAGTCTCTGCTTGAACCAGAAACCAAAAACAATGAAAAGCAGTGGGAGACACACCTAAATGCCTTTGAAGAAGGGTGATGGAATTAGGGCAGCTCCCCTACCATCATGGAGGATGTGAACTATTAGCACAGTGAATGGGCAGCAGAAACTTCATTTGCATCAAGGATGGAACCAAAATTAGCATGCTGAATGGAGAACCAAGCTTCTAGCAGGAACCACACTGAACTCTGGGACTGGTGAAGCAGGAAAGCACTCCATGATGGGGGATCTCTGCCCCTGAAGCTAAGGAGCCCACGGCTGTGCACACCCAGCTCAGCACTTATCAGACCAATTCTAATCAGTAGTGCTTTAATTGAAATCCAAAATACTGAATCTGCCTGAGTGCATTGTGAGCTCTCTGGAAGGAATACCACTCCTAGCCAGCCCTGTTGTTCAACTGTGCTATACTCCCTTAAGTCATTATTTACCCCAAAACAACCCTAGTGTTCTACCTTGAACCAGTTGTTTCTTCCCTACAAAGCCCTTGACCCAAGTTCAGAGTCTTGTTCTCCTGCCTGCCTCTGTGCTGATACCTGCCTCTGTTCTGAAGCCTAGATCTAAAAATTGCATCGGTTCCACTAGGACTAAACTTTTCCTTTGCTGATCATGGCAGGGGTCTGCCCATCTTCAACACTCCAGACCCTAAGCTGAACAGCCTATTTTCTGGGAACTTTTGAACTGCACTGAGTGGTGAGGACCTCCCCACCCCCAACACATTTTCTTTGTCTCTTTTAGTCCAAATAGAACTCTCTAATCCTGGTCTTTGTAATCAATTTGGGCTAGATTTCCCCAGAACTACAACTGAAATTGGGTAATATTGTACTGTTTAATTGTTTTTCTCTCTGTGTGTGGTTACTAATATTGTAACTGTTTGGGTATTTTTCTTTCCTTTTATCATTATTATTAGTAGTATCATAAGTTTTATATACCTGGCAATAAAGTAACTTATGTCATCAAGCTTGTTGCCAGATTCTCTCCAAACTTCATTTCCTCCTTTGGGTTCTCAGCTTTCCTATATTGCTCTGCACTAATGCTTCTTTTGCCTAGCCAAAGATCCCTGTGATGCCCATGATCCAGTAAATTTTGCTCATTAAAGGGGATACCAGCCTGATTGATTCCAGGGGCATATAAGGGTAACAGCTTAAGAGTGGTGACCGAGCATGCTCAAGATACACGCTCAAGCCTAGCCCAGTACAGTACAGGGGCGCATAAGGGTAGCAGCAGAGAAGTACTGTGTGACCCAACCTGCTTAGTGCAGGGACGTATAAGGGGTCAGCTGAGAGTGTCAATAGACCAGGTCCACTCAGACACACCTTGTTAATTGATGAATGTGTATATGTGGGTGGTTATTTGAATCTGGGGTTGGAAGAATCCAGTCCTGGGAAACCAAGGTCCTGTGGCTCCATTGGGAGGAAGCTTTCAGAAGGGAGAAGTGAGCTCCGTATAGAAAAACAAGTGACACAAGCAGTACACTAATAGAATTGCAACCTTCCTCTCCCCATACCTCCAAGGAATTAAGCCTAATAAATGAGTATACCCTGAGTTGGTGAGCAAAGTTGGTAACAACACTACCAATGAAGTCTCACTCTTATGAAAGTTAATTAGAATTGAATCCCAAGCAAGGAGTCAGGATGAGACCCTGATAACATTATGTCATTTGAATAGGTTACCACCGACCAATACCTGGGATCAGATGTCTGCTTCTTTAAATGATTAAATAGGCGTGAAAGCATTTGTTGGGATTTTGTCATGCAAGGATTTTTAATATCCTTTTGCCAGATTGTTCTCTATGTTTACCTCCCCTGACTTTTAATAAAAACAGCTAAACTTTTACATCTGCATAACAAAGAAACAATCTGTTTTGACTTTCATTCATTATTAATGACTTCCAGTTATTTATTAGAACTGTATCCTACTCACTTGCACACATCCGTCTTTTCTGTCTGTAAAGACAAACTGAGCTAGCTTATTTCTATATCAGAGCACCCAAGTGTTCTGAAATGGCGTTTCTTAGGATGTGATTTAGGGTCTTGCATATGTTTCCTTCCCCCTACCTCAAGTTATTTTCTTATATATTGGGAATGGGATTCATAAACTAGATTAGAATTCAGTTAGAAATGAGGCTATGATAAATCATAGCATTGGTCTTTACTACAGTATACAACCTCTGGCTGCCTCCTCTCATTTTCACACACATTGTGCAGTCATTTGAACATAGGCCACGCTTATGCCTGACACACATGAAAGGATTCCAGATTTTTATATTTTGTTGGTCTGGTAAACAGAGCAATGCTGTTGCCTTCATTGATGCTGTACTGATTTGCACCAGCTGAGGACATGGCTCTATATTTTTGTTATTATAGATAATGCAGTGTTCCATAATGGTTACAATGATTCCAAATATACACTGAAATACGCTAAAAGGCCCTAAGCCTGCTCCATGTAGTCAGACCTTGATGTCTGCTCAGGGTCTCCACTGATTTTCTTCACAGTCCATGTGGAAACAAGAAGCAGCCTGCAGGGAGTTGCTCTGTGTTGACATGGCAGGGCCAGATTCATCCATTACTGGCCTTGGGCAAAACCTCCTTCTGTCCATTCTGCCCTGAAGCTACATTGATTTATGCCAGCTGATGATCTAGAACTGTTTTTTCCAAAATAAATAATTTTTTTATAGAAACAGTATTGTCTTTAGTATCTACACTTGCAAGTATATGAATCCTTGAGGCACAAGCACTGCAAAATGCTGTTCCAGAAATCTAAATGGAAGAATAAACACTATTGCTGAACAAATTGTTGAAATAGTAAGAAAAGATCACTTTTTGGTTTAAAAAGTTCCCTTTTCACTCAGAAAGTACTTTATTTGGCTTCTGAGCTACCAAATCTATGAGCAATTGTGTGTGTAAATGACACCCTGGATAATAGTGCCTTAGAAACTTAGGAGCCAGTCCTATAGCACATGCACTTTGCATTTTCAAGATCATACACACAGCTGTCTGTGAAAGATAAATGAGCTGTCTGCAGTGCAATGGAACAGCTTATTTGATGTTATGAAAAAATGATGTAAAATAAATAATTCCATGATAAACATACACAAAGAACTTCACACTTAGAGCAACTAGGCTGGAGGTCTAGAACATACAACAACTAAAGATGGAAGATCTTCACATAGTGCAAAATGTGCAAAGGGTTCAAAGATTGAGGAAGAAGTCAGTTGGCTACACAAAGACATAAGAAGAGAACTAGGCATTGCCTCTGAAACCCCACCATCCTCCACCAAAATGTTCTAGTTAAATAGGGAAGAGAAGGCAATTAACTGATGGAATACCCAGACCTCTTCCTTATATACAGAGAGAGTTAAAAGTTCCTTTTGACTATGACAATTTGAATTCAAGCCACCAAGCAGCCAACTCTCTTGGACTGATTTGTTTTCAGCCTCCTGCAAACTGAAGTGGAAGGTTCACATAGTGAAACCCATTACGAAATCAATCCTGCAGGATATGCACAGCTCATATCATAAGATTCCCTTCTTCTCTGATATTGCCTAAACATTTTCAGGCCCTTATCCAGAGAGATTCTGAGTTGCCTCCAGAGATGCCCAGAATGCTTTCAACACCCATTGCAGTCAGCCAGAATTGAAGGCACTCTGTCCCCACTGAAATGGGCTCTGAGGCGTTAAGGTCTGTTCTTATTTCAAAGCATAAGGGAATGATGTATTTAATTCACCTGCATATTGAAGCAGAGCATAGTCCATTAAGTATAAGGCAGCTAAAGGCAATTATTCTGATCATTAAAAATTATAATCAGAATAACTTTGAATTGGGTACTATGCTACAGATACTAAGAGATGCAGATAATCATAGGCTTAGTCACTTTCCCAGTTTCAAGCAGACCTGTATTAGACTTTGAAATATTGAGTAAATCACCTGCAATGACTCTGTAAAATAATTTTTTTAAAAAGAAAGATTTTGCTCAATAATGTGACCTGCTTTCACAAACAAAAGAAAATGGATTCCAGAAACCTTGGGAAAGCTTGCACTTGTACTAATTATATTTTAGGCGTAAACTTTCATAGAAGAATAATATCACTCTTTCAGCAAAAGACAGTGACTGCAGTTTTAATTAGATGAGTCTGAACTAAAACCCAGGATCCAAACACATTCCTTTTTCCTGGGACCTTAAGTATGTGATGGTAAGCCATTAAATAGATTCTTCATTACCATGTGTTCTTCTTATGTTAGGCTGATTCACATATGAATTTCAAAGAGGTAAACAAAACACAAACTAACAAAAATAAAATAGACAATGCTGCTCTCTGCATGAACTGATACACTGTTTTAAAACCAAGGTATATTGTGGGATGGCATTCTAACTGATTTAAAAGCCAACTTTAAATACAGATTCTGGTAGCTTTTTATACCCAGACAGTGCTGCAATCTCTTATTTCTTTTCCATTTCTAGAAGCTTTTCTTGTTTGTCAGAAAGCATCATGCAAATTATCTTTCTAAATCACTCTCTTTAAACATTTGCCTTCCTTTTCATGTTTGTCACTGGCCTACTGTACACCCCCTTTACGTGAAAAATTACTCAAGCACTTCTTCCACATCAGCATTCATTAGTAGCTAAAGGTTCCTGGCACACAACAGGGGTTTTGCCTATTATGCAGTTTGGGAATGTTCTAGTCAGAAACTAGGACAGATAACGAGGAAGAGAAATACAAATCTATACAATTTATGTCACCCATGCTCTCTTTTCCTTAGGCAAGCAGTAATGAGAAAATATTTTCACAGGTATGACTTCTTTTTGTACAATATTTTTTTATAATCTGAAGTATAAATATATTTGAGTCCTACTTCATGAGCTGTTAGTCTTATTGCCACTTTACTTATACAGGTTCTGATTCATCAAGGCCCTTGGCACATGCATCTCACTTTAAGCAGTCATTACGCTGAGACTAAACATAAACATTTACAGGCTTGGATCGTTCATTAGAAATTATTTGCTCACTTCGATCTGAGCATGAGACAAAATATCCAGCTGTGTAAAAAGATTCAAAGTGCAGTAAAATAATCACTGCAGAAAACAATCTTCTGAGATTTCAGAAAAATGGGTTCCAACAAAAAGGACATCATCTCAGATCCCCATTAAGTGCTCCTGAGATGGATAGACTCAACACACTGAAAGTGGATGTCCCTCTGAGTTGAAACTGGCACAGGACAGAGGCAAGTACAGTAAAGTACAAATACAGAGTGAATATCTTGATACAGAAATACCATGTAAACTAGCCTGAAACTGAACTACAGGGAAGTCAGTGATGTGAGTGTCTGATGTTATCTGATCACATTTTAAACCAGGAGGATTATATTACTTGTAGTGAAACCTCTTTAGTGACTACCCTCAGCAACCTGATTTCTTTAGAGGCTGCCCCAAACCTAGTGTATAGGTTATATTTCATTTTTATTGAAAGGCAAATTCTTTCAAACAACTGATTTTTGTTGGTCCACAGAGAGGTGCAGATACACAGGGTCTTGCTATGAATGACTCTTTACTCCGAAATCTGGCAGAAATATGGATGATGGCACCTAAACTTTTACCAACAGGACATAAACCCTGCCCCCTCACCAGCATGTTGTGGGGTAATCTCTGCAAGGGAAAATATCCCATCCTGTGGCTTTTCATGTAGGGGTCAGAGGTCAACAATCCAGTCCACTGTTTACAAGAGCAGCTAATAAAGGAAAAACATACACTAAGCTCTGGAAACAAAATCTGGGCTTAGAAAGGAAATTTGTAAAATAAACAGGGGGGATAAACACATGAAAAGAATACCCAGAATGAAGACATGGGATTTTCAAGGCCACATCGATCACCCTGTTTTGCCCTGCAAGGCTTTTTGGTCATGACGAAGTCAATGAGGATTCGCTGAATGTGGTAAGTAAGGACTATGGATGATCAGGCTTTAACAGAATCTCAGTCAGACTACAACTAAAGGGCACAAATGCTTCAGAGTCCCATAATATCACCAATTGTTTCTCTCTTCATTGCTTAGCCCATGTACTATGAACATTGTTAACTTTAATTATTATTTCCTATCACTTTATGAGCTCTGTTTTTAATTCCATATGAGCTCCCCACAACACCCTTTTCCTGCTATTTTGTTTCTAGAACACAGCAAGAATGTCACAGATGACATGCTTAAAAATTTCCCTAATCAAATTGTTCTGTTAATACAAAATCAACTTAATATTACTCTTATTCCTTTAGAATAGTATACTCTTTACATTTTGCAGACTTATTTCAACATGCTAAAACTGTTTTCAGAAGTGACTGTCAGTTTTAAAAATCAGCCTTACTTACCATGCTTTCTATACTGGAAAGGAAAGCTGACGGGTGCATCATCAGCAAGTAACCAAGTGTTTCTATGATTAAGCCCTTGAGTTCACGTCAGAGCAGATGAAAGGATTAAAAGGCTTAAATCCTTATTTTTTTTCCTCCTAACTGAACTTTAAATATTTAATGATTCTTAGAAGACTTTAGGTTTATAATTTTTATAAGGGTCTTAATGACAATTTCACAAGGTCTTCCATTTCTTTACCATTTCCTAGCCCATTCTGTTTTTAAACGACAACAGCCACTTACCTAGTTGGGAGAGAGGTTTAGATAAAAATTATCTAGGGCTTAAAAGTAAAGCTAGGTGGAATCAGAATTCAGACAAGAGTTGCAAAATTATCTAAAAATAACCTCTTTAAAATATGTTTAGCTATATTCTGCCCACTTAATATAATGTATTTCAGAAAACAAAACAAATAATCTATTTTAAAAGTTATTTTCTCTTCTGAATATTTGTGATTTCTTAACTACATCTCATTACAAGGGAGGCAGTAAAATTATATACATTAAAAGAACTGCCTATCATACATGGTATCAGTTCTGGACATCTTACATATGACCTTTCAGGATATAAAGTGATTGTGTCTGTGGGCTTGGAAGTGACTCTTCCTCCTCTGCTAAAGTACAGAACCTAATGCAAACCCTTTGAAATCAGTAGAAGGACACAGAGACTATCTGACTGGGGTCTTAGTCTCTTGTTGTCTTCTTCTGAAGTATTAAGTACTGCTGCTGGAGATAGAATATTAGACTAATGGGCCACTTGCCTCCTCTGCATGAAATATTACTACTTGCACTGGGCTTTCATGAGGTCAAACAAGAATGATAGTATTCTTATTAAAGAATATTTTTCTGTTCAATCTACAGTACTGGCTACTATTTTTATGCAAAGTGCAATTAAAAACAAATAGCAGTGCATATGCCATTCTCATTTCAGTGAAACTCAGATTCATAAAATAATCCTTAAAAAGACCACACACACACAATGAACCTGATGGCCCAATTGCTCAAAGAAGGAAGCGTTCATCAGATAAAACACTCCACTGACAACGTATTCCTTGGACTGCAAAATGCCCCTTTGATTTCAGTAAGGTGATCGCTTTTCTGTTTTCTAAAGGAATTAACATAGTAAAAATGTTATGTGATAATACTGTACGATAGAACCACACAAAAAGGGAAAAAACATATTGTAAAAACTGACCAATGTGCATGGATGTTACCAATCAATCTCTGGAATACAAATCACTCTTCAAACTTATTTTTCAAAAATACCTATATTTAAATCTCAATTTTTAAAAATCAAAATAAGCCAGGAAGGGAGGAAAAGAAAAAATAAGTGAAGGAAGAGAGAAGCACCAGAATATGCTGAGCATGGATAGTGGCATAGGTGGGCTGAGGGTGGTAAGATAGTTATACAGTATCATGGTGGCATGCCTTTACCAAAGTATGTTCTAGCTATTTCTTCTTCCTGAAAGGGCCCATAGGAGGCTCTGACGTGCTGTGGCAGCCCCAGAATCTTTAACATCACCTTTGAACACTACCTGCATTGCTGTGAATAACTCAGCCTCAGACTGAACAGAGAACTAGGCTTAAGATACATAATGGAAAGCATGACCAAAATTTAAAAGAAGTGGCTTCCCTAGCAATGTGATATTTAGCCTATTTTTTCCTAAAATTACTTTTGTATTTTCCCCCTTTCTTTAAATAAAAGAAATGAAAAGCACTCACCTGGGATTATTAGATATCTTTTAACAAAGCATTTTGGGTTTGATTCCCATTTAAAGCATCACCAGCTATATTTGCAGCTGCCACAAAGGTTAAAAATATAGGTATATTATTCTGTTGTTTCTTTCTGAAACAATGATATGTCATACTAGGAATCTCCCATTAGCCTGATTTCTGTCCCCTCACCAAACACCGGGAGAGCAGTATTATCATTTACTGGGCTCCAATTTATGTCTCTTAATTGACAGATTTAGAGAAGTCACACTTAGACTTGCTCCCCAAAAGTGAGATAAATGTTCAAAGACAGAGAAAGCATGTGTCAGAGATGGACAGCCTATCTAATTATCTGGCTGAGGCAATAATGTTACATGCGCACAACAAAACAGCGTTTAACTACCTTGGCATGAATATTATAACCAGAGCTATACTTAGAATAAACACAAACCAAATGCTGGCATAATCTTTTCATAATATACATAACAGTCTCAATAACAAAACTGAGTTGGTAAAATGTTAGCTTACAGAACAGGAAATATGCACTAAAAATATCAGGCCACATGTTCCGTCAGTGGAGGAAAGCCCACAAGAAGGGAGAGTATACACAAGACATATTGTAGTTTACCTGTCACATTTGCTTTCGCATTTTCTTATCAAAGAAAGGGACTCGGGGAAACCAAACAGACAAGGCCTGGGGTAGAGTGGAGATACAAAAAACAAACAAACAAACAACAACAACAAAAACACACCAACCCAGCAACAATAACAAAACCTATGGAACACTAGGCTATGGAGATATGGTGAAATCCTCTCCACAGTGAAAAATGTCCATTGACTTGAATGGCGCAAGAATTTCACCCAGTTTCCTAAGTGTGAATACAAAGTGACTACATGAGACGCCTGGCACCTTTAGAGTACTCCCTGACATTCTGTTCACTCGGCAATGTGATGCTCTCAAATTTCATTCATTATATTCTGAACTCATTTTTAACCTGGGCCTTCTTCCATCTTCTAATATTCTGCAATGTTCCATGTCTTGCCCCTCTAGCTACATGAATATTGCAGAACCTGTTTCAGGCACTCAGAAGTGAGCTGTCATTCAGTACGAACTCTGAAGGGACAACTCAGAGAAAAGCCAGCACCAGGATGAAGTCTCAGAAAAAGGTAAATGACTCTGAGTGAGAGATGGGCACAGACTGGCAATCTACTAGGCGAGGTAAGTGGTAATAAGTATAGGTAATGGAAATTGTTCAGTAGGCAACAGACAGGAAATTTCACACAGAAGAATTACAGAACATCTTGGCCATGTTTCTCTTTTCATGTACCTGGCTTTATAGCCATGTAACACTGCTGACTTGAATGGAGCTGCTTTTGATTTGCACATGCTCAGTGAGAAAGAGAATCAGGCTCCTTAATACCAGTGGGTTCCAACATGTAAAGAAAAAGATTCTGAATTAAGAAAGAAACAGTACTCTTGTAAAGAATAGCATTAAAGAACCACAGTAGCCTGCTGGGGAGCAGAAACGGACAAGCATGAAGAGCTGAGTGCCCAGCTTAAAAAGAAGCCTCCAACTTTAATTCATCTGGAGCAAAGGGTAGATTTTATCGCAAATGATGTGGCCACAGAATACAGACCCAAGGCTAAATAGCTCAACCTCCACGTGCCATTTTGAACATGCAATCAAGCAAGCAGGATACTTCAGGTGAAACCCAGTGTGACTCCAGGATCCAGTCACTAGCTGGCATTAATGTGGCAAACACTTAGTGTCCTTACACTGCCTGAGAGACCAAAATTCCACATTCATCATGCTCTACCTCTGTTAGCGCAGGACCAGTCTTGTCTGTTCCTATGTTGCCTTTGTCATTTCTCTGTTATTTGCTCTGCTGCTGCACATTCACAAATGCCTGTAGCATGTTTGGTATGGAGGAGGAAATGAATTACTTAACAGACACCAAAAATCTAATGTTAATTAGGTATTGCTTTTTAAACTTAATATAGCATTACTCCACACAAGCATCTGTAGATGTTTAATGGTGAATTAGAAATGCGGAACTATGCACTCTTTTAGGCTGTTTCCTCTCTTAAAATATATAGTGCTTTACCACGACAGGAGCACTAGTCTGTCATTTCCCTTAAATCACCCTGTGCTTTTAGCGTCAATTCTAATTCTGCAAGGCTGCAAATGACTCAGTTGTCATAGGAGATAGAGTTAGGCATGATATCACTTGCATATGATTTATTTCCATAAAGTACATAAAATCATTTTTGAATGTATAAGCTTAATATGCTGGGGTGAAGCTATCAGATAAAGAGAAAGATCTTAATTTGTATGAGGGATGTTGAGAGAAAATCTCTTACATTAAAAAAGCTACTGATAAACTGGGTCAAGGCATTTGCACATTTTAAAAGACCCATGTGATTAAGTTGTTGGAAGGGGTGGAGGAACAAAAGAATGCTATAGCACACTGGACCTACAGTCCATCAAATCCGATATCTTACCTGCCAGAGCAGCCAACCCTTCATCAATCAGAAAACATTTTTCCCTCCCCACCAAAACCCTCACCGGACCCGGCTAGTTGTGCAAGTGAAACAATCCACCTTTGATATGACAGAGACTCCCTAACATACTTCCCGGACCCCACTGAAGTAATTTGGATTCCCTCACTTCCCCCTTTATCTTCCACATCCTCAAATGCACTTCAGTGAGTTGACTTAATATCCTGCCTCAGGAAGAGGACGGGAGTCAGCTCTCCCAGTGTTACACCTGAATCAGAAAGAAGAGGTCAGTTGAGAACAGTACAGAATGCTCCCACTCCCTGTGGACTGAATGAATTGCATCTGAATATTTCCAGCTTCTGCTTACGCAGGAATGTCAGGCCTTGAGCTCAGAAATTTGAGAACTTTGACAGTGTTTTGGATTTCTATTAGCATGCCATGCCAGGCCACCAAGTTTGGGGTTTGTTTATTTTTAAATCTGTGGAAGCCATCATGTTGTTTTTCTTATGAGTTTAATGAATTATTGTAGGGAATCAGTAATTACTAAAGATTAGCTCAGTTCTGCTAAAAGTTGATGGTGAGGCCTGGTAAATGTCACACTGTAAAAAGCTAAAACAGAAGTATTCTCCTGTATAATTGCCACAAGCATTTACCTCCAACTCTCATTGTTTCCTTGAGAAATAAAGGTGTATACTAATTATTATCTGCAGATGTAACATGGCATTCAAATTTGCAAGTATCTAGAATGAAAGGTAGCAGTTATGCCTTCAGGACACAAGGTGTATGCAGGTTAGAACAGATGGTGGGGAAGTCACGTGAAACTGGGCTCTTCTGCTAACTCTAGCACAAGAAGATATGGAAATGTTTGATTCACAGCCTCTCACTTACCCGCCAACTACTGTGCCTTAAACACTGGCTTTTTTCTCCTGTGCTTTCAGATTATCGGAGCAGGCGAACAATTCACTGTTTTCGCTCCTCCACCCATCATCCACTAAGTAGGTTGCCTCTTTCAAGAGTCAGCTCAGAGGCTTCTTTCATCCCCCTGCTGCTCTATGTCTTTTTTGCTTTGAGTGCCTTATGCTCCCATTCTACACTGAGAGTCAGTCTCTCTAGCCACTGTGCGTCTTCCATATGTGATCCCATTGTGGATCCCCAGCACCTTCTTTTCCCCTCCAGCTCTCCAGCATCCTTCTGGCATAAGTGAACAGTATTATGTTTTTATCCATATAAATAGCACACAGGAGAACAACCTACATAAAACAAACAAAAACAAAAACAGAAAAGAAGATGATAAAGAAGAAGAATCTCCATGACTTGGTAGTGAGAAAACTCCCAGTTTCCTGTGGTCTCTACTTCCGCTGTCCGGTGGAAGAAGGACATGAAGCTCCTGTATATCCTTTCTTAGAGTGCGACTTTCCCTTCAAATCACATGGGCAGGGACTGAGCCTTATCCCCATACTTTTACTCATGTCCTCCCCCAAATCCATAGTCGTAGGTCTATGGAAAATGTGTATTGTATTGGCATTATTCAGGCACTGGCAGGGTTTAGAGAGAATTGAAGCCAGTGGGCATTCCAGAATCTGGAGGAAGCTGCCTCAGTAGGGTAGGGATTCTTTGGGCTCTGAGAAACCATGCCCAGTGAGAAAACTCCTAATGGGGGCTTGAAAACTGTTCCTTCTATAAAGGAAAGGGCATATAGTTTCCTCTATGAAGATTCCAGTTTAATCATGGAGTAAAATCTATCCAAGATGAGAGAAATCTGGTGAGAACCAAAACAAGAGTCCTGTGGCACCTTAAAGACTAACAAAATTCTTTGGCCATAAGATTTCGTGTGCTACAACACACTTCATAGGGTTGTAGCCAATGAACATTTATGCCAAAAGAAATGTGTTGGTCTTTAAGGTACCACAGGAATCTTGGTTTTGCTGTATACAGACTAACGTGGCCACTTCTCTGGAACTGGTGAGAACAGATTTCTACCATTTTGGAATGCAAGTGAAAATGGAATGCAAGACAGCCCAGTTCTATCCTTTACGTCAGCCCTGAACATGAACTTTGATCCTTTGTATAGATATATTTTACATAGATTCAGATTAGCAGGCATCTCCACTGTCTATTTATGAATTGCTGTAGTGATATGACTGTAACCCTTCCCAGGAAAGAATGTTCCATGCACATTTTCCTGAGATGACTAAATACTTCTTTTGGTTAATTTTACTTCATTATATCTGCCTTTGCACTCTTGGAGCATCATAAACAATTCACCTCCCTTTTTGGCAGTCACACCTTTCAACTGCTTGTTAACAATTGACATAACTTCATCTTTGACATTATTTAGCTGTTTTATACATACTGTATTTGGTTCCTTAGATCTTTATCCTTAAATCAAATCCTGCATATCTTTAATCACTGGCCCCAAATTCTCTTTCAAATGGATGGAAAGTAAAGATGTAACAAACATCTCATCCTATTGTACAAACACCTCAAACACTATGTACGCAACCAACAGTATGTAAACGGTAAGGATAATAATAGTGTTTCACACTGAAAATCCCATAGAAATAACATTTCAGTTATGGAAATTGCCCCTTGTCGTTGCACAGGTGTATGTGCTAGAGCTATCTTTGTCAGTTGGCTCCCACCCTCTCTGCACAAGGATCACAGACAACAGCAATTCCTGTTCTCTGGGCAGTGCAGGGCTGCCTCCCAGTGGTACAATACATCCAGGAGAGCAGAATCCATTCACTGCTTCACACCAGCTTCAAAACAGACTGGACAAGCCAAAGGAAAGATCTCACCCTCATTCCTGTTCTACATGCTGTGGAGGAATTGTGCTTTACCATAGGAGTGGCTCCTCACCAAACCCTGGTCTTTTGTGTTCTTCTTGCTACCTGATGGAGCATGTCTATTCTGATGGTGGCTACTGATATGCTCTAATCTGAGAGCAGCATTTGTGATTAATACATATGTGATCAAATTTCAAAATTCAGTTCAGGGCCCTGAACCCCAAATTTCAGGAGTATTTGAGTCAGCAATGTGGTTTCACCAGTAATAACAACAAGAGTCATTTGCTAAACTAAACTTCAGATCCAGGTTTGGATTTCAGCCTCTCCTGTAAAATATGAAGCTTTATGGCAATTAACTGGCTTGATTTGGATTAATGGCTAATATATTAAGAATATGTTATTTTAAAACACCAAAACCTTAAATTCTAGAGAAGAATGAAGGCTAAAGAAGGCCTGTAAGGTGCATGCTAAATGCTCAGAATCTGTGCACTTCTCAAGCCTGTGTGTTGATTGTGACCCATTTCCATCATCCTTGATTGTGATGCCACTGAAGTTGTGGGAGGATGCTTTTATCTGTTTCATGATGTCTCTAGTAATTCATATGCCTTTGAGAGATCTAATTCAAAGTGCTCATGTGTATGCTATAATAACTACAAGGCAGTTGACCAAAATAATTGGGATGCTTCCAGAATCAGTCTACCTTAATTTTTAAATGTTTTAAAAAGGGGGGAAGTGGAGGAAGAAAGTATGTGTGTGCACACATCCATGTTCCAAAATTTATTATGGAGGGAGCTCTTCTCTTTTTAAGATCCAAAGGGGGCAGCTGTTTTAGTCTAGTTCAGTAAAACAAACAAGGAGTCCTGTGGGATGTAAAGACTAACAAATATATTTATTGCGTGAGCTTTCAGGGGAGAAAACTCCCACTTCATCAGATGCTTTAAAGATGGGGGAACTTAGCAGCAACAGCAAAATCCTCCCATGCAAATAGCTTGGTTAAAAAAAAAAAGATGTGTTACTCACTGCTCGCTTAGGAGAAAAGAGTTCCATTGTTTATATTTTGCAGCACATAGAGCATGAGGGGCTCTGACTTTTCATTCACAGTTGCACAGAAACAGACTTTGCAATGATGAGACCTTTTGAGCACATGCTGGTTGAGAATCGAAAAAACTACACAAGGAATATGCGTTTCTTTATCAGAAATAAATTATGACATAACAAGCATTCTGCCTACAGCCAAGAATTTTTTTGGCTAGTTAACAACTGAAATCCATAGGAATTGTTTTTAAATATTGGAAGATTTATCCCCTGGAAAATGCTGTGGCTTTCAATTTTTCATAGTTCCATCTTGATACGCTAAAGGTAAATGAAAAGTATTCCCTCAGATGCATTAAGGTAGAGTATGATTCATTCTGCTCCAGTTACTGGAAAGACCAGAGTAGTGGAAATAACTGAACTCAAAAATCCTTCAGCTTCTGTAACCTCCTAGACTGGTTTTCTGAAATCAGGATCTTTAGAAGCTCCTGGAAAATCCTAACCAGACCAGCAAACTGTGTTTCAGAAAAGTCTGTGAGTGCATAAAGCTGTAAGGGAGCTATTAAACATAAATCCTTTTCAGTATTATTTATTTATTTGACAGGTAAATTGCCACTAGGTTATCTAAAGGAGCTATCTTATTGAACAGAAACATCAAGGAAACCAACCCCCAAGTTAAGGAGAGTGCAATGAAATCAGCATTTACAAGAATAGCTGTTATTCACCAAGACAGAAGTCACCCTCCCATGATACAGCTCAGGTAAAGACTGTACAGTCAATGAAAATCATAGATTTGGGGGACATAATGCCTTCTCCCTCACCACATGGCCAACTAGGTTATAAGACTGCAGCATAGCTTGTTTGATGCAGTTATTTCAACCTATGGATTGGAATAGTTACTACTGTTTTCCTTCATCCACTCCATGGGGAATGCTAGTTAACAATACTGATCATTAAATGTTTAGTCTTCATTGGTCAACAGTCACAGGGGCAGGTTAAAAAAATTACTAAAAGCAGTGCTTAGAAAATGAAGCATAGCCCAAATATACCATGGAGGGTAGCAGAGAGAGTTTTCTAGGGTGGAGTTGCAAAGTTCAGTCAGGTAGAAAAGCATTACCCAGGAACTTAAAGGTATCAGAAGCCTGGGTAGAAATACAATTTGATTCCATTTGAAAAACTGCCAGTCAGTATATTGAGAGGGAAATGATCCAAAACAACATACTTAATAGATAGTAGTACCTTGGGAACTAGTAAGGTTGAGAGAGACACAGGGCTTGAAACAGGCAACAAATCAGACATGAGCATGAAATCTGACCTGGAGGTAAATGCAAGGAAAGACCAAAAGGATTTGGGGTTACATATGCAACCTTAGAAGGCAGACTAAGTCCCATTCTATACAGCTCAGGAATGACTGCACCTGGGACATTGTATTCATTTACTGGCACTACTTTAGCAGCATAATATTGAGAAAATTCAGAAAAGGGCAACAGAAATGAATTAGGGACTGAAGGAAGTAATGTGGGATGTCCTAAATGTATTTTTTCTTTCAAAATAAGAATGAGGAAAATATACCAGAAATCAATACTCAGCAGCTGAAAGAAAGAAACGTGGCAAAGAAGTACCAGTTACAAAATGGCTGCTGAGGGCCTCAGCTGCTCAGCTTTCCTAAATGTAAAGGGCCAGTCCCCCCAATGGGAAGTGGGAGGAGAGGTGAACCCTATAAAAAGTAAACCTGAACAAAAGTCCTTGTTAGTGAGTATGTAGTTGCAAAAAAAGGGGTGCCTCTTGCACATTCTATACTGTTTCTGGATCAGATATAAAGAAAGTTCAAGAGTTAAATATACATAGTTTAATTAACTGAATGCAAAAAAAACCACACAACACCCTGTAGATATGAAATATTTAAAGGGAGTAAACACCATTAAGAATAAGAAATTATTTAGTGTAATACACAAGGGTATGCTTAGGTCTAATGGGATGAAAGGAAAAAAATGCATCCTCAATATCAGGAAAAGCCTTGAGAGTAATAAGTATTAGAATACAGCCTCTAGGGAAGTGGTAGAAACACAATCACTTAAGTCTTACAAAACCAGATTGAACAAAACTGTAGGGAACAAATACACACTGGCAAAGGGATGTTCCAAAATGTCTTCTGTACCTGTAATGTTTCTTCTACATGAAATAAACAGTGCATAACATACACAGATTACATGCATAAACTAAAAAAAATATATATATAAAGGAATCATTTTAAAAATATATTTTCATTAGTAAGTGAGCCTTGGTGATTTCCAGGTTAGATTTAAATCTGTTTATTTTAGCCTCATTGGGTTGTGAGTATGATACTCCAAGGACCGTTTATTTGTTTGGCTGATGTTATTTTGTAGTACCCGGAGTCAATAAAAAAGAGATGTGGAAGAGCTTGGGAAAGAATCCAGCAACTTTTTATACTCCCAGTTGCCTATCTAAGTATTAGATAGTATTTTCCCCCAATGATATACTAAGATGCAATAACAATAATAATAAACAGCTACTCTTACTGATAGATCATCAGCAATGAGCAAAAAAGAAAAAAGATTTTGGCATACTTAAACAAATAACATATATGATCCTATATAGTTGCTTTTATATGTCAAGAAACGCCACAAGCACTCAAATCTTGTAGTGAGATCTTTTGGGCTTCTAAAGTCATCTGGTGGCCTGCTTTTTGCAAAATGAACTGGTAGTGCAAGTTCATTCTGGGTACATGTCACTAGTGCCACTAAATCCAGTTGGCACTTAATAATATCTAGTTCTTACATAGCCCTTTTCATCATTACATCTCAAAGTGCTTTACAAAAGGGGAATTGTTCCCATTTTACAGACAGGGAAGCTGAGGCACAAAATGCTGAAAGGACATTCCCAACATCATTCTGTGGGATAGCATAACAGCTGGGAACAGAGGTCCTGTTCAAGGCTTTATTCACAAGACCACACTATTAATAGTCTCAGGAGAGATATTAAGAATTGCCTGGCATGAGGTTGTCCCTTGTAGGGCAAAGTCCATTAACTAGACAATGTGTGGTGTCTCCGTAGTGTGTATCTTTTCCACTTCCAGAGAACTTTAGATTAAGGCTGACTGATTGGTGTAGATGAATAATTCCCATTAAAATGAATGGAACCATACCCCCAGGTAGCTTTGAAAACCTCACACTTCATTTCCAGTGTTATCAATCTGCACCTTTCATAAGCATTACATTGATTGGAGAAAAAAAACTGTTATAAGAAATGCTGATACAATACACAACGCAATATGTCCAGTTTATCATTAAGATTGATAAGGCCAATTTGTAAGCAGTGTAGAAGGGGGGACACACAAAGCATCTGATAAAAACGTTCTCTAGAGGTTCCTATGATAAAACACTGCATCTCATGTAGAGTGAGATCAGCTACCCCAGAAGTCTTTGCATGCTAGAATCTGCTACTGAAGTCCTCCAGCAAGTGTCTCACACATGGAGCACTCAGTTGGACTCAGCTATATTCTGACATATTATAAAACCATGATAACTTTACTGCAAAAGCAAGGGTAAGGGTACAAGACAGTGCACTCTAAGGTAAAAATAACTTCTGTAATTGTATTATCCTCTTTACAAGATCTGACTGTGTTCTTCATGCTCAGCCCCTCCACTATGAGGTATTTCTGTAGGACTAAGTACCAACTGGGAATGCTAATAGGGATTCATGTATTTTATCTTCTAAGTGTGTTATGTGTTTGAGTTTCTGAGAGAGGTTATGTTTTACTGGCTATTTTAATATTGTAGGTCTTAGCATTACATTTAGACAATGTAATATCTTATATGCTTTGTCAAGCAATCCATCCTTTTCATCATCAAGTAATTAATATCATATTTACATTCCTCATATCTCCAGTCAGCAGCACTCACTGTTTAACAGTGAGGAAGTTAAGACCATGAAAAAAGCATCACTAGGAAAAAATGATGTAGATTTGTCAGACTTAATCTGCTACAGCCCAAACTATCATCATTCTAATGTCTCAGGGATTCATTTCCTTTGTCCCGTGGGAAAATTCCTTTTAGCATATCAAGAATATTACTGCTTTGGGGTTCCTATATCTGTCATTTCTATGCCTTTTGTTTTTTTAGTTACTGTTATGGGAATAAAATTTGCTTTTAGACATAATCAAAAGCTGTTCTGTACATTGTTACTGAAACTACAGCTTCTGACTGAAACTTCCATTTCTCCAAGGAATTCCTTTGGAACAGAATAAAGAAATAAGTCTTCTTCCTTTCACAGTCACTAAACTTTTCAATTGTAGCTTCTGCGTGTTTTAACACATTGAAATATTGACCCTACAGTCTACCCTGCAGCAGCTTGCAGTGAAGTACCATGGCAAGCGAAATTGAAAACAAGGCTAATTTTCTCCACCTTAACCTCTGTGGAGAAGCCAGAGGTAAGTAACGTTCTTAACAAAAGGAGGTCAGAGAAAATAGTTATCCCCCCACAAAATAGTAAACAAATTACCTAAAAGAGCTGTTCCTGTAACTGAAACAACAGGAAAGGAAAGAAGAAAACATTTCAAAATTCAGTTTTAGATTTTATCCATTCTCCACTGAACAGCCTAAAATGGTCCAAGAAATGAAGCAGAAAAGCTCCTTAGAGAAATACAAGACTCATAAAACAACTCCATTTCCATGAGCAAGTGAAGTGTTGTCATGAGTGAACTGTGCCTTACACTCACTCTTGGGACATTCACCACCTGTTCATTTTCTTCCTCTTTAGACCAAAGGCACACAAAGAGTCAAGAGAAAAGCAGCAGTCTGCTTGCTTTATAGCCTGTAGCCATACAATCTCACGCTGTGATCTTATCAGCTCTCATAAATTAAGCAGGGGACGTTATGCCAGAGCTTGGATGGGAACAGATAGGGAAATCCCACATACTGTAGTAAATGCTGTTGGTAATTCAGCTGGAGGCACTCTTTTCTCTGAGGCAGAACTGAACTGGTGGCCAGCTATCATGTTTAGGGAGAATGTGCTGCTGGAGTTCCCAACTTTCAGTTGAGACTTAAAAGTCTGGTTCTGACTCCTGACCATTTGTGGTCAATAAATGATACATTTTTCCGCTCTTTTCCTCCAAAAATGCATGGATAGTTGAACGCACAATTACCATGAGAGTTTAGATTTTTAAAAAAATGAGTTAATAGTTTAGTAGTTTGTTGCTAATAACTGCTTTTGTACAGGCACTGCTAGACTAGTATACACAGGCATGGCAAACATACACACAACTGTATGCACATAGTTCTGAAAAACTTCAGAAGTCAATATTCAGAAGGGAGGGTATTAGTTTGGCCAGATATCAACTTGTGTAACTGCATTTTGCCTAACTACAAGTCATGCTCCAGTTTGAGATGGATTTTGGGAAATTTTTTTTCACTTCCCAAACTATTACCTGGTGTTGCTTTGTCCTGTGAAATAGTTGCTGCAGATCCCCACATAATGAGTTAATTTCAGCAGTGGAAAAATTGATTCCTATAGACAATTTTTTGCTACTGAAGTTTGTGTTGCACTGTTGAATTCCTTTGGATGTAGGACACTGTATAAATGTGCAACAATAACTACTTGATTCAGTGGTGCTACTGACTTCTGTCATCTGACAAGGGTATTAATTAGGGCAGGTTGAAAATATTCCACTGAAATAGCTTTTTGATGGTAAACTGACACAGGAAAATTTCATGTTTTCATAGAAAAAATTTTGACTGAAAACTGCTGATTGGGTCCATGTTCAGTCTCTGACCCATTCCTCTCTTCTGCCTGTCACATCTTTACTTCACAGGTAAGTGTTTTTAAAACTGCTGTGGTGTGAGGGTCATAGCATAGATGGAGGATGTTGGGGACAGAGAGGCAGTCCATAAGAAAAGATCTCACTTGTAATACAGTAGTTCAAAGAATGAAAAAAATCACCAGGGCTACTCAGAGCTATTAAATTAACAATATGTATTAATATGGTGTAATGAGGGTCTCAGACTCTTCTGTGTAGAGTTGCCCTCTTATGGGAACTTTTTCCTAGAAGACCTTTCAGAGGCTGTCTTTTTCATTTTGGCAGAGCCAAGCACTTTAAATAGCCATCTTGTAACTTTATGTTGCATCTCTTGACTGGTTTAACTTTTGTACTGTTTCCCCTTTATTATCCCTTATGGCTCATGCTGCCACAAAATGATTCTATGTTTATTAAAATTAGTGGTTAGAAAAAACTTAAAGGCAAAGTTGTGCCCCATCTTGTGAAGTCAGCCTAGAGGTGGGAGAAACACAAGACATAGGGTCTGCTTGTCCCTTGTCTTGTGCTTTTATGCAGCAGCTGGGTAGAATTACAATCTTGTGATCCCTTGAGGCCTCTGGAGGGGTAGTGATTCAGGTTATGCTCTGCAGACCCAAAAGGAGGTCATCTGAGCTTTTGGGGTATGGTTGTGACTTTTGGATGTATAATACTGACATAGATGCTTGAGGTTCTTCACTAGTTAGCCCTGGCTGCATTCTCTAGTCAGTGGAGATCCTTGTCTATCACTAATTGCTCTCACAGAGTTTCTATATTATCAGGATATATAAATGTAATATATGTCTACTTACTATTACAAGATATGTTAATGGGGCATAGGCAGTGTCAGGTATCTATCCTTGCTGAACAGCATGTAGGATTGAGGCCTAAATTCCTATTTATTATTGCTTAGTTTGTTTTTTTCTTGCAAACATTTTACCATTTGAAACCTAAAAGTGTTAGGTGAGAAATCAAAGCCTAAAGGGCTTCAGCCTGAAGCTTACTTGAGATTATATTAGACCACAAGAAGCAGTGATTTATAGAGTCGTACTCTTTAAATCTGGTTAAGATATATTAGAATTTGAGGTTTCATTCTAAACAGATCTTCATCTTCTGGTTTGTGAAGGATTTTTTTCTCCTCCATTTACTTCTAATTATTACTGTTCTAGACTCCTGTGCCTTGCAGATTAGCTTCCCAGAATGTTTTCTTTTCGAAGAGAGATTGATAACTTGTTGCTACTGTATTCTGCTGTGGATTCATGTATGTATATCATGCATTTTCAGTCACATATTTGGCAAAAATTAATACGTCGTGTAAACAATTTAGTATGCACCTTTTATTTAGTCTATCACAGCTGACATATCTATTTTAGTTGTGTGTGTTGAGGGGGAGGTGCATGATGGGTTTGCAATTAAAAAAACAAAACTAAAACAAATTCACAGTAGGAATCCTGACTGTTTTGCCTAGATAAATTAGGCTATCTTCACTAGTTGAAGTACAATTGATAATTACATAAGAAGAATGAGTCAGAGAGAAAAAAGTGTTGTATAAAAATGAGAGAGATGAGGTAATACCCTTTATTTGACCAACTTCTGTTACTGGAAGGGACAAGTTTTCAAACTTCCTAGACATGAGGAAGAGCTCTATGAAACTTGTAAACTTGTCCCTTCCACAACAGAATTTGGTACAATAAACGCTATCACCTCCCCTAACCTGTCTTGTTCACATCCTGGAACCAACACTGCAAACATTCAATGAAAGTGACTTTCTGGCTATAGTGTACACTTTCTGGTAGTTATAATTGATCAGCAACTTGTATTTGTAAGTTTTTTGTCCTAGAAAATGTCGTTAAATGAATTGTTACAAAAGAGAGATTTTAGCTGATCAGCATCCAAAATAAAAATGCAACCTTGGTGTCACCACCATCCTATGGTGAATGTGCCATATCACCCCTTTCCTAGCAACTGCCCAGGCACCTTCCAGAATCTGTAAGCTGTTTGACTAAGGAACAAATTAAAGCAGATGAGGAGTAGAGTAGGAGCGGGAGCCATCATGTGTGAGTGATGGAACAGCAGTGAAAAACAGAAATGCAAACCTGGAAATTTAATTAATGTTATAAAAGATCTCTTTTTCTGCTTTATTAGATACTCTTTTCTTCCAGGTTTCTTCATTATAAAATGTTATTTTAAAATGCTAACAGTTTTAGATCTTATCTACATAGCAGAGTAATGCACACTGTGGACTGCAATTCGTAAACTGCACTAGCACATTGTGCATTAAATGGGCTGTGTAGACCCTTCTGGTGCATGCTAAAGGTTCCCTAGTAGGTATTAACATAATGCAGACTAGAAAGTCTATATGGGCCAGCTAATGCACAACACATTTGTGAACTTTAGAAATCATTCCCCATAGAGTGTATGACCCCATCAACTAGACAAACCCTTATTTAAAGCTGAAAGGGTATCTGTCCTGTCACAGTAATTTTAACTCACCATGTGTCTGAGCTAAAATGCTATTATGGCATCTACGAGGCAACAGCTGACAAAGATTGTCTGACTTATTATTGTTACCACAACACTGACCCTATTATGTTGCTTTGGGGACAGCAGCATAGCACTATATGCCATTGGCCCTGCTACACCTACCCACCTTTGTGTCCCTGCTATTTGTTTGTCAGGTATTTACAAAACACAGTAAATCCATTCCAAGATGCATCTGGGGTTTTGCTAGATAGGGGTGGAGAGGCATAGTCAATAATTAGCAAAATTAGAAAATGTTTTAGAAAATGCTGTGTAGATTTCATATGTCAAATCCCTCCCTCCCTCTCTCCCTTGAATTCAGTTTGTCTGAACTGAGAATCTGTTGACTTCAAAGTTGATTTCTCTCATGAGAAGAATTTGTCCCATTGTGATACTAGATGAGTTTGAACTGGATCTCAGGATCTGAACCTCTTTGGGAAAATTAAGATCTAAAGGTCAGAAATCCAAAATTCCTGGCTTGATTCTATCTAAATAATGGCCTTGAATTAGATCCCAGCACCTGAACATTCCCGAGCTTTGGACAAGTTACATATGCATGGCGAGCACAGCTAATTGAATGCTGTGTATGTGATGAAAGCTCATTGGATAACTGTTGTTAGTACCAGGAGCATCTGCTGCCCCAGGGAAAGACCCAGGGCATGGGCCCAGGCCCTAACCCTTCCAGCCGATTCTGCTCCTGGGCTCGATCTGGCCATAGGCTCCTGCCGCTGCCAGCCTGGCCCCAGATCCCCGGCCAGGGACGGGGACGGGAGAGGCAGGGGCCGCACCAGGCACTTGGGACACTGGCCCTGGGATTAGGGGCATGTGACCTCTTTGCCAGGTGCCAACAGCACCCCTGGTTAGTACCCATGAATTGTCTGGGGACGAGGGACAATTTGGGTCTCTCAGTTCCTCCTCCATGCACCTGGTCAGTCATCCATAGTTTTCCTCTCTCCCCCCAAACAATAAAAGCGCTCATTGTTGCTATTGACTGTAATTTGATTGTGCATGTTCTTAACAGAAAGAATACATATTCAGAGCCAATTCCTAACTTGAATTTGTAAATGAGGCGTAGCTCTATTTGTGCTTGTTTTTGGAAAATTGCTCTCTACCTCCTAAAGGAGCAGTCTCCTAGGTCTTGATTTAACAAGTTACTTAGACATGCAAGTAATTCTAGTTTCATGTTTAAATCCCATTGGCTCTATGATGGACTGTTCACTTCCACACAAAGGAAGATCAGGTTACCTCATGCTGAGTAACATTATAGGTTGCACCTGGGGCATAGCCATGGCTTGAGAGGCTGATTGAAGAAGCAGCCTAGCTGAGAAGGAATAGGTAGTGCAGGTAGAAAGCCAGAAAGTTAGTAGCAAAAGGGGCAGAAAGGGAAATAGTTTGTAATAACCTGATAGAAGAAAGATGTTTGTTGCTACAGATTTAGTCAGTAATTCCTCTCTAGAAGGAGGGAGTTTGGGCTGGTAAACCCAGAGGTGGGATCAGGGGGAGAAGATAGAAGATGGAGGAAGGAGGCCAGTGAAATAGTTACATGATTGGAGAGAAAGCAGAGCAGCTGTTATCCAGAGGATCCCTGGACTAGACCTTAGAGTATTACAAGGGCTTGACCTTCCCTACTAGTCATGGGGGAAGGGGTACAGATTGTGCATGGAGCAGAAGACTGTGTGGGATAATAGTCCAACAGGATTTGGCTACCCTAGAAAAGGACTACAGTGACATGGTTGGAGGGTCAATCTACAAAGAGGAAAAAAAGCAAGGAGTCTTGTGGCACTTAAAGACTAACAGATTTATTTATTGCATGAACTTTTGTGGGAGAATATTCCACTTTGTCAGATGCTTTGAAGAGGGAGAATTACAGAACTGGATGAAAATAAATTCAGGGGAGTGTAAAACATGGGATCAGGTCATACTGCAACAGCAAATCAGAGCATTTGCAAGGGTTCAAACTTTAGGAAACAGCATACAGAGGGAGGGTGAAGTCAAATTACTTGTTATAGTGTGAAAAGAATCCATAGTCACGATTCAGCTCTGCTTTCACACAGTTTAAATTGCACATTAATTCAGTTTAGGCTGTTTCTCTTTGAAGTCTTGATGTCCCATTGATTTTCTTAGTGACCATTGTTAAAAAGTCGTCAATGGAGTGATTAGGAAGATGAAAGTGCTCAGCAATTTTTTGTGTGTGTTATGATTTCTGATATCAGTTTTATGAGCATTAAGCCTTCTGTGTAGGGTCTGTCCTGTTTGTCTAATGTATAAGCTGTGGGGGCATGTTTGGCACATGATGGCATAAATCATATTAGTGGATGAGCAGGTGAAGGACCCCTTGATGGAGCAGCTGGCTTGATTAGATCTTATGATGGTGTCTTTTGTGCAGATATGTGGACAGAGTTGGCAGTGTGGTTTGTTGCAGGAATATGTGCCTGCTTTAATGGTTCTGTTTTTAGGTCTGTAGTTACTGGTGAGTATCTGTTTAAGGTTTGGGGGTTGTCTGTAGGCAAAGAGAGGTCTGTCTCCCAAGGCTAGAGAGAGTGAGGGGTCATCTTTTAAAATAGGCTGGAGGTCTTTAATGATCTGTTGTAGAGCTCTGACTTGAGGGTTGCATGTGGTGACCAGTGGCGTTCTATCGTTTTCTTTTTTGGGTCTTTCCTGTAGTAGTTGACTACGGGCTACCTGTCTGGCCCTATAAATCTGTATCTTTACTTCTTCAGGTGGGTACTGTAGTTTTAAGAAAGCTTGATAGAGGTCCTGAAGATGTCTGTCTCTGTCTGAGGGATCAGAGCAAATTGTGGTTATCTCTTAGGGCTTGACTGTAGACAATGGATTGTGTGGTGTGTTTAGGATGGAAGCTCAAGGGATGAGCTGCAGAGAGGCTGTGGAGTGTGTAAGTGAGAGGAAGAGAGGGACATCAGACCTAAAAGGACCTAAACCAGAGGGGTCAAAATCATTTAATGTGAACAGCCACATTAGAGGGCAGGACACCTGACGGGCCATGTGTCTGCAAGGGCTCCCCAACCCTTTCCCCTGTCACGTTCAGAGTGGCATGAGCTTTCCCTTTTCCTACCCTTACCTTGCAGGGTCTCTGACACCTTCCCTTTTCTCTACCTTGTGAGCTTCCCTTTCTCACACTGACTCCCAAACCTCCTTTCCCCAGTGGTGCAGTTCCTGGAACCCTCTCCATTTCCCTTACTGTGTGGTAGCAGGTATTGGCAATCAGTCTGTCACAGCTGTGGCTCCTGCCCTCTCCCCCCCAGCTCACTGTCAGTCATTCAGCATGCTAGTCTTCGGTTGGGCTCAGTCCTGGCTGGCCTTTGATTGGCTCATTTCCATGTGGGTCCCAGCCATTTTTTCCTTTCTTAGTTGTGATTTGTGTAATGTGCTGTCAGTCAAATTAGCATGCTGACTGACAGTGAAGAGTTGCGGTGGGGCATGTGGTGGTGCCTCTCCAGGAGCCAGCATTGGCTGGAGCACTTCCTTTGTTCCCATTTGCTGTGACTTGATCATGTGAGTAAGTCAGAAGAATGGCTAACCCTGCTCTTCCTCTGCCCAAGGATGTCAGTTGCACTTATTTATAAGTCAAATCTGGGTTTTTTGGAAGCCCAATGTCTTATAATACAGGACCTGTGGTTTCTGTTTATTTTGAGGCTTCTCATAAACCAAATTGACTTGTTTGGCAAACCAATAATTGGCTTATAATGAGACCTGTGTTTTGAGTTTGCACATGTGCACTGGTTGCCTTGCAGTCAGCACTTGGTCTCAGCATTAGGAAAGTCAATTCACTACAGAAGCACACGTGCTGCCGCACACACATGCACTGGCCTGGGCCTGGCCCTGCAATCTCACCCCGCACCCCTGATCAACAAACAGGCTGGGCTTGTTTTTGATGGGTTTGGCTTATTTCAAAAGGTGGTCATTGCGCATCCCTCCCTCACCACCCAGCTCAACAAATAGTCCCAGCTTGTTTTCAGTGGGTTTTGCTTGTTTTGAAAAGCGGGTCAGCTTAGTTCTGCTGTGTCAGCTGACATCCCCGCCTCTGCCAGCGGTTGGTTGTTGCTCTTTGCTGATCCTGTAGCTAGCCCCCAGGCAGCAGCTCTGTGGGTGGGCTGGATTGGGCCCGTGGGCTGTAAATTTGACACCCCTGAGCTAACTGTAATAGCAACCAGTAGAAGGCTACCTTGCAGTGGAGTGAACCCCCTGACAAGGCCTTAGGGAGAATGCTTATTGTTTTAACTGTTACCAGATTTCTACACTACACTTGTCCTCCAGTAAATCTGCATATCTCACTTTGTCTCACCCAGTGTCTGTAACCATTTTATCAAACATAAGATATCACAGTCACTGTGTAGGATTTCAGACTGAAGTTCTACTTAAGCTTAGGAGAATGGAGAGGAGGGTAAAGAGAATCTTGACATGGGCAACATAGTGTATTAGTGTGCTGTAGATCATTAGATCACATGTTTAGTGAGGAAATTGTATTTAATGAAGGAAAAAAAAAAAAAGCAAAGGACAGCAGAACTAAATCACCTGGTGGGTGATATGCTGGTTAGCAGGCATTTATACATTGCATTCACATATGAGCATGGGGAAAATAACAGTATTTATTATGCAGAAAATAATATGGGGGCCCAGTCTGCTACATCCAGAACTTGCTCTGGTGTGGAGAGGGGGTTGGTGAAAGCAGTTCATGGAGCAGATCCCTTGTGTGAGTAGGAAGTTTTCAGTAAGCTTTCTCTCACTCCTTTCATCCCTCCCCCCCCATGTAATATAGCTTATTTGTAATTAATACAGTGGCAATAGATGCACACAGCACTTTACACACAAGTGAAAAGACAGCTCCTTACCTCTGGGAGAGTACAGTCAAAATTAGGCACAAAACAAAACCAAGCAAAGGTAAAAAGGAGAGAGAATGAAGGAACAGGGCTCTGATGAGTTGTGAAATCCTTCATTCTACCACACTGGAAAGCCACATTAGGACTGGAGGGAGACTTTTAAGAAACTGCAGAAGGTAAAGAAGAGGGAAACTAAAATGATTAAGTATCTGAAAAGGGTTTTGTATGAGGAGAGATTAATAAGACTGGGACTTTTTAGCTTAGAAGAGAGAGGACTAAGTGGAGATAGGACAAAGGCCTATAGCATCATGCCTGGTGAGGAGAAAATAACTCAGGAAGTATTATTTACTCATAAAAATAGGAGTCACCAAATGAAATTAGTAAGCAGCAGGTTAAAAGGAAGTATTTCTTCACATGATGCACAGTCAACATGTGGAACTCCTTAGCACAGAATGTAGGGAAGACCCAAACTACAAAGGGTTCAAAAAAAAACTATGATGTGTTTATGGAACATAGGTCAGACAATGGCTATTAGCCAGCTAGGCGGGGATTGCTGTGTGCCAGAGGCTGGAGAATGGCCAGTGGTGTGGGTTACTTGATGATTGCCTCTCTTATCTTATTCATTCCCTTGGAAGCACCTAGCATCGGCCCCATCAGAAGACAGGATACTGAACTAGATGGACCGTTAGTCTGACCGAGTGTGGCTGTTCATATGATTAAATATGAGAGCTGGGTTTGCTGTGGTTATGAGATTCTGATTGGGGAAATAATGAGATGAGAGACTGTAGTGGAGGAGTAGTAGCTGGAGTCCCACCACCACCCCTCCCGTGCAGCAGCCTGGTCTGGGGAATTGCAAGCCAGCTCAGGCCTCATAGGTGTTGAGATAATTAGGGCTTGAGAAAGAGCCCTGCTTAATTAGCTGATGGGGAGCAGCCAGCTCCTGAAACTGCCTAGTGTAAAGGAGGGCTGAGATGTGGGGAGGGACTAGACAGGTTGAAGGGCATGAAGGTTGTAGTGGGCTGCCTGAGGTTTCCCTATGTGTGACAGCCAAGGAGGGCTAGCATATGTAACTGAAGATTTGGAAACTGATCACTGTAAATAAAGGAGCATGGGTGTTGCATGGCAAAGAGGTGTATGAATTGTTTGTCTGAGAGAGGCGAAGTGGAGGTGGAGTACACTGCTCCAGACTTATTGAAGAAATTCAAGTTCCAAAGGGGGTAGCCCTATTAGTCCAGTTTAGCGAAACAAGCAAGGAGTCCTGTGGTACTTTTAAAGACTAAGAGATTTATTTATGATGTGAAGAAATGCAGGAAGGACTTTGAATGTGATAAGAAAGGAGATTGGAAAGAGAGGGTCAAATGATCAGAGCAGTAGGTAACTGAACTTTAATAGCGGTATGTTGGGTAGTTTGGAGTGCTATAGTGCGACTGTTTGAGTGGAGGAGCTCTTGGTAGTTCATGTCCTGGAACAGAGCTGAAGTTATAGGGATGGAGAGGAATGAAGGGATTTTTGGAGATATGGCAAAAGCAACACATTTGTTTACTTAATTTGATTTGTAAACTGCACATACCATCCTGGGGAACACCAAGATAAAGAATCACTCTGGTGTCTATGCTCAGATGGAATTTTGTAGATGCAAACTGAAGAAGCCCTGACCCAACAATCCACCAGGAAGATAGGAGAGGCTAGGAGCAGATTGTTGAAGTAGTCAGGCCCCTGAAACCAACACATTCTTTAACTGAAGTTGTAGAGTTTACATTGAGTCTTTTCAACCAGATGAAGCATGAGGTCGGTTGGTTGGCTTCCCAAGCTACTATTATCATTTGATGTTAACAGTCATTGAGCCAAGCCAAATCTATTTTCAGTGCATGTGGATTTCTTGCTTTGACTGTTTCCATCTTTTATTTTTGTATGTTATCAAAGAAGACATGAATGCTGAAAGAATAAATTCTTTAGAGCTCTTCTGATTAATAAATGACTCCCCATATCACTTTACTGTCCATAAATTGTGCTTTTAAGGATGATATTGATTAGTCAAATAGATCAGTACATCCAATACAGTGATCCTGTGGCATCCAACACCATATTTGTCATTAGAAAAATATTCCTTAATATTACTGTAAAGAGGTGCCAAAATGGCTGCCCCCACAGGAGTCAAAATGGCTGCCCATGCAGAACTGCCAATCAAGCAGGAAGGGAAGAGGCGGAGCAGGAAGTATAAAAGGCAGGCAGGGGAGCTCAATTCAGCCCTGGCCACCAGAGGCGAAGGATGGCTCCACTCATGCTCCGCAGCCTCGGCCCTTCCTCTGTCAGGGGAGACCTGGGTGTACCCACCGACTTCCAGCCCTATACCGGGATGGCTGGCTTGGGCCTCCCATGGTGGGTGCCCAGTGAGAAGACCACCTGCCACAAGAAATGGACAGACTAGGGCCCCCCGAACCGTGGCAACCTCTGAGTTACCATACGGACCCAGAGCACCGGGAACCGCCCTCCACACCAGCAGGTGAGAACCTGAAGGAACTGCTCCTGGCTCCCCCCGACACAGACCCCCTGGCAGGAGAGGACCTGGAGGAACTACCCCTGACCATGGGGAGTGACCAGAACTGCCCCCAGAGGAGATGGTGGTCACCTCAGAACTTCCGGATCTGCTGCCACCAGATGCCTGGGAAGACCTGTACTCCATACCCCTCAGAGAGTACCCCAATGCCATAGAGGAAGGTGTAGACCAGGTACTGATGGGAGAGGGGGAGGGCAGTAGCCCAGGGGAAGTTTACACAATACCGGGGTCAGCACGTTGCAGTCGGAACCCCGCTGACCCCACTGGCTGCATGTCTGGCCACTGCTAGGGCCCTGGGCTGGGACACAGTGGAGTAGGGCGGGCCTGTGTCCTCCCTCCTCCTCTCCCCCCCGACAGGATGTGGACCCCGAATATTCCCCTGATCTCATTGGACCCCGATTGCAACAGGACTTGTTGATTGACCTCCCTGGTAAGGGCCCAGGGCTACAGGCGAACTGGCTTACCTGGCCCCTAGACTGCTAGTTGTCCCCTCGTGGGGCTAAAACGAACTACCCGCCCTTTCCATTGGGTGAAGGGTGGAGTTATAGGACCGCTTGAGCGAATAATTCCCCAAATTGCCCACCAGGGGGCGACCTCCTGATGGGGCAGACCGAACTTGCGCTGACAATTACACAAACTTTCTGATATTTGATGAGAGAATATGCTATAACTACATTGAATAGCCTGACACTGTTTACACTTTATTTTTTGCGGTTGGTATGTACCATTGCCTCCTAAATGCCTGATAAAGGCTTGAAGGACACTAGCATGTGATAAAAGCAAGTATATAACTTCAACATCTTTTTTTTTTTTTTTAGGTCTCTCCATCATATAATAGCTCTGTGGATACATCCAGTCCTTGAAATTTTACTACAGCTTTTCCCCATTTTTCTGAGTGGTTTAATTGTTCTGATTCTTGTATTCCACCAAACATAACACAAATTGTGAAGTAAAACTCCTAGAGTTCTTCAGGACATTGGAACTCTCCCCTGTCCACATTAGCCTGTGTCAGGGTCCCCTTTAGTCAGTCTGGAGAATGGAATCTCCACTCCCTTTAGAGCTTTTTGAAACTGTGCCTTTACTCATGAATTGATCTGTGTTCAACATGCTTCTTTCCAAAGGACTTGTCACTGATAATCCCTAGCATCACACTCTTCATATCCATCTTGGTTATCTTCCATCAAAACAAGTATTATTGATGGAGTGCAGAAAAAAATGCATCCAATGAAAGATGGCTAAAAAGGCCATGTTATCTCAACAGGGCACTGCAAAAAGTACCCGGCACATGACACGGTTACAAAGATATTCCTTTTCAGCTAAGCCGTGTGAGCTAATCCATCCAGCTCCCAAGAAACCACATATGATCTGTTGCTTGCCTCACCCACATCTGCCTGCAGCCTCTTTTTCCTGGATTTTCATTTTAATTTTTTCTGTTTAGCAGCACAGAAAGTACGACTACCCAGGGTCTCTCTTACCCTGCCTCTGACAGCTGATACTAAAAAGGGTTGTATATTTGGTGCCTTTTTTTTCCTTTTAATTTGAAGGACCCCAGAAATGAGTATAGCAGGAAAATCACTGATATAGTGATTTTTTTGTAGTTTATTATAAAGAAATATGCATATCAGACAAAACTGTTCCTGAGTTAGGCAGATAATTAGCCAGTGAGAAACATTCCTCTCTCAATCTGATGGGAGTCCTGTGGGTTTTTTTTTTAAAGATTCATTATGAATGCTATGTGTAGATCTGTACTGTTCCTGAAGTAAAGTATGAAAGTGTCATGCATCCATTGTGTGTAGGTTTGTTTGTTTGTTTGTTTAAAATGACTATGGCCCAAAGGCTGGAATACCAACTCAGGTTCATACTTATAATTTCATTAAGTGCTTAATTGCACTGTCATTGTTACTCAAAAGTAATATTCAAAATGACATTTCAAATTCCAAAGAAGCCTCCATTCTGCAAGAGTTTGCTTTAAAATAACAATGTTTTGCTTCCTCATAGCTGTCCCGCATAGTTAGAGGGACATCACTCTTGATAGTACAGTAGTGAGAGTAGATTATAAAATTGTAGGCAATCAGAAGAATATCTATGGGTAGCCATCATCAGCTTTAAAAACTAATTCACAGTGAGCTAGTCAGATAGCACATCTCTTTTTAGACCAGCCAAGACTGTCAGATTTGAGGAGAATACAGAAAAGAAGCATTTTGAAAAAAGACCTAAAGTAAAATCAAATGCATTTGGAAAAGCCACCCAGAAGAAATTCATGTTAATTACTTTCCATGGAGATGGTTTAAAGCAAGCTCTAGGCTGACCTCTGGGTCAGCTATTTTGCAGCAATACAAATGCCCTAATTAAAGAATACTTAAATATTGTGAGAGCGGGAATAGCCAGAAGTTATTTTAAGTGTATTTATACAGCTACATGATTGAAGAGTTTTAAACACATTAACCTCGAGAATCAAAATTAGATCTAAGGAAGGTGTCTACAGAAGTCTTGAGAATAGAATAGCAGCAAAGTTCCCCACATCACGAGGAGCTACCCTAACTAACTGAGCTGTTAGAACCTAGCAATCTTACCTCAGGCAATTTAACCAGTCCTTACAATCATTATGAAATATAATACTTTGGATCTGGATGTAAAAGGAGGCTTGCTCAATTGCCTCCCTGGCTGGTTTGATCCCCCTTCTTACAGCCACTTAGCACCAGCAGGTCAGCCCAGTCCAGGCACTACAGAGTGGTGTCAGTAAAGCTGTCATGCAGGGGTGTAAAAAAAATCCACATGCCTGAGTGATGCAGTTATATCAACCTAAATCCTCTTGTGAACACTGCTCTGTCAACGAGAGCTTCTCCCATCTATCATCTCCACTTCTTGGGAAGCTAGATTAATTATGCCAATGGGAGAGACTGTCCACTTGGTATATGGCAGGGATCTCAAACTCAAATCACCAGGAGGGCTCCATGAGGACTAGCATGTTAGCCCAAGGGCCACACCACTGAAATCTTTTCATGCAACGATATTGCAAATATCAGTAACAATAGTGTCATTGAAGGCCACAGGAAATAATTTCAGGGGCTGCATGCAGCCCATGGGGCATGAGTTTGAGATGCCAGGTGTAGAGGCATCTTCGCTTAAATGCTACAGCTGTGCTGCTTCAGTGTTCCCAGTTCTTAGTCCTTGAAGTGGGCCCTGTCTTGCAGGTTTACTTTGTTTACATATGGAAGAAAGGCAAAAGCTTAGACAAGAGAAAAGAAGCCCCTCCCCAGGTCAACAGAAAGTTCAGTGGCATTTCTTTACTTCACAAGTGCCTGGTATCAGCTTTACCTTTATAGCTGGGTAGGTTCATCCCTTGCCTTGTTTGCTGGATTCCTGACAGAGCTGAGGTGTCGCAGGCATAGGAGTTCCCCCTATTGCTTAAGGAACCATTTCCTTCTCAGGGCTTCACCTTTGCAGGTTGCAAGTTCCTTTTTTTAAAGCCCTCCTTCCTACCACTTGTGACTGTCAGGGCCAGAGGGCCATGAGCATCGCTAGCCCTTTCTTTGTTGATGTGGAGTTTATACATCCTGTCACAGGGGCCAAACAGCAGCTAAGATCTTGCCATGACAATCAATCACCTCATGGACTATCATGCATGCATTTACTAAGTATAATGGGGAGATCATGGTTGGGACTAAGTATTTAGGTCTTGAATGTCTCAGATAAGTGCCTTGTCCATTTAGCTAAGCTAGCACAAACTCTCACACTACCCGACCCACAGTACTTTACAGACACTTAAAGTATGTTTATAATGAGAAGTACTTAAAATGCTATACTGTCCAATTTCAGACACTAGAACATTAGAGAGAGTCTCTGAAATTAGGTATCCCAAAAAAGGCACTAGGCCTGAGTTAAACGTGTTTGCTGTTCAAAGATAAGTGTGTGTTATACATGGACATGGAAACAAATTCACATGGAGCAACCAGTAACTAGATTATTGTTTTTACAAAATTTTTATAGCACACATGATGAAATAAATGAAAAGTGACCTGGAAAAAAATTACAACCTGCCATTACTGCAAGTACAAGTCAACATGAGCTGCCTGGGTTTGACACAGAAGTTGACCAGCTGAACTATATGCCTTACACTGCTGTGTAATCTCCCTAATCAGCAACAAAGTCATCCTGTTTCAGTTCTCTTTAACTCAATATGCTGTAGTAACATCATCACTGAGCTAACCAATAGGGCTCTTTAAAGTCCATAATGATGCTATTGAGAATGCAACCTACTGGGCTTGACCAAAAGTAAGATGCATTCTTCATTTTTTTTTTTGTATGGTCCATTTTCTGTACATGAACTATATTATAATCCCAGATTGTAACTCCCGTGACCCTGGGGGAAATTTGGATCCAGATCTGAATTTAGTATCTATGTTTAAATGTTCAAAGGCTGCATCAAAATCCCAGATTTGAACACCCTCAAATGTTGAGTTAGATTAGACTCAGATTGAAACTGGGACTCAAGACAAATTGTATTTCTGTGGAAGAATAAATATCCCTCTTTTAGGATATGAGTGTAACAATATTAAGCCAGTAGATGGTATGAAAAGTAGAACTGACTGTACAGATTTTTATATTTATTAGCAATTTTGAAGAGTTGAGTGAAATGTACTTTGGGTTGATGTAAACTCTTTAAAAAAAAAAGTTGAAATATTTTTATTTTGATTCTGTTAAAATGCTTTTGAATTTTTAAACATTAAAGTAAATTTTGAAAAAAGTAATTTCAAACAGAAAAATCTAAACATCTTGAAAATGTTGAAAAGAAATTGATTTTTTTTCTCAAAATGAACAATTAGGTGAAAGCAGTTGAATTCACCTTATGTTTTAGGGTTGATGAATCTGCATGTCTTTCACCCCCTCCCAAAAGTTGGCCAAAAATGTCACCCAGTTATATGAATGTGCCAAGCATTTCCCTCCATAGATTCCTTCTGGCCTTTTAGTAATACTTCTGTTCTCTGGCCCCAAAAAGGAAAGACTTTCCTCAACTGGGGCTTTCACATAATTCCCTACTGTTTAACTAGTCAAGCCACTCATATGAGGTCACAAATGTACATTCATGTCCAATTTAGTTAACTTTACATTTTAATGACATTGTAGCAGAGGGCTCTGGCCTTCTTCAAAGCCTGGGCCTGAGGAAGGGCCTGAACAAACTCATGACATTGTAGCAGAGGGCTCCGGCCAAACTCAGGCACCACAAGCCTGAAGCCCCGGAAGCAGAGGGACGGAGCCAGAACAGGAAGGGGAGGTATAAAAAGCCAGCTCAGTTGCGGCTGAGCGGCCCTGGAGGATGGATGTTCCCTCAGCCAGGCTGCCAGTTAGGCCCTCTCGTGGCTCTCCAACCGGAGGGACCCCTGCCAGCCCAGTCGTGAGCCAGAGGGCCCGCCTAGCCTACTGAGACCAGATGACTGGCAAGAGGCACCCGGGACCGTGGACTGGGGTGGTTCTTCTGGCCAGCCCCAAACCTCTGTCTAACTGCCCCTTCCAGGGGACCCAGGAGAGGCTGAGGAGGGGCCATGAAACCTGGAAGAACTACCCTCTGTGGAGGATCGCTTTGGCCCTGAGCAATTCCCTGGTGCCAAGGGCCCTTGGGACCTGGAGGAGCTGCCTTCAGCCGAGGAGCGGGAAGCCTTCCCTGACCTGCCTCCCCTGGACAGCGAGGGACTCATGAGAGTTCCCTGAGCGGCCTACCCCCTGCCCTGGACTCAGAGGAGTCTCTTTGCAACAGGTACCCGGGCAAGGGATGGGAGGAAGTGGCCCAGGGGGAGTTGCACCTGGCTCAGCTGGAGGCAGGCTCTTATGAGTGTCAGTGCATTGCAGCAGGAGCCCCTCTGACCCAGTGACTGTGGACAGTCACTGGTAGGGCCCTGGGCTGAGACACAGTCGTTTGGGGTGGGCCTGCGTCTCCCTCCCTCCCCTTTTTCTTGTGCGAGCCTGTTACTTGCCCACCCCGCCCGAGGGCCGGGGACATAGACGGTGTACTTGCCCGCCCTGCCTCGCCCAGGCGCGCCCTACCATTGGGTTGGGAGGCCCAGACTGTGATAGACATATATAAACAACGTGGGAACATGCTGCTGGACTCTGCTCTCATTTCCATCACTCTAGTCCCAGAATATCTCTACTGAAATCAGTTTGAAAAAGAAATGTAATGCTTCATATTAATAGTTAACCTTAAAGTATCTTCTAAACAGAAAGAGAGAAGGTTGGGGCATGCTTTAACACTTCTACACTGTCGGTTAGGGCTCTGCTGTTGAAGATGTGAAAGTAATCTATGGTTAATATAGCACAATAGTAATAGTAGAACAAAAGTCATTACCAAGCTTGAAGTGAATTAGTAGTAATGATATTTTGGCAGGAATAATATTGTTTTCAATATTGTATGGATCATTGGCTTTTTAATATTAAAATTACCTATTTGTATGAAAGATCCTTTCACAAAAACTCTCATTTTCTTATACAAAATTAGAAAGTGACAGCCAACACAGTGCCCGGCCTAACTATAGAAAGTCAGTTCAAAGCAGTGGCAATATGAACAAAAACACAATCCTAAGACTTTTCACTATAAATTTGTTACCTAATGGACACAGGTTGCAATAGATTTGGGGAGGTTTGGCCAACATCTTCAACCTTGGGGTATTAAGTCAGGCATGTAAATTCAAGTTTAGGCACTGTAATAAGAGGGACCTGATTTTTTTCAGATCTTTAGTCATTATAAGATCTCAGACTTTGGTAAAGAAATTCTAGAATTTTAAAAAGTGTATATTGTGGGAATCAGATTGCCTTTTATGAAGGTAGTGTGTGAGTTTAGCCCACTCAAATGAAATGAACCTAGTTTTTTTGTCATCATTCTGCACAAGGATTTGTCACAATAGCCAGAAATACTATAACATAAATCATTTAGGGGAAGGCTGCAAGTTAATATAAATCCTGTCAGGCAAAGCCACTATACAAAAAGGGGAGAAAAAAAAGGTAAAAAACAGAAAAGAATTAAAAATACATTGTGCTAAATGTTCAAAGAACTAAGCAGCTTTCAGAAGGCTAAAACTTCTTTCATCTGGCATTGGCATACATGGATCAAGAGCACTGAAAACAATGCCCATCTACAGCTGTTTGATTAATTCAATACAACTAAAAATGGGTTAAGAATGGCAACAAATACATATTTCTTAGCATTTTGTGTGGGCATGGGATCATTCTGATTCATCAATAGATGACATAAAGTTAAATTGTTTGAAAGTACATTAAAAACACACTAAGACAACCTCATTAATCCTGATTAGTTGTTAAAATGCTGTGGGAAGTAGCATGAGGAGGAAGAAACTTACATTTCTCAAATATATTTACTGGGGCAAATGGAACCATATAGTGACATTGAGGCTATGGTCTCAAACCACAGGACCCTGAGGGGTTAAAAGTTAAGGCTGTGCATCCAGGCGTATAGGACAGGGGTGTTTATTTGGTAATATGAATTGACAGAAGAATAAAATTAGAAAAATGTGCAAGCAGGGCTATTCCTTTTTGCTTTTCAGCAAACAGACACAAGACACCAAAATGGCAGAAGTTATATTTTACTTATATTTTTAAAAAGTTCACATCTCCACCTTGTTAAGAATTCAAGCTATTGGATTTTTATAAGATGACAGCCATTTACAATTACCATTTCCCAGAAGTCCAGTTACTAAGTTTGTGGATTTCATGATGTACAGCAGAGCTGCAGTAGCAAGTCATGCACACATTTCATATAGCAGGATCATCTCTTCTAAATAGTAGGCAATAAAGAATAAACCCCTGTAGAATTCTGACTTGGTTTCATAATGATAAAGATGTCATGCTTTGATTATGCTTCAGTTCCACTAGCAGAAACCCTGCTCCACCTTCCAGAGGTCCCCAGATCATGCAGTGGTAGCAGCGTTAAATGGACAGCCCACACAAGAGGTACACATCCTTTTTATTGCATGGGGCCACCTAGTAATGCTTTTGTGCAGCGGTAATGGGGGGCAAAACTGATAGATTAATTGCTACCAGACATTTCTACCAGTGGAATAGGGCTGTAGGAACTATAGTAACTTCAGGACTACAAGTAGTTGCCCTGTGGTGTGGGGTGGCGGGGTGATGTAAAGCACAGACTCTGCTGGATTCCTTTCTTTCCCACCCCTCATCCTCATGACCCACATGCCTCAAACCTGGGTCTGCAGGGCTCTTGGGAATGAGTGGTCATTATGCTACAACCTTCATGACTCAACCTGATTCCTGGTATCTGACTTCTCGGTCCTGATCTCCAGCTTGTGTCATTACCGCTGGGTTTTTTTGACCTGGCCTGATTCCTGGTATCTCACTCTCAATTTCTGGCCTTCTGGTTCTGAGCCACGACTGGTGTGGGGTCTTAGCACTATGCCCCAAGCCCATGTCCCAATCCTTCCTTTCATAAAGAAGCCCAGGTCACTGCACCACAACTGTGTTACAGTGATTTTCTCTTTAGGATAAAGGTCCAGTTGAGCAAAGCACTTTGAATCAGGGCCTAAATATCATGCACTGAATATTCTATCAGTATTCCCACAATAAACTGTATTATGATGAGGTTAGTCATTTAAGTTATTCAAGAAAGAGAACTGGAAAGCAAAATGTTATGTTCTTTGGGACTGTCTTTTTGTAGTGTTTCTGCCGTGCTGATTTCAATGGGGTGCTGGTCTGTGACGGGGGCTCTGAGGTGCTAATAAATAATGCCGTAAATGCCAAATGGTTTTAATTTCTTCTAACAATGGATGTGACATTATAATACTTAAAAAAATGTATGTTATTGTGACATGAGCCTATAAAGTATCACATATAGATGCACAAAAAGAGAATTTCACATGTGTACTTGTGTTTTCACCATCCTTGTACATTCCCCACCCAAGGACCAGCAATAACAGTAGGTGACTTACCTGACTGATTGCAGCCATCTAGGACAGTATGAATAATGAGCACCACCCTACTATAAAAAGCTCTTTGTGAGTGATCAGTCAAGTACAATAAATACAGTTGACTAATAAAAAATAAAATGTTCATAACTTTTGGTCATTATGGATCACTACTTGACTGGAACTAATAGCTTAACAGTGAAAGGATCTGTAGCTCATTGTTAGTCCCTTGAGCCATCCAATCCTCCTGCCGTCGGGATTTCACATAAGCAGCCCTCCCTTTCTCCCCACCCCCAACCAGCTGACAAGATAGTATAAATGGTATGAAACAGAAGGGTGATGGGAGGAGGAAAGACTGATTCGACATAAACAAATTAGAGCTGTTGACAGTGTGGGTGATTTTGAGAAGTGCATTTCCATTAAATTCACAGATACAACTCCTGACAGATAACAAGCTGGGGTAATTTATGTAAACAAGGAAAGAGGTCTATAAATGAATGGATGTTAAAATCAACAAGAATTTGGTTGTTAGTCCAGTGCAAAACATCCTGGCTATATGGTTGGAGAACATTAGCAAGCACCTGCCATTGTAGAGCCCTGTAGGAATCCCATATGTAAACATGTTCCCAGTATGAGTGCCCAGTCCTAGAAATGTTTCTCTCTATTGAACAGTGCAAGTTGCAATACAGGCATATAATTCTTACTTATGTCTGAAATGTGTAACAAAGGCTTTCTAGTCATCATCACTTAAACTGTAAGGTCTTCATGGAATCTGACAGTTCTCCTTCAAGTGGTGCTCACATCATTCAGCTACAGGTGTCTACGTGCTGCAGCGCACGGTAGCTCGGAAAGTCTTCAGCCTTAGCCTGTCAGGTCAGGGCACATGGCCAATGTCCCCTTTATGCCGTGACCACGGCTATATAGGTGACCATGCCCCTGACCCTCCCAGCTCTTTTTTCCGCCCTCAGCAATGGTTTTGGATCAGCCAAGAAACTTGCATAAGCAAGTGTCTGTCTTCTACTGTGAAATTCAAGATGCCTGGTTTCAAGCAGTGCCTAGGATGCTGCAAAGCTTTCCTGCTCAACGATCTGCACGATAAATGTCTTGCATGCCTCGGTGAGTCCCATCTCGCTGAGAGCTGTCCCTCTGCCAGTCCTTCAAAAGGAGGACTCGCAAGGACAGAGAGCTGCGCCTCCGATCCCTTACTGGGAGCAGCATGCAAGCTGCTGATGCCACCTGAGCCCTGAGTGCTCTGCTGGCTCGCCCATCAGCCCAGGAGCTGAAATCCCAGACGGATCTCTAGTGCTGATCCTAAAGTCTCAGTTAATGCTCCTGTTGGGGTGCCAAACACCTCAGTCGCCAAATCAACCTGGCATTGAAACCAAGGTGGCACCTCCAGTGGCACCGCCGACGCTGCAGGCTGCCATGTCAGTGCAGCTGCATTCTTTGGTCCGCATAGTGGCACCACAGAAGAAAACCAGCTCGATGCCGACTGCAGCACCGGCAGTCCAGTCGGTGCAGGAAGTGGCTCCACCCACCAACTGGGAACTGCCTAGCCTGCCACTGGCACCGCTGGGGACTGCTCTCCCAACTTTGTGCCGTCCAGACCGCCTTCAGTACTGTATTCTGTGGAGGATTGCTCCCCGGCCTCCTCCCCACATTCTTCCTGGGACGTGTCAGTGCCATGCTCCCAAGCCTTGGGGGCCCCTTCCCACGGATCAGCGTCGACTTCGCCTCCAGCCTCAGTATGCTCTTCTCTCAAGATGGTAATAAGGGTAGGAGAACATTTAAGGAAACGTTGCCATAAGCACTCTCCCTCGCCCATGCCTCGATGCAAGAACAGACCATTGGGTCTGCCTGAACCAGTGGGTCCCTCCTCTTCGGGTTCTGCTCCACAACCTAGTTGAGGCCGTTCCCCTCTGTGCCATCTGGAGGCTGGAGTGTCTTTTAATGACTGGTCATTGACATGGCCGCTGATGATATCTTAGTCTCACGGCACCACTCTGTCTGGTCCCCCTCACAGACCATGGACTTGGACTTCTTGGATGATGAATCCGATCCTGACTCCACACATTGGAGTAGATTGCGGTCCCGTTCTTCCTCTTCGCCCAATGAATACACCTTTGAGACTAACTGACTGTAACGAGGACTCTCGTGCCCACCAGGAGTTGCTATGCCACACAGCAGCAAACCTGAACCTGGAGCTCGGGGTTGTCCAAGATGAGAGGAACCCCCTCTTTGATGCTGGCTGGAGGGCTCCACCTGGCAAACCCTGTCCTCGGTCCTGCTGGTATCCAGGGTTGCGGACTGTAAGTACCACGTCCTTCAGGACACGTTCTCCTTTCTATTCCACCATCCCACTCCAGGGTCACTGGTCATCGATGCCATGAACCAGAAAGAGAGGCAAGGTCAACTGGGTTCCACCCCTAAGAAGAAGGAGGCAAGGAAACTCGACCTGCTTGGCAGGAAGGTTTACTCCACAGCAGCCCTTCAGCTGCACATAGCAAACCGCTTGGCCCTTAAGACAAGGTATATCTTTAATCTCTGGAACGCCATGCAAGTCTTCTGCCCCCTTATCTCGAAGGATCGTTTTAGGGACTTTGACACGATGCTTGAAGAAGGGGAAATGGCATCCAGATATGCTCTGATGGCCATCTGGGATGCCTGGACACAGCCACCCATACTATGGCATCGGCTGTAGTAATGCATCGCTTGGCCTGGCTATAGAACTCGAGCCTACTGCCACAGCTGCAGCTTACTATTCAGGACCTCCTATTCAAAGATCCTGACCTCTTCGCCGAGTCTAGGGATGCGAAGCTCCATGGCATGAAAGACTCAAGAGCCATGCTCTGGTCACTGGGTATTTACACCCTTCAACCTAACAGACACTCTCTAAAACTCCATCAACTCCTCCAACAACAACTTCAGCAGTTAAAACAACAGATTCAACTGCAGAGTACATTCCTGAGGTCCCTTCCCTTTCCCCAGTGCCACCTTGGGGACATGGACAAGGACAAGGTCTGTTCAGGAAAGAGTGAGATGTCCAAAGTTCCCCAATCAGGTAGGTGTGGGCAGGTCTCCAAATGCTCATCGGGGAAGAAACAGAGTTTTTGACAGTTACCATATGGCCAGTGAACCCACAACTTGACCAGTCCCCAGCTGCTTACACTGCTTCACACACCACTGGGCCAATATCACATCCAACCAGTGGGTTCTCAAGACGGTCATAGAAGGGTATCGTATTAGTTTCTTTTGATTCCTCGGGACAGAAAACCACCCCCTTACCCAACCCTTGGAAACTAGGAACTGTCCTACCTTCTCGAGATCAAACGCCAGAAACTCCTCTCCCTCAAAGCCATAGAAAAGATTCCCAAGCGGGAGTGGGGAAAAGGTTTTTCTCCTGATACTTCCTGGTCCCGAAATCCAGTGGGGACCTTTGACCCATTCTAGATCTCAGAGCCTTAAACAAACACATAAGGAGAATAAAGTTCCACATGGTTTCCCTATCACAGATCCTCCCGTCTCTATTGCCTGGAGATTGGTTCGCAGTCCTCAGTCTGAAAGATGCCTTCTTTTACATAGCCATAAGGCCCCACCACAGGCGGTTCCTAAGGTTCATGGTAGCAAATGACCACTTCCAGTTCACCTCTCTCCCCTTCGGGCTCTCCCTGGCCCCCAGGGTGTTCATGAAGTGCATGGCACCGGTCGCGGCATACTTGCGCAGGCACGGCATAAGAATTTATCCCTATCTAGATGACTGGTTAATAGTCGGGAAATCAAGCTCCCAAGTAGAGCTCCACGTTGAAGCAGTAGTGAGGCTCTGCAACTATCTGGGCCTCCATATAAACCAAAAGAAGTCAAAGCTCCACCTGTCCCAAAACATAGAGTTCATTGGGGTGCGTCTAGATGCCCGCAAGGGGTTAGCATTCCTACCCCGCTCCAGATTTTGGTCCACTTGTACCATCATTACGGAGCTACAAATGTTCCCCTCTGACCATGGCCCGCTGATGCCTGCAGCTCCTTGGTCACATGGCAGCCTCCACCTCAGTGATCCAGATGGCGCACCTGAGGATGAGGCCTTTCCAAATCTGGCTTTCCACGGTGTTCCACATATGGAGGGACTCCCTGAACAAGGTACTGTCTGTCGCCCAGGATACTCTGGGGGCACTTCAGTTTGGAGGGATCCCTGTTTTGCCATGGGGGGCATTCCCTTCAAAGACCTCAGGCCCTCAGTGACCTTAATAACGAATGCCTCGAACACAGGGTGGGAGCCCACATCTCTGGGGGACTCTCCACTCGGGGGCTCTGGTCCCACATGGAAGGTCCTCTCCACATAAATGTGAAGGAACTAAGGGCCATCAGGCCAGCCTGCTTGACCTTCCTAGACAACATACGGGGCAGGTCTGTCCAGATCCTCACAGACAATACCACGGCCTTGTTCTACATGAATTGGCAAGGGCGGTGGAGGGGAGTCTGCTCAATGCCACTTTGAGAGGAGGTGTGCAAACCCTGGAAATTGGCCATACAATACAACTTCATCCCAGTGGCCTCCCACCTACCGGGGTGGACAACGGGCTAGCAGACTCACTAAGCAGAAAATCGCTAGTGAACCACGCGTGGTCCCTTCAAGACAAGGTGTTCTCCCCCCTGGTGGACAAATGGGGTCTCCTCCAGATAGACTTGTTTGCTACATGGCAGAATCGCAGGTGCCCCCAGTTGTGCCCCCTCAGGGGTCAGGAGGAGGGGTCCCTCACAGACACCTTCCTCATCAACTGGTCAGGGCCCCTGATGTATGCTTTCCTGCCAGTTTCCCTGATATAGAGGGTTCTTCTGAAAATCAACAGGGATGGAGCGACCATAATACTAGTAGCTCCAGACTGGCCCAGACAGCACTGGTTCCCACTCCTGCAGGACATGTCCATAGAGATCCCACTCCGCCTCCTACCGTGGGTGGACCTCCTGATGCAGGACTGGGGGTGCCTTCGGCACCCAGACCTGGGCCGCCTACACTTGATGGCCTGGATGCTCTCTGGCTTAGTGAGCAGGAAAGGCTCTGCTCAGACAGGGTTAAGAAGGTCCTGGTTGGTAGCAGAAGACCATACACCAGGTCGACATACATAGCTAAATGGAAATGATTATCCATTTGGGCTTGGGACAAGGGTGTAGACCCTATGTCAGCCCCGATTCACCTGATCCTCGACTATCTGCTAGACCTAGGAGAAAGGCCTCCTTCCCTTTCCTCATTGAGAGTCTGTTTAGCAGCATCTCAGCTTGCCACAAGATTGTGGATGGGCAATCAGTTTTCTCCCATCCCACCTCCGTCAGATTCCTAAAAGGAGTGGAGAGACTTTTTCACCAACCTTGTAAGCCCACCCCTCCTGGGGAACTGACTATCATCCCCCAGGCAATGACAGAGCCACCCTATGAACCTTTGGACTCAGCCACTCTCCTGGTCTTGTCCTGGAAGGTGGCCTTCTTAGTAGCAGTCACCTCTGCTAGAAGGGTTTTGGAGTTGAAAGCCCTTTCTTTGGAACCCCCAAACACGAGGTTCTACCCGGAAAAAATGGTTTTGTGTCACCATCCATCCTTCCTCCCTAAGGTGGCCACCTCTTTCCACCTTAACCAGGAAATTTGCTTTCCAGTTTTTTACCCAGATCCCCGGGTTATGCAGAACCAGAGATAGTAGCGGCATACAATGGACGTGAGGAGAGTGCTCCTAACTTACATCGAGCGCACCCAGCCATTCTGCAAGACCCCCCAACTGTTTGTGGCGGTCGCCAAACCTAAGAGAGGTTTACCACTATCCTCTCAGTGTATAACTAACTGGATTGTGAACTGTATTAAGGACTGCTACCGAAGGTTGAAAATGCCACTTCCTGGAACTGTTAGAGCCCACTCTACCAGGGCCCAAGCATCTTTTACAGCCTTCCTTGCCAAGGTCTCAATCCAAGAGATCTGCAGGGCCGCTACATGGTTGTCAATTCATACCTTCAAGATGCACTACGCCATTGCCCAGCAGGCTAGAGATGATGTTGCTCTGGGCAGAGCTGTACTCAATGTGGGTAGACAGTAACTCCTCCCACTGTCCATGGGTACAGCTAGCAGTCACCTGTAACCGAATGATGTGAGCAGCGCTCGAAGGAAAACGGTGGGTTACTTACCAGTAACTGTCCTTCTTCGAGAGGGGCTGCTCACATACATTCAGGCCCCTCCCACCATCCCCCCTAACAGAGTTGGTGAAGGTTTATGGGACTTGGAGGGTCAGGGTCATGGTCACCTATATGGCCACGGTCGCAGTGTAGAGGGGGCATTGGCCGTGTGCCCTGACCTGACAGGCTAAGGCTGAAGACTTTCGTGCACTGCGGCACATAGATACCTGTAACTGAATGTATGTGCGCAGCCCATCTTGAAGGAGGACGGTTATTGAAAAGTAACCCACCATTTCATGTTGCTGCTACCATAGAAATAATACTCAATAGTACAGTAATTATGTTTCACGTTCCATTAAGTCAAATAGCAGAAATGCTGTAAAACCCCAAAACAACCATCTTCTCACATCCCAGCTCCCCTTTACCCCTCCTAAAAGATAAGACTCCTATATTACCTTTCTTGGGATGAATTTTTAAGAGCAGAGCCTGCAACTCTTACTAGGATAATATAGATTGCAAGAATCAGTCTTTCAGATCAAGATTTTTCAGAAGCGAATCATGAATGAATTTGAGACTGTTTCTGAGGGTCTAACAACTGAAGTTGCCTTAAGAGAAACCTGAGTTTTCTGAAGTGCTGAGGTCCCTGCTTGAAGAGTTCAAAATCCCTGGTTACTTTGGAAATCCTGATTGTATAGTCTTGTTTTCTCTAATTGTTCGTAAGGACACAATCTTGTGACGTACTATTGGCCAAAGGAGTTGTAGGTGCTCAGAGCCTCATATGCTTGAGCTGTAAATGATTATAGGGGAAGCTGGTGGTTCATCACTTGGAAACTTTTAATCATTCAGCATTTTGTATAATTTAAGATGAATCAATATATGCCTGCTTTAGGTTCAAAAGTGTTTACTGATAATAAATTCTAAATTACTCCCTGTCCATGGCATGTCACAAGGTGAATATCCATCTATTTTATCAAAAATTTTCTTTTTATTGAGACTAAAAGAAATAGACAATCTATTCAAAAATTCAAGTTATTGTATTTTTAATGAATATTATTAATTATAAATTTCCAGCCATCTGGTGGTTGGGATAAGCAATAGTGGGAACAAAAGGAAGATTTAAGAAGGATAACAAAGAATTCTTTAGGAAATAGTCTCTGGTACAACAATGTTATTTGCCTAAAATGTTTGATCTAGGTTTAACAATGGCTCAGCAGTTTGTAGCCTGCAGTGGTTTTGATTAAAGAACTGATTCACTTTTCTTGCTGTACGCTTTCCAATTGAAGGATGTTTATTTAAAAAAACTGCCACAAGGAAAGCCAGATGGCTGAATATCAGCATTTGCACCTGAAATGAAAAGAAAATACTCAGCAATGTACATGTTAAATATTAACTGAGAAACACAAAAGCAGTCCTGTGGCACTTTTAAAAACTAACAAACTTATTTATCTCATGAGCTTTCGTGGGAGAAAATCCCACTTGAAGCAAGCATTTTATGAAGTGGAATTTTCTCCCATGAAAGCTCATAAGATAAATAAGTTTGTTAGTCTTAAACTGCCACAGGACTCCTTTTTTGTTTTGCTAAACTAGACTAACACAGCTACTCCTTTGGCACTTTTTAACTGCAGTGTCGTCTCCTACCCAGACTGCTTTCCGTATTGCTTTGTAATTGTTACTTTTTATAGTTTTGCATGTATTGATCAACCTAAAGCAGAAACATGGCTAAGTAAATATTAACAGATACTGGTTTCAGCCTTCAAATCACAGATATGGAATTCATATTCTGACCAGGATGGACTTATGTTCTAGGAGAGGGGTTGGCAGCCCCCAGCACACGTGCCAAACATGGCATGTAGACTGAGCCTGAGCAGCATGGGGCACTGCTCAAGCCTCTGGCTAGCCCCGCTCCCAGCGTGGCCTGGGGCCACAAGAGCCTCATGCTGTGGTTTCAGGCCCTCGCTGGCTGCACTTTCCTGCTGGGGAGCATGGCTAGCAGGGAAAAAGAAGCCGGAGCATGGCGCTCTTATCCCCTGCTGGCTCTGCCCCTGGGCAGGGCTGCTGGGGGAGAACGCGGTCGGTTGGCTGACCTAGAGCGATTGCTGCTGGTGGAAACTGGAGGCCACCTGCTGGCAGAAGCGGGAGCTGGCCCCAGCACCAGCCCTGGCCAGGAACCGGAGGCTGCTGCTGCAGAGACCTGGCCCTGCTCTTAGTCTGGGTCCCAGCTGGGAACCCAAGGTCTGGTCCTGTCCCCTTTTGGCCCCACCATTGGCACCTGCTGAGATGCAGTGGGTAGGGCTGGCATGGGGGCTGGTAAAGGTTGCTGCCTCCTGTTCTAGGATAGTGCAGCTCTTTGCAGATCAAGGGAGAAACATGTTGTTGTGTTTGTTCTTGAAATCTGAAATTATCCTTTAAAAGCTTTGAAACTGTACCAGGAGTTTATAGGTAACTTTTTGAAGGTGTTACAGCATATTCTATTGAGTGTTTTACTGTTATTTACATCTTTCATCATTAGTCATGAAACTCTTTCATCTTCACCTGTTTGATTAAAAAAAAAAGCAAGGAGTCTTGTGGCACTTAAAGACTAACAGATTTATTTATCACATGAGCTTTCGTTGGAAAATATCCCACGTTTGAAGTGGGATATTCTCCCACGAAAGCTCATGCGATAAATAAATCTGTTAGTCTTTAAGTGCCACAAGACTCCTTGCTTTTTTTGCTTTACTAGACTAATACGGCTGCCCTTCTGGAACTAAACTGTATTGATGGCATTCTCATTATCTGGTGTCCTATTCTGAAAGAAAGTGAATAGTTCTGGAAAACACATGTACAGATAAGTATAAGTGCCATTACCTGAGAATCATAGTGAATATACAAAGAAGCATCTATGTGTTTCTATAGCAGCCCAGTCAAATCCTTCCACAACCTACCAAACATCCAGCAGGGATCCAACACTTTATCTGACATATCCTGTCCTTGAGACTCCAAGATAATTGCAGAGCCTAACTTCCTCTTTGATGGAATAGCTTTTTCTGTTTCATCTTCCCTTTAATTTTATTGTTGAAGAGTTTAGGAGGGATAATCATAGGTGATGTTTAATGGGGCATAAATTAGACTTGTTTACATGTTACACTCCTCAGAATTGCTTTCCCTCCCTTAAACGCACAGACTGGTGAGTAGAAGGGAATCTAAACCCTGGTCACCTGCAGGTCACAGTTCTGGAAGAAAGAAGTGTAGTAAGATGTACATCATAATAGGGTGGGGACTACTGTAGTTTATGCCTTACTGCTCTTTCCTTTAGGTCCTTCACTGCATACATTATAAAAACTTGAATGGCATGTAAGACAGGGTGGTAAATCACAGTCTGGTAAGATACTATGTGTCTGTCTGATTCTCTAGAACTTTGCCCCTTTTATGTAGAGGTATGATTGTAGAAGACTGTGATTTAGAGACGCCCCCTAACATGGGACAGTGTTGTGTGAATTAGGAGATGTGTCAAATAGGAGATTTAACATGACTGTTCCGAGCTGCACACCTAAAATCACTCCCATCTGTGTTATTAAAGTTCTGTTCCTTACTCATTTGATAATATGGTCTTTAATGAACCCTCAACATTGTTACATTGCCTCAACAATTACACTGTGTGCATGAATATGTGCTTGTTAAGAATATAAAACATGAAAGGATCTCCCATGTCATCAAGTCCAGTCCCCCTCCTTTCACGGGCAGCATCATTTAATGCCATTCATAAGCTTATCAAGCAGTGGCTGCCCAAGGATCAGGAGTTGGATAACATAAAAGCAGCTCAGCTCCCTTTCCCCATTCATACATTCAGCCCCAGAGGCAGCCTTAGGCAATTGGGGGCCCTAGGTGAAGGCCCTTTATGGGGCCCCCATGAGCCCCCCCAATGCCACCCTCCCCAGGGCTCTGGGCTCCCATTGCTGCCCTAACCACCCCCCCACAGTCCTAACTCCCATGGGGGGAAAGCGGGGGGCCATGGACTGCCACATTCAAAAGCTTTGCTGCCTGCCTGCCAGACCGGCTTCTCTCCAGTGGGGGCGGAGCAGTGCTCCCCACCTACTCCCAGCTGGCTGTGCCTCCCTAGGGGGAAGGAGGAGACCAGCTGGCACAGCGCTGCAGCTCGCCGGGTGTGGGGCCCCAGGAGTGGCCCGCTCTGAAGAGTTTGGCTGTTTTACCCTGGGCCACCATGCTCCTGGAAGCGGACATGCCACTCCAGGGGGCACCACTCCCGGCAAGCCGCAGTGGCATGCTGGTGGCTCAACTCCCTCCTCCTGGGTACGTGCGGCCAGCTGGGAGTAGGCAGGGAGCGCTGCTCTGTCTCTGCTGGAGAGAGGCCGGTCTGGCAGGCGGGCGGCAAAGCTTCTGGTCCTGGTCGTTTACCACCCTCCACTTCCCCACCACCCCACCAGTGCAGGGCTAAGTGAAGCAGGCGGCTGCTACAGGGCCCTCTTTCAGCTCGGGGGCCCTAGGCAACCGCCTGCTTCATTTACCCCAAAATCTGCTTCTGTTCAGCCCAGAGTCTGTAACCCGAGTCAAGAAGGAGATTAGGCTGGTACAACATATATGCTGATGAACTGGAAGGGTGTGTTATACCTTGTGAATGTCTTATAGAATATCCTTGGAATGAATCTTGATATATGCTGGTGCAAGGAGATGATCAGGCCCTTTGTGCCTGCCTGAGGCACAGTAATGCCCATAAAACATGTAGAGTCTCAGTTCTGACAATATAAGCTGGTTATAAACTTTCAGTGCTCTAAAACAGACATGTCAAACTCATTCATTGTGAAAAAAAGCAAGGAGTTTGTGGCACTTAAAGACTAACATTTATTTATCACATAGGCTTTTGTGGGAGAAAATCCCACTTCATCAGATGCTTTAAAGGGGGAATTTACAGAATTTGATGAAAATAAAGTTTGAATCCTTACAAATGCTCTGAATTGCTGTTGCAGTATGACCTGATCCCATGTCTTACACTCCCCTGCATTTATTTTCATCCAGTTCTGTAAGTTCCCCCTCTTCAAAGCATCTGACGAAGTGGGATTTTCTACCACAGAAGCTCATGCAATAAATAAATCTGTTAGTCTTTAAGTGCCACAAGACTCCTTGCTTTTTTTGCTTTACTAGACTAACACAGTTGCCCCTTTGAAAGTCATTCATTGTGGTGGGCCACTTGGATGGCAGGACACCTGTCACAGGCCATATGTCCACACGACATGAGCTCCCAAACCCTTTCCCTTGCCACATTCAGAGCAGCATGTGCTCCATGACTCCGTGGGCTCTCCAACATCTTCCCTTTTCCCTGCCCTGTGGGACCCCTTTCTCTATGCTGGCTTGCAGACCCTCACCCCCCCTGTTGTGCAGCTCCTCGGCCCTACGTCCCCCCTTTCCCTTTTCACTCTTTCCCTAGTGAGTGGTGCCAGGCAATCAATCAGTCTCAGTCACAAGGGCAGGCAGGCTAGGCTCCTGCCTCTCCCTCTGCCCCCGCTCACTGTCAGTCATTCAGTATGCTGGCCTCTGGTTGGGCTCAGTCCCAGCTGGCCTTTGATTGGCTCATTCCCACATGGGCCCCAGGCACTTTTCCCTGTCTTATTTGTGATTTCTGCAATGTGCTGTTGCTCAAATTAGCAGGCTGACTAATCAACTGACAATGAATATGTAGGGTAGGGGGCAGTGTGGTGTCTCTCAGGGAAGCAGGCCCAGCCTGCTGTAACTGAGACTCTGATTGGTTGGCAGACCACAGCACAGTTGAGCCAGGATTGGCTGGAGCACTTCCTTTGTTTCCCTGTGCTGCTGTGACTCAGATCATGTGAGTGAGTCTGAAGTATGTCTAGCTCCCCTCTTCCAGCAACAGCCTGTCTTTGCTGTTTGCTGCTCCTGCAGTAAGCTTCCAGGCACAGTGCAGGCAGCAGCTCTGCGGGCCAGATCAGTGCCCTTGTTGGGCCAGATCTACCCTGCAGGCTGTAATTTTGTCACCCCTGCTCTACAGTGAAAACAGAATACAGTATAGAATAATGCCAGGACTTAATACAAAAATATTAATCTTAAAATGCATGAATGGTTGGTTACTTTATGCAGCTTTTTCTGTCAAATGCAAGATGTTATTCAATCTTGTTTTGCATGCTCTTAGAATTTCACTCAAGAGTTTAAACATTTTCTTTAAAAAAGCCTTCACTGATCTCTGCTTCTTGGTAGTTTCAAATAGGTGTTATCAGGCATTTTCATCACAGGCCAATGGTGAATGTGAACATGAGTTTCATTTTTTTTAATTAATTTTATCAGCTGGTCCTAGTGGATCTGTATATTAATCTGCTCCCAGTGCAGTACCTGACCCAGAATCCCATTTATTCATCTAAGGATACTACCCTTTATTTTGTAGCGAGTGGGTGAAATTCATGCACCCTTCACATATCTGACACTAATAGTGTCCATCAGAGATCACCACTGACCTGGAAACATAAGGGGGGGGCAGCTGTCTGTTATATATACTATGGTCCAGTCCCGTAAGAATATTGTTCCTGGGATTAAAACTTTAGACCTCATGTAGGGCAACAAAGCACCATCAGCTGATAGCTTTCAGTTACTAGTAACCCAGGAGCCAGACTTAAACAAGTAAAATACCCAGAGGTGTAGATGGTCACACTGGTGCCTCAGTTTTGGGGCTCTTCCCAGTAGCAGAGTGTCAGACACCAGCCTCAAACCCCGGCCCCACCTGTCTACACAGCAATTTTATAACCCTGAAGCCTGAGACATGAACCTACTTCAGCTGATCTGGGCCAAGCTTCTTATTGCAACATTGACATGCTCCAACCCTTGTCAACCTCAAATCTCTGGATCTCCTGTTTAGTCCCCTCCAGGATCTGAGACTGAGAACCCAGGACTCCTTCCCTAGCTCCTGTTCTAGGACTGACACCACTCCTGCAGCTGTCACCCACCAACCTCCCATTTTCTTCCAAGACCTTCCCCCTCCACACAGCAGCCTTACTCTCATTTATTAGCCTCCGGTGACTCTTAATTGAGTCAATATAAGAAGCACCATGCTGGAACAGATACTAGCCCCACTGGATTTAAAGGGCCCAGCCATCTTATGATATTCTATTTGTTTCTTCCCTTTGGAAACTTGATTTATGTCAGCCTCCTTCAATAAACAAAAAGCTTCATTATACCATTCTGTATGGGATAGTTGCTCTTTGTTACACCTTGGTTTTCATTAACTGCAGATAAGATAATAAAATGAACAAATATAGAGTAACATGTAATACACTAATTCACAAAACACAAAGGGAAAAATGTAAACATGATGAAAAAGATGGTTCATATGAATAATACAGGTTCTGGGGGGGAGCCTTGTTGTCTAGTTCAGCAAAACAAGCAAGGAGTCTTGTGGCACTTAAAGACTAACATTAAGAAAAAAGAGAATCAAGCTCACAACATCAACTGGGTTGTAGGAAAATATCATATATGGACACACACAAAATGCACACGCTGTAATTCACATGGGACCCCATTCTGCTAAGCTAAAAGCATCATTAGCTCAGGACCACAGTGATGAGGATTCAATTTTTGAAATGATGTTCACCAGTTAACTTTGTACCTCCTAAGCAGAGTTGGAAACAGAGGTGAAACGAGTTAGGTGTGAGCTCAGTGGAAAGCAAGATAAGAAGGAAAAATGGGATGCAGTGCATGAAATGTGTGCATTGTTTGCCACTGGCCATTTCTTCCCTTTTCTTAAAATTTCTTTGGTGCTTCTCTCATCGTCGTCTACACTTTGTCCTTGGAGTTGCTAGGAGGAGAGAGAGCAGTGAAGCATGGGCTCAGTAGACAGCATGCTAACAAGGTAAAATGAGATGAAGTGGATGAGGTACTTGCTCCTTGTTAAGATTACAGGCGACTTCCGGGCTTTTTTGAAAAAAGGCTCGACATTTGCACGGCCTCCACCATCCCCTTACAGCCACCCCTTCACCACACCATGTTTCCGTGTGACTGGCAGAGGAAACATAAAGATCACAAATAAGGTTACCTTTCAGAGTTCCAAAAAGCCAAGAAAGCATTGGAGGTGAATTTTGAGTGCCTAAATGCAGTAGAATCTCAAGCCTTGTCAAAGGGGCGGTCACTCAGCCACAGGCACAAAAAGGCTCACCTCCTTTAAGAAGGAGATTGATAAGACCTTACACCCTGTTTACAGGGCAGTCATTTTGCCTGGCATTTCAAAGTGGCCTGTGGCTAAATGAGCATTATGAAGGAGACCCAAACCCTGCTTATAAAGGTGCTTCTTAAGGAAATGCCTCTACAGTGGGCCAGGGCAAAAAGCGGAGAGAAAGGAGAGACCTCTGTTCCCTCAGTAGAGTGTGGTCTGTTTGCCGAGCATGTGCCAGCAGCCAAAGACAAGCTGGCAAGGCGGACCTGCACCCTCCTTACAGGGAGAGGTCAATGTACAGAGCATTTGAATGGCTATGTCCTAAAGCAGAGAAAGCCACGGAGACCTCAACTCTTCTTAAAGGGTGGTCCCTCAGCCCCAGGTCCCGAAAGGCTCCCCTTGTTTCGGACTGAGAGGGAGAAGACCTTACACCCTGTTTATACCGCAGTCTTTTGCCTGGCATTTTAAAGTGACCTATGGCTTGATAAAACTGGCAAAAGCGACTCCAAGCCCTGCTTAGAGGGTGGTCCTTAAACAAGGGCACGACAGTGGGCCAGAGCCAAGACCGCTGAAAAGGAGAGACCTCCACTCCCACAGGAGAGGGTGGTCTCTTTGCTCAAGTGAGTCACTTTGGCATTCAGAGGGCCAGTTTAAAGAAGAGAAAAAGGAAATAGACCCAATCCCTGAGCACAGGGTGGTGACCCTTTCTTTACAAAAATACCCCTCTTTTAAAGAAGTGGGAGAGAAGTCCCCCTTTGGTAAAGAATCGGAAATGAACAAGTTAAGGGAGGAACTCTGCCCACAGAGTCTCTCCTTACCATTCAATTCTCCATCCTCAGTGACACCCTTCTCCACTTACCATCTACACCACCAAGAAAATTACAACTCCACACCCACTAAACTTTACTAAAAAGACACCCCAGAGTTGTGACACAGTCCTGTTGGTACTGCTCGGTGCATCCACGTGCAGGAGCTCAATCTCACAACATGGACCTATGCCACCAGAGACTTGACACATTTCAGAAAGGACAGCCACATCAAACATAGCCCTAGGAATACTGTCAGTACATTGCCAAAGACAAAAGGCCAGCTATTCAGTCACAACATAGGGAGCTCTCCAGATCTATACCATTAACACTAGTATGTCCAGCAGAAACTTTCTTGTACTGAATAACCCAAGGGGACAGAGCTGTGGTTGGTGGCGTAGTATAAAGTGGGCAAGGCAAGAGCAAATGAGGAAGTATTACATGGCAGTGGGGCTCTGACAGGAGCCCCCATCTCACGTGTTCATTTCCAGACTTTGTGAGATTTGGGTACTGGGGCCATTGCTTGGCTTTTTGGAAATAAAGGTTGATTTTTTCACAGCCTCCACCATCGTCTTACAGGCCAGTAAGTGCCAGTGGCCCAAGACAAACTGGAAAGGGAGACCTGCTCCATCCTTACAGAGATGCATCTGATGAAGTGGTTTGCAGCCCATAAAAGCTCATGCCTGAAGAAATTTGTTAGTCTTTAAAGGGCCACAACACTTTTGTCGTCTTTGTTATATACAGACAAACATGGCTACCTCTCTAGAACTTATCATATTCATTATACTATCCCAGTGTGTGTATTCACTCCAGGGGGGTTGGAAAAGGTACTCCTCGGCTGGAAGGGACTCTCCGTGCTGTGTTTCTGCATGTGGCTTTTCCTGACTAGAGCTGCCTACAAAGCAGACTCCATCTTGGCCTCAAGGTTACTATACTAAAATCTGGGTGAGCCAAGCTAAACGTGCTACTCTGAATGTTAGGACCCAGGTGGTTGCTGTTCCCTACAGTTCTTTACATTAAAGTGTTGTTGTAAGAGACATTTCTAGTAAAAAATACCATGGAGGCCCTGTACTTCCCATTCTCACTTACACCTATGCACTGTGAAAGCACAAGGCTTCTGAAGTTGCCAGGTGGCATTTCACAGCCACCCATCAGTACTGTATGTGGCTATCCCAGGGACTGGCCAATGATGAATGTGGACCTGATTTTTTTTTTTTTTTTTTTTTTTTTGCTGTTGTTGTTATTTATTTTTATGGAATGGGCCTAGTGGATCCATCCATTAATCCCACAATGCGGTCCCTGACCCAGAACACCATTTATTCATCTAGGGCAAGGGTCTCAAACTCATAGCCTGCAGGCTGCATGTGGCCCCTAAAGTTATTTCCTGTGGCCCGCAGTGACAATATCATTATGAAGAGGTTACAGTGGTGTGGCTCTCGGGCTAACGTATTACTCCTCATGCGGCCCTTGTGGTAATTTTAGTTTGAGACCCCTGATGTAGTGCAAACCCTGACAAATCTTCTGGAAACCTAGGGGCCAGCCCAAAAACTAAGGCACCCCAGGTATCTGGCGGAGAAGGAGCCCCCTAGTGCTGGGGAAGAGGAAGAGGCAGCGGCTCTTGAGAGAGAGAGAGAGAGAGCACTGCCAACTCTCCCTCATTCCCCTGTGTCACTGAAAGAGCAGCTGATTGGCCCAAGTCAGCTGAGTCAGGCTCAAGATGAGGGGTTATAAAATTGCAGCACAGACAGTCAGGCTGGAGTCTCAGTTTCAGGATCCTCCCCTTTTGCAGGGTGTCAAAGATCAGGCTACAGTCCTGACCTCGAACATTTATGCTGCAGTTTTATATCCCTATAGCCTGAATGTGGGTCAGCTGACTTAAACTAGCTATGGGTTTTTTATTGCCATATCGCCATACTCCTGGCTCTTGTCAGTATCTCCACTCTTGTTCTCCTTCACAGCTCCCCTTCAGGGACATTGGCCACAGGGCTGCCTTTGTAGGGCATGGCGCTTATTCTAAGACACCCACTATTCTTCTGGCTGTCCTTTCCCAGCCAACCTCCTATCTTCTTCCAGAGCCCTTCCCCTTGCTCACACTGTCTTCATCTCATTTATTAGCCACAAGTACCACCCCATTCTCTTAATCAAGGGTTTATGGTCTGCCTCTGTGCTAAGCCCAGAGGCCCTGGACCCATTTCCTATAAAGAGGCACGTTACCTTGTGATAGTGCTGTTTACTTCTTTCCTTTTTAAATTTGATTTATATACTTCTCCTTCAAATAAACAAACAAGTTCATTATACCATTCTGTATTTGTGAGTTAAAAGTTGGTTACAACTGTAACAAACAAAAATAGAGAGACATCTAATATACTAGTCTGCAAAAGAACAGAAGCAAATATATGAAGACAAAGAAAATAGGTTCACATGACAAACACATTACCTCACCTACCTTGTCTCTATGAACAATCTGAATCAAGCTGGCAACTCCACACTGAGCTGTAGGTACATACCTTATCCACTGGTTTTCAAACTTTTTTGCTCAGGACCTAGTAGAAAAAAAAAATCAGTTATGCTTGTGACCAAACAATTACATCTTTCGGTAATGTATTCCAGGTTATTGGCCTTAGCAGCAGGGGGCACTGCAACCCACTACTTGAGGGTCTGCAATCCAGAACTGGGTCCTGACCCATGGTTTTAAAACAACTGCCCTATACGGCCACAGGCAAATCACATGCCCTCTGGTTTATATGGGATAGCATTCCAAAAGGTGCTGAGCACCCTTAATTTCTGATGAAGACTGTAGAAGCGGAGGCTATTTTTTACCTTCCAGAGAAGCTCAGCACTTCTTAGGATCAGGCCCATGCTGAGACTTCAGTTGTTGCTTGGTCCTTCACATAAAGTTCCATAGGGGAGAGTGAAGAGGGAGGTCATTCTCCTGAAAGAATTACAAACCTGACTGTGTTTTCATTTAAACAGCTGTAGATGGGGAGTAGCTCCATTTCTGTCAGTGGGGATAGGCAACTAGGAGGGTGGTGTCAGTAAGATTTGCAAAGATTTGCTCTAGAAATTATTTTGGGGGCAGTTCTATGGCCTGTGTTATAGGCTACATCTACATCTAAAATCTTAGTTTGGACTTGGTTAGTCCAAACTAAGTAGTTTGAAAGTTAGTTTGAACTAAGCACTTTTTTTTTTTTTAGTTTGAACTAACTTGTTAGTTTGAACTAAAAAAGCACAGTTAGTTTGAACGAATAGTTAGTTCAAACTAAAAAAAAATGCACTTAGTTTGAACTAACCACTAGTTCAAACTTATTTAGTTTGAAGTAGCATGTCTACATTGTGCTATTTCAAACTAAATATGCAATTAGTTCGAACTCAGCAGTTAGTTTCAAACTAACCAGCCAAACTAACTAGTTTGAGCTAAGCTCGCTTAGTTCGAACTAAATTTTTTTTTAGTTTGAACAAAGCAAAACGTAATGTAGACAAGTTCAAATTAGTTCAGATTAGGGCTGCTTAATTCGAACTAATTTGCTAGTGTAGACATAACCATACAGAGAGATAAGACTACGCTATCACCTCACCTTGGAATCTATGAATCAGACCATATGTTTGCAAAGTATAGAATAAAAAGATTGCTTCAGATTTCATTTTGCATTTTCCTGCTGCATCTGAGGATATAAAATATTTTAATATACAGCTGTGTTCTAGCTGAACAGCTATACAATATTGGATTGACAATTAGATTGTTGTTATTTGAATGTTTGGTGGGGAATCCATTATGTTTCATTTGCTCTCCTTTATCCCTGCACTGTGCATCTCTACAAAGGAGCCAGACTAAATGCCTTCTGTCTTGTTGAAACACTTCAGTATTCCAGACTTCCAACAAGATACATTATATACTTTTTTTAACTGACTGTGTTATTAGTGATTGTTACCTTTAGCAATCAGCTAACTGCACTGCCTGGTAACTAGCTAATTTACAAGATAGGTCACTTACAACATCTGTTTTTACAAAGAGCTGGTCTTGCCACTGAAAGTGTGTAGGGTTACATATGCTAAGGCAGAGAAGATGTATTTACAGCATAATACATCCTGTTATCTCAAATTATTTTTTGTGTCCTTAGTCTGTTAAATGAGAATTGATACATGTTCACATTTTTAAGAGAATTTTCAAAGTCAAACGAACTGGACTTGAATTCTTTGGCTTGCTGTCTTTGCCCTTAGAATGCTTATTGGCCAGATCTTGATACACAGATAGAGCGTTGGGGGTAGTTTTCAAAAAGTCAGACAAATTAAACATAACAGGTGAAATCCTGGATCCATTGAAGTCAGTGGGAGTTTTGCAATTAACTTCAGTGCGACTAGGATTTTACCTGATTTACTCAACAATGTATTCTTTGTTGAACAGCTGACATTTCTAAACATGAAGCTGTAAAGGAAAGGTGCAATGATTTATTCTGTGACCTGGGCATCAGGAGGTTATAAGACATGCTGTACTGAGGCGAATTCTCTACCTTGACTCACCACAAAGGAGTTAGTGCAAAGACATACAGAATCAGTGAAATGTTGTAAGTCAAGTGAGAAGAATATACAACATGGAAATTGGAAACCATAACAGCCCTCTTGTACACTTATGCTGGTGAACATGAGTTAGTCAATGGTTTTTCTCACATGAGTAAATGTTCCCACAGAGGGAGAAGACTGCAAAATTTGGGTCAAGTGGAATTTTTAAATGTAAGTAACATACCACTGATTTATGGCAAATGGATAATGAACATCTGATACTTAGTCAAATTCATCCTCCTTGTAATTCTACTGGAGTCAACTGTGTTGCCCATAGGTCTCCCCCGCTTCCTCAGAACGCTGAAGAAACATAGATGGTGCTTGAAGTGGAACTGAGGTTTCTGACAGTTCTGACTTTGTTACTATTACAAACTACAGTATATTTTCTCAGAAAGCACAATGTATCATCCTAACTAATTACATGTAAATTATGATTATCAAATAAATGAACAAACTCCATGCAAAGTGAACGTGCTGAGATGTGTACATGTAAAACAGCATAGCTGGAAGGTCACCAGTTCATCAGCTAACAGAGCGTATATGACCGTGTAATACAACATTACTGCACAAATATAGATGGGGATTAAGGTATCTTCACAACAGATATATACTTAAGGTCCTGGCTCTCAGATTGGAGAAGATGCCTGAATGTAACCTTTCATTTTAAAAATAAATTTGTTTCTAGCCCTAAGGTTTGCACTCAGTTCACATTTTCAGACATTTTCCCCCCACAAACTTAAGTGCCTTGATGTTTGCCCAAGTTTTCAGAAAGCTTCCAGAAGACATATGCAGACAAGGAAGAATTCACCTGGCTACCAACCAACTACTGAGCAGATTAGATCCCGTGTCAGACTCCTGCCACTGCTAGGTGGGGGTAGACGTCCCCACCACCAATCTACCTTCTGATGGGGTTGCAGCTGTTGGATGTACTACATGGGGTGTGCCTGCAGTCCCAAATAGCCTTAATACAAGACCCAGACCATCAGAATGACACTCATCCTTGTAATAGACACCCATACTGGCTTGTCACTAGATAAAAGGTGAAAGCTCAAAATGTGAGTTCAAGGAGGAAGACATTGGGTGTGAAATGTTCATCATGTTTTCTTGATTTGCATGAAGAAAAACTATTAATGCACTACCTGCTTTAACCACCCTTTCTCTAAAAGTTTTTTCTGACTCAGCTAGTCACATTTTTCCTTGGCATGTTTGACTGATTCCCTTATTTTTTCTTTTCTTTCAGCTTGCTGTTCTTGGGCTTCACCCAGTGGTTTCCTTTTGTCATTTTATTAAGTACATATTCAGTAGATTAACATCTTGACATTCTTTCTAACCATCTGCTATCAAAAGGCAATGGTTAGTGCAACTGCCTGAGCTGAGACAAAATCAGAGTGAACGATCTCTCTGGCTATAGCATTAGTAGGGATCATGTTATCTTCATTAGTACAGTGAGACTGTGGGGCTTTGACACATCCCACCCCCTTTTCTACCTTTTAGGAGCAAGAGCCTCATGGAGAGGCCACTGGTGGAACAATTCCTCCAAGATAGTGTGGTCTGAAAAAACTGTTTGAAGGTAAGAGTCAAATGAAGATTCTCTCCTTTCCCAAGCCACAGGCCTACTTTTCCCTGATCTGTTACTTTTTACTCCTGCCTTGACAGTAGATGCAAATTCACTCAGACTTGCTAGTTACGACCTTCTAGTTTTCCTCCAGTTTCTGTCACCAGATGTCAGCTGGAGATTTAGGTAAAGGAAATTTGAAAGATTCAGGAGGAGACCCTATGTGGAGAATAGAGTGGATCAGCACTCCAAAACACAGTTAACTGTCATGAGGAAGGAATCTAGTGGCTCAAGTATGTAGTGGGGCAGTTCCTCACTGCATTGGCCCAAAGGGAACCTGCCTTCCACTCAGAGATGAGTTGAGTGCTCACATTATAGAAATATTTTCCCCAATAGTTCTGCTAGCTTTCAAACATAAAGTGCTTAGGGCCTCCCAAGACATTGCTTTGGTTTCTAAGGGAATTTGCTGAGGCAGGAGATTTGTTTCTATAGCTGTGTATGGAAATTCTTCATTTCACGGTGTAGCAGGAAGGCACGGCCCCCCTCAGAGATAGGCCAGATGGTTCTGCCTGTCTGTAGGGGGCAGAGCCAGAGCCGGCCTGCCAATCAGGCTGGAAGCAGAGGGGTGTGGCAGGAAGTATAAAAAGGAAGGCAGCCAGCTCACTCCAGCACCAGCCACCAAAGGGAAGGATGGCCTTCTGCTCTCTCCTGACCCTAGGCTGCCCTGGGGGGAAGCTGGGCTCTGGCTGTCAGACCCAGGCCTGGATGTTTGGTGGGGGCTGCCTGTGGCCGGGGACTAGGAGCTGACACTGGGGCCCTGGGCCACCACAGGCCCACTGAGGGAGTCATTGGTGGTGAGGCATTTGGGCACCCTGAGCCATTCCCTGCCAGGGACCCCAAAGCACTGCATGCCCCCTGTGATTTGGAGGAGCTGCACTTGGCTGCTGAGGACCCTGAGCTGCTACCCACCTCATGTGACTTAGAGGAATTACCTTCTGTGGAGGAACTTGATGGACTCTGCCTGACAAGATGGAGGGGTTTTATAATCTGCCCCTGGGTGATTACCCTGAAGACCTGACAGATGAGGTATGGTGGAAGCACCAGGCCAGGGGTGGCTCAGCGGAGTGTGGGCCCCAACCCTTGATGGGGAGCCACACCTCAGGCAGTGTGTTGTGGCCTGGACCCTGCTGACCCCTACACTAAGGCCACAGGCCCTACAGGGCTCACCTCGGGGTCAGCATGTTGCGGACTGGACCCCGCTGACCCTGGCCCAGAGGCCTCAGCCCCTGTTGGGGACCTTGGCTGGGACACAGTGGAGCTGTGCAACCCAACGCCTTTGTTGATTCCTATCCCTGCCCGTACGCCCCATCTCGGGTCGTAACCCTGAGAGGCAGCGCTGTATTTTCCCCTCACCTTAGAGACCGAGAGTGAGTCTGTGGAACTTTTTGCCCTACCAAGGGGCTGGAGACTGGGTGTCTGGCCTCATAGGGGGCCTGTGACCATGAAACTGTTGCCCTGCCAAGGGGCTAAAGACTTGGTGGTCCCACCCCATGAGGGGCCAGGGACCTGAACCAGCCACCCCTCCCCAGGAGGGTGGGCAGCTTGCTTACTCACAGCTCTCTGAAAGTCCCCTAGTTTGTGCCTGTCTTTTTCCTGCAGGGATCTCACTGCCCTTTAGAAGGGTGAAAAGGCATCATTAACCACAGGCTTTGGCCATTTTCATTAAGATCACAATATGATGGCCAAGATTTTAAAAAGCAGATGCCCAATATGAGGTTCCTATATTCATGTATAGGTAGCCACATTTTTTTTGAATGTGCTAAGCAAGCACTTAGGAGCACCCACTAAAGTCAACATCAATGTCTGACTTGTACTAGTTGTTCATAACCAGTCAATGTAATGTATTAGAGATACTTGTATGTGATATGCACTGCAATTACAGTATATATAGTTAAGTCTCAGAGAATGTGTTCCCTCTTTGTAGACTGTGTACAGAGATATCCAGTTATTTGGATGCTTGCAAGCTATTGTTGACTGCTGCATCAAAGGGGTTAAAGAAGTCATAAAGAATGCTAGCATCTTAGGTTACTATTCAGTAGCAAACCTATATCAGGAAAAGGATTCCTATATACTTTCAAGAGGCTCAGTGCTGTCATGATGTATACATTTTCATTAGTGCCCATCATGTGAGACTGTCCCAAGAGTGCAATGAGCTCTGCACATCAAATTGACGTATCTGTTCAGAACCTCTTACTTCCTTATAAATCTCATGCAAACAACTTGTAACTGGTATCATCATATATCAGCCAGGAGAAGAGGATGCAAGATTCTCTTCTACTGCCAGTGTTGCTGCATGAATTACCTGTGGTTTCTGTTAAGCAAAATGGCTGTGTAAGAAATCTCTGACAATTATACAAACTGTGTGTTTGTGGGGAGTGGAGACAAGAACACTGTTGCCAAAACTCAGGCCTCTCCTTAAAATAAAGTTGGTGATGTGGTAGTAGAAGCTGACTCCCTTGGTGCACCAGTCTCTACAGGAAAACCTTGCTCACTCATGCACACAGAGCCAGTGCATTTGGCAGAGGAGGGAATTCTGAGAGAATTTTTCATAGTGGGGCTAAATTCTGGTCCATTTACTCTATTTAAGATGATTTGTGACTAGGTGTATCAGCCAGCACTTGTTTTAATCCATGAAAATCACTTTATTTCAAAGCACATATCCATTATAAATTGGAATTATAATCCTTGTAAAAGAAACCAAGTGGAGTCTGGAGTTTTGAAGTATGTGCAATTTATATTAATATTTGTAATCATGAGCTAAGTCAGGTGACAGGAACCAAGACTTAACTGTATGTCCATTCTCAGCATTCATGACTGTCACACCCTTACTAAAATACCCTTTGGGTGAATTAATTTAAAATTAAATAGTAATGACTTTTTGCTATTTCAAATTAAATAAAAATGCTACTGTCTGTGTTTTGCTTTGTTGTCTTGTCTTTAATCCCTTGCAGATATTTGTAATTAAACTAATAATATATCTGACATCAGGAATGTTAAGCTATCTTGGCAGTGAAGTAGACTGAAACAGATGAATAATGAGAAGCAACAGATAAGAAGTAATAATGCCCCTTTCATTCTGGAGTTGACATATGCTCACAGAAAGTTCATGTCGCCTCTACTATTTCATATCCTCTCCATGAATCTTCGTCATGATTAAAAAAGAATAACCCCACAAAAAGAACATTGGTTCCTAGACTTCTGTTTAAATTATGGAAAGGTTAAATTTCAAAGCTTACTTTGATGAATATTATGGAGCTCCTATGTTTTGTATGGAACTAAACTTAGGAAAAAAGTACATGAATAATGCACAATAAAAAAAAAAGAGAACTTTATGTATCTTTCTTGGATTTGTTCATTTGAGGAGTGAATCCATGTAGCTGGAACAATATCACAGACAGTTCGTTTCTTTTTCATTTCTTCAAATTCTGGCCTCAGAAATCATTTGTCTGATGGATAAGAGGGTGAGAGAGGGAGAGAAAAAATTGCAGAAAATATGATTCTTGAACAAAGACCACTGAAAAAGGATAGACCATGTATTTTTGGGGGGTTTCCAAGGCAACTTTCTTAGGCCAACATGCTTCTTTATATGAGAAACAAATGTTGGACTAGTATGTCTTTGTGAACCAGATTTTCCTCTCACACCAATTTTACAATGGCATCACTCCACTGATATTAATCTTAATTTAGTCTAGTGTGACAGGTTACTCAAATGCTATATTATTTAGCAATACAGGCCCCTATAAGGACCCATTAAATTCTACCTCCCCTTTTTGCACAGTAGGACTAAAACATTTCTGCCCTGTATCTAAAGCCTCTGGTCACTGTTGGGCACATTGAAGAAGTTTCAGGATTTACCCTCTCAGTATATGAGAACAGACATTGATATTAATATTGTAAAATGTATTTTAACATGGTTCTCGATGATTGGGGACATTGGATGCTAAAGTGGGAGGTTGTACAAGTAACAGTGAAGACAGAGGAACAGTGCAAAAGGACCTTAAGACAGAAATAAAAATACTGGGCTTCTCAGCAATGGAAAGATGTCAACAAATGGAGGAATTCAGAGAAGTACAGCAAAACTGTCAAGACAGAAAAAATTTAGGGGTAAGATTACAGAGACTAACTGTGAGCAGCTTGGCTAGACAATAGTTGTGGTTATGGGTAGAGGAGTATTTCAGTAACTTAAATAAAACTACGTCAGATATCTGATTGACGTAAACACCAGTGAAGCAAGGCTTTATGTCAAGTGTCCCAAGGAGTTATAACTTGGAGTGAGAGACTAAAATCAAGCAAAGGAGAAAGTACTAGTAGGTGTAAGTGTTGCATCTTTGCTCTTTTCATGACAATAAGACTATGAAGAAAACCACAAGGACACAACTTGTTTTCAAATAACCAAGTTTCACTAAGTCTGTAAAAACATATAGGGCTAGTTATTATAGACATATGTACTGTACTGCACTGGTAGTGTTCTGGCAGCCTCAGCAATGGATGACAGGGAGGCCTATTTAAAAGCTCTTGAAGTATAAAAAGGATACTCTGCACTTTCCAAAAAACCCTTCCTTAGCATCATTTTATGTGGAACAGATTAACACAGGAAGCTGCAAAACCACACAACCTAAGGCATTTTTCCCCCCCAAAAGAAGAAATATCTTCAATCTGTGAGTCAGATGGTGGCTCCTAGCTACAGTCCACCTTGAGGGGTTGCAGGAGGGCTTGTGGATCAGGAGGAATCCTTTCTGATTGATTCAGTCAACTTTCCATTTGGAAACTCCAGGGAGATATACACAGCAGTAGCAGATCCATCTGCTGGGATGGATGAAGTATCACCCCCTACTGCTGGCCAGATCTGCCTCTCTGGGTTGGATAAAGGTTAAGAGGGAGATTGAGAAGGAGGCTTATGAACCCAACAGGCCACAGCTGAGGGGAATCACACAACTCAACATTCCCCTGATTGAATGAGGAAGCCAGCTGAGGAGGAATGAGCTGGGCTGGGATCATAAAGATAGGAAATTGGAACACAAAGGTGTTGTTGGGAAGGATGGCAATTGTTCCTGGGGTGGGGTTAGGTTACAGCTGGCCCACCCACTGAGAGAGCAGTAAGGGCTGGATCCCAGAGTCTTAGGTAGATTGAACTTCTTCTTCTGGCCACTGGACAAGTGGGATTATTAGGGCTGTGCTACAGAAGCCTGCTTGAGAATGTGCAAAAGGACTTTAGGTAACCTGTAGAAATGGAAACACAGAGTGGCTTGGCTGGACAACTGAGTCCTGTAGAGGAGGTTGTTTTCCCTGGAGCAGGGGAGACCACAAGAGGAAGGGACAATGTGGGGGATATCGTTGGATGAGACTACAACTGTTAACCAAAGCTAATCCTTAGGACAACCAGGGGATGGTACCACATAGAGTGAACCTGTGCTACACTCCCCTTGCATAACTGTAGTGAGCTGGCTTTAATGTTAGCATTCCTGTCTCAGCTACATTGTACTGACTCTCACATTCCTACCTACCTATATTTCACTTTCTCTAAGTCATCTGCTCTTTTGTTTTAATGAGTATAGTGTTCATCCCTAAGAAGTCAAGGCAGTCTGGCAATGGAATATAAACTGGAGATATTTGCTCAGGAGTGAGAATGAGAGGGTTGAATTGTTCAGAAGTCAACTGAATTATGTTTGTAAACAGTTTAGATCACAATTATTCCAGCTGAGCATGCACACAGTCATTATGTGCCTACTTGCTACTGGAAGTCAAGTGTCCTATACTCTTCTAGGCAGGGATTTTGTCGTCTTGTGTGCTTAAGGTCCTATTTGCATAAGTGATGTTATATAAAACAAAATAATTATGGACAACTCTACCTGAACAGCAAATACTGATTCTTGACCTCGTGGATTTTGCGCTACTAAAGTTAGTGACAGGTGGACAGCAACCATGGGTGTCCCTGCTAGAACTTCTGTGTCTCACTAGTAGGTCTCTTTGTCTTCTGTGCTAGATATTTAGCCATTCACTTGCTTGTAACGCCAGTGGATCTAGAAAGACCTATATGTGTTTTCACATAGTTAATTCTATGGACAAGCATGGTCTGGTGTTAAATAAAATAAAGCAGTTAACAGGTTGAGAATCTAATTTAAAAAAAAAGAATGTTGACATGGATCACAAAACTAGTTGAATAGTTTAATTCCTTGCACATCTTGAATGGGTTATGTGAAATCCTTTAGAGGTTCTTTTGGTTAACACTTTTTTACATGAGTAGTTAGCCAAAATTCAGGGTCTGGCAGTTTTTCAGTTAGAAAGAGAAGTTGATGATGGAACAAAGTATTTCTCTACTGCAATCCTGTTTACTTTTCAATGCATCTGTAAAATCCAGTTTCTCTAAACACAACAAGAATCAAAGAGCAAGAGACAATTTCTTTGCTCACAACTCCAAACCTTTTTTCTAGTTAGTATTCATTTCCAAAAAGCTCTTTCCTTTTTCTTGGGACTGCAGTCTTAGTGCTTGTTTATGCTGTCTGTGGTGCTTCTTTCTTGCCATGTTTTTCTGTTTCTCTACTGTTTATGACTCTATCTCAGAGACACACAACTTCTTAAAATATACCTAGAGAAGTTCATCTGCCTACATGAACCTTGCATGTGACTTCATTTTGAGTGGCATCTGCTATTGTTTCAGCTATCTGATTCCATAAAGGAGCTTAACTGCTTCTGACATTTATCCCACATGAAGGGCAGCTGTTACACCCACTGGGTTCAACAAGGTTTAATCTACCCCATAACAGTCATTTACAGGATTTTCCACTAGGGTGCCCATACTTTCACTCTGTCACCACCATACATTCATTTTTTCCTGTAAGACGTTTGGGGGGAGGTGGTGTTTTTATTATGCATCCAGAGTTCTCGATTCCGGGCATGCAAATATGTGTTATAGCCCAATGATAAAGCATCATGTCAGCACCAGAAAGCAGGTAGAGCACAAATGATAATGACTCAAAATAATCTATAAAATTAGGCTGAGGATATATAGCATCATGTGACCATACAAAGCCACCAATCTTGGAAATACTACTTCATGAAAGGAAGTAGTACCATGAATTTAGAGGCATTACTCCTTGTGTGCAAAGCTGAGCTCATCAATACATGATCAGAGTCCTTAGAAAGCTGTATTTTCTGCTTATAAGATTTGTGGTTTGGGTGCACACAAATTGGGTATTAAAATACAACTTAGTTCTTTTACCTGATATTTCAGTATCTGAAATGTATATAAGATGTGTAGGAGATTTTCAGTTTATCCAAATACTTCTTGTAAAACCCCCAGTCCTCTAAAAGCCAATCATTATTTATTCAACCCATTAATAAATTTTTAAACTAGTGAGCATATTACAGCTTTTGTTGCTGAGTTGTAGTCTAGTTATATGGCCTGGTTTCATTATTTCACATATAAGCTACATTGCCTCCATGTGAAAATAAATTTGACAGAAGAATAAACAACAATTATGTACACATTAAAATACTCAAAATATGTAGCCAATGTATTTTTATAAGCACCAAGCAATCCTGCTCTGAGAAATACCCTGGCAAACCTGTGAGTTAAATTGTGAATTAGGATTTACCTCATATGACTTCTTTCCTATCTGTATAACTAGCACCTTGTGTTTTTTTTTCTTTTCCCTAGTACTCTATAAAATGTTTAAATATGTTTTTAATGTTTCAAGGACTGACAAATGCAATATGTATGAGCATGTTAAATTTGTAATGAATTTGACATAGAAAAATCTGCATTACAGTAATGTGCAGAGTGTGGCTTAACTATGCAGATGTCAGGGGATTCTGAGCTATTAAGGCTGAACCCTTGTCCTTAGTTCACCCTGGAGTGTCTAGGAATTATAGCACAAAACATAACCCACTGTCCCAAATCTCCTGAAAAGAGATCACATGTGACACATGCTGGTTGAAAGAAGTCATTTATGGACAAAGCTGCAGCCTGCAACTTTCATCATACAGTATAAGGTTGAGACAAGAAGTCTGCAATTACTTGGGGGCTTGTTTTGTTTTTCACATGATTGTACTAATGTTGAGAGAGAAAGAGAACCATCTGCCAAATTACACAATACATTTTAATGTACATTAGAAGACTGTAATGGCTCCAAGTAATGTGAATCCACATTTTACCTCATTTGAACTATGTCCGTGGTAGCATGTAAATCCACAGGTATATTTTCAAGATGATTAGCCAGGATTTAGCTCTGTGTGGGTGCAGGGGAAAAGGGTCTAATGGAAATGTTGACAGACCATTAACTAGAGTATCACTAATGGGTGCTATAATAGATAGAGATATTTTTAATTGTAAAGAGGTTAATTAGTATTCCACATTTGCATTCTTTAATTCCTTCATGGGGGCAATTTCAGCACAGTCATTGATAGGAGTAGCTATTAATACCAAGCAAGTACAAAGGATCACAATATTTTCATAAAGAAAATAAGTGGGGTATGGGGGGAGAACAGAAGGAATATGTTAAACTCTCATTATCCAATTATTAGCTGTCTGTAGTCAGGGAGCTATGACTTTCTTAATTGTTCGTCTAGTAAGTGACCAGGAAATGAATGTTTCCTTGGTGGCTTCTATAGTAATTAGAAGAATGTTAAAAGCATTCACAAAAAAGTGAAATGCAAGGGTTTTTAAATATTTATTTATTTATTTATTTTATCCGAACTTGAAAATTGCTCAGTTTTGCCAGGGTGGGTGCCATGATTTTTAAGCATTGGTGCAAAAAAGGGGCTCTCTTGTATAGTGGAAATTAGTCTCTTCCTGTGTGGGAAAAGACATCTTTAAAGTAAGAAAGGGGTTATTAAATTTATTTCTATGTAAAATTAGATATTTGCTTCTTTTACATAAGAGCAAAATTTGATGTGTTGAAGATCATTTAATTTGCTGCCTCAGTGCACCAACCAGATCATCTTCTACTGCATCTTCCGATCTACTGTATTGAACACTCCCCTTTGTCTCCAGATCTAAGTCCCTGGACTCTTTGCATCAAAAAATATAGGAGCAAAAATAAATGATGAAAATTAGAATGCCAATCACTTCTTCCTCTCTTTGAAAGCTTTCTTTTTGTGTCTTATCTCCCCCTGTGATGGGGCACCTGCCTCACACTGGCAGAGAAGGGGTGATGGAGCCCTGAGAAGGCTGTGCAGGAAGCAGTCAGTAAGAGAGGGGCTAAGAGGAACAGCCAATCAGAGCCCAAAAGGTCCATTTAAAAGATAGCTGCCAGCTAGATTAGAGCAGTTATTGCTTGGAGACAGGGAATAAGGACTGTGTCCCAGCAGGGGGGAGAGGCCTGTAAGCACCTTGAACAGATCAATGGCTAGTTCCTGGGATTGAGCAGCTAGGTGCCTTGAGGTGAGGGTGAAGAAAGTGCTTGGGTCATGGGGAAGGTGACAGAAGGTGATAGAGTAGCCTTGTCAGAGGTTACAGAGGAGCAGAAGGCTGCCATTTACAGGATCCCTGGGTCCTGGGTCCCATGGCTTGCCACTGGGGAAGTGGCTGGACTGTTGGGCAGAGATAACTGATCCCCTTATAATAAGAAATGCATATGACAACTTAGCCAGAGTGCTGAGTTGAGATGAGGTCATTTGCAGTTTTGGAAGCTCAGAGGCAAGCTGTAGGCAGGAGCAGAGACAGAGGCCTGGTATGCAGACTGCAGATGGGTATTGGCCTCAACCTCATCCCCAACACAACCAGGAGGATGCACTAGTTGGGTGAGGGTTACACCCTGTGACACTTTTCATTCAACTCCACTCTGTTTTCTGTATGTTTCCTCATTTTTCTTCATTTGTGCATTCTCTTTCCTCCAGCATCTTGCATCTTTTTCTTTCCCATCTCCTTCCTTTCTGTCTAGTTCTGACCTTTTCTCATTGTGGATTATTTCCTAATCACTAAAAATTCAGTGATGTTTAAAGAGAATTGGATATTTGCATCCTTGTCTGATTGATGTCTGGTATGTCCACGGCTGACCCTGATGTATGGCCCTAAATGCAGAACAATGCAAAGCTTTTCATAGAGCTCCAAGGAGTTCACAAGTAAGCGTGACTGAATATTAGGCATCAGATGAAGTAAAATTAAGCATTGTACCTTGTCCTTGATAGCAGATGAATATGAGTCGCCTAGTGCTTTAGCTCTCTTATTCTCAAGGGTGCAGGGACAGTGTGTCTGAGGGGCCATAGGCTTAAACATGATGGCTAACATGCATGCATGCAAATCAGGTGCTTATTTATGTGTTTCTCTTTGGCTTTAAGCTTCCTACAAGGAAAAAGTACCTTGGTGACTGTTCATCACTTCTTCCCTTGTGCTCATACATGGAATACTCTGTGCCTGTGCTGTACAGCAACAAAGATCCTTTCTTGTCCATGTAAACCACCATTTTTCAAAGTGCAGAGTTTCCCTCTGTCAGGGAGAGCATGAAGGACTAGCTGGTTGGTAAGCAATACGTGGGCCACCTTCTAAATTGTTCTTCAGTGTTTGAGCTTTCATTTTTAAATGAGTGTAAGTCTCTCTCTGTCAGAGTTCTGAAGAAAGTGTGGAAAATGTAAAGTGAGATTATCTGATTCTGAGATGTTTTCAGAGACCCTGAAATCATAGTTCCAAACTTTGAACTTCTCTGTATATTGGAGTAGTCTAATTTCCAATTATTTAATTGTCGGCATAGTTAACTATACCATTTCTCATAAGTCTGGAAGAGAGGTAAGGGACATATATTATGAAGATTTATATTAGCATCCAACTAAAATGAGTAGTCCTTTAACAACACATGGTAAGGAGTTGGGCTCAGCTTTCAACAGCTTGCATAGCAACAACACAAACAGGCTTGTAGCAATAAATATCTTATCCTGATTTTATTGTTACAAAATATTTCTAAAAATCAATATATGCTCTAGCTTTTTAAAAAGCTAAAGCAAATGAAACTGAAGAAAGTCTAATAAATAAACTGTTTTAACTTCATGATAAAGCTAAATGCATATTAAAAAATAAATGAAAAGGGGAGATTAGCCAGCAGCAACAATTTACTTTTAAATATCTTATTAGAATATGTAACGAAAATGATCAATTATTTACTTAGTAAATGCATCTCTTAATTTGGCCTTGTCTAGAGAACATTAGTAGGAGAACTCTTTCTGTTCCTTCTACTCCTGCTATTTTTGTGTTTATCTAGCAACCTGGTGCTTTGAGGTATTGAGCACTCACAAATCCCATTGATTTGTGAGGGAGGCTGGAAACTGGACAAATGCCCTACCTGCATAGGACTTAATTGTGCACAAAGCTCCGCAAAATACTTGTAGATTATTTTGATACAGATCATAAGATTTCAAGTTTCAATAATTTTTTATGAAGGTAGGTTCAGAAAGAAAGAAAGAAAAAGACTTCTAAATTCCACTGACAACCCAATCTCCTCCCACATGGGACATCAGAATTGTATTTCATTTACAGTAGACTATGTTGCTGTTCAAAATATGATTGTGTGACCTGTTGGTCTTAGATTCATCTTTCCTTCTGGAATTCTGAATGTTATGATTTCTCACTGGGACTTAGATACCTTGATGTTCCCTGGATGATTGGCTTTTCTTGCAGACTTCAGGCTATGTGCACACTGTGCAGTCTATGTTGATACAGCATGCTAGAGTGCATGCAGCTAACCCAAACAAGAAGTTTTTCTGCCATCTTTTCCAATGACATTAATGATGCTGGCAGAAACCCTCTGCTAATGGCATAGATGCATTTACACTGGGGTGTTTGTCAGAATAAGTATTTGGTAAGGTATGTATCTGTTTTGTTTTGTTTTTCCCCAACCCTGGCTAACACAGCTGGGACCAAATAAGTTTTAAGTGCACAGAGAGCATCAGGGCAGGTCTACACTCATGGTGGGATTTCAACAGCAGTTGAAGGGAGATACGCAAAGTACTTAAAATACTTTGCATATCTTCCTGCGATTGCCTACTGCCTATTTACCATGGTGTCCTCAGTGTACTGAGTTGAAGGGAAATGTCCTCCCTTCTGTGGTGCTCTACTTACTGGGGTGGTCTTAAGCAACCTGATCAGTTGATTAGGAAGATTGAGCAGGTGGGAAATTTGCTGCTGTCAGTTAAGCTAGCTGTTCATGTTGGCTCATCTCCTCTCCTTCCCTGTGGTTCAATAGCTGCATATTCCTGAGTTAAGCAAATAAAGAGGATGGTCCTCCCACAAGCACCAGAGTACCTGTGGTGCCCAAATTGATTTTACAAATTTTCGTAATATGATCAGATGCTGCCTTCCCTACAGACTTTTATCATTGTTAATGGCGCTGACAAATTGTCATACGTTGCTGTCTGAGTTACTGACTAACAGAGACAAAAGTGGTAGATCATACTTTTCAGAGTTATTGTTCCAGGCTGTCTGAAAACTCTGGCAGAATTGGGATTTTCAAGGTTTTATTTGCAACCATAAGCACTGGTGGCCTAGTCTGATCACACAAAGATTTAAGCATATGAATAATAACATGGACAAAGAAATTACTCAAAGTTAAGCATGAATAGGTTTTGTTTTGTTTTTTTTAAAGAAAAACTGAGATTCTGGAGCACCATGGCCTAATTGAAACCCTGTGTTTAAAATGGACTTCTTAAACTCAAACTTCAGGATACTATATAGAAATGCATCTTACTCAGCTTTGACAGATATTTAGGCAGGTGCTTACAGGGTCTGGATGTATGACTTAAAGCACTGACCATGCACTGTCCAATAATTAAAAGGTTTAAAAGCAATCTTGAATCTAGTCTAGTTTAAGGAAGAAATCGTCATTGAAATGCATTAAAGTGGTCAATAAAATGAAATATTTTATGTCATAGTTCAGTTTAAAAATAGTCCAGCTGCCCCAGATGTCTTAAATCATCTGCATCATGATGGGATTTTTGTGGTCCATGCAAACGCAGGAAGGGCCTTGTTTTGCATTCCTTATTCAGGCAAAGTTGTGTGGATTTTAATGGATGGTTTACCTAAGCAAGCAGAACAAAATCAGGCCAACATGGAAAACCTGATCACTGAGGGCCAGTGGGAGAGGTTTTCAAAGGTACAAATGGCAGGTAGATGCCTAACTCTCATTGACCTTCTATGTGATCTTCTAAGAGCCTAACCACTATTTGTAAACTACTCCCAGTACACTGAATAGGGTCTCACTCCCATGGCATGTGACATCATTGGAATAACTTGATCACCTTAAACTCCTCTTGCCTCCCTGGCAATTAAGTGTAGCATGCCCCTTTCAGGACTGACATAGCCAGATCTCATTTAATTTTCCAAATATCAAAAACCAAGAAGAGATTCTGCTCCCACACAATGGGAACTTTGCTATTGCATTCAGTTGTAACCATACAGGGCCCAAGTAAGATGCCCTTATTCACATTTACTGCAGGCTTCCTCATCGAAACGTAGAAAGAAACTTTTCTTAAAAAAAAAAAAAAGAAGTACTTTATACATAAGCTTGCAAACTGTTACAAGAGTAATTCTGCTGACTTCATATGGCCTGTTGCCATAAGTAATGACTATTCCAGTGAATTAAGGTTTATAGGATTGGATCATCTACCACCATAAAAGCTTATCTTCCATTCTAATTGTATTTAATAAAATGCAGTTAGAATCATATCATAAAATACACACTCTTTGTGTCTGTTCTGTGTATGTATATGCAGCAGTAAAGTGGGAATATTTCATTGGATACTTCCTAGTTTTCTAGTTTTGCAGGCAGAGGGATCTCTCTGGCACTCCCTGCTGTTGTGAACACACCAGAGGAAGTAGCTTCATACACTGTTTGCACTGTTTGGGTGAGTTTTTTCATATATCCAGCAACAGCTAAGTGTGTAACAGGCTAGTAATGTGATAGTAAAGCAAAATTTTGGTTAATTTGTTTTTATATCTGCTCATCAGAGCAAAGAAGAGGATAAGAATGGGTATTTCTGGGACTGGTTTGTCATGAAAATGTTTAATATCTAAATACTGTAGCACAGGATTTCCCAACCCACAGCCTGTGAGCCAAAAGTGACCCATGGGGGCTTTCAAAATGACCCAGCACTCCCCACCCCACTGGCTGCATAGAAAGCTGCTGCTTAAGGACTCAGGCAGCATGCATTGCCACAAGAATTAAAAGATTGGTTCAGGCTCTTTGCTGCAGTCAGGGTGATGGGAGACCAGAGCTCCCTTCCCCTTGGCTGTAGCAGGGAGCTCAGCAAAGCAGTCTGCTGGGGTCCGTAGCTGCTGGGGTCCTTCCTGACAGAGTGAAGAGACCACTGATCTCCCATCCCTTGAGCTGTAGAAGGGAGCCGCTGTTTATGGGCCCAGGTGGCATACACAGGACTGCAGCATGGCTGTGGTTTCCAAGCTGCTGCCAAGAAGACAGATCAGTCAGGAGAGAACCTCCTCACTAAACTCCTTCTGGTTGGCTGCAGGGGGTGAGGGATGAGAGAGCTGCTGGCAAAGACTGATGGTCCTTCAGGGTTGTAAAAATGATATGTGTGGCCCTCAAGTCAAAAAGGTTGGGAACCACTGATGTAGTATGTAGCATTTATAGCTGATAACATTTTCCTTCAAACTTGCTTCACAATGTAAGTAAGTTTCCTCTTGTATTTTGGTGGATTGTGGTAAAATCTAGTGCAGAATGGAGTGATAAGGTTTTCATTCATTTAGTATGGTCACATACAGGTGCCAATGGGCCAGGACAAAACCAAAACTCACAACATAATTTACATTCAGAGAGCCTGGTGCAGAGTGTCTGGAGCAGTTAGCATTGTCTTTTCTAGATACATGTTCATAATAGGTTGTTGCAGAGGTTTATAATAAGTCATTATGCAAATTAAAATTTAAAAATACCTGACAATCAGTAATGATAGTTCATAGAATCATAGGGTTGGAAGGGACCCCACGAGGTCATCTAGTTCTCTCTTTTCACTGAGTATAGTCCCTTTCCGGATTCTGTCCTCTTCCTTAACCCTGCAGCTTAGTTGCATTTGCTCACCTTAAAACCTTCTCAGATAGCCTTGCTGTGATTAAATAAATCAAGGTGATGTCACAGAACGGAGTGGAGCATAATATAGATGGAAGTTTTCATTTGTTTCCTATACTTCCCCACTAATTAGCCTACTGGTGTTCCTAAATACTTATTAACTCAGTTTGAGCTTAAATGAAGTAGAACAGCCCTCTTCAGTAGAAACAATCCACAGCTTTTTGTGTTGTAAGGCATGTGTAGAGGTGCAAGTCTCTTTTCTGTGTCTGAAGATGACATTTGCTGACAGAAGAGGAATGGTGCAATGTTATTTGTTAGTTATTATTTATTCATAGTTCATAGCTGCTAGGAGCTCCAGCCATGGACCAGGACCCCAGGGTGCTAGATTCTGAATCACTTGATGATTACTTGTTCTGTTCATTCCCTCTGAAGCACCTGGCAGTGACCGCTGTTAGAAAATGGGATACTGAGTTAGATGGATGGTTGATCTGAACCAATATGGCTGTTCTTTTGTAGTCACACAGAACCAAGAGACAATCCCTGCCCTAACCAGTTTATGCTGATTGGACAGTAGATCAAGGACACAATGGCACATTATTGGTCAGCATGATAAGTTTGGTCTAACTGTACCACCAGCCTGTCCATTGTCAAGTTTCTTTGCACGTACTATTATAAAGGAGAGTTCGAAAGAGGATGAGTAGTATTGATTAGATGGTGCCAATATTCTGCATACACAATCTGAAAAATGCCCTACACAAACAAATTTGAAAGGTGTGAATGTTATTCTAGTTCAGGAAAATGAATAAGTAGTCTGGTGGCATTTTTAAGGACTAATAAATTTATTTATCACATGAGCTTTTGGGGGGGAAATCCCACTTTGTCAGGTGCATGAAGGTGAGGAACTCACAGAATGGAAGCAAAACAAATGCAGGGGACTGCAAGTCATAGGATGAAATTAGACAGTCACAGCAAATCAAAGCAGTTGTTAGGATTCAAACAGTGGACAACAGCATATAGGAGGGATCTGGGGGGTGGGGCAAGGAGTGCAAAATTACCTGTTGTAATAGAAATCAAAGCAGTTGTTAGGATTCAAACAATGGAGTACAGCAATTAGCAGGTAGGTTGTGGGGAAGCAAAATTACCTATTGTAATGGAAACTATGGGTTCTTTTCCCATCATAACAGGTAAATTTGCTTTCCTTTCCCCACCTCCCAGATAAATGCAGTAGACTACTGTTTGAATCCTAACAACTGCTTTGATTTGCTGTGGCAGTCTGACTTGATCCTATGACTTACACTCCCCAGCATTTGTTTTGCTCACATTCTGTGAGTTCCCCATCTTCAAGTGTCTGACAAAGCTGGGTTTTTCCCCAGGAAAGCTCGTGTGATAAATAAATTTGTTAGTCTTTCAAAGTGCCACCAGACTCTTGTTCTTTCTATACAAACAAAGTTGCTTTTGTAGTATGCATTTTGTTTGAGATAAGGTTCCTTGTCCTTCCAGCTCCTCACTGGACCTCAGTGGTTTCCTACCCTCCTATCTCTATTTCCCTCATTGGCTTCTCATCCCAATCTCCTTGTCCAGTGTATTCCCTCTCTAGTCCCACTGTTAAAGGCTTTCTCCAGTCTACACCTTTCTTTCCCTGTGGGTCTGTTTTTTGACCTCTCTGCCTTAGAATCAGCTGACTTCCTCTTCCACACTGCCTGAGCCTGGCGGAGGGGTCCCTGAGAGGACAATACAGACAGGCTCCTTGCACTTATTTTTAGTGCCTGAGCTCATATACCTGGAAGCAGCCATCCCAGGGAAATTTTAGCTTTGCCCCTGTTTCCTGGATTACAGCATGCTCAGCTATTGTGTAGGATGGCATTTATGGAGATGGAGCATTCTTGATGGCTCTGTAGCGTGGACATGTGCCTGGTCCGTACTAGGAGCTGGGAGAGGCTTGAGGGTGCTCATTGAGGATGGAGGCTTCTGAGGCTTTTGCTGCTCAAATCTTGGGTTCTACTGAGCGTGTACCAACTGCAGCATTTCAAAGGTTTATAGCTTGGCCAAATCTGGAGAGTGAGGTGGAACCATAAAAACCTCTACGCATTTTGTCCTCAACTTTCCTCTTGTGTGAGGGAGAGCTGGACAGTCTGCTCCATGCTAAGTGGTCAAATAGCCTGTAATATGAGCCTTCCCTTCCCCAAGGAAACCCTTGGTTTGATCTGCTGGCTACAGTGTGTAGACTTTCCTTGGAGTCTGAAAGGGACATCCATACTTTGGTAGAGCAGCTCACTGCTGAAACCTGCCCCCTCCTCTTTGTACTCTGAGACCTTGAATACTCACTGCAGCTGATCCATGCAGTTTCCAGCAGGTATTGCAAAAGGGAGCTAACTTCAGTCCTTGTTTTCAGGGCAGACTATTAGCTCCTTTTTGACCTGGCCTAATGTATAATGTACACACCTGGTGACCTATCCTTAGTCTAATACAGTGTTTTTACAGTATGTTGTATAATGGAGTCTCTGGCTTCTGGTGGATAGAAGCTCTGCATATGCACACAAAATTTATGCCAAATTCAGGCAGGATGCTGTACCATGGGTGTCCACCAGGAATGTGGTGGAAACATCATGAGGGAAGCATTACATGCCAGTGGATGACTAATGTGGTGCCAATATGCATACTATTTTCAGCAGGAGATCTGGCCACTGAAATGTAGAACAGATAGGGTTGGGTGTATGCTCTGGTCTTGACATAGCCCCTGTTATCACTAAGGAGTAGCAGCTAACCACTGAATAGTCAAGGTTGCAGTTGTTTCTCTTTAAAGCTGATTATTTTACCTTCCTGCAAGAAGCACATACAAAAAAGTTGGGAGGACCTGCAAATTATTAGGTCAGGTGTGGAGACAGGGTAAAATTTGTGTGGGAAATATTAAGTCATTTGAACTGGGGATTCTTGCAATAAATCACCCTAAAATTGAGCTGTTAAAACATCAGAAGTCTTTTTACACTTTTTGGTATACATCTCAGTTTAAAAATAATGACCAAGAAAGAAGAGATATATTCCTAACTTCTCCATGGCAGGAACTAGTGCATAGCATCAAAAAAGGCACACAACTTAGAATATTAAAAATGTAGTGCCCATTTTTTGTGCTCCATGATGGAAATATAGTATGTTGCTCTCTCTATGGACAAGGGGCAGTCCTACAGCTCAGACTCTATCCTGGCAGTTTCCACAACAGCTCCCTCATCTCTGTCCCTTCCATGATCCCTGTTACATTCACATTGGAGAAGTTGGTGCTTAGTTCTATCAGGAGCGCAGCTAATGCTCAAATCTGCCAGCAGCTGTCCCAGTTACCAAGCCACAGATAATTCACCAGACTGGGATTTGGTTCTTGAAACCAGACCACGTTCTCCAGAGCTGGGGGAATATTTTCTGGAAAGCCTTGCAGGGGGAGAGGGAGGAAGAGTAAGAGGGCTTCATTCTCTGGTCTTTGGACCAGGATAAACAGACAGGATGCTTTCCACATTTGTAAGCACCAGTGTGTTATTTACTAGGTCCCCTCCACCACTTCATCAGTACAGCCTTAAGCATCAACATACGGATGGACATAAAGTTCTCCCTTAGCCCACTCTCCAGAGAGGGAGAAAAAAGATCTCCTCATCTTGTATCCTCTTGCCAATGCTGGGTCTCCCTTATACGTCCTTCTGACTTTTAACTGTCCCTGGCTGAAAAGTTGATTTCTCTCATTAGCTTGTTAGTCCCCAGCCCAATTAAGTCATTGAGCACCCATCTCCCACTTAAGTCTGCTCCAGGGGAAAGAGTTAGTTCCAGAGTGCTGGTTCAGCTCTAGGCTCCTAGCTTTCTGCCACAGGGCAGCACAGACGCACATGGCAGAGGTATAGAGACAAAGGTTTGCCTTTGCTCCCAGCAGCAATCTCCAGGCTCTCCCTTCACTGCCCTGCTGCCCACACCCATGCATAGTCAAAGGATCTCCCTGGCTGTTCCTCAGTTATGACCTTCTGTCAGCCTTGGGATAGGTATTCCCTTCCCCCAGTCATGCCATCCAGAGGAAGGGAAGGATCTCCTTTACAACCCTATTCTCCCAGTTGAAAATAGCACTCTGCTGTTGGTGGAACTTAATTTCAGGAGGGAGCTCTGCTCCCAAGTCAGCTTCTGAAACATTTCTTCTCCCTCTGCCTTTGTGGACAGAGTTAAGGTTGCTGGAGACTCTGGGTTGTAAGCAGTCCCTTAGCTGTGGTGTTCCTGGTCTTCTCAAGGTCTAACACATTTACAGGATCTTAACTGAGCATTTCCTAGTTCGGCAGCACAAGAGTTTAGGGCTGGAAAACCAGGGAGCACATAAGACACTATGGTGTGGCAGCAACCTTAACTCCACTGTAAACTTGTGGGCTGATGCACCATCTGAGGAAGGGGAACTAATGCTGCAAACAGCAGAGTTCCAGCTCCTCTTCTCAGGGAGTTTCTTTATGAAGGTTGAAGCAAAAAAGAAAAAAAAGCACAGCAGCCCAAATAGATTCCTGGCTTGTGCCCCTCAGGTTCTTGTCTTTCTACTTTTCTCCAAAGCCTCATAGTCTTTACAGCCCTTTGCAGCTACTTGTTGCTTCCTGCAGGCATCTCCTTCCCAGACTTTCCACCTACCAGGTGCAGGGCCTCTTTCAGCTCCTCCTCTGCCCCCGGCATCTGCAGCCTGCTCCCTTACCTGACAGAATTTATAGAATTTTCTGTTGGGCACATGACTAAAGAGCAAGCCTGTGATCTACAAACTATTGTTCCTGCTTTTAAAGGGTGCCTAGGCTATAGCAGGTGCATTAAGATGTGGTCATGCCCCATGAGGCTAAGTGTCCTGTTACAGTCTCCTTCACAAAACATATTGTGACTGAATTATTTGCTATAGCTGTCTAAACAATTTTTAGCAACATAAGCTTCTCCCACTAGAGCTCAGATACCAAGTTATTCCACTATTCAGAAAGTGTGCAGTTGTTTTTTGCACCAGCTAAATCTTCTGGGTGGATATAATAAAGCATTAATAAGAGCATGCTATTCTATTCCAGTACAGATATAACAAATCTGCATGAATCATTCCTACTTGCAAGGTATGTGTGTATCGGGTACATGGGGGTGCTTACAGCTAGTGTTCAGGTGCACAGTAATAGTGCTTTTGCTGTGTAAATGGACCAGTTTGATGGGAATTTATCCAGTGAGCCTAAAATCAATCCAAACATTAATATGCCATTAGATTTAAAATTCAGGGAAGGTGAAGAATGTGACTGTAATTTAGTGTGCAGGGCTGGGGGAGAGGAGGAGGAAGGAATTGATGTTAGACAATGATGTAACTTACATTCTCGTGTATATTCTGACTACTCCATTTTCACTGGCTTCAGACTTTAGGACTGAGCACCTTTTGCTTTGTATCTGATCTAGCAGGTTTGGGTGACAAAGGCAAGTTGCATTAATTCTAGGGAAGGCAAACAGAACATGAGCAATTCAAACTATATAGTCAAAAAATCAAGGACAGAAATAAAAGCTTGCTTGAGACAATGAGTTTGCAAATTGTGGGAGATATAAAACTGCACAGTTACATTCTAGATATTGACAATGCAGCATGATGGATTCTTGAGTGCATCTCTCATGGTGGGGGGAGACGAGCAGCATTTAGTTGAGGGTTATTCTGTCCAAGTAGGATAGTTTTGTTCTCATGCAATGGGAGCAGGTGGTGGGAGGTTGTTTTGATGAGGTTAAAAAGCTCCTCCCCTCTTTCCCCAAGCAGCAGCCTAATCTGCGTCAGCAGTAATTGTGTGCTTTGCACTGCTTTACAGTGGGGTGAGTGCAAAAGATATATCAATATGAGGTATCAAACTGAGACCTAGATGTTCCATTTTAAGTGACTGCTCATTTCCTTGAGCAGTAACATGGGCTAAAGGTTAACTTATGCATTCTCCGTGGAAGAACAGTTTCTTTGCTTTTCTTTTCTTTTAAGGTGTGTGTGTTTCATATTCTTTCCTATCTAAAGAGACTGTGTGTGATGTAAAGTATTAATGCAGATATTTTTTCCATTGGATTATTTGCTAATCAGGCTACAAGACAGTGGAGATGAAAGAAAAAGAATCTGTTGCCTAGACAGGCAGCTTTAATGAGCAACTGCCCCCCTGGGAGCTGAAATCTGAAGTAGAAGGATGCTGTTTTCCGGTCTCTTGTCATTTCTTCACTTGCTTCTTCGCATCCCATGTCCAATGGGCCTAGTGAGCAGGAACTATCCAAGGTACTAGAATGCTGGCAGCTTGGCTCCTGAATACAAGCGGATTGCAGGAAGAGAGGAGACCCAGATTACTGCCTATATCAGAAGGTAGGCTTGCTCTTTGTTTGAGAGTCCCTGATTAATCAACAGCAGCATCAACAGACTAAGGCAGCTGGAGAGAGCAAGCCTGCCTGTAGTCACGGGGGAGAGACGATGCCACAAGCTAGACAGCCTCAGACCTTCCGTATCTAAGTGGCAATGAGAGACAGCATCTTTTCAGCTACCAGGAGCCATTTGGATAGGATGCTTTCTAGTCCTTGTTTTCATTTATTTTTGTCTCCACTGAATACATTCAAATGAGGCACCTTAGCAATCTCTGTGTTATTGTTTGTGATGGAGGTGTAATCTTCTATGTCGTAAAGTGGGTAAACATCATCCAGTTTCTTCGCAGCTGGACCTCAAAGCAGGGTGCTCATTGTGCCCTCCCATTCTCTATGCCCTCTCTTCTCTGAATGTGGATTTAAAGAAGCAATCACCTGTCTTCTCTTGCCACTGCATTTTTAGAAGCCAAACTTTAAAGGCCATTTTTGTCCTGTGTTCAGAAGATCTATAACATAACCCACTGACTTCTAGTGATGCAGAATTCTACAATCTGGGCATCTGTGCCAACAGGATTTAATGCACTTTTAACTGAAGAAAAACTGAGCCTAATCACAAATCTGTTTCTTATGGTGCTGAAATATTCCTTCAGACTGCACTGAGATAACCACAGGAAAGGGCTTTTACAGACAAAAGTCACCTTTGATTATTGCACTTATCAGTCCCCGTGGACTTAAATTTTGGTATGTACATGTTTTTAAAAATTCTCTGAGCATGTTAATAGAATGCCATGGTTATTAGAAAAGGCTAAGAAAAATTATACTTACTAAACTGAAATAATTTCTAGTCAGGGATGTCTAATGCCAAAGTTTGCCTTTCTCCTTTGGGCACCTTAATTAAGCTATTGTTGAACTAAACAGTACTGTAAATATATCTCTATCTATTTCCATGTACCTTCATACATTAGCTGTGTTTATAATAGGAATGTTTTGAGCTGGAAGGTTCATTTGTAAAAAGCAGTGCTAAATTATTAAAATTATTCTTTACTATATTCTGATGTATTAATTAATATGATTCACAATATGTGTTTGTTACTTCTGAGACATGCCACACTGTTAATATTTTACCACATCTTAATACATAGCTCTTGGCAGTGAAATCTCCATTTCATTTTCTTAAGGGAGAAAAAAAATACACATGGTCCAGAAGCTGAGTCTTTCTTCTGAGTTCAAATATACATCTGTTTGCCCATAATGTTTTTTTTCTAATTCTCCCCAGTAGTATCTGGATAATCTAAATCTCATAATTACCCTCAGTGTGTGCTGTTAGGCAAGCAAATCTGGTAACATTTAAAGACATCGTGTGTTTGGGTTAAGGCATATTTCTATTTTTTTTAAAAGGCACCTTGATCAAAGTGTCCTATTACAAAGTAAACAATAACAGCTCTCTGATTTGTAAAGGGAGAGAGAAGACATTGTAGGAAGGATCTTTCTGCTACCCAAAATGCAGCAGGAAGTGACCCAAATTCCAAGGTTATATGGGTGTGTTTTAGTTCTTTAAAAACTCTTGATAGAATGACCTTTATACCTGAAAGGTGAAACCTTAGACACAGGCTATTTTCTTAAAGATACATAGCAGTTTTTTTTATTCTTCCTCAAAAGCACCTTTTAAACTCTCTTTAGTAAAGATTTAAGCAGCACTTATCTTCTGTGGCTTTCATTCAGGTGCTGGTGCTTATATTGTGCAATACAATGAGTGCAAGATATATAATTGTAATCATAGCAAAGATAATTTGTAAAAAATTATTTGCATTTAAGACTCAATTAGCCACTATGTAATAAAAAATGAACAAACTACATGGTACAACTTAGGGAAGGTTGAGTATCTAATTCACAGAGCCTTTGCTCTTTATTTGACATTAGAATCCAGTGTAGTACTACTTAGGAAACATAATGCCTACTCGTCTGCCTTTTATGATGCACTGCTTGTTCATGCTTCTCTTTTTAAAAATTAATCATGTCAAATATTTAACCTATAGAAGCTCAGCTGGCATGGGGTAGAAATATTATGAGAGGTTTAGAACCAATTTCATGAAAGATAGCATGTCCTTCTATTTGCTGATGTTTTTGCAATCACTTCTTTTGAAGAGGGGAAAAGTATACCTTCTACAACCCAATACTATGAGGCCCTTCATGTGAGGTGCCATAGTCAACATTTGGATATGGTCTGTTTACCTTACACATAGTGCCTTACAAGCAACTAGAATACGACAGAACAAACTCATAGGACAAAGGGTCCATTTAGCATTCTTGATTTGTTCAAAATGCTTTTGAAACATTGCAGTTTGCTGATCTAGCCAACAAGGCTAAAGTGAATGTGAAGTAAAACAGAAGCATCAGAGTACAGGAAGGAAAGCAGGAATTAAGTCGACTATGTATCTCCCCACAAATCAAGGGCTGCATTTATGACATGCAGTACATCATTACTGAGTTGTGTCAGCCTTAAACTTCCTATGTTTAAAAAACAAAATGCCTTCCATTGATATGAAAAGAAAGCAATCAGTGCCTTTGTCAGTATTTGAACAAGCTCCTTGAGTTTAATGTCAACATTGCCCATTTTCAATGCAGCACAGCTGCATTTTGAAGCTATCAAGCAGGGTGAAAAGCAACTGTGAAGATTCTTGGGGTGGCTTAACTGTGAAAATAGGTGGAGCCACTTCTCAAAATTTTAGAGTATAGCAACAGCATGAGATTACATGCAATCACTTTATTTAGTCTTCTCTCTTTAGCACTTCTCTCCCATGGATTGTGCATTTTCTAGGTGGGTCTTTGTTTTATTAACACTAGAATATTGTGTGTTATGCATCAAAACAAATTATATTTTAGATGTATAAAGATATACTTGAGTATATCATAGCAGCTTTGTGGAACACAATGAATTATTTACTCACACATACAGAAATCACATCTGAATTATTACTATTATCTTGTATTCAGTCATGTCAATAGGGAAAAATCAGTTAGGGCACTGCTTGCCCTTGCAAGTAAACCATATGCTTTAGTAGATGCCACCCGGCACACCCCTGCAAAAGCCCAAAACCCCACCTTCTACTTAGTTTTGTTTCTTTCATGCTACAGCTGTTTGCCTCAACAGGGGGACTGTAAACTGTTCCATGTTGCTTTGACAATATTTCTCAAGTATGACTTGGAGGAGAGGAGAAGGTGATAAGATTTTCAGACCTTGATGCTTTGTGAAGAAGGGATTGTCCTACCTGACCTGCACATAACTATCCTGCTAATCTACAGTGATTAACTTCCAAGGCCTTTTCTTGAATGCTTGCTCATTGCAAAAATATCGATGTTCCATAGTAGCATTCTATTCTATTGTGTACGTTAATAAACAGAACGGTATTCACAGTAGCATAGCATATTTATGGGGCTAAACATAGGACTAGCCTTTTATAGGACTGTCAATTTATCCAGCACTTACAGCTACACTGGAGAAAATGCCCAGATTTATTGTAGTCATAAAAGCATCTATACAGTAGTTTAGAAAATGAAGACGAACGTACAAACTTGGGTGTTTTCTAAAAACATGTAGGCATCTGGTGAACAGAGCACAACAACCATAGCTTTTCTCAGTATGAGATCTCATGTAATTGACACGAATACTTTTAATTTATATGAAATAAACTGTATGTCTTCAATATCTTTTTAGTTATGTCCTCCTTTAGGATTGACTGACAAAAGTACTCAATGAAATCGGTGGTATTGACTTATCAATTGACTTATCAATACCATTTATCTCAGCATGAGCAGTTAGGTTGACCCTAAGTGTTTTTGAACCAGCCTCCATCCCCCCACCCCTTTGTCCCAATGTACATATGTCCACACAGAATGGGGTGGAAAGTAAACAAGATCATTTCCCAAATTAAGCAATTGCTGTGTAACAGTTAGCCAGTATTTTCCAGTTTCAAAAATTAAACACACCAAAAACAGCTTGATTATGCAAGATGCAAGTTTCCCTATGATTCTCTTCCCTTCATCATCAGCTAATTAAAATGCCGTGAGCACTACCTGCACAATAGGGGTGCCAAAGTGTTGCCTCACTTCAGGCTTACATTACATGTTAAGTGACTCACATATTTTTAATCACATGTAAATATATTCAAACTGAATACTTGTTTAACTTTTATCTCCTCCAAGAGGTGAACAGAAATTGTTTGTTGTCTTAGTTTACCAGAAATTAAGACCTTTGGTCAACAGTTGCTCAGCGTTGTCCACAATCTACTTTTCCAAGAGAGAGCAATAGACAGTGCATATTATGATTATGATTCAAAGGGCCACATTCTCACCAGTGCATGGATATTTATTCAAGTAATAAAATATCTGAAATGACACCACTGTGCATTAGCAAAAATCAGACAGTCATATTACACAGACTAGATTAATATAGTAATAATACAGTAATTAGTCAAAGCTTAGAATACTTGTCCCAGCTGTTTGAGTTTTATTTTCTATTTAAACATGGCAGACAAAACTTTCAAATACTGGTAAATTCCATGAGATGGCAAAATTTAAAAATGATACAAGATACTTGGGACCTGACTTAGCAAAGAGTTGCTACTGAACTCACTAATTTCAATATGTAGAGCTACACACTGAATCCTATTGGACTAGCCCAAGCAGAAAGTGAACTATTTATGGCAGGGAATATGTCTTACTCTGTGTTTCTAAAACACCAGAGAAATGCATACGGCTATCTCCACAATATGATAAAATAGCTTGGTGCATACAGAAAAAAAAAAGGGCTCATTTCAATGGAGCGCATATATTTTGCCTTCTCCATATCACTTTGACCTAGGGATTAATCCCCTCCAATGAAAAACAAAATTCTTAATACTGTGAGTCTTAGCTAAACAGTTCTTTCATATGGTTAAATTCCTGAATATTTTAGGTCTCAGAAAAAGAAAATATGGACTAAGAGGTGGTAAGCATGTCATGTGGAAGACATGCAATAAACAAATGAAGATCTGTATGCCTCGGTGAAAAAAGCCAGAATAGTTCTCCAGGGTCTAAGCCAAAGTCCATTAAATCAGTGGGAATCTTTCAATCTACCAATGAACTTTGGATCATGCCATCAGACCTCATCAACATAGTAAATGTATACTTCAAGAGTGGAATTCTGTCCCCATTAAAATCAATGGCAAAACTCCCCTTTAACTTAATGGAGCCAGGATTTCATGGTTGGATTTACCTTACCTTAAAGAAAGCCTGTGACTGTCACATGTGTGATTGTTTTATGCACACTGGAAGGGTATGCGTGCAGAGTCTTGGACCAAGTGCGAGCAAGCCTTCTAGCCCAGGTCAATAGACATAGGCTAGTGGGGCTTTTGCTAGAGCTATTGTTCTAACAAGAGCTTTATGGTGAACACTATGAAGATGCTGCTTGGGCTCTGAAGACCATGCACTTTCCTAGGCTCCAGAAACTGAACAACAGCTTCAAAGCTCTCTCTAGAGCTCTTGTTCATGGGCTAGTGTGAGCCCTGTGAGTGCAAATCTGTCGATCCAGGTTGAGTGGCTTGTTCCCACTTGCTTCCAAATGCCATGTAGATATACTCAGAAAGTGTTTAAGTCTAAATGTAAGCTATCTAAAAGTAACAGAAGAGACCAGATTCTAAATAGCTTGTGAGAAGAAAACAAATACCCTTCAAGATATCTGGAGACCCTGAAGACAGAACTATTTGGAGTCCAGCTGTGGGTTCCATAATCAGGCCAAATTTAAACTGAAGGCAAAAGGTTTGCTGAGAGACTCCTGTGCCCATGCAGAATGAATTTAAAAGGAGACTTCTGCATGGGTGCAGAGGGTTTGCCTATAGTGAACAGGTTGCACAACTGGGGCTTTAGGCTTTTCAAACTTCCAAGATTTGAACTGCCTTACTTTAAAGTCAGTTTTACATTTATATGTTTTGCTTTATAAAAAAGGGGAAGTAAAGGCAATAAGGAGTGTTGCTGCCCCAGGGAAGGAGCTGGGGCATGGGCATGGGCACAGGCACAGGTACAGGCACCAGCCCTGCCTCTGGCCATGGCTCCGGCCCTGATTCCGCGTGTGGGCCCAATCTGGCCTCAGATGCCTGCTGCTGCCACCCTGGCCCCAGATCCCCAGCCTAGGACAGGGCTGGAAGTGGCAGCTGCCACTGCGGGTGACCCAGCCTCAGATCTCCAGCTGGAGATAGGGCCAGGAGAAGCAGGGGCTGCGACAGGATTTGTGGCATGAATCCAGTGTGCCCACGCACCAGCGACGCCCCTGAAGGCAATGAAACTGTCTGTATTTAATGGGATACCAAAAATATTTCCGCCTGAAACCTGACTTGCTTCTGCTACTGGTACCAGCTAAAATTACTAAAAAGAAAAGATGATGGGGGGGGGCTTCTCTATTTTTCCTGGTTTTGTTTATTTTGTGACTTTAAAAGCACTTTGATCTCATGCTAGATCCAAGAGTGCATAGTGAGTATTGGAATCTATCAGAGATTTTCATTTTATGTTTAAAACTAATAACTATCCAGATCAGAATTTTACTTATCCAGCAACATAAAACACTGCTGAAAGGGGCATGGATAGTTAACACTATATAGCAAATATAGGAAACGTTTTGGTGCTAGATATAGAGTGGCTTTGATGCTACAGTCCATGTTCAGACAGAACTTCTACTGCCTGCTCAGTAACGTCTGTTAAATTGTTCTCACTATCTTGGCATTGTCTTTGCTGCATTCTGTTTTCTTAAACAGAGAATATGCCTGAACAATGAACCTTCCTTCCTCATCATACTACGCAGATCCAGCATGAGTGTGAATACATTGCCTGATTTCTGCCCCTCAGTGCTCTATCCATGATATGGGGATAATAGCATTACTCTGCATCATAGGCGTGTTGCAAAGCTAACTACATAAAACAAATTTCAAAATGATGGGAACCATGTAAAAACTAAAGACAGGAAAAAAATGTTTACACTTTATATGAAGAATCTATTTATAAAGGACTAACAAATGGTTAATATATATTAATAAATTATCAATTGTCATAGGTTGCTTGAAACAATGGTTTACAGCTATGTATAACTCCTTCTACTGATATTTAATAACTCTTTATAAATACTTCACTTCTAAGTGTGATAAAATATTAGTAAATGATATGAACTAAATAAGGGCCAGAGGAAGGATCCTGGCTTCACTGTACTGGGCACTGTACAAACACAAAGGGGCCTATGGTCCTTGCTTGAAGAGTTTACAATCCATTCAAGGACAAGATGCAAAGTAGTGAATGTAATAAAATATTGGAAGGGGAGGAAGTAAAGGGAAGAAGTGAAATAGTATTTAGATCACTTGACAACAGATGCTTCCAATGACCATAACTCAATGGTTCTGGGAAATGTAAAAGAAAAAGGAGTTGTTTTGTTTGGAATTTTTGTTTTAGTATGACTATTTGTTTCAAATAGCCCCATTTGCTATGATTTTAGGTAGGAAGCTGGCCTCAAATAGATTTCTTGCCCAGCACTGCAAATTGCTACTGACAACATATTATCTATAATAAACAGCAAGCTATTTTTTCACTGATTGAGGTATCATGTGTCTTTCAACCTGCAGGAAGTGTTGCTTTCCTTTGTTCATTATCTCCTGCAAGATGATGAGTTCTAATCAGGAGGAGGTCACGTTGGGCACTTTTCTCCAGTATATTGAAGATATGGGGATGAAGGCCTATGATGGCTTGGTTATACAGAATGCATCAGACATTGCTCGAGAGAATGATCGCATGAGGAATGAAACAAACCTGGCTTACTTGAAAGAAAAGAATGAAAAACGCCGAAAACAAGAAGAAGCAATAAAACGGTAAATATATAAATAAAAAGAACATTGTTTGCTGTGAATTGGACATGAGAAAACAGTCCCATTGACTGTTGACTTTAGAAGTATGGTCTGTAAAGTTGATTGAAAAGTAGTACAGGTCAGCATAGATCTAGTGACCTCTTTGTAGCTATGCTTATTTTGCCAGCTGAGGAAATGGCCGCACACTGGGCTGTACATCTCATGTGTTTTACAATGTGCATGAGTGACACAGAATGGCTCTGCCCTCAGAAATGTGAGAAAAATGTTACTCTTAACTACCAGAACATCTCTCTGACCAAATGTATGTGTTTTATTACTTGAGTGATACCTCAAACGCTTTCAAACAAGTAATATATGTGTGTGAGTAATCCTGCCAATGAAACATCTCATGTGTAAAGTTAAACACATGCCTATCTGTTTGCAGGATTGGGATATTTAGGAATATTCCTTGCAGATCAAAATAGTGATCCTTGGTTTAATACTTAGTATCAAAAATTGACTTTAATAATGTCAGAGAACTTACAGAACTTACTTATTTGCTATTTATGGGGTCTTTTCATCCTCCTTTTCTCTCAGAAGTCAGTTTTATCATTCATCTCAGTGGAGCTGGATTAGGCTCCATATACACACAAAAATGTCTGATTCTGTAGATGTTCTCTACAGAGAAGTCCCATGGATTTTAATGAGCAGTTCATGAATGGAGTGTTTATTAGATCTAATCTCAAATTCCCAAGAATGTCAGTAAGAGCTATGCACTTCCATGGACAGGGAAAAAGTAGGAGCACAAGACATATTTATGTAAGCAAATCTTGCATTGATCTGAGGCTCAGAACAAATTGTATGATATAAGCCAGATAACTCCATATCTGTAAGTGCCAAACTTGCCTATGTAAATGAAGAATTTGAACACACACAGAAAGGAGGCCCTTTGAACATTTCCCCCCCAGCACAAATCTGCTGTATAGTATTATAAGGAATCAAATGTTGCAAAATGTATCATGCCCTGTACAGGTGAAGCAGACCTGCTGTGCTGCCTAACATTCTGGGGACACCTTAATAGTCCATTAATTTTGGTGGAATGTTAATAGAGCAACAGGAGCAGATTTAGCACTCTGGGTAGAAAAACAACAAAAGCTGAAATTGTGACTGCCACATTTCCTGTTGCCTTTGGATTTTCTGTTTGAATGCTACTTTTGTTTTGGGGGAGTGGGGAAAAGACAATGGAACATGTTAGGGGAGCAGTAATAACCAATCAAATGTGCACATTTTGGAATCTTCTGAGGCTAGGATAACTTGACAGGGATTTATGGGTAACATGCCATATTTAGAGTGCTGCAGACTGTTTGGGTGTCAAGAAAAAGTTTTTCTGTGGTTTAAATGTAATGCATATGAAACTAAAAGATTCAAATAACTGGTCAGAGGAAAATGGGTTAGTTTCCGTTGGTTTATGCTGGTTCTAATTGTTCAATTTTGTACGATTTTTGTTTCCTTTTTATTTCTCTATGTAAACTACCCAAGCACACCCCACACAAAACTTACCTATTAAAATCCAACTGGGGTGTAAATGTCTGTACTATACTAACATGGACAGTTCCTGTCATGTAAATCTCAGACTTGAGAAGGAAGAAAAACCACATCTGCTCTAGAACAGGGGTGGGCAACCTTTGCTGGCCCCTCTTCCCCAACCCTCAGGCAATGCCAATACAAGCCCCCCTGTTCTAGACTAATGCTGGCTGATCTTCATGTTGGGAGCCTGGTGTGGATGAGCTATTACTTACTACCTTCCTTCCTTCCTTCTTATCACCTCTAATCATCATCTCCTATATGCCATGGCAGCAGCAGCCTGTCTACAAAAAGGCCTGGTGTACACTACGGAGGTTGGCTTATGTGCTTATGTTGACTCACCTCCGCATGCATCTACTCTAAAATGTGGCTCCCACTGATGGAACTTGCCCACTACACCAACTTAATAACTCCACCTCTGCGAGAGGCATAGCACTTCAGCTGATTAGATTGATTCAGCATTGTATAGACACTGTGTTGCTTATGAAGAGAGAACACGCACTGCTGACAAGGAGCATAATGTGGACGTGTAAACCCAGTTCAGTTACTGTGGTAGCTGTACACTGATGTAATTTGACTTAATTTTGTAGTGTACGCTTGCCCTAATATGCTCAAGGCAGAGTTAAACTGATTCTAGCAATAAGGGAACTTTTTGATAAATTTCCCTGGTATAGACAAGGAGACCCCAAGGAAGGTGTTAACTTCTTGGTTTGCTTTTTATTACTGAGGCAGCAAATAGACAATTTGGCAAATAGTTTCAGCAACAACAACAGACTTGTTTTTAAATGTCAAAATCATTGACTACTTTGACACTTTGTTTATAAACAATGTTGCTTCAAGTTTTTATTTCCATGATAAAAACATTGAAAAAAAATTCACCTGTATAAAAAGAGACAAGTTTTTGTTTTGGTGAGTGTTTAATTTTTCAGTTCAGCCATCAAAGAACCAAACTGTGCCCAGAAAGAGACCTGGATCTGGCATCCTTCCTGGAAACAGGCCAGCAGCCCACATCCATGGCAATGCCTCCCAGATCTGTGGGCCAGAGAAGGATGGGGAGTATAATCTCTCCTTTCTTAGGCACAAAGGGATCAGGGGCTTGTTAGGTGGAGACAAATCAGGGGACATATTTGCATGATATCACTGATTGGCTCCACAAAGATTTTCCAGGAAGGATAATAAAACCCTGAGATTTTACATTTCGGAGGGAGCCTCTTCTCAACAGTGGGGACTCTCCTGGGGGTTCTTGCTGAATGCAGAAGCACTGACACTGAGGCTCAGTTGATATGTCTGAGGGGCACTGTGTCTGCATAGAGACACAAAAGGTCCCTGCAAATGATCCTGACTTCTTGCTGAGTATCCCATGGGGCGGGGAACAAGTTACAAGGGTTTTCTCAAAATGATCCTTCCTTTTAGCTTTCTCTCACAGGTTCACTTGCACACCATCTGGGGTGAGCAAAGAAGGGCTAGTCTCTTTTATTAGGAAGATTGAAAACTGTGATAGAGGAATCTGACTTGACTAAAAGAGCAATAACATCAAAAGCCACTTAGATTGATTGCAAGCAAGTCTCCTGCCTGTGGAGACCACAGGGGGCTTATCCCATGCCATGTTACCTCTTGACAAGTGGCAGTCACAAAATATGGCATGAGATTGTTAGTTCCCCTCTTCATTTCTTGAAAGTATCCAGTATTGGCACTATTAACCCTTTAGACTATTAGGCTCCTTTTGGTTCCTGCAAATGTGATCTAGAAAGCAAGAGTGGTTCTCAGGGAACACATTCAGGCATAAAATCATAAAAAGACCAGAGACCACATAAGGATATGTGCCAAAATAAAAACCTCCTAATAAATGCTGTTTGTATTAGAAGTGTTCCTGTAGATACAATTCTCAAAACATGCCATGGCATTTATAATGTCGTTTTGGGAAGCCATTCATTTTGAGTATAAAATGATTGTTTTTAGAAAATGTTGATTGTGGCTGTTAACAATATAGCATGGAGTAACTTATTTATTTTCTCTGTTACATAGGTAGAACCTTTAAAGACAGATAAAGTAACTTCAGTGAAATGCATTAGATGGTGTCAGGGTTTAGCAAATACAAAGCGAAAAATGGTCTGCAAAAAAAAAAAAGTGTCCTTGTATTATATTCCTTGTATTATACATTTTCCTTGAGAAAGGGTTGGGAATGATACATCATATTGTATTTGTGCACTAACAGTGGCACTGATGTACATTTTGGGATGCTTGTTAATGCAACACATACTGATAGGTTAATTGTGGAAGAAATATTGTATGGACCATTTAGAAGTTACAAGAAATAAAACATGCCTCATATTGGACTGACCAAAAAATTAGTTTCTCTCTCTCTCTCACACACACACATACACCCCCCCCACCCAACCACCACCACCCCCTGCACTGATTTGATCTACACTAGATTTGACCTGACTTTCTGACTTAATTTTAATCCAGTATTTAGTGATCACGTAAAGAAAATAAGGTTAATATGCTGGTAAAGGGCTGAAATTAAAATATATTAACGTATAGTTAGCATCTAATTTCTGGATACTTTTTTTGTATCTGATTTTTGTAGGCTTACTGTTTTGTGGTACCAACAATGGTTGAGGTAATATTTCTTATTGGACTAACTTTTGTTGGTGAGAGAAACAAGCTTTCATGCTTACACAGAGCACTTCTTCAAGTTTGAAGGCTGGTCTGTCCAGGCTGACAGGAAACTGTTATCTTAACATTGCTATATTGCCTACAGAGTTTATATATTACATAAACAAAGTTAAGAAGCATTATGATTATCATTAGGAATCAAGTTGCTATGCTAGAAGTTGCATGGTGTATTGGACACTCTTAGTAGACTGTAGTGCACCATCTTCTGGAGGCAGGACTTCTGGAAATAAAAGGTCTGTTTGCCTCACCAATTCAGGGTGGTCAGAGGGAATGTTGAGTATTTGGGGTTTATATACAGGCACCCATAAAAACAGATCTTTGCCTGTCAGTTAACCCATAGTCAAAACATAAATTCAAAAGGCATTAAACTTCCTAGCACTTTTCCATGCTATCTTGTCTTTTATAAAAGCTTTTTTGGAGAGGATTTTTTTTTTTAATGAACGAATGTAAATTCTCATGTGAAAACTAAGAAAACAGTCACATCAGACATAAAACATCACTGAGATTGCATGATATATAAATGAGTGAAAAAATTGTGGCTGTAGGTTGAAAAGTTTTTTCTTTCAGGCTTCCTCTCCTCAGCTACCAAGTTTAAAATATTTTTTAAAGAAAATATTTTTATCTTGATACACACGTAAAAATGTAACTCTCTCATGCTAATTTGGTGGTGTTAGTGACCATAAATCTCCATCCATTGAGATCTAGACATAGCCATAAGATTATTTCTTCCTTTTTCAAATGGTTAACCTTGCTTGCAGCCCATTTCTAGCACCGAAATGGCATTGTGGAAAGCCTTGCTCTTGCTTGTTGTTGAGAGTAAATAAACAGATGCTGACATGAGGAGGAGCTTTTAGTCATGCTGTTCTGCGCTACGGCTAGCAGATATGGGCCAGCCAGCCAAAAGCAGAATTAAGCTCTTCTAATAAAGTAGGAATTGTAATGAACAGCTGTCATCCTAACCTCTCCTCCCCATGGCAAATCATGTACAGAAGACTAACCCCTTGGCAAAATGTAAGAAAATATTTTTTCTTTCTCATTAAATATATATATTTTAAAGCGGTTGGGGGCAATTGAGTGGAGGCACCATCAATAGTTCTCTATAGTTGTGTCCTTAGGTTCCTTTATAAATGGGACACAGGCCATCCTTCAACTAAAGGTTAGAAATTAGTGAATGTAAGAAACAGCAAACTAGGATGAAAAATAATTTGGTCAATGAGTTTATTTCCTGCTAAAGGCCCTGTTTAGCAGATAAATTGTGTAATCTTAAGGTACCAAAACAGTGTGCATAGATCTGCTAATATGCTTCTACCAAAATGTTTGTCAGAATAAAATAGCCTAAGGAAAGTCTTTTTCATTACCAACTTACAGTTCACAATGAGCTTAATTTCAATACTATGTTGATATTGAGCAAATACTTTAGGGAAAAGAGTTAATAAGGTAGGATTTTTTTAACAAATTAAAAACATTGCTGGTATTTGAAACGGTGGTCAGTAAAGTACACATTTAAAAACACCAGGTAGAATATTTGTGATTAGTAGATAATGTTTGCAGCCAGACCTCAAAGAGACAACACAAAAGTGGAATGAATGCAGCCATTGTGGGTAATCACTCAGTGCAAACACCTGTAATTGTAGATATGGGATTTTGTTGAGCTATTGTTAATTATGAACTCATCAGTTTATTGCTTTAAGAAGCAATGTTCCCCATTCAGTAACAACAAAGATTTTCTGACATAACCTGATGTTTTAATCAAGAGGTATGCGCTGTTGGGAATTTAAGGGCATACTAAAAGTTCTAATTTCCTTCTCTTGTCTCCATTACATGCTGTACTGTAACACAGTGAAATTTATACTGGGATACAAACCATATTTTGGTGGAGCTAGTCACAACACTGTTATGGTTCTGTGGGAGATTTCAGTTTAACAGGAGTTTAAAATCTTTATTTTGAGAAAATCTCAAACCATCTTTTGATCACAGTGTAGTTTAGTTAGTGTAGCAATAGCTTTTTCTATCAATAGCAAATAAAATAGTTGCACTGTTGATCTCCACATGTGTTTTGGTACATCTATAAGTAAATAGATGAGATGATCAAGATGACAAATCCTGCTTTCCAAACACTCAGACTCATATGTCTGCCCACATTAGTGCAATAGAAAATACACAAGCAACAAAGCAAATATACTGATGTTATCATTCCTTGAAATATTACTTTAGGGCAGTAATGCCAAACAAGTCAATAGTTACCAGCTAAGGCAAACAACTACAAGCCGATCGATACTAGGAGAACACTGCCCACCACAAGGGATCAAAATCAGAAAAGAAAAAATATAATCACGAGACTCATATAAAAATCATGAGATTCATTTCAAGTAAATCTTACACAGTTTTGAGTGCTACTTTCCTGTTAAATGGGGAAACGGAAGTTCTCCCAGCCCTCATCACCCCATAAAGTCAATGTAAGTGGTTGTCTTTATTCATTTTGAGGGTAGATGTGAACAGTCAAGTTTTGACTTGGTTTCCATTAACCATATTTAAAAGGATAATGCTGCAGAGGAATGGACATAGGTTGCTCAGAGGACAGATAATGGGATACAGATTCCTTCCTCTTGAAGTCACTAGTTAAAATACAGCTCAACTCAAGAGCAGTTGAAAGTTATTGGTACTTGTTTGCTATGTGATAACATATGTGAAATGGACTACTGGACTCATACCAGTTTCTGATGGACAGATGTTCATGTTCTGACTTTAGAGCCTGGCTGGAACTCTCAGCAGACAGAGGTTTCAAAGCTCCATCACTCTTTGTGGTGCCCTATGGCTCATGGCTGAGGTATATTGGCGAGTTATATCAGCAATCTTGCACTGCCACTTTTAATCTCTTATTCTCTCTGCTTCTATCTTTCTTTCTTCTATTGCATGTTATCTCTTGTTTACATTTTAAAAAGGAAAGGTATTCCTTACATAGGAAAGGTATCTCTAATCTAAGGCAGAAAATGGGACAATTTTTAAACAATCTCCATTATGGAGGTGGCTATAGAACTTAACAGAAATGAAACCAGTAGGCACCTACAGAAATGTTATTAAGTTGTACAGAAATTATTCAGAATATATTCTAAACATAGAAATTATTTAAAAATTAATTAATTTTGAACTGTCCTATAGAAGAGAGGTTATAAAGTAAAGAAATGGGTCAAAATATGATAGAAAGGCTATAATTATCTATTAAATTCCATAGGACTTTTCCAGAAGGGGATTACATGTTATGAAATAAAGATTGGGCAGGAAAAGAAGAAGAGCATATTTTGAAAGCTGCCCAGATACAGCCTTTTTAGTGAACTCAGAATGGATGCTATTAATAAAGGAATACCTCAGTAAAACAGCAGAGTCACCTACATTAGTAGAGCGTAGTCCAATTCAGCTTGAAAAATTGCTTTATAAATGTTGATCTGTTACCATGCAAACAAAAAAAACCAAAAGAAAACAAAACACCATTTCAATGATATATCCTCTATTCAAGTTCTACTGACTTCTGACAAATAGAATAATTGAATGTGGCTTGAACTATAATGGTCAAGGGAAAGGAGGACTTGGCCCAAGGAAATGATATTTACAGGAGAAACCAAAAAGACTTTGAATCCACAAGCAGTGAAACTGCAGTCACTTAGTGAAACACACACTTATGAACTACTAACAAACCTATTGCTTGTACATACAACTGGGATACTGCCCCTCAGCAAAGGGTTAGTGGGGTGGGGTGGAAGGCAGGAGAAATAAAATCAAAGATGTCTGCCAGCAAGAATAATGAGTGGATTTTTTTTATGCCTTGTAAAGTCCATCATTTATGAACACCTAGATATAAGCCTGAACAAAACTGAAGTGGGCAAACTGTATTTGAAACATATTTCAGTTCATTTCCTTTCCCAGGGCTGTAAATTCCATCTGTACTTTGCACTCATTAATAATAGAGGGGATTATGTCACATCCCATCTGACTGGTGGAGAACTGTCCCTTCTCTTTGTCGAGATATGGCCATCCCTTAGCTATTTCAGGCTACAAATATTTTCATTATGATTTATTTTTAAGAAGTATTGGTCTAAGCACACACTATGGTGCCTTGATAATCTAATCAGGGAGTTCATTTACTTGTCACAAAGAGAAGGGGGCCTTGTTTGGACATGTAGCAGAAAAAGAAATGATTGCAGAAAACCCCTTCTCTGCAACAAAAGCCGAAAACACATGTTGATGGCTATTCCTTGTGTGTTGTATGCTAGACAGTGGACTGGAATGATATGAAAACATTAATGTAGGTGGCAGTTTATTTTTTGTTGTGAAGATCAGATTTGTACATGACTGGATTAAAATTTTAGACATGTGAAATTAAAGCAGAAGTGGATGGGAGAGGACTGCATGGTTTAGTAGTTAATCCTTTTTTTCCTCCCTTCCAATTTGACTTGAAGTCCTAAGTGACGTCAGCTTAAAGGTATCAACAAAATTCCCTGTTGAAAACTGTCCTTAGCACAAAACCTTCATCTATAATTTAGTGCCAATGACAGTCTTCTCTCCAGAGATGTCACAACTCAGCTAACATGAAAACAGGATGACCTCTCACCCTCTGCAGAGTCAGAGAGGTTCAGTACAGGGTCATGTGTGCTGGTGGACTGTTGTAGGAGAGTAAACACTGCAGCTCCCTATCCTGGGTGCTGGGTAGCCTGGAAAATGAATTAATGAAACAACTTCATCTTCTAGAAACAGCAGAAATCTAGTCAATAGTAGAGAGTCATTGCTATTTGTCTATATTTACAACAGTACCTAAAGACCCAAAACAAGGGATTAGGAGTCCAGTATGCTAGGCAGTGTATAAACAGACAAGGCAAAGAGTGTTCTGGCCAGAGAGAGCTCACAATTTAACATTTAGACAATGCATGAAGGTAAATAAACTAATGATCATGGGGGTTAAACGAATGCTAATTTCCAGTTGTATTCTAGTGAAACACTGGGTAAGTTAAAACAGATGGTGGAACTCAAATATATTGAGAAGTTCCATCTAACACCTATTGTTTGAATAGCTTAAAATCTTAAGAAAGTGAGTTACTAGGCATTTCTAAAACAAAACAAAACAAAAAACCTTGAGGAGTTCTGTGGTATTTTAAGACTAACATATTTATTAGGGCATAATTTTTTGTGGATTAGAACCCACTTCCTCAGAAGCATGACGTGGAAATAGCAGTATGCTAGATACATATACACATGCAAAGAAAAGTGAGTCACATTATTATTTGGAGGACCAATGTTAACGAGCATATTAACCAGTCAAACAGTGTGTACGTGGCCCATTCACAATAGTTGATGAGAAGGTGAGAATGTTTAAAGAGGGAAAATTACTACCTTCTGGAAGGATGCATTTTTAGAATATGTTCATGTTGAATGAGTTATAAATATCTAAAACTAACACCAGTATACTTGACTGGAAATGGGTTACATTACAACAATCATAATTTTAAAAGACTGAAATATGAACAATTATATAGCTTGCTACTAATTAATAAAATTTACCTATATTTAATCCATTCCCTCTTCTAGTGGATTATGCAAGACATATCTCACCAACAGATTCTCTGTTATCTGAGGGCACTTCAGTTATTAAATTGAGATCACATGTGCCATTAAGTAAATTGCTTAGTACTGCCATTTCCTGAATGAAGTGCAATATTTTATACATTGGGCTAATTTTATACTATAATTTAATTTCTGAAATATGTTTTTAATTGAATTTTTAAAGGCAAAAGGAAATTAAGATGCAATGTTTAAGTATCAGAGTAGGATTGTTTTAAAATGCAGCTCATCAAGAGAACAATCTCCTATATTAAACGTAAAGGTTGTTTTGCTTTTCTGCATGCTGTTGAGGGAGAGAACATTCCTGCTGTATACAAAAAGCTCTGGGCTGAAACTGAGGTGTTGGTATACATCAGAAGTTATTTTTCTCACACTCAGCATTGTAACACCAGCAGGGACAAAATCACAGCAGTCCCAGATTATGCAAGCACAAAAAATCAGTAAACAAAGAGACTAATTTAAATTCTTCTGCTGGTGTCAAGATCACATTAGTGCAAAGTAACTAATGATTTAGGGTTCTCAACTTTTGGAACTGTAATGAACTCTGGGGAAGTATCAACAATTTAGTAATAAACAAAAAGCTGTAATTTTGCAGAGGAAAATTTTTTTGCTTCCAGAAACTGTACTCTGTATTTTGGAGATGAAAACTAATATCAAGGTGTAAATTCTCTACAGTTTGAAGTTTCTGTTCATTTTGGCTGAAATCTATACAATCAGCTCTTTATTTCATGATCAGAAAGCAATCTAGATTAGAAAAGTGATGGAGTTGTCAATTGAATGGACATCAGATTTATAAAACAAACAAAAAATGCTAGGAGATACTAACCATAATTCACCGTGAATAGAACATAATTTTGTGACTCTATAATGTACTGTATTTGAATTTGATGATTCCTTTAGATCAGGACGCTGAATGTTATATGGGGGGGTGTTTTGTTTTGTTGGGGTTTTTTTGTTGGTTGGTTGGTTGGTTGGTTGGTTGTGGTTTTTTTGTATTGCTATGGGACAGAAGGCAGATGGCACACTATGGAAAGAGCAGATGTGAATGGTACAAAAAGCATAGCTGATCCTTTTTTTTTTTTAACTCTAATTAGGAAAAAGGAGAGGGTGTAGAAGTGTCCAACTTTATGAAGTATCTCTAGAGACCCTCTGCTCTTTCCTCTGTCTTGCTGACTCAGAAGTGTGTGCACCTCAGTTCAAAGTGGTGAGTTCTTGTGCTGCTGGCCATAAAAAAAGGTTTTGTTGTACCTTTAGGGGCTCCCCTTACAAGTGGTAGAGGGGGACAAGTGGTGAAAGTTTACAGGGACCAAGTAAAGAGGGCAGGAAGTGCCTGGTCAGATTGAAGGGAAATAGTGTCCTTCCTGCTGACGGGAAGAAGAAGGTGGTATTTTCAATCCACATGCAGCCCTGAAAGAGCCTTCCTTCACGTTGACAGGATTAACAGTTCCCACGCACTCATCAGGTTTGCAAAAGGACCCACAGTGGACATTATGATAGTCATGCTTTTTGCCTTGGAGGGGTAGGAAGGAATTCTTCCCTCATCACCAGAATGGTTGAAGCAAGGGAGTGGGTTTAGTTTTTGTTTTGCCTTCCTGATGGCTAGCCTATGACCTGATAAGATAGGCAGATAAGATAGGTTATAATTAAGCAATTTAGTATATAAACCTTATGGTAGATGTCAAGTGCAAGTACTTATTGTGGTCATTGGATAAGACAGAATGGAAAAGGATTTGAAGGCAAGTGTCCCTTAATGGATCTAAGAAATAAAATATTGGACTTCTACATCGGCTATAATGAAAGGGGACCCCACTTTTGTTGCTGGCATATCATGTCCAATAAAAGTATCCACCATTCAAAAAGTATATTGATAAATTGGAGCAGGTTCGGGGAAGAGCCATGAGAATGAATAAAGGATGAGAAAATACACCTTATATTGATAAACTAAATAGACTGAACTCCTTGAATCTAACAAAGAAAAGGTTAAGGGATGACTTGAGCATGTAGTTACCTTCATGGAGAACATATTTGATTGTGGGCTCTTTAATGTATCAAAGAAGGGTAAATAACATGACCAAATGGCTTGAGACGGAAGCTAAACAAATTCAGCATGGAAATAAGGCATGTTTGTTTTTAAAACGTGAGGGCTATTAACTATTGGAATAATTTAGTGGGGTTTGGAGGGATTCTTCATCAGTGAAAATTTTAAAATCAAGATGGAATGTTTTTCTAAAAGACATACTCTAGGAATTATTTTAGAGATGTTCTTTGGCCTGTGTTACACAGAAGGTCAGACTAGATCAGGGGTCTCAAACACATGCAGCCCCTAAAGCTAATTCTTGCAGCCCACAACAACAGTATTGTTACTGACATTTGGAACATCATTGTATGAAAAGGTTTAGGGGCATGGCCCTTGGGCTAACATACTAGTCCTAATGCGGCCCACATAGTGATTTGAGTTTGAGACCCCTGGACTAAATGATCTCAATAGCCCCTATCAGCCTTGGAATCGATGAATTTGTCCACTTGGAGCTTGACTAAGACAGTAAACTCATTTTGCACAAACAGGTGGCCATATATTAGTTGGTAAAGCTTTGGGGGCCAAATATATAGAGGTGTATAGGTACATAAAGATACAAAAAAGCACTTGCCTCCTTTTGAAAATTCAATTCAACAAGAGTTAAGCACCTAACTCACTTAAGAATTTCAGAACTGAGTAAGTGTCTATTTGCATCTTTGGGTGCCTACCTCAGTATCTTTTGTAAATCTAGGCTTCTGTCACTAATGATTTGGGCCATTGCTCAACCAGTCAACTAGAAATGAAAGTCTATGTAGTCCATTATTAACCTGATGAATAAGCCGGTCCCCTGACTTCAGCACCAGACATTCCATGATTTGTCTCTTAGCTATATTTCACTGAATTGTTTCAAGATCGACAATTTGGATAGCACAGTGGTTAAAAATCATCTGTTGAACTGCAATATTTTTATATGTTTTGGTCTTGGTATTGTAATGAAGAAAATTGCATTTTCTTCCAATTGTAATTAGAACAATATTTTGGTAGCTTGAAGAATATAATTTAGTGTGCACTTTAAATAAGAAAGCACAGTGATACTCATGTACTGTAATATGTATGTATCAAAATTACATTATTTTTGATCGGGCTGCTAACCTGTAATTTAAATGGCTTCTGCTAGAGATAAAAGCCAGTTTTATTTGTATTATACTGATTACTGTTTAACAGATATTTTACTTAAAATATTCAAATTCATAGCCAAACTTAAGCCCAGCCTAGAGATGCTTTTTCATACAATCATATCCTTGCAATATTAATTTGAATTCTCAGGCATCTGTGATGGAGCAGATCAGAAAATTGCATATGTACTTACCATGGCAACCTTTGCATCACATGATACACATGCTCATTCAAAGTCAAAGAACAGAGTATCTACTTAAACAAACACACAGATGCTATTTGTCATGTGATCTTTGCTACACTTAACAGATTTTTAGAGGGGGAAAATGTCAGTAAACTGATAGACCATCAGCATGCTTTTATTTCATGCTTTTTTACTTGGAGATCTCAGTAAAGTCACATTTTTTCTGATTTACCCCTGCTCCTTGCTTCACTGTATTTATTAAATTAAAACCAGAAGGACAGAGATGGATGGAGATCCCTCCTTTGGCATTTTCTTCATTGCCATTTCAATAATACAGTGGTTTTTCAGCAAAATATATTCAATCGTGTAAAACACTGACCATACAAAGGCTTATAGATTCCATAAAATAGGTAACATTGTGCCATTACTTTTTAAGTAGAAGGGCCCTTTGGTTTTGCAGACATACTAATGGAACTGTGAAAGCCTTCACCCCTTCTGGCCAGGCATGGTATAGCAGCTGTCTTTCAGCCCAGCACCTCCTGCTGATAGCCACTCTGCTGGTCTCTGTTCCCATAACTCAACCCTCTGGCCAGATCACAGTTCAGTCCACCCTTTCTGGGGTAACAGACAGCCCAACGCAAAATAGTCCAGTGTCTTCACAAGAAAGTCTTTAACTCCAGCTCCAGGTTGTCCCCGCTTCTACCTTGCCAGTGGTTGGTAAGGGAAATCAAGCCCTCCCACCAGTCCCAATGGTTTCAGCCCAAGGACCCAATAAACGACAGCCAAGGGCTGTGCTGACTCACAACTTCCTGCTATATGCCATGGGTTCTTCCTCTGGGTTGCCTTTTCAAGCTTATGTTCCCCTTACTCTGTTCCTTTACACAATCCACCCCACAAGGCTCTCTCTAACAGTTCAAGTCCTGTCCTTCTCTCAAGGTGTGCCACCAGAGCCTGCTCCATCCCAGTAGCTGCTTTATGCCTTCCCAACAGCTTGCCAGTCTTCTCTACTCCAGCTAGGAGACCCAGGTTTATTCTTTCTCCACAGGTTTCCTCTTCTCCACCTCTGTGTTCAGTAAGAGACTTTCTGCCTGTCTCTTCTGCTCTAAACTATCTGGTTTCATAATCACCACCAGTCCCTTCCCAGGTGGGCTTCAACATCAGTTAAGCCTGGCTTTCTCTCTTTTGCAGGTGATCTTTAACTCACTCAGGGGCTGTGTGGGACACACACCCCATCACAGGCACTCATACTGCACATTTCTGGCCACTTTTCTTCCTTCTATTTCACATGCAAAACCCTATATATTTCAAGAGCATAAATGAGATCAGAACATGGGCCTTTACTTAAGAGCACTTTAGGAAAGTTAAGTGGTAATTTTTAGTGCCAGCTCATGTGTTAACCTACCAAGATAAAATGCAGGCTAATGCTTCTAGTGTCTATTTCCCTTAAATTATCTATGAGGACAGCAGAGAGTGACTTGCAAGTCCCAAACCATCCCTACGGAGCATTTGAACCTCCCTGGTGCTCCGATACCTCTCCTTCTTCAGAAGTGGTGCTACTATTATTTCCATCCCCTTCTCCACCTGCATGCAGATATGTAGGAAGATTCACAGGGGAAGGTATTCAGAGGGGTGGAGGTGGTCCAAGCACTGGTAAGTTATGAAGGCGGCAGCCTACCAAAACAAATTGTCTGCTGTCTGTTCCCTTAAAGGCACAGAGCATCTAGCACATGAAAATGAGGGTCTTTGTGATATGTGAGAGGTCAGCAGGTGATATGCTATTGAGCTACTAGTTTGCTGCCTTCACCTGGACAGCCATGTTTGTCATATTATGCATAAATAATGGAAGGGAGCATATGACCTATACTTGGTATTTATGGCCACTTAAAACCTGCCCCAGATTTGACACAGATTTTTCCTGTTCTGCGTATCCCATCTGCAAGGGGAGGAAAAGCCAGTGGAGAGACTGAGGTCTGACTGATATAGTGTGTGGTTTTTATTCCTGGTGTAAGGAGGGCTTTAATTTGCTTGGCCAACACTTTCTTAGAAGCAAAACTAAAATGGAGAAGTGGGACTTAGATCAGACATGCATATGCACATAAAGTGATTTATTATTAAACAGCAAAATGTGAGTAAAAGCAAAATAGTTGCCTGGCTTTGATTTTGTCAATTCGCTATATTACATATAAAACAGCAGAATTTATGATTGTCCCATTTCATTAAAGGTACAGTCACTACACATGACCCCATAGTTATAGTGGAGTTATGTGAAACAATATACTTCATCAACAAAATGAGGGAGAAAATTTGGCATAGTGACAGAAGTGTAAAAGCTCATGTTGGTTTAATTAATAAAAAAAAAGTCTTTCTGCTTCAGCTAAGCAGCTATCATTTAGCTACTGTTATATAAAGGCAACCAGTTTTAAAACAAGACTCACATCCTCTGATGTCCCTGTATGCTGGAATTAATGAGGAAGCCTGTTCTGGATTTCCAATTCAAGTCAATAACACTTTCATCTTTATGTCCCAAAAACCTTTGTGTGGAAATGTTTTAGTTAACACTGGTGCATAAGAGGCTCCCTAAATCTTTGTGTCCTTTTCCTGTTTATTTTATTTTTTGTAATCATTTTGAAAGTGATCCACAATGCAATACGTCAGCTTGGGCTGGGAACTAATCTGCAAGTGTACTGGTACATTTGCAAGGTTACTTAAAGGGCAAACGTTGCATTCATTACGATGGAAAGGTTGAATAGCCTGATGCTGACACACTAGTGTGTGTGTGTGTGTGTGCGCGCGCGCTTGTGAAGGAGGGCTCAGAAGTAAAACCAGTATTTCACTAAGGAGATATTTTTAAGATACACCAGAATAAGGTAGTGCTTTGTTACTGAGTAGAGTGATAATGATTTAAATTGCTGCTTTCATAATACCATATAGTGATTATGTCATTATATATTGTCTCCTTCAGGTGTGTCCTTATTAATATCAGCCTTTTAGGGAGACAGTTTATACAATCATTTCTTGATTTGAGGCACTAAATAAAGTCGAGTCATTCATTGTCCAGATTATTGTTAGCAGAAATTTAGCAAAGGTTCTGAACAAGCACTTTTATCAATGAAGGCACCACTCAAGTTGAATAGTCTTATTATTTAGATGAATTAGCACAGAGAAGAGACAGAGCCTTTTATCTCTCATCAAAGGGTCAAATTTTGCAAGCGCTCGACACGCAAAACGGTGCTGGATTTTCAAAGATTACCTCCCATTGATTCACTTTCACTGAAACATTTACACATGTGCACACATCCCCTTTTCTATTCCAGAATTTTTTTTTTTGTTACATACCCCACCCCCCAACAGAACTGCATTAGAAACTTGAAGGTTGCTGTCCCTTTTTTGTCAGAATTTAAAATGATGTGCAGGTTAGGTACTCCCATGACAAAATATGACTAGCTGTTTCCTGCTTCTTCTCTCATTTGTCCTCACTATATGTTTTTCAGTGGATTGTTTTCCCTTGAGAGTTTATATGCCAGACAGTATCTGTCACTGATAGCTCCTTTCTGTGTCTTAACGGTCCTAATCCTAAAAGTTCTGTGCAAGGAGGGCTTGGATAATTGGCCATAATTTTGAGTTAAATGTTAGCAACAGAATATATACATATATTTTTAAAAAAACACTTCATTTCAAAATAATTAAGGCTGCTAAGAGACTTTTTTTTATTATCCACCATTGTTTACTATAAAACGAAGAAAATTAAAGATCACATGGACTTCACCACATCTATAAACAGAAACCTATTTTTCTTGTCAAATATAAAGAAATGCATATTTCACAACCACTTAAATCTCCCACCCCCCCTTGGTTTATCTTTCTTTTAGCCATTGTGATGGGCTAAACTTACTGGAACTATGCATAGGCGTGAAGTATCTGAGTCAAAATATCCCCCAGTCTCTAGCATCCCACAACTAGTAGTTGCTCCAGCGTGGTGGCAATCTTCTTTCTAGTTGTGGATACTCAGTCCTCCAACCAGGTGCCAGCTGAGTCCATTACAAAGTCCAGCCAAATATATAATGCAGCATTCACCTACAAAAGAAGAGACTCTTCAGCCCATGTCTAGTTTTGGCTTTGCCTCATGGCTTACAATGTTTCCATCACCCACCATCCACATCTCCAAGTGGGAGGTTTGTGCCCCCTTCAAAAGAAGGGGGTTGGTAGGAGATCCAAGGCCTGCCCCACACCTTACAAGAGTGATATCAAACACACGCATGCATTTAATTGTTACCACTGGCCTGCACAGCGCAGGATATGCTCGTAAAGCCTTACCAGAGTCACAAATGATTCACAAGATGACAGAGTGCAGGGTTCCCTGAGGCTAGGGAAAATTAATTCCCCCTTTAGGGCCTGGGGTAGCTGCTAATGCTGCCATACAGAGTTCTTCTCTGCAGTAAGGACTTAGGTGTACCTTAGACAAGAGCTCCTAAGATAGGTCTCTTTACTTACTGTATCTGTCCCCTTCTGACCCATCTAGTTCTCTTTTAAGCTCCTCCACTAGCTGTATACAGCACTACTATTTATCCCTTTCTATCGCATCATAGATGTACTCTAGCAAATATATCATTGATGGACTATAGCATGTTTTGCTAATTACTTTGAGTTGCACTATCCTCAGAATAATGTATTATTAGTTTAGAGCAGTGGTTCCCAACCTTTTTGGCTCAAGGGCCATGGGTATATTTTTTACGACCCTGAAGGGCCACAAATCTTCACCAGCAGACCTCAGCTGCAATCAGAGTGAGCCTTTTTCCTCTCTGATCTCATTTACCTGGTTGCGGCAGGGAAACTAAACACGTCCTGTAGCCCTGTGTGCTCCATCTGAGTCCCTGGAAAGTGGCTCCCTTCTGCATCCAGGGGAACAGAAGATCAGTGCTGCTCTCCTTCTGGCTCTAGCAGGGATCCCAGAGTGTAGAGACCCAGGCAGAGTGCTTTGCTCTTTGCTGTAGCTGGAAGAGGAGAGCACTGATTTCCCAAGCTCTTGGCTGCAGCAAGGAGCCTGCATCACCCTTTTAGCCACATGGAAATGCACGCCATCTTGGTCCTTAGATAGAAGCTTCCCTTCTGCAGCCAGCAGGAGGTGAGCTGTGGGCCACTTTGAAAGTCCCCAAACGCCACAGGTTGGGAACCGCTAGTTTAGAGTAATAGTGTGTAACTGTCACCTTTGGGTGGGCTAGCAGTCATTTAATAGCCCTTCTCCAGTGACTCAAAAAAAATTTAATTTAAAATCCAACCCCCAAAGAGAAGCAGCTGGAGATGAAGCATTCAGTTTATACAGGACTCACAGCAAAGACTGTTCACTTACCTTCCCTGCATTAAAATGCTATCTAAAAAACAAACATAATGATCTTTATTAACTACTAACTTGACAAGACTTATCATAAAAAAAAACAAAACAAAATGAATTTAAACACAACAGTGCCCACAGAAACACTGAGACAGAAACCCGAGAATCCCAAAGTTTATGTGGAGTTCACCCATATCTCAGTTGCAGACTCTGTTCAAGTCCAAAGACTTGAGTTGGAAGACGCAGCAATCCTCTTCTTTTGTTGAAGGGATCTTAAATAGGAAGCCATGCAGGCTTGTCTTTCTCTTCTGGAACCACCATGATCCAGTCAGTTTACTGGTTAACCAGCAATCAGTCACATGTGCATAAGAGAAAACTCTGCTGAAAAACGCTCCACAGCAGGCAGAAAAATCTTTCTGTCCGGTTCTGGCTCAGCTTCTCCCAGTCACACACTAAGCACATGGCCTCCTTTCATCGCAACTCTGCTGCTGTTGCTGTCCTGGCATCTTACCAGGGCACCAGAAAAAGCCTTGTGGAGCATGCTCAGTGTGACCACCCACTTAATTTCCAGAAACTTCTGGATCTGCACAGCCAAATCTGCATAGTAACATAATCCAGACTCAAGAGATTCCTAAAAGAGAGAGCTCCTTTTATTAGTCCTATGGGTTACATAATATTCTTGTGTTATGGAAATATTACTGATGTCTGCAGACTTGCATGTTAACCAGAGCATCATAAGTCATAGCTGTGTGCATATATAATGTTTGTTTCTCTCTCCAGAGGATTTTGTGTCATCACTGACATTTCTTGGGGGCAGAGTTAAGGTTATATTGTAATGAAATATACATAATGTGGTGAGAAAAATATAGTTACAATTATTATTTAGGCATTTTAAGACTGATGCTATCATAAATTATTTTCTTGCATGTAAGCGCTTGAGTTTTCTAAATGAAATGTCCCTTTTTTGTTTCTTTCTGAAACTTCTCAACATTTTCTAGTATTGTTTCTTTTGTGGAAAGAAGATGCATCTTTAAAATACGTTAAATACACCAGATCAAGCCAATCACCAGATTATTTAAAAAAAAAAAAAAAGCCGATCTGGCCAAATTCATTATTTATTTATTTATTTATTTCCTGAGTAGTTTTGGAATTGTTGTGGTAAGAGTCCACCAGGGCAAATGTACTGCCATCATGCAGTATGTCATCCCAGAATCTTTGCAGGGGTCATGAAAACCACTTGCTGGTGGCAGTGCATTGTGCACCAGTAGCATGTTGCCTAGTATATTTGATTTTGCCATTGAAATAATGTACTCAGGATAGGCGCTGTCATAGAACATATTCTCAATTAACCTTTATTTTTCACTTGCTGGCCTCACATATTGTCTAGAATTGGCCAGAAAATGGAAAATAATTTCATGGAAAAACTTGTCCTTGTTTTGTTTTGCAATTTTTTCAAAATTAGATATTTTTCAGCCAGTTCTTCTATTGGTAAGACACTTTGGGCTGTTTTTTTTTTTGTGAAAGCCAATCTCATTTACTATTAGGATGATTCAATGTGTATCCAGTTAACTCTGCCCTCTCAGTTCTCTTGGAGGAGTCACCCTCCCCTCCCTTCAGTATCTAACTTGTTTTCTGATTTGTTTGCTGCAGGTGGCAGGTAGGTTAAATTCTAATTAAATCCATCTTTTGAAATCCACATTGCAAATGAGAAAGCTGCAGCTACAATGGTCCATTTCACATGTAATCATCTTTTAAACTTACACTAGCAGCCCCATGGCAGAGCTCAGCATAAATAGCCAAAGGATTAAGTCCCAATAGTCATATTATGAATGATATCCACCAAGCAAGCGTGTTGTAGCAAATTGTCTGCTAGATCACAGGAACTCAGTCGGGAGTTCCTGGTAGCTGGTTACTTTCTCTTTTGGGACTGAGTTGTCTTTTATCGCTAATATGTGTGAGCTAGCCCACAGACAAAACAGTGTACTGCAGTAAACAAAGGAAAGGAGAGTGTCAGCTAATGAAAGTTGGGAAAAAGTCTCCCATATTCTTGTCAAGTCTGACTGCTATGAAAAAGCACGCTATGGTTGACACTAGGGAGACTGAATTTTGTTGTTATTTTCTTTGTGGCTTTTTTTTTTCCACTATAATTTACCTGTGTTGTAAACTATTAAGTTCCTTCTGGCAAAAATTCATAACTTGGGGAAATCATATTACCTCTTCTGCTTTGAACTGTTCAAAAGAAATAGGAACCCCCTTAAAACATAACTCTGAATTTGAACGGTCATGACCCATCCTGCTTCTACTGACTTGTATGATAAAATCCCTTTCCTTTTTTATGTGCCTCTGTGCTACAGTTTGAGAATATCATTGAGCTCTCATTTGGATCTTGAGGAGTATTAGCAGTGCTACATGCTCATTTCATAGGATTTTCATGCAAAAATGTCCATTTTCAGTAATTTGGGGACAGGGGGGAATTGTTGAAAAGCCAGAAACCTGAAAGTCAGTTGTTTCTCAGGAAAACAATGAGGAGTCCTGTTCACTCTGATGAAATGGGTTCCAGACCACTAAAGCCTATGGGTGTGCGTGCGTACACACACACGCACACACACACTTTTGTGGGAGGGGGGTATTAGTCTCTAAGGTACTGTAAGACTCCTCCTTGGTTTGTTGAAAACAGACTAACACAGCTACCCCTGTGAAAGTTCTTGCTCAAGATTATTTCATTGCTGAAACTCTATTTTAAAAAAGCATTTGGGGGGGTTCCAAATGTTTAATGAAAAACTGTTGATGGATAGGAATTTTTGATTTTCATTTTCATTAGTTTTTCATGGGAGGTGGGGTGGAGAAAAACATTTCTCAAGTCATTGTACTATCAAGAACATCAACAGCATACCTATTGTTATGAACACCAGACATACAAACTCCTTTCTAAGAGAAAATTATATACACACTGCATATCAATTTTGTAGTTGTCATTTAGTAGCTAATGTAGTGTATATATAAACTTGTTCTTTGAGCATACAATACCTCCAGGACAGGGCTTATGATACAATCCCCAGCAGCTATCCAACAGCATATAACACGTGAGAACACAAACATAATCTAGAAGATGAGGTAAACCTTTCTTCAGGAAGCCTGAGTAACGTGATTCAAAGGTTATCTTTCATTTGCACATATTCTCTGTTTTGAGAGGTTTGAAGAGATATTCCTGTCTCCTATCATTTTATTATGAGGTCCAGCCATTTTGTGTTATGTTTATGTACAATAGAGAACTATGCCGAGCATTCGTGTTTGCTTCATAGGCTATTTGGTTAGATCTTTCACAATTTAAATAGCGTTTTCCTATCATGCATCCTTTAATGATAGATACACTCTGATGCTTTTCATCTTTGCAGACTGTAAAGTATTGACTGCATAAACAATTCCACATTTAAACACCATAGAATAAACCTTTTTATGTTTTAAAATAATAATGCAGATGCTTAGTTTTCTGTACTTTTTTAAATCACTTTCATGCTTTCACATGTGTGGTTAGATCATGGCCTGGTGCACTCACAGTGTAATATGTTTTTATTTTAACTGCCAGGTGAAATCTATTACTAGTAATACATATTACTGTACTGATGCTTTTAAACATAGAGTGCAGTTTTTTGTTGCTGATTTTGTACTTTGTCATTTCTGCTGGGCTGGATAGAACTGCATTAATTAAGTTACACATTTCTTAGTATTGTGTTCAGATTCTGTGTAAAAAGTAGACAAACATTAAAGAGTTTGAGCCGTTGTTTTTACTAGATCTGACTGTTATTCTTAGATCCTTTTGTAAATTAAGTATTGTAGCCCTAAATTTAGAGATAAGCATAACAGCAACTCATTTGCTGTAAGTGAAACAAGGAGCCCTGTGGTACTTTAAAGACTAACAAATTTATTTATCACATGAGTTTTTGTGGGTAAAGTCAGACGCATGCAATAGAAACCACACTGTGGAAGGGAACATATAAATGCAGGAAAGGGTAAGTCAGTTCAGACTTTTTCAGAAACCAGACAAGTTTTGATTCCAACAGTGTGGAACAACAGATAAGGTGGGAAGGTTAAAAGGGAGTCATCTTTGGTAATGAGACAGCCAACCCAAATCCCTATTCAGACCTAATTTAATTGTGTCAAATTAGCATATGAATTCTAACTTTGCAGTTTCCCTTTGGACTTAGTCTTTAAGTACCTCAAGACTCCTGGCTTGTTATGACAAACTTGACTAACACAGCTACCCTGCTGGAACTTGATTTAAAGAGTTTCTGTTGAACCACTGTACGTCTCCTGCCTTTCACATTGAAGTGTTTCCCTGAATCCCCCTTGCACTATGTCCATTTTGTGCCAGCATACCTGACTGACCAAGTAATCTCTCTCAGGCAGCATGGCACAGATAGAAGAAGGTGTCGCTAGGCCATTTATATACTTCAGCTAATCCCCAGCTGCTGCAAATTGCATAGGGATATGGCAGCTGATGCAAAATAGGGCTGGCCTAATCAGTGCTGTTGCTACACTAGCCCCTGGCAGCCCCATGATGTGCAGTCAGCCTGCCCTCCATTCTTTGGCCAGGTATTAATGCAAGAAAGATTTCACACATAATCTTTTTATCTTTTATCACAGGGGAGAAAGGGCAGGAAGGCATTTCCTTTGATTCCTTGAAAAATATTCTTCCTTTGGGTGCAAACCAGAAATAACTCCATACTTATCCTCTAGAGACAGATGGATAATGATAGAAATAACTCCATGCCTTCCTTCTAGAGGCATTGTGCTAGGGACAGTAAGTCCAACAGCAATTGTATAACAGAGAAACCCCAGTAGCAGTAAAACAACATCATGTCCCTAAGTCACTGGAGGCATTTTTGCAGTAATAAAGAACCTGAATGACTTTTACCAAAAGAGAATTATACTTCTTTTGTTTGCACAGAAATGCAGTGTAGCATGGCTCATATATAGTGCATTGGCAACTGCACAGGGCATTATTAAAGGAGCTAATATCACATGCCATTGGCCTTGTAACAGGGCAGCCTGCTGGTTAAATGAAAGTGGGCTCAGTTGTCCTGTTCTAGTTCAGAGCTTTCATTTGGGCCAGTTAAGAGAGCAAGCAGCATCTGGGGCTATAAAAGGCCTGGTGAGAAAACAAGTGGGGGAGTTAGAGTCAACTGGTTTAGTTAGACAGCGTCAGAGATGACAGCTGATAAAGTGGTTCCTGGGACAATGTTAAAGACAGCAAGAGGGCATCTTCAAACTACAGAGCCAGAAACTGATAGTAAGAGGAATGATACAGAGGTGGCTTGGACCCAGGGGCTGGAGAGGGGTAGTAGGGGATGGGCATGCTGGCTGAGGTCTGCTTGCTGCAGGACTAGACCATGGGAACAGTGAAAGAGTTAGGAGGAGTGAGAGATGCTCCCAGCAGAGGCTGTGTGGTTTTCTAATTGTGAACAGTGGGGGTTATACCTCAAAAAGAAGAGATGGAGAGCCTGCCTTGGCAGAGTGACAGCAAACTGACAGAGTCTGCATGTAGCAAAAGACTGCACAATGTAGAATGTCTTATGGCAATGCCCAAAAGGATCTATGATTTTTTAAAGTACTACTTGCAGTGAGATGATATGGATTATGCTTTTGGGACTCTTGCTCTCTGGTTCATTAATAAACTGTATATGGAGTAGAAGATAAGCTTCAGTGGAGTTACTGGGGACTCTAAAAGGAAACTGAAGCCAAGGGTCAGAGCTGTCCCTAAAGGAGGCTTGAGTGGGAAGCCACTTGTTCACAGGCCTGTAAACACTGAAGCAGTAAAATCTATTCTAAATGTCTATCTTCATTTTTTAAAATGTGAACACTTGGGAGCAAGGGCTTATCTCTTATGTATATTAAATCTCCTAGTACAATGGGGTCCTAATGTCAGTTGGATCCACAAGATTCTTTAGCAAACAAACAATGTCTGTTACAAGAATTGGATTTTTTTCCCCCTGTGGAATAATATGTAATTCTGCAGCAGTTTAGACTGGTATCTAATAAACATTCATGTTGCTTAAAATAGTCTTTGCATTGCATTGGTAACTTCTTATGTCATAGCAGAAGTTTTGTCATATATTAGATAGCCAGCCCATTAAAGTGTTGGAGGATCCAGCTACTGTGTGAAGAGAAAAATCCAGGCTGCTGCATGGGAGCATGCCAAAATATTACATCAGGTGAAAAGCTGCAGATCATTAAAACTCTATTCATTTTATTTTTGAAGGAACAACAAAAAGCTGAACACAAAAATATTAAGGAATCCAAGTGAGTGTGGGTAAATGTTTCTGATCTCCACCTACTAGAATACCAGAGCCAACTGAATGAATATCTGAACTGTTATCCCTGGCTGAGTACCTGTACTGCTTGTCTGAATAAGACTGACTAGCATTTGAAGACTGAAGAGGGATTGCTGCAGACTTATGAAAAAAATAAACTCCTCTTTTGGTTTTGAAATTTGTGTTTCTCCAAATACACTGAGGTAACAAGCAATATGAGGAAAACAGGTTCTTTCTGCTTTTTGCTACTTGTCATGATTTTTTTTCCTCTCTCTTCTCTGAAACTATTATTTCTGGGAACAAGCCTTCTGGCGTTGACTTTACAGTATCTGAACTGCCCAAATGACTTTACAGTAGCTGTAAATTTTTCTGTGTGATGTCACTCCTGAATATAAAGCCATTTAAAAGTTGACAGTCTCCAGAAGTAACAGCTAAGCAAAGTAGCAAACTAGCATAGTAGCAGAGCATTGCCCTCTAGATCCCCTCTGGAACCAACCATAGTTTTTTGCCAGTCCCACAATACTTTTCAGCTGCAAAAGACTAGGGGATCAGGTCAAGAAACTGTCCGGTTTCCGAGGTGGCCTGGGTGGAGAATATTTGAACTCCTGGTCTAGCTTGTATGCTTACTATGTGGAAGAAAATATGCTAAGATTTTTTTATTTGTTGGGGAAAGTGGCATTCTACCCATTCTAAACAAATTGTTTTTCACATAAACAGGGACAATGCTTAAGCAGTCACTTCACATGCCATGTATGAGATTTCCATTAATCCATGCATGGATCTCCTCTCATCATCAGTAGCATTATGCATGTCATTGAGACAAGTAATTATTTATGTGTTTCTCTTTGAGTGATACCTTTATTATTAAGAATTCATTATTGTGAAGGTTGGTCAAGTTATCACCCAGTAATATGAGACACCAGAGAAATTTAAAAGAGGAAAAACTGTGCCAAAAATATGGTTGGTAGATATTAACTTTTTAATGGCTGCCCTATAAACTATGGTCAATGGAAACAGAATGACATTTTCTCTTTCAAAACAATAGAATTCTACAACACACACAGCAGGAAATGGTAGCCTTTGTAGATGTATGCATAGTATAGGTGTACCATTTTTTCCTAATGGTTATGGCAAGACAGATGTAAGTGCCTATGGCTAAGATCTCCTCTGACCTCCCTCCCCCCTTCTCGTTCTCTTATGTTGTCTGAAAAAGATCTACAGTGAAATCCTGCCATTCCTGCCTTCTTTCTATTTTTTATCTGACATAAAAATGGACTTGGGTCGAGGGATGATTTTTTTTTTTTGCCAGTTTTGCATCAGGCAGAGGCTTTCTAATTTTCAGCTAGCAAAGAATGGCTTTTTACTACCTCAAGCAATCTAATTTTAATCCGTGCACTGGTGGGGCTGGCACTCAGCAGATCTAAACTCAGTGCATGACTTGGGTTTGGCGGGAGAGCTACTAATATGATCTCTAGAGATGTCTTCTCTAAGTGGAAAGGTGTAACACTGTGGAGTGCCCCTTAAAGGCTGGAGCTGGCAAACCCAGATTACAGAATGAGCCACACCTGAGTGAGATCAAGGTGATGAAAAGCAGCAGGAGGCTGGGATACAGTAGGGAGGATGTTTCATTCTGCTGCCAAAACTACGGAGTATTTCAAATTTAAAAAAAAAATCAATTGATATGTTTCCACAAAGTTTGGCTAAATGGTCTGATGGAACACTTTTCTTTGCCAGCTCTAGCATTAATATTAGGGCAATAATTAAGGAGGCATTGTGGAAGTAATCATGATATTTATGGTGCTTGGTTATAATCCACCATTCTGTATCCATCCTTTTGATTTCTTCTCCCCGGATGAAGAGCTTTACATTTATTAGCCTCCCACTGCTGTAATCTCTCCAGAAAACTTTGATGTTTTGGTCTACTTTGTGTATTTTGATATGTTTCCTGTGTTGATGATGACAAGGAAATTTTGATCATGATTGAACTTTGACCAAAGGCAAACAGCAGCAATGAATACAGGCACTTAGTTTTAGTGTAACCAGTCTTAAAAGAACTAAGAACACTTTTTAAAAGACCTGAATCATCCAACAACTAACACTAAGGAAAAATGTTTGAAGACTGCCAGAAATCGCTCCAGAGATCACCTCAAAGTACTCCTTGGACCATCTGTGATCAACCAGTTCGAAAACCACAGTAACAGTCCGCTATCTTTTATTTCTTGCTGTCCTTTTGGAGAGGAAACAAAAATGCCAGATAATAAGGAGGGAATGGCAAGAAAAGGTAGCAAATGCAAGAATCAAAACTCTTTTTTATGAAAGGGAAAAGAGCAGAGGTTAGAAGTAATTATATACTGTCTGCAGCTTCTTAAGCTGCTGTCATCACATCTGGCTGTGGTGACTGGAAGCTGTCTTTTCACCACCTCTGAGCTACACGTATGCCCTGTGTGGAGCTTCATCAAAGCCAGCAAAGAGCTCTGGGGTCAGGAAAAACTGTTATCACATTAGCTTAGTGATATTATTACAACATAGTCTTCTTCAGCAAACTGTTGGTGTTAGGATGATAGGTGAAAAGGGATAGGAATCACACGAAACCAAGGAAGGCCACTATTTATTATAGAAAGAATAAGCGGAGGATTTGTTTCATTCAAGTATTTTCATTTTTATGCTTTTCCCTTCATTTGGGCCAGGAGCCCTGGGTACCATTCTACTATGGGTGGGAAGTAGCTCTTTATGCTTTGAATGATCATTTCAGGATCATGCTGTCCAGTTTGTTTTTGCGTAGCAGTAAGGGCCCTCTAAGCCAAACTAGATCCAAGGATAAGATTGGGACTGTGGGTGCACATTTGGAGAATGTTGCATGCCTGATGGTCAGTGTTTCCTTCCCAGGGTAGAGGGGCCACTATTGACTGGTCCCAATAGTTCTAAGACTGGGAGTTGGCTCACAGGGCACCTTCCACAGAGATAAGGCAGAAGCAAGTCTGTTGCTACTTCTCACCTACTGCTGCAAATTCCTGCTTTTACTCCATTGTATGTTAATGCTTACACTGTTGCTTTTGTTGGAACAAGCATAAAGGGTTGCATGCTGGGTAACTGCAAGGCTTTTTGGCAAATGCTTTTATGAGAGTACATTTTGGATTTTAAAGTAGTGGTGCTTTCTGTGTTAAATAGGCCTGGATTCCACTATGCTTGACCACAGGTGCTCAGGTTCATTTGTAGTATCTTTCCCCCACTCATTGGGTTGTTTATATCTTCAGAAACTGGAGGAGGGAGTAAGTGCCCTGTGCTAAGACTGGAACATTAATGGACTTACTGTGCTGAAGGAATTGATATCTGCAGGAATTCCTGAAGTCTCTCTGCATGCTTCTGGGCTACTTGATGTAGGAACCTGCAAGGATATACAGGGCTCACATGACTATGAGTTTAAATGGGCTGGTTATGGTCTGGTCAGTTAGTATACTGAGAATTTGAGTATGGATGAATTGCATTTGGGGCAGTTGTTGCCTAATGATGCCATTCACACCTGCCAAGAAGCACTCTCTGTAAGTGTTACTTTGGCTAACTCTGTCCTCAATGACTTTTGCCATTCACAAGCACCATCTAGCTAAAGTTTTCTTCACTGTAGCTTCCAGACATTGAGGATCCAGGGGAATAATCCTATTTTCTTGAAACTTGCTATTAAAAGTTGGGTTACTCTACTGCAGTGGTTCCCAACCTTTTTCAAGCTGGGGACCCCTTTTTAACAAAAAAAAATCTTTGTGGCCCCCCTGGTTGATTATGTAATCTGGCCTGCACCGCTGGGACAGCCAGCGAGCAGCACTGTCACTACCACTGCCCACGCTGCTGGGGAGCCAAGCCGCAGCAGCTATGGCCCCCTGCCCTTGTGCCTGCTGGAGAGCTGTCAGGGCCCCATTCCCCTGCCAGGATCTGACCATGTGTGGGGATAGGCAGCCCTGGTGGGGAGCATCAGGGCTGTAGCTGGATTCTGGCCCTGGTAGGGAGAGGCTCCATGGACCCCCTGCAAAATGTCCACAGAGCCCTGGGGGTCCCCGGACAACAGGTTGGGAACCACTGCTGTATTGTCTTCATATTTATTACAGCCCATCAAATATCAGAAGAATTGATCTGATGCACAAATTATTTGGCAAGCAATAGCAAAGTGCTTCAGCTAATGACTCTGATTTAATACTATGTGACCAAACTACTGAGAGATTCTCCATTACTGCACAGTATGCCTGTCCTTCACCTTCCTTCCTGTGATAAGTGACCTATATCCTCTTCCCAAGTTCTTTTCCTTTTATTATTTCAAAGAAAAAAATAATCTGAAGTGTCTCCCAGGTCTGAGCATTCTGAGAACCACACTGTTACCCTGTCCTTCAGCAAAGGAGACTATTGTTCGTCTTTTAGCTGTGTACCAGTTACCTCACAGTTCTTGCCTGTTACTGCCCAAATAATCTCCTCTGGACTATGTCAGCCTTTAGTTTTGCCTTGAAGGCTAACAGACCATTCTGAAGCATTCCCTTGTAGCATCCAACTGCTTCTCATTGAACACTCAGAATTCCCAGGCCTGCTGTCCTCAAGGGAACACATCAGCATAGTTAGCTCAATTCAGGAGCAGCACTTAACTTAATATCGAGCACTGAGATATGATTGTTTCCATTGTAAGTATATTAAGATTTATGAGATGGTGAGTAAAGATGATAGAAATAACAAGTTGAAATCAATTTAAAAGTCTGTAGGGCTTTACAGAGACTAAACTTAATAGGCTAACTTGTGATCTAAAGAATTTTCTCTCCCCAAGTGTCCTTTGCAGCATCTCATCCAAGGCTGGCTGTGATCCCACTTTCATAAATATTATTATGCTGCATAGTTATATCCTAGGTGCGGGATAAAAGGGCATCTTTTTGCTTTCTCATGGTAATCCCCAAAGTTTATTGCCTTGTCTCAGAGAGAGGACGGCCCCTTGTGGTTCATTCATTGATGGCCTGTCATCCTCCTTGTTGAATTTGTTTTTAAATGGACCTGCATTATGTCCACTTATAATGTTTAATTTGCAATGCGGGTCCAGAGGGAGAGGTGACTAGACATCAGTTATCTGGCAGAAACCTGTTTTTTCAGCCCTGCCTTGATACAGACTTTTGAGAATTTTTCCTTGTACTCCTTGCGTAATATGTACATTTCACAATTATATCAATGGCCAGTGTGATCCTGACTTCCATTTAAGATCTTGTATGACAATCTTTGGTGAAGTAGAATATACTTATCAGGATATTCTTTCTTGAAACCCACTTGCCAACTGGTAATGAGGGTATTAGGGACACAGTATTCTCTTTTTACCCAGAAAAAGCCTTCCCATGCCTTTGGAAAACCAATTTGTGGCACTTGCACTTGGTGCAAGGATGATTAGATGTCCTGATTACATAAGGACAGGACTGATATTCAGGGCTTTGTCTTTATGTAGGTGCCTGTTATTCCTCCTCCATCTTGATTTTCGCCCCACCCTTTACGCTTCCCATCCAGTCACCCTACTTTCCATTGACTTCAGTGAACGTTGGAGAAGCCCAGCCTATATGTCTTTTATATGGAGAAAAGTAATTAAAAATGGAAAATATCATCCTGTTGGCCTCCTCCTAGGCCCTATCTGTGTTACAAAATCTCCCTCCACACCCCTGCTCTGCCAACATGGTTGTGTGACATAGTTGTGCCCAAATCATGTTACATCCTGGTGGAAGAGCTGTGTGTGTACTTGGGGGATGAGGGGAACCCACACCACACTGTAGTCATGTTGGAGAGCCATGTGTGAATTCTGGTTTACATCTAGGTTGAAATTTTTCCCTAACACAGTTCATTCTGTCCATACAGGTAGCCATTAGCACCAGCTGTAAACCATTATTTTGCCTTCTATAGCATTCCCTCTTTCAACTCATAGCTGAACCCGATGCCTTCTTTAAAAAAAAGTGATGCATAAGATATATGTGTAAGAAACTGTACTATATTGTGGGAAGCATATAGCATTTGATTGGATTACACCAGGTAGAAAGCTTGAGCTCTCTTGTTACAAGCTTAGGAGACAGATTTTAACCCTTCAGGAATGTCTTTATTTTAAGCAATTGTAAGAAACTGAACAGGTATTTAATAACCTCACTGATGATGACCTCACTAAAAAACATGGAGTAATCAACTCAGTCACTGTACTCTCCAAAAGTATTAAACTTATTGAAGCCTATGAAACCTCAGCTATATGCAATGATAAAACCACAACAATATTCTGGCTAGCTGAATTCAAGCACAGAAGGGAGAGTTTACAAATCCTGTTTTATTATTCAGTGTTGGGTTCTCCTACGTTATTAATCTTACTTGAGCATATTGAAAGAAATGGGAAACTTGCTATCAGACTAGGGCTGCTTCAGTTGTAATGCAATGGTCAGCTTTTCTCACATGTAGTGAGAATATCCCAAAGTTAAACTTTTGAGGGGATTAGGCAGCCAGATACAGAATAGAAATTCAGTCCTTTGAGAGCCGTTCATATCATCTCTGTATGACCTGCTGGGATTTGAACAAAACTTGACTAAGCTTGAATCAGGATCCTAATACAATAAGTAGTGCTAGCTACTTGAATTGTTGTTACTGAAGAGTGGTGTTAACTCTAATACACAGCCACTGGCTAGATGGATTTCAAAAGTCTGGTTCATAGGTGTTGGTTGCAGGTGGGCTTCAGAGTGGAAAAGCTTGCTATGCTATTGATGTGAATGTAGTGCCTTGCTGTATTCAATTACCTATATTACCTGGCACTTTGAGGTCTCTGCTACAGTATTGTATCCAGTTTGGAGCACTATACTTTATTGCTGTCCTCTGGACTCTCTCCAACTTGTCCACATTAAATACATTAAAAGTGTAGAAAACCTGATGTGTGAGAGAAGGGTAAGTCTGTGTTTAGTCTTGAGAAAAGAAGACTGAAGACTTACCTGATAAGAGATATGTTAAGAGCTTATACGAACAGGACAATGATCAGTTGTTCATGTCTGCTGACTTAAAGCAAATGGCTTGATATCTAGCATGGGAGATTCCTGTTAGATACTAGGAAAAAATTTCTAACTATAGGAGTATTTAAGCCCTGGAACAGGCAAACAAGGGAGATTATGGAGTCCTCTCACTGGTGGCTTTAGAGAACAGGTTAAACAGACATTAGTGGGGAGGTGTGGTTTTGCATCAGCCCTGGGGACGTACCAGAAGCCCTTCTGTGGTCTCTCCAGTTCTATAATTGACTTCTTTACCAAACCTTTTAATCAAAATCACTGGAAAAGACATTGGACTAAGGAAATTAGCACACCTCTAAATTTCTTCAGCTGTTAAATGGGCATTGCTGAGTTTCTGCTTTCAAAAACTAGCTAATTTCAAACTGATAATGTTTGTTCACTAACAATATTCTTCAGAAGTTTCCTGTTCTCCTTCAGGGTTCTTTTTGGTAGACCCCAAAACATATTCTCAGATGTTGATGGATATGTCCTGTCAGCTGCCATTTGTATGAAAGATAGCATGAGAGGTCCCTCTATAAGACGTCTCTTTTTGAAAAGAGATTTTGGTACTTCACAGAGGTTGAATTATGTCAGAGCCTAGTGGGGATGCTCAGGGAATGAGGGCAACGCAAAAGGTGTGCTTACATATACAGTGGTGAAGTTGCACTGATGCAAAAGCACCACCGTGGTGCTTGGTGAAGACACCCCTGAATGATATAGTTATACTGACAGTCTGTAATGCAGACCAAAATAAAATGTCCTTCTCTCTATTGTGACCATCATGAAAAGGATAGATAGCAATACCTGCCATTTGGTGGAATGTGGAAACTCTGCCTTTCCTGAAAAGATTAGGATTGCTTACTTTAGAAAGGAAAATAAGAGGAGACATGCCAAAAGTATAATGAGAGAAGACAGGAGAATAGACATTCTTACTCTGTCTGATAACAGTAAAACTGGGTGCTCTTCAGTAAAACCAAAAGGTAGGAAATTCAAAAAGACTTACTATTTCCACGCAATGTCTAATTAAACTGTGGAACTCACTGTCACTGGCAGTTGAGGCCAAGAACTTAAACTTCAGAAAGGGAGTCAATTTTTTTGATGGGTCTCAAGATTCTCTGGTTATGTGTAATTAGTGTCCCTTTCACAAATTATAAACCTTGTGGTTCAGGGCTTAATCCTATTTCTAAACAAGGGGGGGGGTCAGATTATTTCACATCTGCCTGCTACAGTGTTCTGACACATTAGCCTGAAGCATTTGGCACTGGCCACTGTCTAAAACTGAATATCAGATAGGATGGGCCTCTGGTCTATCCATTACAGTAATTCATATGTTTTTGGGCACTACACTGCCAAATCTGCCAGGAAACCAGCATACATCCCTTCTATCCACTGATTAACTGCATTCAGATTACTTGGCTAAACTGGCTGCTGAATGAAATCCTCTAAAAATAAAGCTATGGTGTAACTGAATAACTAATTTACTGGAATACAGTCACTTCATTGTGACTTTTGCTGTTGTAACTTGAAGATCTTTAAAGTTACTGACTGTGCTTGCTCATAGTGTGTCTGTCTCTTTCCTGGATAACTCACTGTTAAATCATTTCCTTTAAACACTAAGACTCGCAAGGCTATTTCCAGTCTCAGAAGGATTCTCTGACAGGTCAGCTTTATCCATATTCACTCTTGAGAGTCAGAATTGGTAGAGTGATTCCCAACTGTCAAGTTATAGCCTTTGGTACCAAAGCCTGCAGGGTAGCATTAGAACTGGTTCTGGAAGGAGTTAATAATGTGCTGTTCTGAGCAGAGCTTTGACAGGTAACCTATAGATGGACTTAATCTAATATCAGGGGGAAAATAGCTCTCCCCATGTCACAGAAAGAAATCACATTTTACACATGAGGCCATTTGAAAGCCTGCTTGTTTCAGTTAGGGTAAAGATGATTGAAATTATTTGAAGAATAAGGTATTTGACTGAGGTATTTCACCCCATTTTTCTGTTCATTAATCATTAGTGAAATAAGCCTGATCTCTACAGATGCATTTGTTTTTTTTTTTCATAAATATTCACTGAATATCTTATATAAGCAAATTTCAGCCTGTGGGGTACCTTTGCATTGTTTGTTTCTATTGTTCCTCATGTGTGATTGGCCACTTAATTCACAGGGTATTGGTTCTGCTCTTTGACTGGATGACTGATCCTTTTAAATAATTTACCAGATCACTACTTTTAAACCTTTATACAATGTTAATATTTACTTGCTCACATGAAGCTAAGAAGATTCATACTGCCATTCCTCAATCATTAGTTCAGCTCATTTATGAGCAGTGACTAAAAAGGGCTACAAAGATGGCAGAACTGAATAATTTTGAGCAACAGTTCATGAACAACTCTTGTAGTACATTACCAACTCAGGTTAAGAATCATAGGTCACTAATCATTCAGTGTTATCAACCTGGGCTCTTATTCTGCAAACCCTAATCCTACTCAGGTATCTGTGTTCATGAAATGCCCCTGTCTCTTTCCATCCGGATCCATGCAGGTGCAGTTTTGAGCATATTCAAGTAGTGATTTGAAAATAAGATCCAGCTTTTATTCAAAGCAGGATAAGGGGAGGAAGCAGTAAGATAGAGCAATCCAAAATAACTCCTACATGAGTCTTTTGAATACAAGAGCTTTTAGCATGGTCCTCAATACAAACACTGAACTGGTATCACAATAACTATGAAGGTAGTATAATAACGTGAGGTTGACTGTAATCCCTGTTGGATTTCAACAGCCAGAACTAAACTTTGAGACACTTTCCTTTAATCTGACCTTCTAAAGTGGTGGACAGGGTGCTGAATTAGGAACCAGGGGGACCTGGATTCTATTTCTGACTCTGCCCTTCACCTATTGTGTGACCTTTGTGAAGTCACTTTGCCATTCTGTCCTAAACTCGCAGAAAACTCAGCTGAGGATGTAACTTTGGATTCAAATTTCATTACCTACTTGACACACTCAAAGGTAATGCCACAGAAGCAAAATTATGACTCTTCAAATGAAATCTACCTAATAGTTCTGGAAGAGCATGGTTGAGTGGCTGTGGAGAAATAAAAAAAACAACAACAAGGAGTCCTGTGGCACTTAAAGACTAACAGAGGACTCCCTGGGTATTTTTTGTTTTTTTGCTTTTTTGGGTTGGGTTTTTTTTTGTTTTTTGTTTTTTTTTCTTTTTTTGCTGGACTAGACTAACGCGGCTGCCCCTTTGGAACTTGTGAAGAAATACTTTCTCATACCTACAAATAATTCTTCTGCAGAGTGTTTAAATAGTGGCAAACCTTGACTCATTCTTTCCATGTTGTACGTGTGTTGTGAATAGAAAGAAGCCTTCACTCGCAAGGTATGTCTACCCTGCAGTCATGGGACTATCATGATTATAGCATGCGTTGATGTACCAAGCTAGCTTTAATCTAGCAGCAGAGCTGCAGCAGGCCATGCATTATTACTCCTGGTTCTTTGTGTGCTTGTACATTAGCACTGATGCTTCACTGCAGTCTAGGAGTGTAGACAGATGCACCTGAGCTGGACTGGATGCATTAGAACCAGTAGTGAAGCTGCAGCAATTGCAACCTATGCATATCCTTAGTGGTGTTAGTTTGCCACTTTTCAAAGTACTAGTTTGGGTAAGACAAAATATAAAAACAACCTCCACTCCCAAAATGTAAACTGACAGGCCATAACATCAGCCCTCAAGTACACCTTCAGTACACTTTAATATGTACCACTAATACTGATAACAATTGAGCAAATGGCTCTGTTATGCCATATGCCTTTTTATGGGTTTCCAGGGAGCACTTACAAGTACACAAGGATGAATGTGATTTATTGTGCACTTGATCCTGCCATGTGTCATATGGTAGGTACAAATAATTCACTCCTTTTTTAAAAAGACCAAAACCCACCTGTTCCTTCATTAAGCAACATGTTATCAAAATAGCACACAGAACCTTCTGCTGATTTAAATTGCACACGCAGCAGAAGTACTCTTTATGGAATGTTGATCTTTAAGATTATTTTATCAAATGATGAAATCCCAAAAGTAGTATCACTGTTTGGCCTTTGACATATTCTGCTTAAATGATGATCTTTCTCTTCTCCTGCTTTATGGGGTGCTAATCATCTGTGTAATTGAATTGCAGTGCTTTCATTGCTAAAGCTATCACTCAGTATCTTAGTAAATGCTGCCATCCTGACGTCTGTAAAATAGATGGGCTGATGAGCCCCATAGTTGGAGAGTTTCAGCAAAGAGGTCTCTGTGCTTCAATAAGTATGTGAGACAATAGCGCTTAGTTCACCTTTTGATGTTTTGCTTTAGGTTTTCTTCTCTGGTGTTCAGCACATTGTAGAGTTTATAGGTTGCATGTTTAAATGGAAGAAAAATATTTCCAGTACATTTTGCAAGTGGGGAAAAATACAACTTATTTTACAATAAGGTAAAGAGAGAGACTGTATTGGTGGTGCTAGACCCTGAGACTAGTTGTTCCTGCTTCTAATATTGCTGCCAAACAATTTCTTACTATGGACTGTAGAAGAAAAGATGCATGCTCACTTCTTCAAACCCTTGTTTATATAATTCCATAGAAACTCTGGATTCTTTCAAATCTTGATCCTGCACTGTTCCTCAGTGGGAGTTTTCTTATTGACTTAAATGGGAGATGGATTAAGCTACCAGTGATGACTGGGAAATCGAATGTGTATAAAAATATTTATTTTCCACCATGAGCTGAATGAAGCCAGTGAAGAAGAAAGTGATCCTGAAATGAAGGATGGGTAATGACAGTAAATCTGTCCAGGGCCTTTTGTTGCTGCAGTTGAAGTTGAGCACAGAACTCCCTTTGGCTCAGCTGTGGGCAGCATCAGGCCTCAAAGATATTTTCAGTATTTTAAGATTAAATGTAAATAACAGCTGCTGTTGACAATGTTCCATCTTAGAGGAAACTGACCTACTATTTAATCTAAGGATGTGTTTACATTTTATTAATCTGAAGATATATCTGATTTCCTTTGCTGTAGACAGATCCAAGCTGATAGTATTCGAAGTGATGAGTATCTTCTCTCTGGCATATAATTTCACTTGTGAAAGTAGCACGGAAGTTAAGGCACTTCAAAGAGACTGTCATATCCCCTCAGCTACTGTATAATTAAATGAAAATGTATTGATGTAGGTTCTCCTTGATCTGTAAGTATGAAAACAAAACCAAAAAGGCACATACTTTATTTATCCCATCTAAAATGAGCATTGCCTTTTTGCCATTTTGCTGAAAATTGGATCAAGTGGTATGAAAAGGAAACTGCTGCTATGACAGGAAAATTTACGGGCAGCTCCAGCATGGTACTAATATAATCTGTATGCCAACTAATTAAATTGTGTGGATGTTTGAGTAACAATTTACTCAGTTGGATATGACCTTTAAACATGGGACAGAAGATATGTGCAATGACTTGCAAGATTTAATGTGGTGTTTTAAGTTGCAGACAGGGGGACACCTTGTTTGTCCCCCTTGCTCAGCATGTTTCAAATAGGTTTTAGCTGTAGCAAATTAGGTATAGCTACATGAAATGAGAATTGCCACCACCTGAGTTTTCCAGCATAGAAAAATAGATTTAGCATGTTATTTTTAGGTATCATATGGATTTAAATATTCCAGCTTCACGGTGGGAGACATTAAGTTAATCTTCCTTTTAAGAGACTTCTAACGTTTCCGCATGCAGTCTGTTCTAGGAGGATATGTAGTTTCTATTTTCCTTAGGAAAGGGCTTAGTTTTTATTTTATGCTTAAATCACTATTTTGGGGGCCAGATTTTGCTATAGTGAGTAGTTCCTGACTCCAGAAGTAGAACTATTGAGCCAGATCCTCAACTGGTGTAAAATGGCATAGCTCCATTGGCTTCATTTGACCTATGCTGATTCATACTACGTGAGGAGCTGACCCCCTGGGCACGTCTACACAGACCGTTTTATTTCAAAATCGGTCCTTTCGAAAGGACCGATTTTGAAATAAAACCCTTATTTCGAAAGGGCTCCTTTTGAAATAAGGGAAACCGCGGGATCGGAAAGACCATTATTTCGAAACAGATGTTTTGAAATAACGCCAAGGGATCCGCTGTTTCGAACCATTGTTTCGAAACAACAGGTCTAACGCCGTTATTTTGAAACATCTGTTTCGAAATAACGGTCATTTCGGGGGGGTAGGTTTTACTTTTTCAGGACGACGATCCTTATTTCGAAAGGACGAGGTCTGTCCTTTCGAAATAAGGGAACGTCGTGTAGACCAAATCATTTTTATTTTGAAATAACGAGTGTTATTCGAAATAAAAGTGCTGTGTAGACACTTACTTCAAAGGGACTGCCCAACATGAGGGTGAACGGGCGTGGTCACCTCATAAAATATCAGGATAATGGCTATTGTCCAGAGAAGAATAGATTTGTACATAAAATAGCATATAGTATGTAAACTACAATAGACTGTCTGTCATATAGGACCATGGAAATTCATATTGAATTCTAAAAGATTTTTGTATGTCACATTTTGTTTGGCTTTGACCTTATCAGATAAGAAGGCTGGTTTTAGATACAATTCATTTTATAGAATATCCTGCTGCACTGTCGGTGTTGCTGAGTTACAGCTAACACATTGAATTGATGTGGAAAAATATTTCATACAGTCTGATTATTTTTATTTATTTATTTATTACATATACAGCAATTTTAGTGTGGTGCTGCCCAACTCTTACAAACCATCTCCATGGGCTGGTTAAAGAAATGTCAGAATAACATGCATATGGACATCAGTGCATCTTTCATACATCTGACAAAGTGGGTTGGAGCCCCTGAAAGTTTATGCCTGAAGCAATTTGTTAGTCTTAAAGGTGCCAGAGGACTCTTGTTTTTGCTGTACACAGACTAACCTGGCTATCCCTCTGGAAATTCTTTGAGTTAAATCCTGTCTTGTGCTCTTGATCTCTGTGCTTTCCATACAGGTTGCAGGCATCCCATAATGTAGAAATGTCCTTTAATGCAAAGAACCTGTTGAAGAGAATGAATAAACTAATGATTTTTTAGATGACTTTTTCAAAGGAAAGTGATTTTTAAATCTTTTCTGCTTTAATTAGGCAAAATTCCTGCATTTCATGTCTGTGTACCACATATTGGTAAGTATTTCCATGTGGAGATAGATGAGGTGCTGGTGTGGCAGACTTGTAAAACCACAAGTGAGCACAATCTGGAATTCAGACCCATTTGATTTTGATGATTGGCTGGCTTAGTGGCTTTCATTTAAAACAAAACAAAACAAAACCCCTTAATATGTTGTACTAGGAGACTGCTTCACATACACCCTTTTCAAAATTGGAAAGAACTTCTCATTCTTGCCATTATGAACTAGATTGTGCTATGATGGCACATGGAACGATTGCTCCTTTCAGGTGGCATGCCCTGCTTCTCCCTCCAGTCCTACTGATGTCTGGCTTCTTCTGGGCAGTGGATCCATCTCCACCCCACTCCTCCTTATTCCTCTGAGGCAATGAGCACTCCTTGCAGCTCCCCTAAACCAGACAGAGTGGAGGTCTTTTTGTACCAGACTTCCAAATATGATTCCTAGCAGAATGAAAAAAGCTGTCTTTGATCACCTCTTCTAAGAAGAGGCTTAAATGATTATTTCAATGGAGAAAAGTGTGTGTATGTATCTTCAAACAATAGCTACCTAGTTTTGTTTTGTGCTTTTTAAAATAATTTTCCAGCCTCAGTCTCATCTCACTTACACCAAGTTGTAAGCCAAGTTATTGTTTCACTGAATTAAATTGTGCTATTTGGATTGTCATTAGTGTGTAAAACTGATAAGCAATCAAATCAGACTGTTTTGGTGCTGCATGGCAAGCAATTAGTTGAAAAACCTTCAACAGCAGGGCATGCTCTATGATAGAGTCTATGTTACTGTGACATGTGCCATGGCTAAGGCTTCCAGGACACTTGTTCCTCTCAGACAGCAGGGCTACTAGGTGAGAGAAAAGAAAGATCCTACTGGTAGTACATTTCATCAGCTTTTACGTTACTAGTTACAATGGAATTTATTATTTTAGGATGTCACTCCAGCTCATTACTAAGGAACTAGTGAATATGGCTTAATCTTTACCTTTGTTTTATAATTCATTCTCTCTCAGCTAATATTTAGGCAGGAAAAAATAAAATGATTTCATCAACTGATAGATTAGACTTTACTGACAGGCATCCGCCCCATTTCATGCCACGTTCATATCCAGAAGGTTAAAATAAAAATGACACATGGTAACAGGAGGCCAAATGATGAAGCACAGGGTCATGAAAGTTTATGATGATAGAGATTTCAACAAATGGAAAATAGAATTTTATAAGAGAAGAAAATATTTAGCAACTATCTGTTATTTACAAGAAGCAATAAGATATGAAATGAAATCATGACCATTTCCCCCTCCCTGAATAAACAACAATAAAAAGGCTTTAAGAATTGACCAGGATGGCTTGGAGTCAAATAACTAAATTTGCCTTTGAAAGTAGTTAAAACGAATAACACTCTTTCCTCCTTTTCCCACCCCACACATTACAGGGGATGCAAGGCTAGTATATTCTGGTGTAGTTCTCTTCATGTCCAGAGAGTTAGTGTGATTTGCTCCAATAGAGAATGGATAAGGAAAAGAGAGGCATCTCTGACAATGTATTTTTATGAGAGAGAGATTCCAGTGGGATGCCTGTGCTCTCACTGAAGTCAGTGGAATCTTTGCCACTTGTGTAGGAGCTGGCTATGGCTCTAAAAATATATTCATTTGGATATTTATATGCAGCTTGCTAGAGGTTTATCATTTATAGTAAGAGGACATTTTTGCGGCTGCTAATCTTTGTACCATTCATTAAACTGATTTTATTAACATACTAAATGACTTTTTTCAATGGACTGTGTCTCTGCAATTTGTTATGACAGTCCTCTAAGCATGCGTTCCAATGTCTCCTGACTTTTTATCAGTTCTAATTGTACCTACAGGTAGGGCTTTTTAAATTCTTAAATTGCTTTGTGGATTATGTTAATACCTAGAAAAAAAGAAGCAACAGAGGCTCTGAAAGCTTCTTCATGTCCCTCTGCCAATGCGTCTCAGTCTGTACCTGTAAAATATCCTCTGACTTTCTTCCAAGTGGCTAAAATATGTTCCAAATAGAATTTATTCCTCTAGACAAGATGTATCAAATATTGGAACTTGCAACCTTAACTGGAGCTTGGATCCTTACTGTGACCTGCATGGTAGAGTCAGGTACCTTCATGAATCAGTGGCAAGATCAGGACCTAGGTTATTGTACATGAGCCCATATACACATGCAGTTATCCAAATTTATGACCAAGGCAATTTTTGGATGCAAATTTGGTCACGTTTTATTTCTTGCATGCGATTTTTCTGTGGGTCAGTTGCAATTCTCCAGTGTTGTGCCTCGTTCCTCCACACAAGCACTAGAAAAGGAATTTCACTCTTAGATGCCATTTAGTGGCATTATTTTGGTTATCACTGTGATTCTTCACTTTGTCAGCAGAGAACCATAGCTTCCCTTCTACAGTAGGAAATATGTCAGTACATCTGAAGGCAGAAATTGGCCCCTAGATCCTAGCTGCTAAGAAAATTGCCAAATTGGCTAATCATTTTGATACTTTACCATAGTTTCTGTGATTTGCTATGAACAGCACTTACTCTAAGCCCAAACCGTAAGAGCGTTTGATTAATCTTTGTTGTGGATTTTTTTTTTTTAGATGTTAGGTTTTGGCAATATTGTAAATAAGAAAAAGCAACTCAAATTATTCAACAAGGAAAGAGACACAAATTAATTTGAGTCAAGTTATGAATCATTCTTTATTCTGGAATCCAAAAGTGATCATAACTTAATAATAGAATATCAACACTAATTAGCTGGAAATAAAAATTTCAGATGCTTGATCCTAATGAGGAAGGTATTGGTGTTGATATGCTGTTGGCCTGACACTCCTCTCAGTTACATTGTAAATCTGGAGTGACTCCAATGAAGTCACAGGAGTTAAAGCCGTGTAAATGAGAAGAGAATCATGACTTACATCTCTGTGTGCAATCTGGAACTAGTTCCATAGATTGAGTTTGAACTGCTTTATTTCTCTGTTAACATGTTCAGTTCAGTTCATTTCACCCAGGCTATCTAAAGCAGTGGTTCTCAACCACTGAGTCAGGACACAAAGGTGTGTTGCAAAGAGCTGGGAGGTGTGACATGGGAAAATTGGCAGCTCAGTTTGGAGCCAGCTTGGGGCTCCTCCACCCACCACTCTTTGCTGCCCTTAACAGCCTGCTCCTGCTGCACAACACAGGCAGCACTCAGGGCCAGATGAGTAAAGGGACTTAAGGGCTTGCAACCCAGAGATCCTGGGCTGGGAGGAGGGCAGCAAAGCCTGCCCCACAAAAATAAACCCAGCCCCATTGAGCCAGGCTACCAGCCTGCGCTGCCTTGACTCTGCCCCCACCTAGATCCTGGAGCGCTGCATCCTCCAGAGGGTCACAGCCTCCCAAGCGCTCCCAGCCCAAGAACCACTGGCAGATGGCAGTGTGTCATGCAGGGAAATATCCTTTTTCAGGTGTGTCACAATGGAAAAAAGGTTAAGAACCCCGATCTAAAACATGTAAATTTTAGCAACTATCTAATTCAAATGGTGGGTCTGTGTATGCTATTGAAAAATTGTATGTTGTGGGACTTGAACAAAAAAACTGTGTATAAAGAAAATAAAAAGTGACTCATGAAATACATAATAGTCATAAATTTAAGGCTGATAAAGGTATTGTTGATGTACATGTCAAATACTTTCCAGATTATGGATCTTCACAATGTCCAGATTGAAGATGTTCCAATTCTTTGAATTTCCAAAGGGATAGCTGTGTTAGTCTAGTCCAGCAAAAAAACAAGGAGTCATGTGGCACTTTAAGACTAACAGATTTATTTTTCGCATGAGCTTTCATGGGAGAAAATCCCACTTCGTCAGATGCGTTGAAGATGGGTGAATTTTCATTCCATTCTGTAAGTTCACCCATCTTCCATGCATCTGACGAAGTGGGATTTTCTCCCATGAAAGCTCATGCGAAAAATAAATCTGTTAGTCTTAAAGTGCCACACGACTCCTCGTTTTTTTTTTCCAATTCTTTGAACTCTCTTCTTTCCACATTTTCTTTCTCTTATTTGTCCTCCCATTTCTGCCTTTAAAATCAGTCTGTCTTTCCTTGACTGTCTTCCATTCCAGATCCTAAAACCTTCTACTGCGGATCCTGAACATATCCTTAGTGTCCTCAATTCTTTCTCCAGCCCAAATTCTCTCCACTTCTAGAGATGCCTCTTAGGATCAGGGTCTCATTATTTAACATTTGTGTAGAGGTGTCAAGGCAACAATGCTGGTTTTTATTGTTGTGGAGTAAAACGGAATTAGAAAAATAGCAACAGATTTTTATTAAATGCTATATTCAACTTCAGGAACAAAACTGGAAACAATTGGTTTGTTCCAGAACTACCTTCCCCTGAATGCCATAATACTGCTCCGAGGAAAATAATTCATAGCAAATTATAAATTTTTTCCCACCCCCCGCTGTGAGTTGCTTGACAGCCACTTAGAGATGTGTTCATTAGACAAATAATGCTTGGTCAGTTAAGCAGTTTGTGTGAAATTTGTTTTGAGTATTTTATATTTGTAGGCTGCAAGCTCTCTGAGACTGGGACTGTACATGATGTTTGTTTCACTGTACAATGGGTCCCTGATCACTGTTTGTGGTTCTTTAGTATTACTAAAATAGAAATTAATAATCTGGAATCAGGTTACATGGTTGGTCTCATTTCTCTCTGCCTGGATGAGCATGATTCTTGGTTCTAGTTTTCCAATGTGAATATCCTCATTTAGGAACCCAACACTTATTGTTCATGAATATTTTTAATATTCCATCCTAAAGAAGCTTGACTTTATACCAGAATCAGTCCCAGAATCGGGGTGAGCATGCATATCTTTTAGTGACTAACTGCCCTCCCTTGCACCATGGCATGTCAGTGAGCTGCAACTTGGATTTGCCCAAAGTCACTCAGGAAGACTTGATCAGAGTATCAGTGTGTCATAATTCTGTACTCTTGATTGAAAGTTTTCATGGGATGACCATTCAGGACAAATAAGTTGCTTTTCTTTCCATCTGGGTCTAGTGTGCATTTCTGGACACTGTTCACCTATCTTAGTCTCTTTGACCACCTTGAAGTCTTCTGCTATGTGAGGATTACAAGTCTGGGTACATTACCATTTAGCATTAGTGACTCATTAGTACAATATGAAAAGGCTTATTCAAGGAGTGCACAGATTCATAGTGGCACACACTTGATTGCTTTATCTTATTGCTTTTGCTACTGGTGCTCTTGCTAAAATCATCCTATATAGTGTGTGTGTGTGTGTGTGTGTGTGTGTGTGTGTGTGTGTGTGTGTGGAAAGAGCACATTAAAGTACAAAAATCCATCAAGTAAAGGGAGGAAAGCTATTAAAACTAGGGCCGGCTCAAGGGGTGGTGGCATCCCAAGCTGGCTTTTGCTTTTGTGCTCAGTGACGGGGTGCGGAACCTGGCCTCTGTTCTGAGCTTCTCCTGGGCTGGCTGCTCCATCCTAGGAGTGCCAGTCCAGAGGCTGGGCTCCACTCTCCCACCCCTCCCCTGGGCCAGCTGTTTTGCCCTAGGGGCAGGGGAGG
>ML682006.1:18094124-18120807 GCA_007922195.1 Podocnemis expansa | reverse complement strand
GGGTGGGAGCGTGGGGTCCAGCTTCTGAGCCAGCCAACCCCACCCCTGGTGCGCCAGTGCCCCTAAACCACAGTGCCCTGAGCTGGTGCTACACTGACTCATCACTACAGCCAGCCATGGATTAAACCTTCATCATGTTTTGAGTGTTATTGTTCCCTTTCTAAATACTATAAATCTAGTCACTTCAATTTGATGACATTCCCCTCCAACCCCCATTGCCTGTTTGCTGGTACATACCATATCATTGTGTCATTTCAGCATGCCTGCTCTTTCTGTGTTCTCTGTAGGCTATCAGTAATTTCTGCACAGAAACGGGCTTTGAGAAGTCACAAACATGCACATTAATCACATTCTAAGTCATGATCTAAATTTTAAAATTGGTTTAAAAACCCTTGAAGTCTGCAGTGCAGTGTTCAGGGATTTAACTACATATCTTAGCTGCATGATGCCCCCAATCAGCTATACATCTACTTTCGGCTCTGAAAAGATCTTGGATGCTCTGTTTGTTTTACCCTTAGGATAAAGGCTAATCTGCAAGTATTTGGCACTTGGGAATCAAGTCAATTAATTGAGGTTACAGCTAGGCCACTAGTTGTCATAGGAACTACTTTAAGTTACAGAGAGGGAAAGCCTCCTTCCTGTCTCCTGGAATATGGGGCAGCTTAGTACCCCTGGGAAGGACTAGTCTGGCTTCTCTATGTTCTCATGGAAAACCGAATTTTCCTCTGGACTCATTTTTAAACCCCCCCCCCCCCTTCTCTGACCAATTCTACAGCCCACCCTAGCTGTGAAGTCCTGGCAGTATCTGGACCTTAGCTCCCCGCAAAAGAAAAAAACATTAACATATAGGTGGGACTGGATGATTCTGTCAAACATTCGACCTACCAAGAGTAGCTGCCAGTAGTATAGGAGAGGTAAGCTATTGGAATGGTAAAGGATCTACTAATAGTGTGTGGTTTGTGCTTCCCACGAGAGAATGAGAATATACATTTGCTCAAATTACATTTTTTCTTAAGAAAAATACAATGATATTGCTAATCTCAGGCAAAAAATATTCATGTCAAACAACCCTCTCCATGACTGGTTTAAAAATAACAAGGTTTTAAAAACAATGCAAACCTTTTAAGTGATCTTTTTTCCTCCTGTTCTTAATCTTTTATGATACTCTTAGGTCACACTTTCAAACTTTTTCTAATTTGGATGAGAAATAGTAGTTTCCTTTTTAAAAAAAAAAAGAAGAAAGGTGAGATTCTCAGGAAATGACATAACTACATGAGCTTTGGAAAGAGGGTAGCAAGACAGAATAAAAGTCTCAAAGAGAGAGCACAATGTATTTCCTCTCTGGGGCAGGTTGTAGTAACACTAAACACAAGATGGCTACTATCTTTGCATATAGGCAGAGTTCTTAGATAATTAAGATGCAGTACTCAGAAAACAATAGGGAAAAATTTTAAAGCCACAGAAACCTGGCAAAAGACAGCTAACAAAGGATAGTCTCGGATTCACTGTCTACTCTCCCAACTTGAACTTATCTCTTGTCTACGTAGGAAAAAAGTGGATGGTCTCAAATTCTTCTGAAAATGCCTTTGCTTAAAAAGATTCAGTGTTACCATGTACATTCTTATACCTGTGTTCCTTGAGGATGTGAAAAGATCATGTTTGACCTAAATTAACAGAAGTAAAGGAAGCCCTGATTGGAAGCCCGCATTGTCTTTTAATTTAAGGAGTGAAATTCTGGACATAAAGAAGTCAAAGACAAAGCATCCATTTACTTCAGTGTGGCCAGGATATCACTTAAGGAGTGTTTACTTCAGGAAGGAAAAAGAAAGTGAGCTTTGTGGTACAGGTTTTGGAAAGGAGCCTCAGCCCTGATTCACAGTTTTACAAGATAGGTTAAAATTAGGTCCCTTGATATTGTTTAGTAATAAACATGTAACATATTACTGTTTCTATCCCTTTCTAGGGAAGATTTTTAAGCTATAAAATTTGCAAAACATGCATTACCTAAGAGAGTGGAATGGATTCTTTGTAATTGAGTAAAAAATCTATGTTGTAAGTATTTTAAATCACTTGTACTACCCAAAAGAGCTATTCTTTTCTAGACATGAAATCAATATTTAGGTAGGTTTTTTTTTAAATGAACATTTATTATTAATCTAAGATGCCAGAATGGCTTATTGTGCATGCCTCAACCTATTCATGTAGGCTCACATTTAGAAAGTACTGCTCGATGCATTGACAGAATAGCACAGACAACTTGTTGACAACCTCATATGGGGAAACTAAAATGACAAGAACTATCTAGTTCTGAAAGAAGAGGAAAAGGAGATATGGCAGAGGAGAAATTATATTCTCTAACTCTTCTTCTTTCCAAGTTAAATTTAATTAATGGGATATAGGAAGTTGTCTGGGTTATCCTGCTTGCTCTTTTCTATAATGCAAACAAGAATATTTAAACAGATAAGTTTAAAATTATCTAGTTGTAATCTATGTTCCCTCTAAGCTGTGCGTGTGTGCGTGCACACACAGGTTGCGAAACCTACGCACACAACAAAATAAAGTGTGCACAAAAAAATTCAACAGTGCTAATATTTGTATGTTACTTTAAGCAGGTAATTTCAAATAGCATGTTTCAAATATGGTTTTGTAATTTATAAAATCATTTCCATCACCATATCAAAATAAAATTTAGATATTATTTACATCATACACATTTACTTCATTGCACTCACAGGTTTGACCACAAGCACTGGCATGTGCACAGATTTGAATACTGGTTCCAAAAATTTGCACAAAAGAAATTTTTTGCGCACACAGCTATGAAAAGTTAGAGGGAACATTGGTTAACATAGTTAATCTGTGGAACTCACTGCCATGTTATGATATGGTAAAATAGCTGAAGGTTTAATTCAGCCAATCAGATACGTGGTCCTATGTGGGCATAAGCTGCTAATTAACACTTTATGTCTTGCATTCAGGAGGCAATGATGCTCTCAGTCCTGGTAGCTGCAAAAGAACAGCTCATATTGTTAACATTTTTGTTAAGTGCCCCCTCCCCCAACATGCTAAGTATATATTCCAATCCCATTTGCTTGGCAGACTGACTTCTATAAATGTCTTATACATTTTGAGATGTGTGAGCACAGAATCATGGGATGGACTCAATCCTGTAAATGCTTTGCTCAAGTGCAAAAGCACTTTTGGGATCAGGCCAATCATCATTAGTTTCTTTCACAAAGAGTTAAAGATTTAACACTGACAAAAGCAAACGTTTGGAGGAAATTCTTTTCTAATTAACATAAGGTAAAAAAGAAGACAAATATAAATGTCAGCTATAATCTTCTGGTACATCTATGACATGGTTCATGTGAGTTCATTCACACTGGGCACTATACTGGAGGCATTGACACCTGTAGCAATTTATATTTGTCCTGAGCAATGCTATTAACATAATATGCTTCCCCTACATGTTCTGAAGGGGAAGAAAAACAGCATTCCAAGTTAATAATCAGACATATATTCTGCCGCAGATTGTAACGATTTATCTGACTTTGACCATCTTGTAAACATCATGGTGCATAGAAATCAAGCAGAGAAATACATAAAACACATCTTTATTGATTTATATGTACAATGACATTTACAATGTGTGCTTGCCCAGAAAAACCACTGCAATTTGATCTGAGCAAGGAAGGATGCATGTTCTCAGGCTTTGCCTTAAGAACAAAATGAACTGCAAAGCTGGAATTCAGGGAAATAATGTTAATTGAAATCTTCTAAAGCAGGCACAGTTCTACTTTCCATGTGTTGGACTCAAATCACCAGAGCATCTCAGTACATCACAATAGTAGAGGTAGAGATTTCTGCTTTTGAAACTCATGTACTGTGCGTGAGAACAATATGGAGGACTGAAGTGTGCCACAAAAAAGTCAACTTTCATTAACAGCTACCACATCATGTCAATTGTCATATTGGCATTATTTCCCTGTTCTAAATAAATGATGTTATATGCCGTATCTCAGATGCCATGGCATCCTATCAGTCAGAAAGAACTGACTTTCTTTTGAGTAACTTCCATTTTGGCAGCTCTTAGTCTAAATCCAACTTCACTTCAGTTCGTGTGAGTCTTTGTATCTATCAGATCATTGCCAAGATCCGCAGCGGTAGCTGTATTAGCCTAATTCAGTAAAACAAACAAGGAGTCCTGTGGCGCTTAAAGACTAACAAATATATTTATTGCATGCAATAAATATATTTGTTAGTCTTTATTTATTGCATGAGCTTTCATGCAATAAATTTTTTTGTTAGTCTTTAAGTGCCACAGGACTCCTTGTTTATTAGATCATTGCAAGAGCAGAACCAGGGTCCCCAAAATGCAGGATACATGCATGCTTGAATTCTAGGACAGGTTTGATGCAGTTATGGCTCATACTTAATGCAGGGCACCATATCTGTGATGAGCCTAACTAAAATCCCACATTCAAATTGACCTGAAGCCAAACTTTGTAGCTCTTTCCTACCTATAGTCACTCTAGCAATGCTGCACTATAATGTGTATGATCATTTCAGCATTCTAGGTACGCCTACGAAGAAGCAAACACAGGTAGTTCTGCAATTATATAAGTGCTGAAGCTGAAGAAAAGTCTGACCCTTCTAAACTCAAAGACTGCCATCAAGTCCATAGACTGGGCAAACATTTTCCTAACTGCAGTTAATTGTTAGGCTGATGCAAAGATTCCCATTGACTCCATTGGGGTTTGGAGCTCGAAAATTCCATGCTGTAACAATGTTCACAGCAGCACTGCCTAATGGGTGGGGGGGATACAAGCAGAGAAGAGCAGATGGAGTTAGAAAATAGCTTTTTATTTCCCTGTCTTTAGCAATCAGAGCAAAGTATTCAGAGTCTCTGAACACCCATTTCCTTTAACAACTCTGTTGTAAGTTTGAATCCCATTCCCCCCACAATTCACTTAGGCTGCTTTTTAGAATGCAGTTTAAAAAGGAGCTTTATGGCCTCTATCCTCTAGTCTTGTTTTTTTCCACTCAGTACATTCCTATTCATGTCCACGTCAGCTTTGCCTGTGGATGGACCATAGGACTGGATCCTTAGGGCCCTGTTCTGTGCTGCAGCCAAGCTTTGCTGGGGACATGAAAGCTGCTTCTGGCTCCCTGATCTTGATGGATGTCAACCAGCCCCAGTCTCAACAAGGGTTAGAGCAGTCCTTTAGCTGCCCTAATTTACCCACTGGCATAGGGGCTCTCTCCAAAGGTGGCTATATTGTAGCATAAGCCCACTCAGGCCAAGTGTAAGCACTTTTCCTCTACACACAAATTGCAGTAATCCAAGACTCAGATTCAGGTATTGGGAGTGGAGTGTCCAAGCTGGGACCCAGAATTCACTGTAGATACATCTCTTTGCAGTGTAGATGCAGCTCTACTGGACTCCTGCTCTAGGAGTCTGCCAGAAATAGTCTGCAACCCCATGAGATGACTTTCTTTATCCTTCGGCCAGTTTAGATTAGTGGACCAAGTTTTTCCACGCTGCACCATGAACAAAGGGCTACATCCTCCATGTTTTGGGAAGCTTGGGATATGAGCGGCTGGACTCGGGCCTAAACAATGTAGTATAGATGCTAAGACTCCAGGTTGGGACCCAGAGTTAACAGTTCCTAACTTAGGGTTACAAATGAGTATAGACGCTTAAGACCTAGAATAGCAGGCTAGGTTCTGTTAACTCAAGTTCTTCTATCCCACTGTATTGCCCTGATGGACTCTGCACCCTAATGGACTCTGCACTAATGAAGGAAACACCTGCTGCAGGTAGGCAGCTAAGACAGGATCATGCTGCTTCTATCAGCATAGAGTCCCCCTATGTTAAGGGAATTTCTTGCTGATTGCTTATGAACAGATTTGGATGTATTTGTGATGTAAAGGGGCTAGCCTTGAGTAGACAATCTAGCCCTTAGTCCTCAGCATGGAAGGAAGCCTTTGAACAAATTTAATGCTTGCAAATTAGCTTCTATAGACACACAAGTATTTTTTGTAACAAAACTGGGCTGAAATTTTTCAGCATATAGTTATAGTATTTCTTTTTTTGCAGAGGGGGCGATTTAAGATTAAACCAGAAGTATGAATAGTAATGAGTTAGAAATACACTCTCTGTAAATATAGCTATTTTTTATCCTCATTCCCACTTCTAGGCTTTGGAGCTAGGAAGAACAAAGTTGAGTTCAAATGAAAAGTGATAGGGGCTGGGGAGAAAGGAAAGGATGATGAGCAGCCAAGGTGCTAACTTGGAACACTCAGGTTCAATTCCCTGGTTCATGTATTGTGATACATATATTCAAGATTTTTGAGGCACTCAGGTACCATGTAAAAGGAAGCAATAAAAGTACCTAAGATACATAAGGAATTATTCTAAATTTCTCATACCTGAGAATGAGCTTAGTTGGAGTTTTCAGGGATTGATAAATTATGAAAACCAATTCCTTCATCCCCATTTATGATTCCTAAATGGATACTGTGGATATTAGTTTAGATTGATATCCGGCCAAAATTTTATACCAGGATACCCTCTTCCCTCTCCCCCCACATTAGATTAACAGATGAACTCTTCTCTACTGAAATGTAATGGGTCATTGAAATGATAGTCATTGCTTTCAACCCAATATAATTTCAACAAAAGAGACTTATTGTGGGATATAAGGCCAAAACCTTGACTGATATGCAGTGCTGTAATATAGAGTATCAGATTGCCACCATTACAATGACTTGTTGATACTATTATAAACCGTGCATTGACAAACTATTGTATCAATGATCCAATTTTAATTGGCTCATATTTTCAGTCAACACAATAGTCCTTACTTTTTTTTGGACAGTTACAAGCCAAGTGTCAATATTTAGAATTATTGTGTGCTGGTCTCTGTTTCAGTCCATCTGCTGTGCAGCAAATATGGTTCCGTCCATGAAGCACCTATTACCATCTCCTTCTCCTACTCCCTGAGTCTGCAAAATCAAGTAAACCTCCTGCCTTAAGGACTGAGGGGGAGGTTAACAGTCCCCCAGTCCCAGTTTTGTCACACATTTGTGTCACTATAATGAAAATGTTCAGACATAATGAACTTGTCCGTCCTTTGCCATACATTTCTCTCTTTGCGATAGAAGTACCAAACACTTGAGCATTGCCACTGCATACTAGATTTTACTGTGCTGGAGCAGGGTCACTTTAAGGGCTTCAAGGAGAGTGCATGTGCATTTATCACAAATACAGAACATGCATCTCTCTCTATCATCTTTTTTGACTGATTTGGTCTGCACTGGAGAACCGAGAAAGACTAAAAGGGATGGGATTACTATATAGCAGCAGCAAAGCCAAAAGCATATTCTGCCCTTGAACTTGAATGGGAAGCCTGTTTGCAAGCCCCCTTTGGGCTCTTAGGCTTGGCCTTCCCTGAGAGACTGCCATCGTCAGTCGTGTCAAATGGTAGTGATTTTTAGTTTGGTTTTATAATGTCAACAGCATTCTGCTAAATTGAAGCGACTCATCAGGCTTTGAGGTTGAGTTTGGCTGAACTTCCAAGTGTTCAGGGGCATATCTGAATTCTAACGGGGGGAAATCCTAGCCTACCCAAACGCAACAGGAGCTTTTCCACAGAAGAAGACTGAGCCTGTGGTTCAGGTGCTACTCTAGCAGTTGGAAAATTTGAACTCTATCACTGCCCTGCTGCAGACTTCCTTTGTGACTCTTCTGTAAAATGGGGATAATAGCACGTCCCCTGTTGCAAAAGGTGGTTGTGAGGATAAATATTTGAGTGGGATGTATTCTGATACTGTTGTCATGTGGGCTATATAATGCTAAGCAGAGATTACAGTGGACCAGTATTTCACCATGGATATTTCCTTCTCCGTCCCCTTCTCTCCATTCCTCTTTTCCCCAAATGGATCCTTTCTCTGACTCTTCGGACCCAATACCACTTCATTTGCCCAAATACAGTCAGTATCTCAGATGCACCTCTGTCTCAGCCCAGGGCCTCTCTGCTCCCCTGAGATGTCTCATTCCCAGCTCTTCTTTCTAAAGTAATAAACTTTGGTAAAAAAATCTGAAGTGCTACTTGAAAAGAATGAGAAGAGGAAAGAAAAGGACAACAGAAGAGAAGGATATAAAATCCAAATAAAAAAGAGCAGTGGACACCTCTCTCTGGGAAGCCCCTGCTATGTTTTAGCCTCCTGCTACATGCAAACATTTCATGAATATCCTGAACAGATGATGGTTGTTGTTTTTAGCAAGCCAAACAAATTACTGCTGGGCATTCTTGAGAACTGGCTTGGCACTGGCCTGTAGTTTTAAAATTGCCAGTTGGATTTCACCTTCACAGTAATCAAAACTTCTTATCCAAAACTGCAGTTTTTCCTGTTCTTGCTGTATGGGGTATGATGGTTTTGTGGCCAAAGTACAAGATTGGGAGGCAGAAGATCTTATTTCCATTCCACAGCTCTGCCTTAGACTTGTTGAGTAACAACAGCTGGGCATGGCACTTATTGGTAACTGTTATTTTTTATTACTGTAGGACCTAGTAGCCCCAGCAGGCAAGTTCCAATGAGGCAAAGACAGCGTGTGGAAAAAAGCAAAGTAGCTAGTTTAAGATCCCATGGCAGATCTGTGGCTGACTATGGAATGAGACTAGTTCTCCCAATTCTAGTCCAGTGCTACTTCCACTAAACAATACTACATTTTCCAGTTGGCCTCAAGTTTGCTGTGCAAAACGAGTGGACACTTTTGAAAATATAATGTAGCTTCTCCATGCAGCTTCTATATTTTGAAAGTGTGATTGATAGTCACTATCCTACTCCATAAGATTTATTGCAAGGCTGGAGTCCTTAAAGTTTACAAAAAGACTTGTTGCTATTTGACTTTCATTGTTTTAATAGTTCTGACAGATACCATGTGTACTGAAAACACTTTTTTAAATCAATCTTAAAGGTTCATGATTGCAGAAAATAATAGAGAAATCTATGTACTTTCATTAAAGTTTTATAAGTCATTATAACACAAATCGTCAACATCACATGTCAAAAAGTACAAAGCATCTTTCAGTCTCCAAATCATACCCAATTTTACTATTTACTATTCACTAGTATCTTTTTAATAAACCTAATTTATTAATCTGAATGACTGGATTTTCCCTCTAAGTTCTTAAAATCCATTTTTCTTTATTAGCTTATCTGTGAACTTTTGATTTAGTGATGAAAATACTTTTCAGTGCTTAGTGTGTGTATAATAAAATTGACACTTACTGATTAAAATCTTTCTAGCCTATCTACAAAGCTCTGAGATCTCTGCATTTTCAGTGATAGCCTCTATCCAGTTTTCCATTCGAAGCTGAGTGCTTAGTATGCTTCCAATGCTTTTGCCACAGTAGATCTTTCTATTTTAAAATCTAAAACATAATTGTCATAAATTGATGGGTTGAAGTTATAGGCAAGACACTGCTTCATATCTAAATTATTTCTTCTGTGGCTGAGTTCAGTGGCTTTCCCTTTGCTGTGTGCTTTTGCAGGGACCCACTCTTCAATATCGATTGCATTAACAATAAGCACATAAAATGTGCATGACGTAAACCTGTTAACCATGGTTTATTTTAGCTCCCAGAGTATTTGTGTAGAGTTTAAATGATGCATAAAGAACTTTAAAATGTTTTATTAATTAGTAATTTATGCAAACAAAGGAAACAAGGTCAGACTTGAGTAGTTTTATCATTAATCAGTTATTCCCCAAAAGTCCTTTCTCATATGTGCTTGTGTTTTGTTTATACTTGATTTATTTTTAATAGTGTAGCTGAGTCTGAAACAGGAACTTCAATATTATGTAGTAAGGGACTGCATCTGGAAAAATCCAGGGTAGAAGGCACAGTATTTTAACATTAGTTCAGTATATTTCAGTGTATTTCACAATAAGCATACATTAAACAAAGCTTCTCTACATTCTTATTGTGCATACATAGGTAAGGGGCTTTGTGCAGACTTTTATTCATTGACTTGCTAGTTACCTTAAACCCATGCTTAGAAGATCAGTCTTCAAGCATCTGTATGTTTACTTACTTTGCAGTCTGATTTTTCCAAATACAAAGCTAAAATTTTCAAGATGAGTTTCCCTCTGCCTTCTTGCTTCAGATTCTGAGTCTATCAAGTCCATCAGCAGAAGTGCAACTGAACAATCTGAATTCACAGGCTCTCTCAGGCTTACAATAAATTGGAAACTACTATAATTACTTTCTTGCAGTGCACAGTCTCTCTGTCATGCGAAGTTAAGAGATACTCAATAAGGAACATAAAAATAAATAGGTATTTTTTTAAGAATAAAAGTTCTCCTAAAAAGAGAAAATGCAGCAGATACAGTTAGGCTAAACCATCTTAATATTTAGGAAAAGTAGATCCTGAGTACAGCTGGCTGAAACACTTCTCATGGAGCAGATTTGTGCTGTCAAATGGTGTAACACAACATCTCAGGTTTCATATTTTAACTTCTTAAAACATATTTTACATTTTAAAAAAAGACAAGGCAAATTAAATGTTTTAAGGAAAATGCATTGATTTGTTCTGAAATGCCCTTGTTTTGAAAAATGCATGTAATGGGAAATAATTATTTTCATTCTGATCCAAAAATGGACAGTGACGTTCTCACACAGTTTCTGTTAGAATTGAACTAAAGGCTTTCTGAGAAGCAGGAGTTCCAAGCTTTGCAGTGGGATGAAATAGGGATGTCTTGAACCAATATGACTTGATGATGAGTTTTACAAGTTTAAGGCATTAAGCTGGACTTGGCCTCTGATTCTAAAAGGAAAATGCTGGTGACTATCCACTTTGACATGTGGGAAGGAAATGTCTAGCTCTTGAATAGCCACCGATATTGCATTCAGACACTGACTATCTGATCAAAGTGTCTCTGTTAAAACTGTGATGATTGACTTAAACCTTATATGAAAGTCATGTATCGTAAAACCTTGTCTTTTAAACCGCTCTCATAACCATGTTCCATCATTAATAGAGGGACTTCAGTCTTTAATTTCAGTTTACTATTCACTTTACTACATTTTAAGGTGGAATATTTGTCCTAGCATACATTTCAGGTCGTCTGACATGCCCACTGTATTTGTTAAATGAAGAAAACACCTCCTTTTGGATCTGAAAAGATTATGCAAGTACAACTATCTCAAATACATATAAATTTGATGTGGGTCTTCTCTGTCAAGAAAACAACAACAACAACAAAAATGAGGAGTGCTGTGGCACTTAAAGATGAACAGATTTATTTTTTGCTTGAGCTTTTGTGGGAGAAGATCCCACTTTGTCAGATGTTTTGCAGATCTGACGAAGTGGGATTTTCTCCCACAAAAGCTCATGCAAAAAACAAACCTGCTAGTCTTTAAGCGCCACGGGACTCCTTGTGTGTGTTTTTTTTTTCTTCCTGGACTAGACTAACATGGCTGCCCCTTTGGATCTTCTCTGACAAATATGGATCGCCTGTTACACTCTGTAAATCAAAATTATGTGTTCCACAGAACCACTAATTAAAAAGAAAAATAAAAAAATAAACCTCTAAATGTTCTTCCATTGAGCATGAAGGGGAAAAAACACACACTAATCAGCATATGCCTAAGGGACTCAAATGCTGTAAAGTCTAATTCATATTTATTTTTATCAATCCTAGATGTAGACATAGAAAAGTCTTATTAGACCACACAGTTTCTCACCCTAGTAATGCAGGATGCTATTTTTCAGTATTCTGATTTTTTCAAGAAACATGGGTCCTATTGCTTGAGTTACTTTTGGATTTAAATGAAGAGCATTTTGAAGAAATTCATAGTAACAGTAAACTACCTGTCCACACTGGTAGCTGGGTATGCACCACATCTATAATAAGGGTCCCAAATAGATCTATGTAAAACTTTGTGGATTTGGTTTCAACACGATTGCATGCAGACCTCTTTCTTTCAAAGTTCCAGAGGGTAGCCTCGTTAGTCTGGTTCAGCAAAACAAATAAGTCTTGTGGCACTTGTAAAGACTAACAGATTTATTTATCACATCACCAAAGGGAACACTTAGGTTTCTAATTCCTGATGAATTCAGACTTTGCATTCAGCTTTGCTCTCCCTATGTCATGGCTTCCTGTGACTTACTAGTAGGCCCTTTCTGGCTTACCTCCCACCATGGGACACAGCTGACTGAATAACCACCAAGGTGGTGGGGGATGCTACCTTGAGGTGAAATGCCAGGAATGAGCAGGAGGTTTGCCAAATTTAACTACTCTGTAAAGTCCAAAGGTTAAATATATTGGACTTCAGAGGGATTTATAGTTGCTGTGGTGGCACTTCTTGCAGTTTCATCAGGTGTCCGATACATTTTTTTCTTGAAGCTTCTGCTTCTGGAGGCACAAGGGAAAGAGAATATCATTTCCTTTAAAACAATGGTGAGTTTGTAGCCTCCATGATTATAAACAGAACTTGAAAATGTGACCCATGTTCATCCTAGAAGTGCAAAAGCCAGAAGTTTAAAAGCACCCAAAATGTATAATTTAGTTTTTAAAGAAAATACCATGATTATATGTAAGTCTCAAAACGAACTCTGAGATTAACACAGGACAGGATTAATCCATGTTTTAGTGCTCCCTCTCTTCCCTGCACCTCTGGGCTTTATGTTCTAACAAACAAAGCATTCATTGTGCATTAGTCAAGTAAAATCAAGTAGGTACTTTATGATTTAATGATTAACCTTTATTTAGTATACATGAGCAAGAAAAATCCAAGGGGGCTTTACAGATCAATACATTAGTCTAGTCACTAACTTACTGTACCAGGTCTCTGTGTAGAAACTGAACTATCTCCAGATCTCTTGAGTTTAGGAACCCCCATGCATTACTCTACGGATGTATACCATTACAGTTCAAACACAGACTAAAACAACTTTATATTTTGATCTTTCAGCATGCCTGGAAGTAGAGCTGCTCACATAGACCCCAATTTGGCTCAGGAACTCAAGTTTAACCCATGTGGTCCGGATTCACTGACCTTTAAATTAGTATATTAGATTATTTAAGTAATATGCAAAATTCATGTATAAAACTGGATTAAAATATATGTTATTATTTGTTTTTGGGCTTGGAAGTGGTTTCTCACCTCCACCTACACAGTTCAGCACACAGGCTATAAACAGAGCAACCACAGAAGGAACAGGACATGTACGTACGTAGGCCCCTCTCTAGTAGAAGAAATTTCAAACACTCTTAAAGCGATTTGCTTTTGGGTTGTCCTGTTGAAAAGTAAACATTCTGTTGCCAGTGCAAGAAAGGTCAAAGAAGTAGGCATACTGTATTACAGTAGCTGATTGTCCGCCTGCCTGCACTGAGCAGGGGTGGGAAGAAGTGTTCTTCCATAACAAGGAAGATAGGACCCAACTGTAACAAATGCAAAGCTGAGGGCCTCCTTAAATTTTGGTCTGCATTAAGTCACTGTGCAGTGGAGCATATGATTGTTGGGTAAAATTTTCAAAAAGGTCCAAATCCATGGCAAATTTTGCTAGCAAACTTGTAAAAGTAGTAGTATTCCTTAACCTAACCAGAAGGAGGAGTACCACTTTCTTTTGTTCTTTGACACCTTTTTGTAAAATGAGGCTCAGAGTTCATTTATCTGCTTCTGGAACAGACCGTGGTCCTGTGACATCACAACACCTAGGAAACACCCTTTTGGAAAGGTCAAATGTGTGAGCATACAGCACATAGGTATAATTCAATTAATGTTGTAGCTTACCTCTCATTATAAAGGTGGTTTGTTTTTGGTTTTTGAATCCTTAAAAAAGCCTTAGCCTCACACAGACCTTCACAGCATGAACGACCATATTTGTTGTTGAACTGGGAATGGACTTCATTTCACTGCAGCTTCACAAGTTATAGTGACATCCCTTTGGGTTATATAAGGAGGACACCACTAATACATCAGTGAGGTACACTACCTGCTTTCTGTCATGTGCTCACTGAACACAAATTTAATCTGACTTGCTGACAGAATTGCTACCCCTGCAAAAACAGCAACAGGAGCCAAAATAACAATCAACTGCAATAGCGCCACTTTCTTATTATTTGCAGAGGTAATTTGTTCATGCTTGGAAATCCAACAGATACTGCTTTCTTTTTATAGGGCAATTTGCTTGCTTGCAATTATTCTAGCTATAGTTGGTAAGTCATTCCTGACCATGAATCTCTTGGGGAGAGGGTTGTTTTTAATTTATTTAAAGGCTCCGTAGATTTACTACAGTGGGTTTGGTTCACGTCTGTAATACTTGAGAATAAACATCTCTTTTACAGACCCTTTGTGGTGTGCAAATACATAAGAGAAAATTATTTTAAAATCAAATGACTTTACACAGGCAGGACTCCCACTGATTTCAGTGGGAAACACGTGTACCTGTTGACAGGCAGATTTTGGTATGTATGTATGTATGAACGACATACAGCCTTTGCTAAGTAGTTTCTTTCAATGAAGTAACTGAAAACAATGAGTCTTATCCATATTCTCACATTGTGCCATACAACTGTAAATCAGTTTTGTTTATAAAAATACAATATCCTTTTTTATTTTTCCTTAAATATACGTGCTTAGTTTATTACAATCATCCAAATGACAAAACTTACTTTGTAACTGATGTCCCTCAAATCAAGGAAAGTTTTTCTTTATGCCTAAACTTCAAAAGAAAAAGTAAGTTAATGTTCTTTTGGAGTGACTTCTCTCATTTGGTTAGGCTATACCAGCAAGAGAGCAACAGAAAGCTGTTCATCAGAAAATCTGAATGCTCATGTTGCAGCCCCTGTATCCCCTTTAGGCTTGGAAGCAAAGTGACTCTGAAAGCTGCCAGTATTGATGTACAGCATTTGATTCAGTTGTTTTATCAGACAGAGCCCAGTTCATGCGGAGAGTGAGGGAACAAACCCTCTTTTCAAAACTGTATGGGGGTGATTCCCTTGTGCTCTGGATTCTGTATAATGTTCATATAAAGTTGCACCTCTGAAAATGTGCTTAATTTTCAGAGGTTGCATTATTTTTGCAAGGTACAAAAGCTGACAGTTTGGAGATTATCCATTTATTTCCTATAGTAGTTATCAAGGAATGTGTATTTTTCTCCCAAATTATAATGGGCCAGATCATGGATTGTGCAACCATTTCACACCAAGCTGCTGACATATTTGGGCTACAAAAACCAGAATCTCTGGCCTTGGGAGGATTGTTCCAGTGGAAAGAGGGTTCTCTGGTAGTGAAGAGAAGCTCTTCATTTCCCTCCTAAAGTTAGATGGGATGTGGCCAGAGGAAAAGAAGTGCAGCCAGAACGCATCCATGCTGGGGACTGTTAGCAGCTGTCAGGCTGCCCTAATTTATAACTACAGATCAGCCCTCTGGGTAAGGAGTTCATGATCCAGGGAAGTACCAGTGTGGGCTTTATGATACCTTTGTTGATCCTTTGGGTTTACACTGTGCTTTGTCTTCCTCAGTTGCAGATGAAAATATGACCCCAATTTTTTAAATGCATAAATTACTACTGAAACGCACCACATTAGTGACCTTTCATTTTAAAAGTGAATTGGATGCCTGCATATTAAGGATCAGTTTTCAACACAACCTATAAAAATGTGTCTGATGTATTTGAGAGCACACCTCAAGTCATGTAGGGAAAACCCTGTTCACACAGGTATCTGTGCACAACATACCTGATCTGCATGCAACAGATCTGGAGTGTTGCTCCTAAGCATGAAGGGATGCCTAAAGGATGAAGCCAGCAGCTTGCTGCAGAAAGCAATTCAAGCAAGTATGGCTGCACTGGAGAAAGGTGGTAATATAGGACTGAGCAGGGCACCTCTTGTACCACTGCATCTGCTTCACCCAGAACTGTGTAAGTAAGAAATCTGTTCAGGGTGATAGGCTTCATACAGCATCCCACTCACATGGCTTCAAGGAAGAACTGAAGAGAGGCAATGTAAGCAGGAAGTGAGACCCATGGACTCCAGTGTCTTTGGCTGTTCTCTGCAGTTTTCACTCCGAGCATTCTGCCACCTTTTGCTGACTGGCTATTTATTTGCTCCCACCCACTTCTTCCCTTCTTTTTCTTAATCTAGTTCAGTGGTTCTTGACCACCATTTTGGGACACATTACTGTATCGCCATGCAGCACTGTGTTGCAGAGCGCTAAGGAGATGGCTGGATTTGGTCTGAGGAGTTAGTATGTCCTGCAGGGTCACAAAATGCTGTCAGACATGTCATGACCTGCAAAAGGTTGAGAACCACTGGTCTAGTTACTTGACTGCTAACAACCCTTAAATAGCGAGACACAACTCAGAATTAATACACTTTTTCCACCTAAGTTCCAAAGGTGTAGCTGTGTTAGTCTAGTTCTGCAAAACAAGCAAGGAATCCTGTGGCACTTAAAGACTAACAAGTTTATTTATCACATGAGCTTTCTTGGGATTTTCTCCCATGAAAGCTCGTGCGATAAATAAATCTGTTAGTCTTTAAGTGCCACAGGACTCCTTGCTTGTTTTTCCAGCTAATGCATTGATCCATCTTTTTATGTTCCATCCCTTTCCCCTACCCTTTCCCTTATTTTAGTTCATAGCAGTAGCAAGATAGTAAATAAATATCATGAGTCTGATTACATTCTGATGTGGAGTTTCATACTGATTTAACTACATTAGCGTCAATGGAGTTTCACTTGCTTTACAGATCAGGATTAGACCACGTGATCCCAGTTTTGCTGGCCTTCTGCGAATCTCACCCTACACCTCTTCGTGTGGGAACTGATATGCTATTTAAAACTCTTAATATTTCCTTTTGCTTGCTATTTAAGCTGTGTATTTTAAAAGAAAAGTAGCCTATTATTGATTAGGTGGCCTTAGAAAAGCATCTGTAAATCATTGTTCGAAATAAGCCTGCAGCTGGAAAGGTTAGAGACAAGGTAATACCTTGGCAAGCAAAGCATGGCTCCTGTGTGCTTGATTTCTGAATCTCAGCTCTTAGAGCTGTAATATGTTCCATTTGTCTGTTCTGTGTCTAATTTTTTTCCAGTATCTGATCCAAAAAGGAAGTCTTTAGTCCTTGCTGTAAATTTCCTCCCATGAGAAATTGTTTCATCTGTCTAAGAATCTGTCTACTGATTCAAACCATAATAGCATTGTAGCAACTAAAATCCACAACTAGAGACTTGCACATGTTAGTTTATCTACTTATTTCATCTCAGTAGTTTAGTCATTCATCCATTGTTTTTCCAGGCATAATAGATGCTGCCCTGGTATGATTTTTCCATTGAAAGAGACAGTGTTCTAGCTTTACCCATTTCCATCAAGGTACAAACGTGCCTTACAGTAAAATGAACAGAAGTTTGCGCTTGGTTTAAATGTTGCATATGAGAGCTTCCTAATCAGAAGTCACTCTGCGACTGAGTATATGAGCTCTCATTTCTCAGCTTTTACTTGTGCATCTCCCCTGCAAAAAACTTTAAAATTATAGCCATATAAAATCAGAACCTGCTTCACTGACTGCCATGAGTCTTGCCTAATGTTCACAAACTAAGAAAGCTTTGAGACTGTTCTTTTATTTATTTCTAGATTGTAACACAGAACTCTCATCATCCTGCCCTGGAGGCAGAGCACTGGAGATATTCCACCTCAGTGTGATACCACACAGCAGTATGTCCTTGTAAGGGGAGCAGGATAGTTTGTGTTGCTAGCAAGCGCTAGAACAGTGGTTCCCAAACTGTGGGCCACGGGCCTCTTCCAGGGGGTCTGCGGTGCTGCTCCCCCCGGGGCCAGAACCCAGCTGTGGTCTCGATGCTCCCGCCAGGGCTGGAACCCAGCAGGGGTGGGGGCCACAGAGGGCTGGATGCTGCCCCTGCTCGCCCACTGCTGAAGCCAGCAGCAGCGCAGCTTCCCTTCCCTGCAGGGGATGGCTGGGATCCATGGCCATGGCAGCCCTAGCTGTTCGGCAGGGGAATGGGGCCACAGGTAGCTCCCAGGCAGGGACAGTGATCCATTGCCACATGCTGCAGCCGCCACAGCCCCGTTCTCTTGCTGGGAGTGGGGGCTGCCGTGGCCATGGCCCCCTGCTTGGGAGCTGCCTGCAGTCCCATTCCCTGCTGGGGAGCAGGGTACCCCCTGAGCAGGGGGCCATGGCTGTGGCAGCCCCCACTCCCAGCAGGAGAATGGGGCCAGCAATGACTCACTGTCCCTGCCCGGGAATTACCTGCAGCCTCATTCACCTGCCAGATAGCAGGGGCTGCCGCAGCCATGGCCCTCTGCTGGGGGGGGGACTCCACTCCCCAGCAGGAGAGTGTTGTGGGCCACTTTCTGACCCCCCGCGGGCCAGATTCTGGTGCAGTACGCTGCCGCTCCACTGCAGTGCGCAAGGGTCCCTGAAAGTTTTTATTTCTTCCTCAGGGGTCCCCAGCCTTACAAAGGTTGGGAACCTCTTCTCTAGAAATCCACAACTCCACCTCCGTTTGCATGCCATTAGGGAAGAGATGGATTTTGGGGGAAGTAGTTAGTGAACAGTTCTGCTAGGAAGAGCTGTGCATCTTTATATGAAGTCCCTAGGAGAACTGTGCATCTTCATATGCTCCCTTGATTCATATCTCATTTCCTCTAAACCTAATATACTGTAGTTCTATTTTAAGACTCTTTTTGAAGTACCTTCTCTAAACTTTAAATTATTGTTCAAGTTTCCAGTGATATCAGCAGGGCCACACTAAGCCTCTGTTTTGAGAGAGGATGTTACACCCTTTATTGAACTCTGTTGTGAACAGTTTCTACTAGTAGCATAAAAACATCTGCTTTTATAATCCATTATCCAGGGTGTCATGATGTGTATCCCCCTTTGTGCCCTTTGAATCTGTTTCAACACCCAGCTACAGGGCATAGTCTTTTAGGTGAAGCTGTAAAGCTAACAAATCTATGCTGGAGTATCCAAATCAATCCCCAGTGCGGACCAAGATGGTCACTGGCCAGTGGTGGAGTGAAAAGGGCTTAGGGGACCTGGCAGGAAGATAGGGACAGCAGGACAGTATGGGGAAACCTTGGACAACAGTGCCTGACTCCTGCTCCCAATGGGAGGAATCCACTAACCAGGAGGTCCTAGTGCCTGGCTCTGCCCCAGGTTCTCAGGAGCTCCAGATCTCTTCTGACCATCTCTTAATTTAAAGATGTTTGATATATTAATTAGGAGACCCCTAGTAAAATTACAAGCTAATCTGCTGGGAAATGATTTTGTTGGGTGGATAATGTAGTATCAGACTACATGAGTCTTCCCTTGTAAATGGTACGGATACTAGTACGTATCAAAGGAAACTCATGTGAATGATCTCTGTGACTTCAGCAGGAAAATATATGATTGGCTGGGGTGGCCCCACCTCTTTCCTTGCCTCCTGCCCGCTGTGCTAGGAAGGCAAAAGTTCTTACACTCCGTGCAGCCTGGTTCTCTCAGCTGCCCAGGACACTAGCTGCATGCCATGCCTTTGGACAGTGTGAGGCTTACAATAGCCTTCTTAGCAAAACAAAAGAGGAATCTTCTCCAATCAAGTCTCAAGTTTCAATTTCACAGCCTAGCTGGGAAAAAAAGCACTTTAAAAACTAACAATTTTAGTTAGTTTTAGTCTTCAAATGCCACAGGACTCTTCTTTGTTTGGCTGAATCCGACTAACACATTCAAAACCAGGGATAACACTTGCCTGTCTTAGAGTATTGTGTAGCTTATTTCTAGACCCCTGCACGGATGCTAATAAGTGGATCCGTATCTGACCTGCATCCGCAAGAAATGGTCCGTGGATATCCGTGTTGTATCGGTGGATGTGGATATCTGTGGATATCTGCATATTTGCAGAGCTCTAGCTCTGTGCAGATAAAAATATGTGGATCCGTATCCAATCTGCATCCACAAGAAATGGGCCGCAGATATCTGTGTTGTATCCACGGATGCGGATATAAGGTGGATATCTGCGGATCTGCAGGGGTCTACTTCTTTCATTGTTTTTGCTTAGGTGCCTTGATGGAAAGTACTTCAGAAGTGCTAAGTGTTTCATTTATTTGCTCTCCTCCTAGATCACAGGAGACTGGGATTTTTATGGGACTCCTCTTCCCTTTGATGCTATCTGTACCCCTCCCTCCTCCTGCCCAAATTTACTGTCTTTGAACAAAGCATCCTGATGGTGAGGTCTATTTAATGTAACTCCCCAACACTTGGGTCTGTCACTGCCCCTGTCAACCAGGGAGGGAGGAGCAGGCTAATGAGTGAGTTATCCTACAGCAGCCCCAATCCCACGCTGACCCAGTTCCTGCCTTTGGAAGGCACATAGGTGGCTACCTCTCATGCTGGGAGGGGACTGGGGAGAACAGGTATGGGTGAGGGGAGGAGAGGAGAGGAGAAACTCAGCCAGAGACCCATGAAGCAACTATGGTTAGTGGTAGGCAGGGCCGTAACTACAGTGGGGTGAATGGGGCTTTGCCCCAGGTGTGCTGGAGTGGCTCCATTAAGCCGGTCTCGTAAAGGGCATATTTTTTACCACTGGCCCCAAGCACCACTATTTGCAAGGGGAGCTGAAACAGAGTGTTACAGTTCTGGTGGTAGGGGAAGAGGCCTGGGGGTAGGGGACAGCTTCAAAATCCACCCATGCTCTGGATCCTGGTACGATGCTGATGTTGGATCATCCTGAGCCATTGGGACCTTCTGTTTGATTGGGCTGTAGCATGGTATAGAAAGTCTGTGCTTGGGAAGGGTGAGACAAGAAATGGGGTCACTAAAAAGAAAATAATAGTTAAATGAAATAAGATAAAACCAGATTTTTTTTTTAAATCGTGAAAGCTGCAACTGATGTGTGCATAACAGGATGTAGCTTGGCATCAACAATATAGTTCTGTATTATAGTATTGGTATTAATCCATGAATCCATGGTTGTGATGCTGCACTTCTGTTGCCCCCCCCATCACCACATATCTATCATTACTACATCTCATGGCCTTTTGAAATAATGTGTAAGGATAAAAATAGTGGGTGCCTGAACACTGCAGATACAAGATCCAATTTAAAAATATTTATGCTAATTTATGCTAATCTTGAAACTGTTTTTCAGTACAAAGTTGTGTCATCCAAATATATATGTATAATTTATTCCAATGGTAAATAGACATTTCAAAGCCAGTTCAGTCCTTTATCCTCAGAACATTTGACATGAACAGCAAATATGCATATTAATTGATGTGCATAAAGAAGGGGTTGAAATATGTGCACACACGTGCATGTGCATGTGTGTCTGCACACACATGCACCCACACCCAGTTACTCACCACTCTAGCGAGTGGCAGAAAAGTGCCAGGCACATAACTAAAGAGCACCCACTGCTTTGCAGTTAACAATTACATAAACAGCGTGTGAGGTCTATTAACCTTTTGTAACCATGTCATGTATTGGGGACTGAGAGTGGAAGACTGGTCTCTTATCGCATTAGTGTCATACCTTTGATACGGATGGTAGCCCACAACTACTTCTGAAGCTATCTTTGGCCTTGGGGAATTCCATGGATGAATTCAGCCTTGTGTGGCTGCCTTACTAATAAAAGCCAATCTGGTAGTTACTGGCATACATGCGTAGGAATTAGTCACAAAAATAAAGTGTCTTTTGGACAGTGTGTGTGTGTGAGAGAGGCATATATAGTAGAGGTATGAAATTTACTATTTGATTGATTAGTGTGTAATGTGTTGCATTGGACGCACTATGAGCCACCTGAAACCAATAATTTTTCTTGGCAGGTGCCTGACCTATTAAACTACCCAATGTATCTTATGGCACTGGCATCCTCTAATTATTTGAGTAACCCGGGGGTTGGCAACCCTTGGCACCTGTGCCAAAAATGGCATGCAAGCTGAGCCTGAGTGGCACGCAGCTCCACTTGGGCTCCTTTGCTGGCCTTGCTCCCTCCAGTGCTGTGCACATGGGTGGCAAAAGCCACAAGCTGCATTTCCAGGTCCTTATTGGCCATGCTTCCTCGCTGGAGAGTGCAAGCAGCAGGAATAAAGAAGCTATGGTATGTGAGGCTCCTGAACCCTGTTGGCCCTGCCCGCTGCTGGTCAGGGGTGGAGTGGAGCGTGGTGGGTTGGCCCACCCACTTCTGGCTCCAATCCCGAAGCCGGAAGCTGTCCACCGGCAGGGGGTGAGAGTGGACCACAGCCGGGACCTGGAGGCTGACCGCTGGCAGGGGTGGGAACTGCCCCTGGCCCAGCCTGAGGATGCGGTGGGCGGGGCTGGCACAGGGGCTGGCAAAGGTTACTGACCCCGGTGTAACCAATAGTAAGCACCTCTTTCGAAAGTAGGTGCCAATTGCTAGATATTTAAAAATGCCCTCCAAATGCCCACTTCCCTGCTAAATACGAGGCTTTGTATGATTTACTATACTAAAACAGTGCCATGGCTTTTAAAGATGGGAAAAGTCCAAGACCAATCCAAAATCTTTTGGAGTGTCAGAGCATGTAACACAAAGATTCTTATTTTGAAAATCTAGAGGGAACAAAATCTTCATTAGTGAGTACAAAGGTCTGATAAAATCCACATGCATTTGGCCTGTTTCTGTATTTTCTTAGACAAAAGGGAAAACCATCCCCACAATAGAAGTTGTGCACATGAATATCTTATAGACAGAATTGGACCTACAGCATACAGTCTAAGCATACTACATGGAAGTGAAATAGATACTTTTGATTAGTGTATTCTATTCAGAGCCTTGCATACATATTTGAGTGTGTGTGTATGTATGTAATGTATATAAATATAGTAGAACTAGGGATTAGAGGGGACCTCCTACCTGAACCCTTCAGTAAATTGAAATAATCCTCTTTCAATACTGTGCCAGGCACTTTTTTTTTTTTGATGGAGAATCAGAAGATTTTATTTTTCAGAAAAAATCTTATGGAAAGATTAGTGGAGCTACAGCTGGTCATTTAAATTAGCCACAGGTTGCTTGATGCTGTTGAATAATTAATCTGCAAATTGTGGAGAAAAATTTAATTCTTCCTTTTGGGTCCCCTGAAAATTGTTCTGGAGCTGACACGAATTATGATCCAATAATAAGGTGACTGTAGTCATGTACAAGTTTATGTTCCTGTGCATCACTTTCTCTAATGTTCACTTTTGGTCCTTTTGTAATGGACTTCATCTCTTGTTAGAAAAGAGAATATGCATGGAAATAATACTGTGAACCAATAGATTCACCAATAGGTCATGTGATAGACTGCTGCTTTGGGAACATATAATGTACCATTATCTCACCTGATACACAGTGAATCTTTGATACAAGCTGTAGCTAGTCTCAAGAACTACTGTTTTTAATTCATACCAAAAAAGATGGGTTCTGACCCTCCAGGGATAAAAGGAGGGTGGGCAGCATGCTGTTACGCACAGGGCTTGCTCCCTCCCTGAGTTGTAGAAAAATGGCCTTAGCTTTCTAATACAGAGGTATAGTCATTGCCAGCTCCTCACTTATTATTACCCCAGTCAAGGCTACCTTCAAATAGGACACTGAAGTGGGAGCAAGTTAAGCATTTTGCCCACTGACAGTAAGTATTGAGTGGAAGTTATGTGTACTGGGATGAAGGTCCTGGGGGTCAGGTGTACGTAACTTGAGTGTGGAGGTTAGAGAGAGAATCTCTAGTCATTTTACTGGGCTCCTGAATTTTTTTCACTGAAATCCTAATATAGATCTTACATTATAACTTTTGTTTGCAGTCCAGAAACATGAGTGCCAGTAATCACAGCATTCCAGAATTGAAAAGTAGAGCAGTAACAATACAGTTAAGGGAACACTGTCATCCTCAATGCATATTGGTGCATGTCTGTACACTCTCATCCAAGTCAGTCGAACTTGCCTTCTCATCTACTTACAATTTACCTAAACTGTTCTGGGTTATTTTCTCTCCTGGGAGTCAGGGCTGCAGTCCCATTACCCTCTCATCTTCCACACTTGTAATTCAACAGCTTGTTTCTGCTCACATGGCAGATTCATGTGGATTTGATGGGATAAGGTGAAGTTCATAGTTTCCTGTATGAGGGTAAATTTTGGAGCCTTTTTCATTTGAATTCTTCTTCCTCCACAGGGATTGATTAGACCCCCATGATTTTTATTTTCTGAGGTATGTCTAGAGTTATAAATGAGTACCTGGAAGAACAAATCAAGACATAGTGCTATATTTCTAAAGGAATACTCTTTTTAGCTAGGCCAGCTTCCTCTTTTCTTCCTAAAACTTCAGCTCTGATGTCCTGATGTTTGAGATTTGTGTTGTGGGAAGGTACTTTTCACACTACTATAAAATCTGAAATGAATCAAAGTACTGCTTTAAAAGTTTCAGACACACAACACTAAGTCAAATACCAGATAAGGTCACTCAGATTGATAAAGTGCACTGATATATCTTGTCAGATGTCCTCACAGCACACAAAATTAAGAAGTAAGCAGCTTGAGGGTTTTTAATGTTTTGTTGTTTCTTGTTTGGACTCTGCTAGTACCTGTGACCCCCCATACACAGGTCAGAACCCTGTTATGCTTGGAACTATACTAATTCAGAACAAAAAGGTGGTTCCCTGCCGCTAAGAGCTTGCAATTTTTTATAGTCATCTTCAGATTTTCATGTGGTATCAATAATAGGAAGTGCTTGGGTCATGGTACTAAATATAGTTCTTATATTATAAGTTGGTTTGTGACTTGAAAAATAAAAGTATAGACACTTTTTGCAAAATTTCTGCCTTATGCACATACTTTCAAACTATCTACACAGTTCGTCAGCGTGTTTCAAATTAAAAAAGAGAAAATTAAAAATCCTAAGTTTTATCCCCTCTTGTTGACCATGTCAAATTTCTGCACTTTGATTCCTAAGGCTAGACCCATATGTTGTTTACACCATGTTAGATCAGAGCACCTTGTTGGATCTACATCACTGGCTCACAATCTGTTTTTATTTTCATTGTCTCAGATTGTTAGTGAAGTGCACAGAAAATTGGAAAAAAAAAAGACTAAAAATCCATATCCCCATTTCATAGAATTTTATCTTTGAAGCTTTTTAATATAAAGGCTTTTATGATGTCAATTACTAAATGTTAGTGTCCAGAGGCCCCTTTTTCTAGGTGCCATTCAAATATAAGTAGATCCCTTACCTGTATATGTATGTATTTTTTTTTTCTTACAGCATAGGTGGAGAAGTTGCAAGAGGAAATGAAGGAAGCTATGTGGGGAAACATTTCCGCATCGGATTTATGACAATGCCTGCTCCTCAGGATAGGCTACCACATCCTTGCGCTAGTGGCTTTACCGTGAGATCCCAGTCACTTCATTCAGTCGGGGGTACTGATGACGAAAGCAGTAGCTGCTCTCGTAAACAACCTCCACCAAAACCTAAACGAGATCCCAACACTAAACTGAGCACTTCATCTGAAACAGTCAACTCTGGAACAAGTAAGAGTGGGAAACTACCGGACAGGACTGAAGGTAAACACTACAATTATTTGGAACATGGTGTTAGAAAGAAACCCAATATTAAGGTCAACATATTAATAATGTACTCCTGAACCACAGCAAATGCTTTACCTGTAGTGCATGTATCCATGCCAGTACTGTTTTCCTAGATAAAGTTACATTACAAGAGTACTTAAAAAAGGAATGGCTTTGAGAACTGTAGCAGTAAAATATTGCCCCAAAATAAAAATAGTTCCAGATGTGATTTTATTGCCCAGAAGCAATGTAGTTTTCGTTAGAAATGTTAGCTTCATGGACTTGGAGGGGATCTTGTCTTCTCCTGATCTTCCCTCTTTAGGACAAAACTGGTCCCTCTCTCACCACGGTAATGCCTCAGAAAAAGTGAAAAGGAGGTGAGGAATGAGGTCTTTCCTTCAGCACCATGAACTGTTTATGAGGGAACAAATGATTAGGATCTTTCCTTCCTCCCCCCTGCGCTGGAATTGTCTTTAATGGAGCAGAAGGACCAGCTATGCTCCCTTCTGGAAGACATCCAGTTGGCTCTGCTTCATAGTGTGAGCTGTAAAAGGGAATTCTTAGGGCCAGAATGGCTCAGGTTATTTTTGGTCACTGCTGGTCTACTGTCACTTACCATATTACACATCCATTCTGCCACTTGGTGTGGTATATTGCTTTTCATTTGTGCTGGGCTGTAGTCAGAAATTCTTGTTGGCTTTGTTCTTGCTATAACTCAAACCAATCAGATTTTTAAAAGGCAATGAAAAAATCTCAGATATCCTACTCAACTGGCTATTTATAAACCAAGATGAAATTATATCATAGATTTATATCTCACATATGTTAGTAGGGATAAACATCTGAAAGATGGAATTTATCATGCATATTTCATTAATTCTCTATCCACAGATCCAGCTCCAGCTCTTAACACTCCAAACTTAAGCTTTCAACTGCAGCCATTTAAAAAAAAAAACTAAGCTGTTTTTCATTATTTTCCTTCATTTCCTTCAGAATTTATCCTTCCAATATTTCACTGGGCCCAGACCAGACAATTGGTCTAATATGACTAGAAGGTTTGATATCTAGTGACCTTTCCTTTGTGTGTGTGTGTGTGTGTGTGTGTGTGTGTGTGTGTGTGTGTGTGT
>ML682006.1:17931739-18083262 GCA_007922195.1 Podocnemis expansa | reverse complement strand
GTGTGTGTGTGTGTGTGTGTGTGTGTGTGTGTGTGTGTGTGTGTGTGAAGCTGCTGTTTGATACCAATTGAAAGCATTTAGGAAGTGCAAAAACTGGGGACTGCTGTACCCTTGCAATAGCTGGAAGTGATTTACTGCATTTTACAATCCATAATCTGCCAATCATATGCACAATGTCATCTAAAGAGATGTGGAAGCCTCATTTGATGGACTGAAATTATTTTGGAAGCTTGGCCTGCACATTATGAACAAACTAAACTAATGGCAGCTGTGACATCAGCTATGGCATCAGCAGGTGGAAGACGAGTGGGTATAAATGATTAGTGGTATCTTCCTTCTGGTGGATGAATTCTCCATGCCTATGTTCTATCTTGCATGTTCCTGGCCAACCCCAAGGTGAGCTGACAGAGAGCATCTTCTGAGCTAAGCCGATTAAATGAGCTAAATTTACTGTCCCTCAGATGGAGTTTATTCTCTGCAAATCTTAAGGTTTTTTTCCCAGCTGTATGCAGGAGTGGCCTGTCATCTTTGCCAACTGCTCAGGCTGCCAGTTGATTGCCCTACATGAGAAGACACCAAGACCAGAGTGTGTCAGTTTCTCTGCAGCAGAATCCTCCTTGCAATGACTAAACTCAGTGAGCCAAGCTGAGTCCTAGTGTAAATGAGCAGTCAGCAGAGTTGCACCCACTTATACAAAGGCTAAATGTGGCCACATGCTTTGCTGTACCCAAGACCAAGATGCAAAAAAGAGCAGGTGCCTTTCTCAAAAGTGTCTAAATGACTTAGGCCACTAAGCCTCTGTGTGAATTTCAGTGTGGTTGAGATGCCTAAATCATGTTGGCAATGTCCACACATACATGGTTAAATCAATTTAACTTGTATCAATTTAATAAAATTGAAATAAAAATCATGAAATTGATTTAAGTTAAATTGATTGAACAGGTCCCCACTAGGAAACCAAATCAAACTAGCATGCCCATGGACAGGACTTTCTAGTTCGATTTAGGAGAGGGGCACCATGGAAGGTGTGGCAAGGTGGCCCCCTAGAGGGCCATGCCCCCACCCAACATATAGAAAAGGGACAGCACCCTGAGAAGGAGAAGGGCAAAAGTGTTAAATCGAAATAACAGTTAAATCGAAATAACACATCCACAGAGCGTTATTTTGAAATAACAGTTTTGATTTAACCATCATTTCGGTAAAATACTAGGTTTTATTATATCGAAAGGATTTTCCTTATTATGAGATAAGAGGGCTCCTTATTTAGATTATCAGGAAAAGTAGTGTGGACCTGCAATCTTTTAAATCAAAATAATCAGCGTTATTTCAATTAAAAGACTGTGTGTGGACATACCCTTAGATGCTTTTGAAAATGTTCCCCAGAAACTCAGCTGAGAGACAAGGGATCCTTTCTCTTGTTGAACCAGTAGTCCTACTAAGCGTGTCCTCGCAAACAGCAGAGTCAATAGATATCTCTAGACCAGTAGTTCCCAATATTTTCTCTGCCGTGGCTCACCTTGCTACCTTTAATTAATTGGAGGCACACCACCATATAGTTTCCAAATGAACTCATGAATATTCATGAGCCAATGAGCCAATCCAGAGCTCTTTGAGTATGTTTTCAAAAAATTTTGTGGCACACCTGCTCAGGCCTGACAGCACACCTGTGTACCACAGCACACTGGTTGGGAAACACTGGTCTAGACAACATGGCAAACTAAAGTACCAAGGCATAGAACAGACTAGTTTTGTAAAATATTTTGCAAATATGATAAGGATAAGGCAAATAGCAGGACAAAAATAGTTAATAGCACAGGGAGAACATCTGTATTGGAGTTGGGCTACAGTTACAATAACTCAGTTCAGTTACTGTAAACAAAAAAACCCAGCTGTTTTTAGTTAGCCTCTTGCAGATCCTTAAATCAGTATGAATTGCAGTCAGTTTGCAGGTAGCAAAGAGAATATAGTGATATTAGTGAATTTACAGTAGAACAGCAAATGGACTTAGTTTCATCTCCCAGGTGACAGTGAAAATACATGTTGTTCTCAAACTTAACTGCTTTATTCTTTTGTCACCCTGTAGATTCTTTTCCATACTCTCTTACTGTGAATGTGATTAGAAGGCATTCTTTTCATTAGCACTCCAACTCATTACCCTACTGTGCAGCATCAGTTTTAGGCATACCCTGCTAAAATACAATAGCAGATTAGTTATTAAAAACACCAACAAACAAGCATGCACGTTTTGTAAATGCACTGTTTTGAGCATGCTTCAGTAGGTTCATTTACACATGCTTCATGTAATTCATCTAGTGATATTTGTTCATCATTTCATATCCCGGTTGTATAATCTATATAAGACCTCCAGGTTATTGCCCAGCTGCAGTATTTTTATCTCCTATCCCTTCAGTCCTACTTCAGTTAATGCATATTATGTAGAATGATGTAGTTTATGGATGTACCATCTTCTGAAGACATTGGAATGCACCCTCCTGTTGGTAACACTGGAATAAATCAGGAGTAATTCCATCCATTCCACAGAAATTGTTCAAGATTTACACAGCATAACACATTCTGGCCCTTCATATAGGGGCATAGCATCAATATTGCAAGATGTTTTTTCTCTAAATCATTGTGCAGCAATGTCTGTTGGCAGAGGGGATCTTAAACATCTACTTATTTATCTGCTGGCAGTTGAGCCTAGTCCATCATTTCCTTTTCTGGAAAAAGCTGTGACTTCAGACTGACATTTGCTTTTACCCAGATGGGATTTTTTCACCCTGCCTTTGAAAGTATTAGGCTACCTGAAAACAAGAGTTCCCAGTGCCACTAGGTACAGCAAAAAGGCTTGACTGCATAAATGTCCCATTTGTTCCCCATATATTGACTTTTTTTCCTTTTGGCATTTTCTTGCTCACTGTTTTATCTCAGCTTTCTGGGGGAAAAAAAGTGGATCAGTTACTCAGGCTTGAAGGGATCTCGGATGTGCAAATCAAATTCAGAGCCACAGGGTCTGTAATTCAGAGGGAAATTGGCTATAATTTTATGAGAGTCTTTTTGTAGAGTCTTCATTGTGTGAAAGGTTAATTAATGCAGCTCAATATGCCAAGGAAATGCACAGAGAAGCAGAGGGCTGGTGTGGTTGAAAAGGGAAAAATACCTGGAAGTCTGATGCTCTTTGACCTTTGGTATTGGGAAGTGTCCCTTTCAGTACAGAAAGCTCTATGGTCCAACCTGGCAGTAGCATATCTGGAGACCATGGTGTTTATCCATTCCTTGATATGTTGATGCCATATTGAAGAAATTGTTTGATTAAAATGCAGACTCAAACTTACTACCAAGGGCAGAATTCTGCTAGCTTTTATAGTGGTGTGAATTCTGGGTTATTGTCTCCTTTGGAGTCAATCGGTTTACACCAGAGTAAATGAATATGGCTTTAAGGAGCTGAAAGGAATTAGGTAGAATACGGTTTTAAGGAGCTGAAAGGAATTAGAACCAAAATCTGGGATGTAAACATTCTTGAAAAAGCATCCATAAATGTTAATCCTTAAAGCTTCTGTGGCTATGGAAGGTGCAGCTAGTCAACTTGTGGCAGCCCATGGCAGTGACTTTCTGAACCCAATTTGACAGATTCTGGTTTATGGGGCTTGCATTACCATCCTAACAGCTTTGTAGGCAGCACTTTGTAGTCACAGCTCAGGGTTGGTCCTGGGGCTCAGAAACCCATCACTGTGCTTCAGAGCTCAAGCTCCTGTCCAAGCCACATCATCTCCATGGCTGTTTTTAGTGTTGTAGAACAAACCTGATTCTATTGACCCGGGCTTGGAGGCCTACGGCCCTGGGCTTCAGAAACATGCTGTAAATAACATCAGTGTATTATTTTCTGAGATGGTCTTTTAGTCTCCTCACTTGACTGTGCTTGAGCTGTACTTTAATCACCTACACAAGGTTTTGTAAGAGAGGCAACATGGATTATTTAGAAGAAGGGGAGCAGAAATAGATATGCAGCAGCTTCAAATTTTTGTCAAGACCACTAGCTGCTAGAAGGTCCCTTATAATGAGGGACTCTTTTATGCCTTCCTCTCTGTACTTTTGTCTTATCAGCTTGTTTTCAGAAAATGAAAGCAAGTCTGTGTTAAAAAAACAAAAACACACCTCCTCAGCGATAGTACTCTGAGAACCAGCTTTGGCGGATGACAAATGGACGCTCCCTGCTGTTCAAACCGAGCCAAAGAGGATGATTATGTTGTCAGGTCATCTGCCCAGAGCCCACCTTGAGTGTATGTTTTATTGATGTTAACAGAGCAAGAACATTTTCTAGAGCAAGTTCCTCAGAGAAGAAAACACAGCTGTTCAATGCAGCGAGAGTTCAATAAATGTTCTGTCTTTTTAAAAGTTTTATTTATTTATTTATTTGCTATTTGTGTTAGTGTAGCGCCTAACCTAAAAACTCCAAATGAGATTTGGGCCCATTGTGCTAGTCATGGAATAAACACAAAATAAGGCACTGCCCCTGCTCCAGAGAGCTTGCAATCTAATTGGACAAACGGTTGAAGGGAAAAAAGGCACAAAAATGATTTGAAAGGTTGCACAGGAGGTTAGTGACAGAGCTGGAAATTTAACTCCTATCTCCTTAGGGCCAGTCCCAGTGTACTGTCCTTTGGACATGCTGATTTCTCAATACTGCCTCACCAAGAATACTCATCAAACTTCCTCTACTGCAAAATGAAATTGGAGGCACATAGACCCTGATCCAGCAATGCATTTAACGTCACATGTAATTTTAAACAGGAGAGCCATCCCCCTGAAATCCATAGGGCTACTCAGACTGCTTAAGCTTACAGATGTGTATAGCCCCAAAGCAGAAAATTAACTATATTTTTTATCAAATTTGTGTACATGTTATAGCAGAAGACAGTAAATCCATGCAGCTACTCTCTGATTTCTGGTAATTTCAGCATTTTAATGAAAGACATTTAAAAGCTTTTCACTCTATGAGCCCCTTCTAAGAGACACCCCACAAAATATAGCATGGGTCATTTCTGCTGCTAGACAAATATAATCTTTTTAAAGAGAAGAACTTTAAATTTGTAGTTTGAGCAGCTGGAAATCTTTTCTTTAGGAGGAAGTTGGGCTTTAAAATTACATTTGATATGGTGCATTTTAAACATTAAAAGGTAGGAGTCTAATTGTTTCATGTACTTAATTTCCTTCTTGTAGCGGGCTGAACTGCATAGTACATTGACTATGGGTGGGTCTCAGAATCTGGTAAACAGTTGAGAGAATAGAAAATTGTTTTGTTTTTTTTTTAAAGTCCCTTTTTCCATATGCTGAGCAAATAATGAAAAGAAAAGCCACAATATAATTTCATAGTTCACCTTCTCTTTAAAGAGGGAAATGACTTCAGAGGGATAGGATGACAAGAAGCAAGCCAAATTTCCAAAATTAACTGTGAAAGGCAGATCATTTAGGCATATCTGAAAGCTAGGCATAACCTTTGTACTATAAATATCTCATTTCAAAAGGCTATTTTAAACTTCTTGTTTTTAGAACACGAATGTCTCTGTACCTTTGGTTTGTTAGCAATATTTCTTCATTCACTCATTAGAGGTATTAATAACAGCTGTAGACTTTTATTCCTTGTGAAGTTCCCCCACTGAAGTATTTTAGAATCATGAAAGTTTGAGCTTATTTCTAAAGCTTAGCAACTGATTGCAGTGGCTCCATTTGTCCAGCTATGGCTGGTTTGGGCAGTTTTGACTATACAAAGCAGCACTAAAGACAGGAGATCCACTTCTTGCAGGATCCTCTGAGCAATTGGAACTCCCCAGGTGATGTAGAACCTCCACAGCAACTACTACATCTCCCTACACCCAGCCAAGTTTAGAGTTCCTGCTGAGCTTTCAAAGGCTGCCTATCGGCACTGTATTTTATCCTTATGGTTCAACTAAAGCACAATTCCTTCCTGAGATTCTCCTGGGATGGTGGTGTAGCCCTGAACAACCCCAATAGGGAGTTAATACTTTTAGACACAGCCTTGGCATGGTCACCATATATATTCACTTCTCCCTTTAAAGATAACATTGACAAATTCATCATTTTGGTAAAACGAGGCAAAAATTTTACATTGCTCACTAAGGGAATGTTCACCTCGCACAGAAGGGTGGAATCCTTTGTCCCAGCCAGCTCTTGCTGGGGTTGGAGCTGCTCCACGTCAGACATCACAGGGTGTGACCAGGAGAAAAATTGTTTTGTGCGGTAGAACTCCCTTGATGTGGCTCCATAAGGCAATGGATCTATGCACATCACACACTCAGTGACTTTGTTCTCTGCCTTCACGTGAGCCTCTGTGGAGGTCAGACCTACAGCAAGCGGAAAGCTGGAAAAAATCCTCCAAATGAAATCAAGGACAATGAGATCATGCTGATTCTACTGCATTTTACACATTCCAGATGCTTAATGCGCAATCTTTCACCTCAGAATTGCTTCTTATAATCTAGTTATAACCAGGAACAGTAGCTTTAAAATAGTCTAAAATCATTCTCTTTTTGTAGCAAACTGTAAACATTGTCAGAAAAGCATTCATGGAATCATCTTCTGATAAGAAATGTAATTCCATCAGAATTAAATGCTTCACAAAATCATGTCGATTTTGCCAAAAATTCGTTTTGGATGGAAAAAAAAGGAGGAAACTTCTGTAATGTTGAAATGGTCCATTTTAACATTTTCAGAAGTTAAAATAAAAAATTCTTCCTTTCAAAATGAGTTTTCATCTTGACTTTTTAAAATTTTAACAGTATGTAAAAGTCAAAATAAAAATGAAATATTTTGACTGGGGAAAAATTATTTCAAGCCAAACTTTCATTCACAAAGAATTTCAAAAGTTTGGGGTTTTCTTCCTAATTAGAATGAAAACAAATCTTGAAATTTCAAAATCCTTTATGAAACAAATTTTCTGTTCTCTTCAGTATTCTAGTAAGCAATTTTTTTCTAACCCTCAGTGGGCCCAAATTTCATTTTAATATCACTCAGTGCAAATGATATATCCAGGACACAGTGTGCAGGCCATATTTACAAGTTGGGATGACTATACCCTGGCAAGCAAGTGATTCAGAAAAGGCCCTGAGGGTCACAGTGGACAAGCCACACGTGAGTGTGATGCTGTAGTAAAAAAGAGTAATGTGCTTTTAACAGGCAAGTAGTGAGTAGGAGTAGGAGGTAATGTTTAGTTCTGTATTTAACAGTGGTGAGACTGCCACTACCACATTGTCTAGTTCTCGTGTCCGTGTTTTAAAAAAAGATGTTGGAGAAATTTAAGTGGGTGCAGCAAAGAGCCGCAGAAACAGTTCAAGGGCTGAAGCATGTGAAAATTAAAAATTTCTGTTTCACTTCATTAAAAAAATGATTCAGAGGTGACTTGATTACAGTGTATAAATACCTTTCTTAGCAGAAAATGTTGGGTAAGAAAGGGCTTTTAATTATGCTGGAAACTACTGTAGATGGTCATAACAAGAACCAATGACTGGAAGTTGAAGTCAGACAAATACAAATCAGAAATAAGACACATTGTAACACACTGCAAAGGGAAATGGTGGATTGTCCATCTCTGGATGTCTTCAGATCAAGACTGGATGGTTTCTTGGAAGATATGTTTTAGCCAAACACAAGTTTTTAGGCTCAGTAACGTAGTAACAGCAAAATGTAAAGGCCTGTGCTGTACAGATGCTCAGACTGCAAAGGCTTTAAATTCTATGCATCTATGGAAAAATCAGAGGAACGCAGGGTGTGGCCATCAGGGAGTGCAGTAATCTTAGGGTCGCTATTGATCTAGTCTGTCACCAGTCTTGTGCAAGTGATCCCCTAGTGTGCCAGGCCTAAGGATCCAAGCTGCACTTCCACAGGGCAGGTCTATGGCCTTCAACACTGTGGAGTCAGCAGCAATGATCCCTTGTCTCTGCGCTTGGTTCACTGCAGTGAATCTGGCCAAGTTAACTCCTACCTCAGTGTGATACTGTGCCCCTTCATAACACAATGCTGTCATTAAGTTTTCACAGCGACACTGGCAGCCTTTTCCAGACCAAATTAACCATTTATTAGTCATGCAGAATCTTAAAGTCCTTAGGGTTAGCACAAGAGGCAAAACTTAAAGCATAATCCACTGTGGTCAAACAGCACCCTGATACGCCAGCCAAACTGTGATAGACTCCTGTTTTTGGCTCCCTCTCTCTTTGGGCTCGTCTTTACTGATGGCAGCAAATTTGCCACCATCAGATTGATTTTTCAGGTTGATCGAGTGTGTGAAGACCTGTTCAGCTGATTGGGAAGTTGATCCCTGAACAACACCCTGATAAGTGAAGTAGCACCAAGTCCCTTCCCTCAGCTTGGCACAATGGATGGGCTGGATGTAATGAAGTCGAAGGGAGATATGTAAGTTATTTTAAGTAGCTTGCGTATCTCCCTTCAGCTGCCACCGAAAATGATGGGGAGTGTAGACCTGCCCTTTGTCTCCTTTAGGTTTGAGCTCCTCAGTCCTTCAAGAAAGCTCACTTTCTTATAGTTGCATGACACCTTGTTTTTCCAGCTCATTTCCAAAATCCTTTCAGCTAGGGTTTCCTGCTATGAAATGTTGATTGTTCATTCAACTGGCATCTCTTTGTCTTGCTGGACCCTCTGTAAATGTGCACCGATCTCAGCCAGTTCTTAAATGATCCTATTCATCTCTCCACACCCCTGAAACAGCAAACTAACAATCATACATGTCTCCTGGGTTGTCCCACAAGCAGCATTAGCCCTTTTTAGCATTAGCACCCACTGGTTAGCAGTGCTGTGTACTGAGAAAAACAGGGACATGCCTCAGATTCATAAAAATACCATGGAAAATTCCCACTTTTTGACAGAGGCCTGTGAAGATGAACAAATGCAGGAATGTTTAGAGAAGGTCCCAGCTGGCTTGGGTGCTGAGCATCCACCATTCCCATTAACTTCAGAGAGATTTGTGGGGCCTCAGGACTGGTCAGACTAAGACTTCTAACAGCCTCATATAAAAATCTGCACCAAAGCCCACTGAAGTCCATGAGAGTCTTTTCATTGCTTCGGTGAGCTTTAAATCAGGCCGTTAGTACTTAGAAGTAGAAATAGTAGCAAGGTATCAAGGCAGGTTACTAAAAATGAGTGACCGTTGGCATAGTCATTCATGTTGGAAAGCTTTAATTATTCCATGTTTATAGCAGACAACACTGCAGTAAATGTGTGCATATCACCGACATGTAAGCCATGGTTGCTTTTCGCAGGAGTCAGCGTTCCCAGTAGGCACACTGAATGCTTTCTTTCCCTGATAAATGTCAAGTACTAAGGAAATGCTGCCTGTTCCACTCACAGGGATTGCCAGATAATCCACTTTCATTAACTAAAGAACCTGGGCAGAGCTCCTTGTGTATAGCAATCCCTGCCAAATGTTAGTTTCACATAAATATGCAGACACATTGTCTGCACCTTTCATTACAGTTGCACAGTTTTCTTCATGGCAGAGTTCATGATTCTGCAGCCATGAGGTTTTTTTGCCACAAAGTTCATCTCTTGTTACAGCAGTGTGCTCCAGAATCTAAGCCTAAAAAAACAAACAAACAAAAAAAAAAACCCAGTAATTAAATATAAGCTTGATTTATCATGGGGTCAATTCATCTTGAGACCCTATCTAACTTCATTGCAATTGAATAGGAGAGGACATATACTCCATATAGGTGTGTAGCAGCTTCCTTGCTCCCTGTCTTACCCAGAGGCATCTGCTGCTCTTATCCCCAGTTTGAGTACCTTCTCTTGTAAGTTGTGCTGGGATGGGGTTGGGGCAAGTATCTAAATTGTGATTCTGTTCTACAACTAAAAAAACCTAGCTTAACTTATTTAAACTATGGTAGAGAAGCACTAAAAGAGACTTGGAGAGAAAAGTTACCATGTAGGTATTTATCTTCCACCCTATACAGCAGGGTTGGCTCAGTTGATCTTTCTGTTGATAAGGGCATCTGTAAACAAACGCATTATGGCATCACATTTTATTGTAGAAATTCTGCACATCACTGCTGTAGTTAACTTCAAACCCATACAAAAAATGTTTTCCAGTACACAGCACAATTGATCTTTTTCTTTTCTCAAAGAGAAACAAGGGCTTTCCCACAACTCAGTGGAGATCCTGGGACTTCTGTCTTAGAGCTGATTGGAAAATTCAAAAAATACTGGTCACAATTTGCAGGTTTGTCAAAATTGGAATCTTTTGTGGAAATGGTTAAATTTTGATAAATTCCCTACTGAACACAGCGAGTGTTCCATTAGAAACCTGCCTGGTTTCAAGACAGCTTGCCTGCCCTCTTTCTTGACAGCCCATCTGGTAAGTCCTGGGGCCTTTCTGGGTCTGTGGTTCTCAAGCAGCCTTTCCACACAGATTCCCCAGTACCTGAGAGTCAGCTGGACCAGGAATTTGGAACCACCAAGAAAAATTCCACAGAACATATGTCATTTGAGAAAAGAACTTGTTTAAGTGCTTTCAGAACAAAATATTGCAGGATTTCAATTCCCTTAACACTAAAATAAATGAGAAAGAGAGAAAGTGTGTGTGTGTTTTCAGCTCTTTATTGCAATTAGGATCATAAAGCTTCAAAAATTCGAACATTTTCACGGAACTGAAATTTGGTTTCCTGTCCAGCTGCAGTCTATTTGTATGTAATGTAAAAGCTTTTGTAAACCACCTTGGATGAATTCCAAATGGCAAGGAAAATGCTATGCATCAATTGGCAGAAAGAACCCTATGATTCTGGTGACAATTGGTTAAATGATGGTTGAGATGGGGAGACACAGAGCCCCATGCAACTGGTTAGCAGAGCCAAAATCTTCAACTACCTTTGCATTGTCTAGAGTGGGTTGATGGGAGCTGTTAGCATGTTAAAGCAAACCATCCAAATTTTATCTGTCATCCCAATTGTGTGGACCACACAGCACCATTGGCAGTGAGGGAGAATGAGGGACCCTAATATGAGGGGAAGGGTAAAATGAGGGATACATTGAGCCCTGGGCACGTAGAAGACGGGAATGTGGGCACACACAAAGCTCCTACATAGTAAGGAGGAAAGGAATGAGAGGAAGAAAGGATGGGGGAGAATTGGAGACAGTGGTCTGAGTGACAAAAACATTGGGGTTGAGGAACAGGAAGACAGGCTCTAGCAGGGGAAAAATGGTGAAGGTAGGGAACACCAGAATTAAGTTAAAGCAAAGTAAAGCCACTTTTCTGTTGAATGAGAGCATCCACAAGAGTATACTATGCCTTAAATAGTGAGTATACTATGCCTTAAATAGTGCTCCCACTTTGAGTTTATTTAGAGTAACCATCCAGATTGCCCGTATGTAGACATGCCTTTAGAAGTCTCACAAAGGAAGGCTTCAAGTTCCTAAGGCTTTGGCTGTAGCAGCATGACTGCAGCATTACATCTTCTCCTGTCACCATAGTTAATCCATTCCCCCAAGAGATGGTAGCTAAGTGAGTGGAAGATTCTTCCACCAACCTAGCTGTTATCTTTCTTAGGGGATAGGTCAGCTTTTCTATGTTGCTCAGACTCATAGATTTTTCACAGATCTTGAACATTGTAACTAGTTGACCTAACTTTTTTTAATGTAGATCTGGGCTCAGTCTACTACACTAAAGAGCCTGTATCAGATAATTACGTCAGCCAACCTCTAGTGCAGATGCTGCCTACACTGACAAAAGGGGTTTCAGGATTTCACACTACTGACCAGTGTAGCTAAATTGTAAGTGTGGCCCAGGCATAACTCATTTCAGAAAATTTTACCCTGACACATTTGAATCCATCGTATTACAGCTCTTGGTTTTTAAAAATCTGTTTATGTCTCTGTTTCCTCCCCCTCTCTCAAAAGAAATCCTTTTAATCTTGTTTATGTAGGAAGATGTTGTTGTTGGTATGAATGTGGTCTCAACAGTCAATAAACTCAAGTCTACTTATTCCTAAAGAGGACTAGCATTCTACTTAACCTCCGCCTTTATTACTCCATCTTCCGCGTTTTTGCAGTGAGGAGTAATGGTATCTAATGGATCAAAGCACTAATGTGACAGAATAGTGATGTTAGTTTGCTAGAATCATTTCTCCATAAACAAAACAGTAAAATCATATGCAATAATGCCAGCCTCTCTTACCCCAAAGCTAGGATTCATAAGCTGACTCTCCAAATATGGTCTTCCAGCTGTCAGAGCAATGTATTGCTGCTGAATTTAGTAGTGCATTTGTGACTCTAGAAGGGGTCCTTTAAGTCCACAAGTACTTCTTGGTTGGTTTAACATTAGAAACTGTCTAGATGTTTACTGATGGGTCAGCAGAAGGTACTCAGAAAATTCTTTAATTTTAGAGTTAGCAGTATCAGAGAGACCTACAACAATGAATTAAATGAAAAAATACAGCATAAGTAAAATTCTGAAAGCCTATCACATTAAACTGACTTATGATTTAGGATTTTTAGAGCTATGGGATACCTCGATAAGGTATTAGGACTTTCAGTACAGGAGAGATATTTATTCTGTATAGGAATACAGGTAGAGGCTAGTGTTCTTGTTTTTTTCTTGCAAGTGAACTTGCTAATTCCATTTTTAAAAGGAAAAAACTTGACATAACCCCAAGCCTTTAATGAGATATTTTATTAACTATTTATACAGAAAAATCTACATGTGTCTTGTTTCATTCTTGTTTTAGAAATTCTTAATCTCTCATTTCAAATGAATTTCATTCTGATGTTTCAACTTGTATCAAAGACAGATTACTTCCAGATTTAAACTATTCAAAATGGCTCAAATCATTTGAGGTGCTGAGTCCCTTTAGTTGCCATTGAAGTCTTGCTGCTTCAAAATCTGGCGCTAAATGATTAATTCTAATTCTTTCAAAGATAAGTACTTCAGTACTTATATCAGAGTAAGTGCAAATATAGTTCATCGGTAGAAGTAAACAGCATTGTTGGCCCTCTACTCTAAAATGAGTCCTAAAAATCATAGGGTGAGAAGCAAGGGTCAGATAGTCTAACCCTCTGCCAAGATGTAGGTTTTGTTGTATCTAAATCATCCAAGATAGATGGCTATCCAGTCTCCTTTTGAAAGCTTCCTGTGATGTCTTGATTCATCATTATGTTACTCTAGTCAGGTTTATGCCACTGCAACTCCAGTGCAATTGGCTGTAGTCTTTAAAGATTCTTTCATATTCAGGAGAAGTTCATTCTTAGGTACAACTGCTGCTTCCCCAGGTTTTCATAAACCATAGTGATATTTCAGAAAAGTAGTATTTAAATGTGAAAGTTTCCCGCCCAGAGGGCTTGAAGGAGGACAGCCCTTGTGGGAGGAGGAGGTGCTCACTAAGAGTATAATTGTGGAGCACTTTAGCAGATTTGGGAAAGAGTGAGGCAGAGAATATTTCTGCCTTACATTTTCAACCAAACTTCCACAAGCCCGGGGGGGGGGGGGACAGGCTTGCAGGGTAGAGCTGCACATCTGAGTCCCAGGGCTCTCCATAGAGGGCCCTTCTAGCTGAGCAGCGCCCTAGGGGGGGGCAGGGCCATTGGAGCCAGCGATGGCAGCAGGTGGGGCAGGGCTGTTGCCAGCACCTGGCAGTAGCAAACTGAGCTGGGGCAGAACCACCAGATCCATCCCACCTTCCAGGAACCAGCTGCTAGTGCCGCTGCTTTGGGTGCAACGCTAGGAGACAGAGCAGCCCTGTACCCCTGGGCCCAAGTCCTGGAAGGGTGAAGAGGGCTCTAAATCCCTGTCCAGGGGCCTGTTCTGGAGCTTTGGGGAAGGGATGGGATGCAAATCACTTCCCATTCCACTCCAGTGCAGTATTTATCTGTCAGGCAGAGCAGCTCCCTGGGCTGACGTGCTGGGCTCCAGGCCGCTTTCACGTATGCAGGGCTCAGCATCTCCTGGTCAGCTGCACCCCATGTGGGAGGGGATTGGGGTTTCCTAGGTTGCCAAGCCAGTCAGAGGCAGTGGGGAGGGAAGGAGCTTGCCAGCCGGGCTGCAGATGCACTGAGCGTTCCCAGCAGGCATAAGCGGTCTTAGTGGGTGTGGGGGAGCCAGCTGGGCATTTGCCCAGGGCCTCGTGGTGGGGAGGGTCCCTATGCTGCAGCTGCTTTGTCTCTCAGTGGGCCAGTGACGGGGCCTGGGTGAGGCTGGCAGCAGGGGCTAGGGGTTGGTGGGGGGGCATAAGTGAAGGAAGGGACCCTCCACACAGCTTGGGGGGGCCCTGGAGTCCCTAAGAACGTCCCTCCCACCAGGGATTAGTTCTCCACCTAGCACCAGAAGCACGATACACCCCACTAGGGGTTTATGAAGGAGCAGTGGGAGGATGTGAAGGGTCAAAGTGGGGAGGAGACAGCAAGAGGGAGAGTTGGGCAAAGAGGAAGTAAGGAGGGGAACAAGCAAAGGGCTGATGGTTAGCAGCAGGGGTGATGCATGAAGCAGTCAGGTGTCCCATCCCAACTTTTACATTGTCCCCCCCACACACACACTGTTGACCATTATCTGTTGCCTCTGGTGCAGGGCATCTTTTGAATGGCCATTAATTTCCATCCAGTAGCACTAGCATAACACTGGAAAACTGCGGAGATAAATCTGTCCCAGGTAATCTATTCTAGAATTACAAGATGGTAACAGAAATTCTGTGTCTAAAGACTTTAAATATTTTGATGAATTTATTACATTCTATTTGCAGTGTCAGCCAAACCAAGACCTCACAGTGATGAGTATACAAAGAAGATTCCTCCTCCAAAGCCGAAACGAAATCCAAACACTCAGCTGAGCACCTCTTTTGATGAAACTTATGTCAAAAAGCATGGCCCCATGAAAACAACACTCACTAGGGATGCCTCTTTATCACAGGTCAGCAGTCCTGCCCCAGACACAGAGGAGGAAGAGCCTGTTTATATTGAGATGGTTGGGAATATACTAAGAGACTTCAGAAAAGAAGAGGATGACCAAAGTGAAGCAGTCTATGAGGAGATGAAGTATCCTACATTTGATGACGTAGGGCAAGATTCAAAGTGTTCATGTGAATATGACCATCACACTTGTTCTTCTCAGTGTGCTACTCCCACAGTGCCTGACCTAGAATTCACCAAGTCCTCAGTGCCATCTACTCCCAAGGGCTTGCTTTGTGATATCCCCCCACCATTTCCAAATCTACTTTCTCATAGACCTCCACTACTGGTGTTCCCACCAGCACCAGTGCAGTGTTCCCCAAATTCTGATGAATCTCCTCTAACTCCACTGGAGGTCACAAAGCTTCCTGTATTAGAAAACGTGTCTTACATGAAACAACAAGCTGGAGCATCTCCGTCTTCACTGCCACCTCATACACTGGGCCATCAAAAACTGGAGAAAGACCAGACAGTATCACATGGATCTACCACTCCAGGACACTCCTCCTCACCTCCTCATCCTTCTACCTTATACAGAACACAGTCTCCACATGGCTACCCTAAAAGTCACTCTGCCTCACCCTCTCCTGTCAGTATGGGTAGGTCTCTTACCCCTTTAAGCCTCAAAAGACCTCCACCTTATGACTCTGTACATTCAGGAAGTCTCTCAAGAAGCTCTCCATCAGTGCCTCATTCTACAGCCAGAAATATGTTGCAAGAAGGGGGAAAGATGGTAAATGCCTCGGTTAACACCTATGGGTCTTCATCACAGAGTGGTTCACGTTCTAGAACACCGACCAGTCCTCTAGAGGAATTAACCAGCCTCTTTACCTCAGGACGAAGTTTACTGAGGAAGTCCTCTAGTGGCAGAAGATCTAAAGAACCTGCAGAGAGTAAGTTTTCAATACAGTGTTTAATTGTCTTATCTTCATAATTGTAACTCCCTGTCATGTTTCATTAAATGAGAACTGTGTAAATAACCACATAACTCAACAATATGAATTACATATGTCATATTCCTGCTGGCAAAGGAAAGTTGGTTACTGATGAAAACTGCTTTTGTATTTCATGTTTTTATTTTGTATGTTAAGGTTTCAAAGCTATTTAAACTATATTAGGGAGGTTCACTATGGAGGCATTTAAGGCCTGGTCCTGCAAGGTGTTGAGAGTCTCCATTGGGGTACTGAGTGCTCTCCAGTCCCACTGGAGTGACTCAAACTCACATGGGATTCATACTTCATGTAATCAAGCCCATAAATACTTCAGTTATGTTAGAATATAATAAACATCATAGTTGCTTTCAACAAAAGAACTGCACAACATTGTTTCCTAGCTAAAGATCTCACCCAGCACTCTCATTAGCTTCAGTGGACATTGAACATACTTAGCATCTTGCAGCATTCTGACTTTGAGACCACAAGTTGTGATTCTTAATGGTAGAACCTGGATATTAGCATTTCCCCAAATCCTTCTAAGTCAGTGAACTTGAAGACAGTATTAGGAATTTGGCCCTAAATGTTTATAGATGAACGAAGTAGGGGAGCTTGATTGATTTCTTTGTTTGTGGCTGATATTTTGAACCATGAAAAGCTCAAATTCTTCTATTTGAAAACTGGTGATTTTGAAGAGCACCATTCTGTTTTTGTACTAGCAATGCACTGTGCCTTTTGACAGAGGTGTAACAAAACAGTACCCAATTCTGTGCTGGCTTACATTCTGGTAAGTGACGATGTTTAGGATGTCTTCAGGCTACCGAAGTTTTATAGAGAGATGGAGCAAATCCTAAACTGCTTTATAATCTCTTTATTCCCCAAAATTAGAAGTTTACACCTTTCCTTGAGCCTGATTCTCTTCTCATGTATATTAGTGTAAATCAGGAATTACTTCGTTGAATCCAATGGATATAAATGGGAGTGAGAAGAGAATTACATTCTGTGTATCCCACTGAGCCTAAATCAGTGCAGAAATTAGCCAGAGCCATGTAGGATCAGTTGGCAGCCTGCAAACATAAATGTGTTGTATGAAAGCTTAGTTCCATGATTCAGTAGTTTCGCCACAAATAATTACAGTAATAAATACAGCAGCACCAGATTTGTGTGTGGGATGGAAGCAAATTTTGATCTAGAATGAGAGAAGGTTCTTGTAATAAGGGGCAATTGTAAAGCATGTTACAACAGTTAGCAATAATTAAAATGAAGTGGTAGAGAAATGGTGGAGGAGTAAAGCTGGCAATAAACATCATTGTTTGTTAATAAACAAACACAAATCCAACATCACCCAGGGAATGAGTAAATTGTAAGGTTTTTCCTTGCTGGTGTGCGCAGGCGGACTGCCTTGGAATCCTGAGAAATTCCCCCCCAGTGAATGTGTCAGTTCTAGATGCTGACATTTCAGGATCTGTTTATGCTGCCATGTCACAGACAACCCCAAAAAGAAGCTAATCTATTCCACTTGCTGAAATTGACTGCAGACTATCAGGGAACATTTCAGATATGAGTTTAAAACAGATCTTGTCCTCAAGATCTCTCAAGAAGCAGCTTTTTTATTGGCTGCCCAAGGAGCATTTCCAGGGGAAAACTGCTTGCTATTGACTGTAAGCAATGAGAGGGAAGAGTAATTAAAGAGAAGCCAAATTTAGTTTCTTTCAGGACAAACTGTCCACATTTATGCATTGTAGCTAACAGTGAAAAACTCTGTTGTGCTGCTGTGTAGACGAAGTAAATAGAACACCCGTCTAGTCCTCCTTTCCTTCACCTGGTATTCACAGTGTGATTTAATCTCCTGGGATTACCAGAACTGGGTCTGTGCTCAAACACTGTGTTGCTAGAAACCTCTGTAGGATGACTTGTAACCAAGTAAAGATGAACATTATCTCTCATGTAATTCTATAAAAACGATCCATGATAACACAATTAGAGTAAATTGTGGGGTTTGAAAGTATAATCAGACTGTACTGTCACACTTTGTGGTGTGTAATAACACACAGTGGAAGGCAATGTAGACTAGACTTGTCTTCAGATGTCCTTAAATCTTACTCATACAAATCATGCAGAAAGCCTGAGGCTTTCACACAATTCTGAACTGGGATATAATACTCTGCATTTATTTGAACAACACAAAAGCAAATGCAGTGTATGGCAAGCCAGCTCTGGTACTTCTTAATTTTTTCCAGTTTACTGTAATTTTGTCTTCTGCACAAATTTCTGGAAATGAAAGTGGGTGGGCTGGTGGGGAGAGAAGGTTGTGAAATGCAAAATTTGGCCCTTGGTGACTTGTTTCAAGTTCATGCTAAATGTTAGGTTAGTTGGTTGGTTGGTTTGTTTAATTTGGATTCACACTGAATGTAGTAGTGATGTCCTGTAGCAATCATGGAGCAAAGTTAACTCAGCTACAGGGTTGCCACTCCAGTTGACTTCTGTGGGAAATTTGCATACATATCCAAAGGCAGGGTCAATTCAGTAAGCTTTATTTTGGTTTTTATTTTATTTTCTTTATTATTTTATTTGTAGTTCAGAATATCTCTGGCATAATTCTCTGTTACTCTACAGAGATTTAACATACAGCAAGGTAAAATGCTGTAACATGCTCTACAGTAACTAGCTATGTGGACACTGCTACTTTGCACAAACCCTCAGGATTATTCTTATTAGATAAAATTGAAACATGTATTCTTTTTTCACAAGTAAAGCTCCCATCAAAGGCAATTTCAGGAAACTTGCTGAATCAGGAAAGATTGTATTTGCATCCATTTAGCTCTCTTTGGCATAGGCTTACCTCAAGTTCCATTTTATTTCTGTAGTAATAATTACTTTTCTGGGTAAGATAAGAAAATGGGCACAGATGGTCAAAAATTGGAACTTGTGTTGTGTGGGAAATTCTGATATTTTGACATTGCTTTTCATCCCAAATTGTGAGGAAATGGCAGGATTATGAAGGTTTTTATAGAATAAATATTTCAATTTCAAAAAAGCAAAACATTTCATTTCAAGTAGGCTCGGCATTAAGCTGCATCTGCCTGAGGTGCTTTAGTATAGATCAGGACCATTGCTGGCACTGGGTTTATGGGGCTCAAGCCAAGTGTTCAAAATGATCATATTTGGGTATCTAAAGTGAGGAGTCTAAAGCTATATTTAGACATCTTCTACTTGGAAGTGTCATGAATTTGAGTTTGAGTACCCAGACTTTTCACTGAAACCAACTGGAGCATCAGACATTCAGCACCATTAAAAACCTTTTCAGAGTTTTTATTTAAATATCTCACCAGGGAGACTAAGTGTAGACATCTAGGTTTGAACATTTTGGTCAGTATGGATAAAAATATTGTATCAGCTATTGTCATGGAGTGAATTCTTCAGTCATCCCTAACGCACAACATTCCATGTGATCTAACGATATCTGGAAAGACTGCAGAGTCAGCTTGGGGTCTATCCAGATAAGGAAATTGCAAGAATTATGTTAACCTAAGGTCAGAAACAATTTGTTCCCAAATTCCTGCACCTGAAACTAACCTCACTTACTCATCTGAAGAGGGAGTGATAGCAGTCTCAAGTATTGTGCTAAAATTCTCCTTTCAAGCTAAAATGCCAGAGTCAGAAGGCCTGTAAATTGGAGTTTAACCAGGTTTTGGGAAAGTGAGCAATCAGATTTGAATGAGGGTACTAGCCCACTTTTTCTGGGGAAAATTTCTCACCTTGAAGCCACCAGACATACAAACTCTGGCATCCTGGTCTTTCTATGTAAGGCAGAAATTGGCAGGAATTCATCATACATAGTGAGACCCCAGACTGCCATATGGTTCTAAGAAGAGAATTTTGCATTTAGCTTGATCTGATTAATTTCTGTAAACTGTATTTTCTCATATACTCTGCTGTCCAACAGGGATCCAAACCTTTGCATAGCTCCTTGGAAAGTGGTAAGATGAAAATTCCAACTTTCTTACTATTACTTAGTGAATTAATTCCTTAGCATAGAATAGGTTTGAAGCTTGAAATCAGAATTGGTTCATTTTTAAGGCAATTTTCCTTTCCATGGATGTTATTTGACAGTATATAATGAAATTTTATAAAACTATAATTCAGCAGACACCAAGAAGGATCAGAAAATTTAAATTATCATCTAAATCTTCAGATACTAATCTGACCCTCCAAACCTTCTGAAAATAGTACATCACATATTTCTTCCTTATCTTTCACTTACAGCTGTATACAAATAGCTCCATAGGCCAGAAGTCACAGACCTTGCAAGACCTTATGGAGAAGCTAAGGGGGGGGGGGTGGCATTACAACTACTGTTCATTGCATACAAGGATCTTTCAGTACAAACAGAAACTCACAAACACATCTCTTTAGTGGTCACTGCTGTAGACTACACAACAGATTTCCCATTAGCTTGAACATGTGCATATAAAGATAAAGTTCGTATATATTTGCAGTAGAAAAGACCATTAATAAAAGGAAATAAATAATATGCAAACTGAAAATGAAGGCCCTTGTTGTGGGTTTCAGTACCATTTCACCCATCTAAATCAAATTGGCAGAAATGAATAACTGGAAAAAGCATAAGATAAAACCATATTGCAATTTTAACTATAGTCATGTGTGCATGTGCATCTCACTTCGTATCATCATGGTTGGCTACATATCTATATAATGACAGAAAAGATGTAGATATACAGAAAATGTAAAAATCTGAAGACTTTTTCTAGTTGTACTTCAGCCTACACTAAGGATGTGGATAAGACAGATTTTCACTTCGTATGCTCTAGGCAAATTTAGTGACTCAGTCAATGTAACTGGATACAGTGGTCATGCTTAAATTCTTGCCAATTGCATTAGATAACTGAGTGACACAGGAAAACCAAATAATGTTGCTGCTGTTTGCAGCGCTTCCCTCTAATTCCAGATGGTAACAATATATTATATATTATAGGTGTAAGGTAGGCTTAGAAACTGTGCCTAACAGGTTCGGGGGGGGCATCTAATCTGCATGGGTCCTGTATTAGCATGAACACAAAGAGCACAATTAGGTATTAGTATAATGGGTGCAGGGCATAATGGGTAATGGTATTTGGGGTTAATCTGTCAATATCTGTAATTCTACTGAAGGGAAATATAAAATACTGTCTTTTGTGAATTGCTACTCTCTGTTTGCTCCAAATCTGACTGGGTTAGTTAAAGCATAAAAGCTACTCTTAGTTAAAAAGAGACTTGTAAGAGAGGCCACTGCATGTTTCAGCCTGAAAAAGTTGAATGACAGGGGTGGGGGTTTGCATAGCACCTTCTGGAGCATTGCCTGAGGCATTTTGCCTCCCCCCAGCGGCCCCACTGTCAAATGATAGATCTGGCTAGTCATCTTCTGAAGCCTTTGTTATTTTAATAGAAGTAGCTGTTTGCAGCTACTTGAGGTTTAAGAGCTGAAATCACTAGAGAGAGGCAAACTTTCTCTCTGAGCTGAAATCACTGAAGAGGAGCAGCAGATGGAGGAGCCAGCAGCGAACTAGGCAGTGTGAGTGACTGGTGGGTGGAGCCAGTGACCAGCGGGCAAGGCCAGCAGATGCGGAGAGTGGCAAGTGGCAAGCTGGGTGGCGCAAGTTGCTGGTGGGTGGAGCCAGCGGATGGGGATTGCAACCAGCAGCAAGCTGGGCAGCCCGAGTGACTGGTGGGCAGAGCTGGCGGACAGTGGGTGGAGCCAGCAGACAGGGAGAGCAGCCAGTCGCGAGCTAGGCAGCATGAGTGACTGGTGGGCTGAGCTGACGGACAGTGGGCAGAGCTGGCAGACAGAGAGAGCGGCCAGTAGGGAACTGAGCAGCATGAGTTACTGGTGGGCAGAGCCGGTGGACAGTGGGCGGAGCCAAGGGACAGTGCTAGAAGATGGAGTGAGTGATGAGTGGTTGGTCCTGGCGGACAGCTGGCATGAAAGACACTCCCTACGTACCCTAGGGTGGGTCAGGAGCCTAGTTAGCACTTATTCTCCAGATCAGTGCCAGTTTTGCTAATGGGTTTACATTTGCTGTTATGATATGTGGGATCATGTTGGAAGGTTTTGCGTTAAGTCTTATATGTTCTGTTATGCAACGTGAATTGTTGGGAACTTTGCTCTATACTGATTTTCTAGATCAGTTCTGATCTCTGGTATTTGGCCTTTTACATTACATTTTACTACTATTAAAGTTCTGTTTACTACACTCAGATTCGTGCTTGTGAGTGGGGAAGCCTTACCCCTTTGGGGTGCGCAGGGAACAGTGCAGGATTCCCAGAAATCTGGGTGGGGGCTTGAGCCGGTTGGTGGTGTTACATCATTGGGAAGCCCCTAGATATAGAACCTGGCCCTTGTTCTGCCAGCCCGCCCTGGCAGAAGGGTTACATAGGGATGCTGCCAGATTTTTTTTGTCATATTAACAAGTTATCTTAGGCAAAACAGGCAAGGTTAATCACTGTACTTAATTCTCCCTATCCCCTTTTCACACTTTCCTTAATGCATATACCTGTCTTCCCTTTTGTGTAGAGGTTTCTGTTTTCCCTTTCCTCTTTTTCTTTTGCTCATTCTTTTCTTTTTTGGCTTTGCTGTTTATTTTAATTTGCTTTCTGCCCCCTCTCCCAAATCTTCATCCTTAGACATGCGTTTGTTGTCTTGTCTGTGTTGGTAACTATAAACCAGACTTTCAAAAGAGCAGAGCATCTGCAAGCAGGCCCAGATTTTCATAGGACCTCAGCAGCCAGGTAAGTACCAGAATCACACGGCCAGCTTTCGGAAACAGCTTCAGCATGCTGATAGAGCTTTTCCTAATAGCCAGCCATAAGTGTCACAGTGGGAGTTACTGGGTGTCAAGCACTTTTGAAACCTTGATGGCCCTAGATGGAAGCTGAGCTCTTCTAAAAACCTGGCTCTGAGGTGACAATCTCCTTAATAGTACAACTGCACTACAGCAGTTTTGCACTAATGTAACTCCATTCACTTCTACAAGAGCAATTAAATAGAATGAAATGGCAGGACTGGAAAGGAAAAACAAGGAAGAATTGTATTTCAGCTGCTTATGTGTTTATAAATAAACATGGAGGAGAAAAGCCAGGAACAGGGGGTCAAGAGAAGTGAAACCTTCAGTGGAGTCTCAGAGAGTCAGAAGAATTAGTTGTTTTTTATATGAGTGAAAGAATGTCTTTGTTACAGACAGATACTAAAATAGAAAACACATATGTTGAAATGACATGTTAATTTCTTTAATTGGGACCATGACATAGAAGAGGAGACAAATTCAGCAATTTAGGCTCATGAAAAAATCAGCTCTCTGGGGACTCCTACAGCATATAGAATCATTGAAGAAGACATAATTTCATAAATAATTACTCAGGTTTTTATAATAAACAGCTGCTGCTTTAGCCTGATGAGTATGGACTTATTTATTCCTTGTGTTTGTTCCTCAGCTGCTTGATCTCTAAATACAATTTTTGCTTGCCAACTTAATCAACATTTCCTTTTATGAGTTAAAAAACAATCAAGAAGAAATTAAGTACACAAAGCTATCTTCAATGTTTTGACCAAGATTCCAAATGGTTAAAATTGGCTTTATTCTGAATTGATTACATGTCCTGGTAAGATACAGGTTTTCTTGACCATGTTAAACATGTTTAAAGAAATAAATCTTTTCTAAATTAATGCAATGACCAGCATCTACTCTGGCCTGTATTTAATAGAAGCCACTGGAAAGCAAATCAATACTTGCTGCACTTAAAGACCTGGACGTTTGTGACAGGCTCTGAGTTCTGACTGTCACTCATTTATGTGTACAGAAATTCTAAGCCACAACAAATTATGTCTGTGAAAATTAAACCTTTGGGTTCCAAATCCTCAGTTGAAGTAACCCAGCATATTTCAGCTGAAAGCAATGGAGCAATGTCAATTTACACCAGCTGTGTGTGACTGTTAGACATAAATCTGACATTTATGATTACAAAAGCCCATATTCAAAATTGTTGTCATCTAGCAAAACTGGCAAATGCATTATATGCTGAGAGTTTTATTACTGCTTTTTCTAAATGTATAGACTGCAGAATGCACAACAGATTGATGTATGCCTAGAAATAATAAAAATAGAAGTAAAAACATTTAACCTTGTGCTGTTTCCCAGAAATCCAAACATGCATTACTTTCAGTTAAATTGCATAAATACAATCTGTTGAAATTTATTTCTGAGTCCTTTAGAGAGGAGATATCCATTTGTGGTACCCATACATTCCTCCCTGAAACTAATAATGGAATAAGAACTAACATTTTAAGATGTGGATGTTGAGCTTTTAAAGATGGTGACTTTTTCCTTACTGTGCTAAGGAACCTAGGAACTGCCATATGCAGTTAAACCAGGGATCCTTCTGTGAGGTTTTCTCGCATAGCCTGGTTCTTAGCGTGTCTCTACACTGGAGGCTCTGTTAAGTCAACCTAACAAGGTTGCCTTAAAGTCGACCTTGTTACGTTGACTTAAAGAGTCCACATTGAAAACTCCTGTCAACTGCCTGCATCCATACCAACATGTGCTAGGTTGATGGAGGAGTGGTGCACTGTGGGTAGTTGTCCCTGGTAGCCAGCAACTCTGGGCGGGGGCCTGGAGGCCAGTTAGGTCAACTTAAGGGCTTTCCCTGTCTGCATTGGCTTAAGTCAACTTAATAAGGTCAACTTCAGTGTTAAGTCAACCTTAAAGTTGGTGTTACTAAGCTGAGTTAAGGGAGCACTTGAGTCAACTTAATAAAAGCCCAGTGTGGCCGCAGGAGTCTGTAGGTCAACTTAAACTTCCTTAAGTTGACCTAAGGCTCCAGTGCAGACATAACCTTAGTGATTTCATCCGACTGATTTCACTGGGTAGGGAAACATCTCTGCACCTGCTTCTTGTGTTTCACTGCAACACTATCCTTGCAAACATTAATCAGCAAGATAGACTCTCAAATGAGTCCAATCAGCTCTGTCTTTAAATGTTGGGGATGGGTAAATGGTGTCCAGAATGCTTTAGGCAGAATCCACAGCATCCCATAGAAACAGCTCCCCCACCTCCTCTCATCTTCAGTGGGATTTGGCATCCCCATGACCTCCACTTAGTGAGAGAGGTTCAGTTTAGGGTGACACCCTCAAACAGAGCAGTGTACAAAATGCTGCTGCCCTTTATCAATAGGATCAGGATAACAACACTTCATTTTGATATTGATTGCAAGGGTAATGAATGGTAAGCCAAAACTGATCACTTTGGCAAAGCAGGCCTGTCTGTTGAACCCCTAAACAGAGTAGGTGTATCTATGCACATAAGGTCTGCTTCTGAAGTCTTTTTCCCAGTCCATGATTAGATGTCAAGGGAGGGCTCATTCAGAATTTGCTTATATACCCATGTGCACACTAGCTCTCATCAAGCCAGCAGGAGTGTCCGTAGCAACAAGGAATGTGGATCAGCTGTGCTGAGTCCATAACCACCATTTTCAAACCACTTTGTATTTGGTACAGCTCAGCAGTGCCTTTTCTGACACTCCTTATGCTACTATGGCTACAATGCTAGTTAGACTCCTTTGCTGAGACCTAGTGTAAATCCGAATGCTAGATCAGGAGAGGCACACCCCTAGCTCTTAGGGGAGATTCATCCTCTCTCTTTCAGTCTGACCTTCCTTGGTGTCTTCATTTGGCTATGTGATAGTACAGGCAGTTTGACTGTCAGTCATGAGCTAAGCAGAAAGTCTTTTCCTTAATATGGCTCTTTTAGGACATCACAGCATGACTGTACACAAAACTGTGAATACCATGAGGTTAATTTCTGAAAATAGTGGTAGACTTCAAGTCCTTCTGTGGTCAAAAGTGGTCAAAAGTGGTCAAAAATTCAAAGTACAGACTCTATATTTTAAGCTAACAGAAAATTGTCTGTAGGACAAGCATGTTTATAACATACATTTCCACAAATCTTATATAATTCAGGGGAAGAACTAGTGTGTGTGTGTCTGTTCAGAATATGCTCAAAATGTTTGCTTAAAAGAAATCATAGTGGAAAAGAGAGGTCAAAAACACTAACAACTGTACATTACAGAAAGTAGAATGATGATACTTTACATTTCCAAAGGCAACAGAGCTGAAACTATTTCCCCAGTTTCACCATGAGCAAAACTACATGTAGCTAGCAAAAGTCTGTTTTCCATTTCCAAAACTAAAATGTCCAGCAGAGATTGAGAATGCATGAAGGCTACCATTAAAAGAAGACATTTCCAACCCTTGTTTATGATCTGAATGCTACTCCCAGGAGCTCCTGAGCTGATGTCACCACTTCTTGACAAGAGACAGAGATTAATTAAATGCATTATCTGTACTTGTTACCAATAAAGCAAATTTGCTGTAGAATCTGTGCTGTTGTAAGGGAGAGGATGGTAGGAGTCATGTGTGGAACTGCAGAGAACAAACAAAAGAAATAAGTTACTGCTCTAAGACCTGAAAGCCCTGAAACACTTTAGCTATTACTGCCTTTCTTAGTGTTTCTTAAAATATCTTTTCCATGCCGATCTAAATAATAAAGAATAACAATTTCTTAGGTTGAGTAAGTGGTTTATACATTGGTTTTAAAGTATTTAGATTTTCTAAAAGTTCTGCTTGGGTCCCAGCAGGATGGGCACAGTCCTTCAACACAGTCATCCAAGCATTGCTCTAACAGTCAATGAGGTCCAAAGGAAAGACCCCACTTCAGTGGGTTTCGGATTAGCCTTAAATTTTGGCATTGTGATGAAAGGGCTTTACTTCATGCATGAAAACTTTGTTCTATACAAAAAGTCTATATGACTCATAATGCTTGTATGACCATACTGTAAATGCTAATATGGGGTACAGGGAGAATTTGTCAATGTGGCTAGCTGCAGCATTCCACATAAGTTTTGGTCCATTGTGTTCCCTTACCTACTCACAGTTTCTCGATAATAAAAAGCTGACAGTGATATCTTATCTTGACACAACCAATGACATGGGTGTTCCATGGGACTATCACTGATGGACAGCCCTCAAACATTGAGATGTTTTATTTGGATTATCTGGCTCACCTTGATCTAAATACAGAGGTGGAAAACTTGTGGGATTTCTAGAATTTCCTCGGTTCAACTGAGGCTGAAAACAGAAATTGAAATTTATGGAAATAGAAATACAGGAACATACAGAAATAATTATAAACCAAAAGAGATGGATTCAGCTGTGTTTTAATTTTCAACAATGGGCTAAGTTACTTTTAGTAATCTGAGTGGATTCATCTATCAATAAGAAGTATTTAGTATAGAAATTAACAGCTAGTCATGCAGTCTGTGGGAATAAGAGAATTATTGATTATCTAACTCATCAGCTGAGAGAAAACAACCCTCATTGTTTGAACTAGATAGATATAGGTAAGCCTTATTTAGAGGTGGGATTAACACCCATAATTAAAAAATAAAGCTTGTTTTGGAAATGTGAATCGACTGTAACACTGAGGTATATTAGCAAAGAAAAGGAGTATAAGAAAGGCAACATAGCATAAGCAGTGGTTTTTGACTGGTAGTCAATAAATCTGATTATTACTCTTTGGTCTTCAATTGACTTAGACATGACCCCGGAAAGACTTACACATTTTAAGCACATACGTTAGGCCTGGCAGGATCAGGATTTATATCAATGGCAGAGTCCAGAAAACTCCCAGATTTCCTTACTCCTGTCATATGCTTTAACCATTCCACTGTAATATAAAGAACAAAATACAAGCTAAAGCTCATATCTGTTGAAAAATTAAATAAATTATTATTAATAAATTTGTTATACTCAGAGCTATTGGAAAAGTGGCAATTATTTTCTAAGGAAAAATTAACTAAAAGGTAACAATGTTAATTTTAGCTGAAATTTTTCACAGATTTTTTGTCATTAAATGAAAATTTAAAAAAAGTTCAGATTGGATTTAAATAAAAATTTAACATTTAAAGTGTAGTTTTTCTTACATTTGATTCCCCTCCACCTCCTCTCTTTGCACTCTTTTTTTCCATCAGCAAAGTGGGAGAAAGGGAGTGGGGCTAAAAGAGGAAGAGGAATTTTTAAAGTGTAAAAGTATTTTTTCAATTAGAACTGAAACATAATTTAGGTTCAATTTCAGCATAAACAAAATGTTTCAGAACAAAATAAAAATGTTTTGATAAGAAATTTGAGAAGTTAATAGTATAAAATGTTGTATAAAATATAAAATATTTAGTAGTATAAAATATTGTATAAAATGAAAATATGTGAACTGTTGATACAGTTCAAAACTCTTTTGGTGAAAAGCTTTTCAACAAATAAATGTTGGGTAGCTCCCTTATACAACTAATTTCTGTTAAGAGAGACTACATATACAAGCGAAGGCCTAAACTTGTACCCATGAAATCTGTGCATTCACCTGTTTGTTAGTGACCCTATGTTTCAGTTTTACCAATTTAGCCCCCATAGTCCATCATTCTGTCCCAGTGACCCAGGATATGTGAAATATCCTGCTTTTCACTCCATAAATCAAAACATTTTCAGGTGTTGGGGGTCAGTGATTAAATGCAAATAGAAAATGTTTGTTCCAGACTTATTATTTCATTGACTGGAATTGACCCTGTAATTACCAGGAATGGCCAATGGTGTCTTCAGTACAATGAATAGTGTTTGGAGAGAAGGGATAGTTGAATGACTGTAGACGCTAACCACATTCTCTTGTTCAAACTGAATGTTAGGCTGTTCAGTGATGCATGGTAAGCTCATCCAAACAGTAAGTTGACAGAAAAAGTGCTCCACTCTGAGAATTTAAGAACATAGGCATTGCCAGACTGGATCATGCCTGAGGTCCGGTATACTTCCTCTGATTTGTTGGGACTGTCTGCACCCCCCATTAGGTCTCACCCTGATCTCAAACAGTTAGAGGCTGGCTAAAGTCTTGCATTTTCCGAATAGTATAAACCACAGTATATTCACTGTAATTTCCAGCAGTCCTTTCTCAGAATAGAATATGCATTATGGGCAGCCTCAGCAGCACCATACATGGTTGAGTTGGGTTACTATTATTATTTATATTTTCACAGTGTCAGAAGAGCAATCCCCACTTCCTTATAATAGGTACTATAGACTCACAGAGCTTAAGTCCAGAAGGGACAACCAGCTCATCTATAGACAGAGGAAAAAAAACATAGTACCTCCTCCAAGGTGTTCACATTCTAAGCCCCCAATGCCACAAAAACACTTCTGCTTAACTTCATTTCAAAAGGATTACTCAAGATAGCAAAGTTTTAGCACAGGATGGGGCTCCAAAAAGATATCCCAGACAAATGATTACATTACATTTGCTAATTTTAGTTTCTTGCATTTAAACTTTATCTCTAATATTACTATTGTAAGATGCATCTTTTTAAATTGTGGTGGGCCAGATTCTGATGCCCTTATTCCCACTAAAGTGTATCTTATTCCACAGATGGCCCCACAAAGGCCATTAGCACTACTCTGAAGGTATTGCAGTTATGAAATAAGGTACTTACCAAACGGGAGCCTGGCTGTCAGAATGTGGCCCTATTTTTCTGTTTAAATGTCATTAAAAAAACCCCTATTTATCTATTTTTTGAGAAATTTTAGCTTTTCTTTTGGCTCTATATTTTTGTGCATCCCTGTTCTTTTAAGTTTCAGCTTTAATCCTTCTTTGATTTCTATTTTTGAATTAATCCTAATGCTTTATTTTTTTTTTTACTAACCCTGTGTTTGAATGAAATTATCATCCTATTTCTACTTTTTACTTAGTTTTGTATAAATTAATTCTGGTGTGAGGCTCTGAAATACTTGCCCCCATGCTCAACTGCCCTCCTTTCCTATCCTTCATCCACCCAGAATTCCCCACTCGTGGCTTTGAGAGAGCTACAGAAAATCAGGCAAACAGGTAACCTCCAATTCTAAGCTTCCAAGGCCTTCCCTATTCCATCTGCTAGCAGCCCCACAGGAAGCAGACTACTAGGGCCCTGCAGATCTACAGATATGCACATTATTTCCACATATACCAGTGGGCCGTTTCTTGCAGATGCAGATTGGCTGCCGATCCACATATTTGTATCTGTAAGGGAGTTTGCAGAGTACATCTCTCTATTTAGATATGAGTAAAAACTGCTCCATCCTAGTAGCAGAGCCAAAATTTGAACAGTGAGGAAGATAGTGGCACCCATGGGTCACTTCAGTTATACCTATTGGCTTGAAAGAGCATCACGCACATAACTAACGGCTGCCAGGGTGGCAGTGGGGCATGTCTTTCTATTAGCTGTGCCATGTTCTGTTCCATGAATGCATGTGTTGGATTAATGTTTACATATATTTCAGTCTTGTTTCCTTGAGTGGAGAGGTTTGTGAGGCTCTTTCAGGCACTCTATTGCTTTTGCATGGAACTAGGTCAGAACTGCTTTTAATTGAGCAAGCTGGATGCTCCAGTTCTCACTTAGCTGTAAGAAATGAGTATTAAAAATTGATATGAAAAGCAAACTTCTCCTTAATAAGCAACCAGATAAAGACAGAAGAGACAAGCCGCCAACTTAATAAAGATAAGGAGAAGGCTTTCATTGGCAGTGTAATGTATTCATAATTGGGTGTTATAAATATAATTCCTCAAAGCATTGAATCTTTCCTATTACAGTATTTATACCATTTGTTTTCTTTGTGGTGTTTTTGAATATATCTTTGTACACAATGGTCTGCACAGATCAGATAGATAACTGCTTATCAAGACGTATTATACTTTGCCATTATGAAGAAGCTTTCATTCCACGATTTTTAAGAGTAAGATGTTATCCCAAATTTACAGATAGAGTAATTGAGAGCGAGACATATAGGTTAAGAGTAGGATTTTTTAAAGGGCTCAGCATTGGCGTAACTCTAGTCTCTCTTGAGGCAGTTGTGAAGCTTCCATTGAATTCAGTGAGAGAAAAGTTAAGTTAGTGTATAGTGCTTTTAAAAATCCACTCCCACATAATTTACCAATTTTGCACTTCAGGGCCCCAGTCCTGCAAAGATCTTATTCACATGTGTTTTTTAAAACATGCACATATGTTCTTCATATATTGCCCCAGAGTAAGAGTTCTATGCTGCTTCTTTTTTTTAAATTTTACATTTAGAACACAGTAAAAAGAAAGAATGAATAATACATAGGTCATCGGTTTATATGTTACAGATTACAGAGAGAAGGTTAGGAAAGCAGCCTTCATTTTTTTGTTTCCTCACCCCGTTGCTTATTTGCCTCCTTAAAAATAATTCTGCCGTTTGTTAGTGTTCCAATAAGAGGCCATCATGACCTTGAATTAATATGTGCTTGAGCAGCTAGTGGCAGATTGGCCACATAGAGTATATTTATTTGAATGATTAGCTTTTTATGTAAAGCCTTTTCTCTAGCTCTAATTGTCAGGTTACTTTGGTCTAAACTACAGCTGGTTAGCTGGGTTTCTCAGGTTGTTTTGAGTTTACAAATCTTCTAAAACAACATATCACAGCCAAATCTTGTCTGTTCCGTGCACCTATTAACAGATCCTTCACGATGTCCAAATCATGCGTGTTAATTGTTTAGAAAATATGTACTCTGTAAGATTCTAGCTGCCATCTTTCTCATCAAATGAGAAGGCCTGGGATTTAGGTCAAATAAACATGGGAAGGGCACATTTCTGAATACTGAAATACAAGGACACGTGGAAGCACTTCAACTATGTGAACTCCTTTATAGGAATCTCAGCGAGCAACATCCGTAAATATTTATAGCAATGAAAGATTTCTTGAAATTTACATATTTTGTAATATTTTGGATTAAGAATTGTTGAACAATAGGCATTCCATACTGATGTTCAGTTTTCAAAATTCAGCATTTCACTGCAGAAGGATTTACTTTCAGACATGTGCTTCAAGAAATTCACATAACACAGGGATTCAATGGTTCTTCTTGACTCTTACCATCTGATGGAGATAATAACAGCATAACATAACGTAAATCCAATTGTGTTTTATTGTATCTTTAAATAATAGTTGATGAGCCCTAACCCTGTGTAGAGTGTCTGTTACCTTTTGTCAGTATGGTTTAACTGAGCATTTAAGTCCTGCTACAGCTTTTGTGCAGAACTATTCCTTTAGTGTTTCATTGAAGGTCCTGGGTTCAATTCCCAGGGGGTTGGACTCGATGATCTCACAAGGTCCCTTTGATTGATTGATTGATTGATTGTTTTAACTGCAGTCATCACCCACCCATAAAATCATGTGTTTCTCCTTAAATAATACAAGAAGTTTATCTCCATATGGGTGCTTCATCATCGCTCCACCTGTGTGCAGCTTTCTGCCCACATGATATACATTAAATGCTCAGTTTCTGAGGCATTATAGAAAACGTTTTTAACGACTGTATGGGCCACTGAGCTGCACTCCAGCGAGTTCCATCCTCAGTAGCGGAGAGTAGTGTAGAAGGGTGGATAGCGTGAGACAGCCCAGCTAACTGTAGAACTGGCATAATAGCCATGGAATGGTTCTGGTTATGTTTCATGGCCAGGAAGGGGAGCATTCTGCCCCTCTCAAGCCATCACTGGACCAGTGAAAATAAGTTAACTCATCAGATGTAACAGGAAGTCGTATGGTGAATTTAAGAAAACATCTGATTTGAATGAATAATACTTTATAATCCCATATTTATATAAATCAGAATATATGCTTATATGCTTTATAAATAAAAATGCCTATGTTCTTAAATTTGAAATTATTATAATTAATTAATTAATTAATTGAAATACATCTAAATATAATATGCTAATAATATATTAGTAAATTTCATTGAAGCTGAATTTATTCCCACTTTTCATTTAAGTAAAGCAGGACCATATCCAAACTGAGGTGTCTGAAAATCTGTTTAGCCTTTTTATTTTAATTTTTTGACCTATTCCAAAACCAGCTGAAATCAAATATTCCAGAAGGCCATGGTAAACATCAGGCATATTGTTTTGTTTTGTTTTGTTTTTTTACTGCATCAGTATTACTGATAAATATCATCCAATAACAATGTTTTGGGCCCTAGAATGGGATACATGAGATTATGGTCTGATCCAATCTGCTTTTCATTTTTAGGATTTATTAGTTTTTAGATAACTTTGAAGCCGAAGCTCCCCCAGAAAGGACGGGAGGAATGGAAATATATGAAATTTAGACTGACAAGCGAAAATTGATTTTCTACAAAATCTTAAGAAATAAACTATAAGCCAGATCTTCAGCTGGGCTAAATTGATGTAGCTCCACCAATTCCTCAGCAGCTACTCTGATTAATGCTAACTGAGGATATGGCCCTATTTGCCTACTTGTAGTATTCTAAATATATCACATACTTTTCCTTGGTGCTGACCAACAAAGGCTAACCAGTGTAGACCAACTTTAAAGCTGTTCAGTCCGAATATGTTCCTGGGCACATCCTCAGCTGGTTTAGATTGCTGTAGCTTCACTGAAGTGAATGATAATTATGCAGCCCCTCAAAATGAACCAGTACAGCCTGACTCCAAGAACACTACTCTATATAGTGCCTATGACCGTAGTGGTGCCATTGAGACAAGTGACTTCACCTGGTAATTAGCATTATATTCAGTAGGAAGTGTTTGGAGAATCAGAGCATTGCATTACACCTCTTTTACTCTTTTTTGTTAGGTTGACTTTATAATATCATGCAAAATTGATTGCCTGTTGGGTGTCATTGCTTAATCAATCTGTTTTAAATTACCTTTGAGTATTTCCACAATTCAGTTTGTTTGCAGAAAATTGCCACCATTTGATTCAGCTGATAATAGAAATAAGAGGTGACATTCAGAAGATTTGTTTATGGCAAGTAATAAGTACAAATGCTGCTCTGCAGTCTATAAAGTGAAGAGAAGTGGTTTTGATCTCCATTGTTCCACATGCAACTAGAGAGCTTCTTCTGTAACTAAGGGAGGACTTTGTCAATGTGTGAAATTTCAAGTGGTTGTATTCAATCAGCAATAAAAAGTCACAAACATAAAAGATTATAACTAAAATAATCAAAGCATTTATAGTTGCAACTGAAAGATATGTTGAACTGGTTCTTTTGAATGCTGCAATAAGATGATAGAGCTCTGATAATGTTAAATTCTTCCCTTCTGTAAGTTCAGTCTATACATTTGCTATGAGTTAGGACTTGAACCTATGAAAGTAAATGTGTTCCTATCAATTTCCATTGGTTTGATTATAAAATGGGTGCTCAGAACTTTGAAGAAGTACTTCAAATGGTGAGTGCCTCCTAAGATTGGACCCTTATTCAGTAACTTTGGTTTATAGTTCCATTAAATTTCTGATGTTTGTTCTCCTCTTCCATTTTCCTAGTAACATTGCATTCACAGGAAGCACATTTGATAAGTTTACAGATAAGTTTCCGCTATAATTATGTGTAAATGTTAAATGAATTAAGCCCTGTGTCATTCAACTTCTCTGCATGGCTTCTTGCATTGCCCAGTTTCCCTAAGAATACATAAACAAGGCTTGGTGGCAGATGTTCCATGCTGAAGGTCCCAGGGAAGCATGTGTCATGTAATATGGATGCAAACTGTTCTTCAGTACTCTGCCTATATAGCCATTTCGGTTACAAAGCAGGGAAAGAATGTATTGTTTTCTCCTAAAAGGTATTTCTCCATTAAAGTAATCAGAATCTCAAAATTCAAGGAAGTGTAGTAAATAGTTGCTAGATTTCACGACTATGATACTTTGGAGGCCACTCTAAATATTCTTTATGTGAATCATCAATGTGGAATTGTTTTGTGATATTATATTCATTTTTTGTTACTGTGACCTAAGAAAATCTTAAAGCTTGGGGATAAAAAGATGTCCCTGTGTGAAACATCATTAAATCCTTATGTTTCCTTCTCTTTTCCATTTCAAGCTGGTAAACTGACAGTTAATCATAGTGTCTTAATGATTCCATAAGGTACATGCATATCTGCTCATTAGAAATGATAAATTTGTCTTCTCATTAATTTTTTCTTGAGGGATTTTCCAAAGAAAATATTATTTTTCTCATAAACGACCACATCAACAGACTAAAATATTAAGGGACCCAACATCTAAATCTATCTTTTTTCAAAGTACGATAAACTATTTTGTTTATAGTTGTGTGTAGGTGTAGTTTAAGACTCTCTCTCCTCCATTTATATAGATAGCTAACACTATATTAATATTACAGTGCTCCACCCAGTAATGTTGAATTTAAAATGGGTTAGCATTTCCATTATAATCCCAAATGTTTATAAATTAGAATATGACAGAAGAATACCTTTGGGCTTAAATCTGATGCATAGAATTTCAGAGGGTATTTTTCATCAAATAGGAAAAAATATATATCAGCAGGCTTTGAATAAATGGACAAAATATAATTAACTGTTGTGATTTTAATTACTTTCTTATGCTTCTCCTGTACATGTTTTAGTACCATTTGTTCAGAGATCACAAGAAATAGAGATGGAAAATATCTGTTAATTCCATTAGAGATGAGTTAGTTTGAAATACCAAGCCTTGCCTCACCCTGTTGATGAGCCTGTCACAGAAGAGATGAGAGAGGAGAAAGAGGGAGCTCTGGCGGAAACAGATAATCACCAGGGATGGATAAAGCTGCTAAAATCCTGGCTTCACTATAAGAAATTTGTCTGCCTTCTCCACCCTCCACCAACTCCTGTGGTTGCAAATGGAACAGTCAGTCATTTGACGTCAGAGGGATTATTAAAGCATGTTGTGTGATCAGGATTTAGCAAATAGACTGTGCTTCTGGACATGCTAGAAATACTTAAATTAGTCTGGTACTGTAGACGTTTTGCCGCTTCTGTTATGCTCCTGGGAATTGCAAGACCATCAGCTGAACAACAGAAACTTTAGAAAAAGAATTCTAGAAGGACCAGTTAGCAGGGACTAGACAGCTGTAAAGAATGTCATTTCCTAAATGTTACCTTAAAAGTGGGACATAACTTTTTCACACAATAAGTATTTTCATAATATATAATAGTTTAACAAAAACCAAGTGAATTAAAAATTGCCAGTTTTACCTATATTCAACCACATTGTGATTATTCCTCTCTCAACAAAAGGGGCAATTAAGGATGATCACTTAGGTTTATTAGGATGGTGTTTTGTTACTCTATTGATATATACATTTACAGTATTGGATAATTAGTGAAAATAGAATACTGTATGGAAGAGAATATCATCACATGAATTCAGCTGAAATGCACTAAATAATTGAGTATGGATTTTGCATATATTTTAGAACCTTTAGATGAATTGAAGATCAGGAGCCACAGTACCGAACCACTACCAAAGTTGGAAAACAAAGATCGAGGAGGTCACCATGGGACATCTTCCTCCAGGGAGCCAATAAAAGCTCAGGAATGGGATGGAACACCAGGACCATCAGTTGTGTCCAGTAGACTGGGAAGATCCTCTGTCAGTCCAACCATGTTGGCGGGAAACAACAGCTCAGGTATGTGGGAACTCTGCAGAAGAAGAGCAAGGAAGGAAATTGCATAATACCCTTACAGATATAGGTCTGAATCCTGCAAGGAGCTTAGCTAAAATAATTGGAAGCTGAGGCTCTCAGCATCAGATTTTTAAAGGTATTTAGTTCCCAAAAGATAGAAATCGGTGCATAATGGGATTTTCCCAAACATGCAAGTGTCTAACTCCCACTGAAATCAGTTTTTCATCTATTGTGCCTAACTCTTATTGAAATCAATGAAAGTTAGGTATCTAGATGCTTTGGAAAATCCTAGTAGGCACTTACGTGGGTCTTTAGGCACCCAAATATCTGCAAAATCTGAATCTTAGAACCTTAATGGTTCAAGCCTTAGATTTCCCTATAGCAGGGGTGGCCAAACTACAGCTCACGAGCCGCATGCGGCTCTGAAAAGAAAAATTGAGGCTCATGGGAGAGCACGGCAGGCAGAAGCATGGCATGGTCAGGGATGGCAGGGCATGTTTAGATTTTCTCATAGGCCCTAATGCAGTTTACTCATTGTTAAGATAAAATTGTGTTTTAAGAGACCTTCTGAACATGACGTGGAAAAATAAGAAATGAAAATACAAATAGAAAATAGATTTTTTTAAAACTGAATGTAGATTACTTTCAATTTTTGGCACAACTGACTGCTGTGAAACATTGTATTCCACAATGAAATTTGTTAAATTGAAACATTGTGCAATGCTTAGAGATCAGCACCTGAAAGAGCTTTTACATACTACATTGACAAGTTACTGCCCAGATTTTAAAAAACTTGCCACTAGCGTGCGGTGTTCTACATTGAGCAACAGCTAAGTTTTTAGCATATAGGGCTAGTTTTCATGGTAACCTTAAGTAATTATTCGAATCTGGCATTAGTAGGATCCATATTTGCCCTCTTTTTACAATAAAATTCAACTGTGCAATAAATTGTAAATTTAGTAATTTTGGAGCAGGTAAAAATATATGGTTATATGCCTCAGTGCAGCTCTCAGAGGTTTAATAATCAACTTCTGGGGCCTTGAGTTCCATAAGTTTGGCCACCCCTGCCCTATAGTGATGTTCTTCATGTAAGCAGAATTAGGCCCTTAGTAAGCAACAACTGAAAAGAAAATTGTGTCATTCAAATATTGGTACATTTGTAAATTATACACATTTTTGAGGGATACAGTGGCCAACAGTCTCCCAGATTTCACTTCATAGAGGGACCATAATAAATTCAAATATCACATAACGCAACGAGTATGACAAACCGTAACATGAACAAAATAATTATATTCATATACACAACAGATGACAATAAGAGGTCCACTGTTTTATTTTTACATGTAAATTAATACCAAACTGACTCTAGATTTCAAAAGTAAAAAAAAAAATTAGTATTCAGCAATGTTATCAATCACATTAATTACTATATAGCTACTTGATATAATCCACTGAAATAAAAACCAGTCTCTTTTATAAAATGTCTGACTTAGATGACTATAGCTGACACATGTAGAACACTATGAATAATCAAGGCAGGGTTACTTTTTGAAATTTGACAGAATACTAAAAGTAAAGTTTCATGGCTTGTTTGTTTGCCAAAAATATCCACTTTCATAACAACTGACATGAAGAGCTCAGTAATCTCAGTAACAATCTTCTACAACAGTAACGGCTGTGGATGATGTCTCATGCTGAAGCTGATAAACAATAAACCATTTCTGCAGAAGAGATGTTTTTGAGTGATGAGTGGCAGACATTGGTGTCTACACACTGTCAAAACAATAGGGGTATGATATCTCTTCCCACTTAGAACAGTATTTCAACATGTGATAAGAGGAGTCTTGCTTCCCAGGAGTTGCTATGACAAGAAGTTGTCAAACTTTGCAAGATGACAAAAGGTTTTCAGCAATCTTTCACCCACCTTTTCCACTATAGATTTCTGTATTTACTTTGCCCTATATTCTGCAGAACATTCCTCCTGGTGGAGAATAAAATGTCTTCTTTATGGATCCAGTCAAGCACCCCCCTTCTCAGTGTGAATAGTTGGCAAAATATTTAGCTAGATTTTTTTTTTTTTTTTAATTTATAAGGGTTTTTTTTTTTAAATGTGCCCATCCAGTAGTCTGGTGAGTAGGGTTTCCAGGATTAGACCTTGGATGTAGGCAAGAAAAAAGTTTTACATTAATAGAGTTAGAGCCTATGAATGTTTTAGATGAATTCACAGGGCTATGCCCTGCACACTAAATCACTTACACCAGTGCATGCTACCAGATCAGAATACCAGGACAACACAGACTCAGATGCAGGATACATACCAAACTCCTTACTGGTGCAAGCCAATAATATTTATCAGAACAAAGAAAAAGGAAAATTAAACAAAGGCTATGTCTACACTAGCAAATTAGTTCAAATTATGGAGCCTTAATTTGAACTAATTTGAACCCTGTCTACACTAGGCTTTGCCTAGTTCAAACTAAAAAAATTTTAAGCAAAGCTTAAATTTTCTTAAGCAAAGCTTAGTTTGAACTAGTTATTTTGGGTGAGTAGTTCAGACTAACACAATGTAGACATGCTAGTTCAAACTAAATAAGTTCGAACTAGCGGTTGGTTCGAACTAAGCACGTTTTATTAGTTTGAACTAACTTTTAGTTTGAACTAGCCACTTTTTTAGTTCAAACTAAAAAGTTAGTTTGAACAAAAAAAGCATAGCTAGTTTGACTAAAGGTTAGTTCAAACTAAAAAAACCATGCTCAATTTGAATGAACTGCTAGTTTGAACTTATTTAGTTTGAACTAAAAAAACACACTTAATTCAAACTAACTTTTGAACTACTTAGTTTGGACTAACCAAGTCCGAACTAAGATTTTAGGTGTAGACATAGCCAAAGAAACCAAATCTTAGTTCTATTCTCCATAAGAATAAAACACAAACAAAATATTTCACTTCCATCCAGCCTTTATACAGAGGCTGTTGTAGAGTTGCTGCCAATGCAGACAGTCCCTAGGTCCTGATTCCAATCTTGTTTATCCCAGTCTTATAGAGTGTAACACTATGAACTATTTCGGTTGAGTCACTCCTGAGATCTACATGGGTGTTAGTAAGGTTGGAATCAGAGCTCAGGCCCTTCCGAAAAAGATCATTGGTCCTTTAAGTGGGCCCACAAAATTTAGATAACCCTACGTCACTAATGCCACTTATGTATCATTTTTCACGATGCTGGATCATTCTTTCTCTCAGATCAGGTGCAAGAACATTTGCCCCGTATCCACATGATCCTGTTCATATCAGAGAGCTCCTTCTGGACAGCACTGCCAATGTTTTTTTGTTTTTTTGTTTTTTTTTAAACACACACCGGCATTCAAAACATGTCATTGCTATTTCAGTGCAGAGCCACAGGAGATTTACAAAATGGGAAGCACGTATAATTTAACTCCAGGAGCTTTCAAGAGCATTTTCTGGAATGTTGCTTTCTCAGTGCTGCTGTGTAGCATTTTGCATTGCCACCTGCTGTGAGAGAGGAGCACTGCATTGCATTTTAAATATTGTATAGAACTCATTGTTGGGTGGGGGGTGGTTGTTTTATAATCATCATCAATTAGATGCTCAGCCAACATATTTAACATTCTGGCAGAATACTCTGCAGATGAACAAGAAAGGAATAAATATACTGCACTTAATTGGAGTTTGTGGTTAGGATTTCAAAATATAATCAATTGTTGACCTCAAATGCTATGGGAGAAACATAGACTTGCTACCCCTCTGCCCCTGCGAAATTAAAAAAAAAAAACAACCCACACATGTGCACACATACACACCCCTACCTTGAAAGGCCTAAGAAAGCAAGAGCTGTTAACACAGGGTGGGTGACGAACTGCTCTAATCTAGGAGGAGTCACCCCAAGGGAATGGCAAGCAGTAGCTTTACACTACCAGCAGTCCCAGGGATTCTGCAAGTCAGACAGCTGAAAACTGGGAGCTGATGCGCCATTAGAGTCCTGCTTGAAAGACCACGCAGGGAGGGATGTGAAGATACATACGCAGTTGAAAATACAAAGTTTGCTGGTCCAAACAAATCTGTGTTCATAATAAACAGTTCTATCATTCCTTTCTTGATAACTGTGTATATGTGCCTGCCTATTCCTCTCAAAGGAAGTGTATTTTTTGGATAGAATACAAAGGAGATCGTGCACCTAAGCTGTGAAGAGGGTACATGCATATGGAAAAATCTTCAGACTGGGGCCTAGGAAACTTCAAGAAAACTACAGTGGACTGGTATAGAATAACTTACCAAAACAGGGTGCTTCTTCCTAGGCCCCATCAGTTAGTAGTTGGTATGTACCCTGAAATGTGGGAGTTTATACCACATCTGATTATTTTTTCACATCTATGTAGCTGCAGCTGTTCCTTTTAGCTCTATAAATGTCTAATCCCAATTCTACTAAGATATTGCCCTCAGTGATATCTAGAAACACTGAGTTCCAGAGGTTATCATGAATGGTGTGCAAACATTTCTTTTCAAATAGACTGCTGTTCAGTTTCAACAGAGAGTGCCTCCTGAAGGCACTCTCATGTAAAATATTATTAAGGAAGAAAAATAAGCTATGATTTCTTCCTCTAGAATACAGTATTAACTAAATAAACTTGAAATGATGTTTACTAGGAGACTAGTGAGGTTAGGTCAATATGTCAAGATTAGATGCTATTTGTTTTTAAAATGTGCATGTTCAAATGTTTTTATTTTTTATATTATTTTATTGCATAGGATTACTATACATTCTGTCATGTTTTATTGTTTAATTCAGGATATGTTTCTTGGAAGTAATAGGGCATATGCAATATTTTAATGTGCAGAGGAGAGACTGCTGTAGAAAAAGAAGCATCTTTGGTGTGACAGCCAGAGAATTTTTTTTTTTTAAATTAAGGTTTAGAATAGACAGAATGATGACTCCTTTGCATGCATAAAAGAGATCTCTCCTGGTAATGACCAGAAATTTAAAAAAAAAAAAAAATCCTGCAGAACTGTTGTATAACTGGAGAGGGCAGGAAGCCAGAGCTTGTTGTTATAAAACATCTCAATTATTTCAGAAAATTTTGGCCTTAGTAAAGAGATATGTGTTATTTTACATACAGCCACAATCTCTGCATTCAGAAAGAAATTTTGCATTTTGAGTGGGGTGCAGCCTTTGGGACAGAATTGTTTAGAACCAGAGTCTTCCTGTTCATACCACCCCACTGAGCCTTGTTAAAGCCCATATTCCTACAGTCCTGGCCAAAACTGACTCCTGCTTTGCTCCCAGTGCATTGAGCTCAGCAAGGTCATGTTAGCACTTGACAGTGGCCTGTCTCCGCTTTAGCTTCACCATCATGCTTTCATTGGAAGCCAGCACTCTGCTTTGCTGGCAAACAATTTGGAACCCCTCAGGGAACAGCAGCAGAGAGTTTTCAGACTAACTCTGCCCATTTGCTTCCAGAATCAAAATCTGCACGAAGGCCCAGAGTGCCATAGACAAGTGAAATTTGTCACTTGAAATGCACAAAACAGAAACTGAATTCACTGAAGGCAAATAGTTGCTGGATATCATTATACATGGAGTCCTTCTGTAGCTATCGGGGGTCCTATTTAGAATTCCCTACTCAAATAAAATGTTCATTGTATCCACGTCTGTTTAACTGAGTACAGGGAATAAGGAGGGCACAGTTGGCAAACAATATAAGACATAGCACTGGATGTAGGTTTTTTAGCTGTAGCCCATATTTAACAATTTTTTCCCCTTACATGCCACAGGATGAAGAGGTTACTCAGAGCAAAAATTTCTGTTGCGTGATCTCAGTTCATTCAGTGTGAAAATAATCCTATTGATGTCAATGGAACTGCCTCTTAAAACAAAGAATTCTCATTCACTATGTAATCTAACCTTCTGGATGTAAAAAGCTAGATAGGTGTTGATTGCAAAACTCTCATAGCAAGAACCATGCTGGAATTTGCAATAGCTTCTGACACTGGAATATATCGCAAGGCAGATAAAAAAAGAAACTAATATTTCATCTGTGTAGGATGGATTTTATTTCTTTGATGCCACATGAAAGGATTGTCTTTGGCAAGAAAATGATGGTGTCTCATCGTTGCGCGTATATCCAAATTGGAAATTATGACATGCTTCTCTGCTTCCTCAAAACAAAAAAGAAAAAAATAACTCAGAAGCAATGGCAGATAATGCCTTGGAGTTTTTGACATCAACAACGCTAACCAACTGACTAGAAATCTGATTTTGCTTAGCATGGAGGCAGTGTAGGGTTCTGTCCTGAACAGCTAAACCAAGCAAAAATACACCCCATCTTTTTCTCCTGTGGAAATCAATAGCAAAACTCCAGTTGGAAACAGGACTGATCTCCGCTAGTCAATATATTAGTGAAGGAAAATCACAGACATTGTGAAGAAATAAATGATTTCAGATGTACAAATGAAAATAATTTCAAAACAGATCTAATTAACTAAGCAGAATCCTGTCGTAATCCAGCAAGGCAAACCATATGATTAGGCACCGATGCAGGCTGCTAGTTTTCTTGGAGTCTTCTGGAGCTGTGTGAGTAAAAATTGGTGGTGTAATGGAAAAAGGATGGCCTGCCTGATCCCCTCAATAAACCAAATGGAGGATTTTGTTCAGTCAGCCAGCCATGGCAGATCCCTAAAGGCCAGCGCTATGGAGAGGTGTGTTCTGGTCATATAGGCATATACAGAATGACACTGGGGAAAGATGTTTTTAGCCGGACATGAGAAGGCACATATCTCTCAGTCAGATAAAGGCAGAAAACATATACAAAATGTACATCAGAATTAGACATGCTAGACTATGATAGGTCAGGGGGAGATGTTTGCTCTCAGAAAAAATTGGGCAGATGTGAGCTGTGAAATAACCTATTTCTTTTATCCAGATGTAAAGAGACACACTATTATTGTTTATATTACAACAAAGCATAGGGATCCCAAATACTATCAAGGCACTGTTGTGTTTTGCACTGTTTAAGCAGAGGGTAGGAGACTTTACTCTCCCTTGCGGTGCTTACAGTTTAAAAAGACAAGGCAGATAAAGGGTTGCTGAAAAGCATATAACATACAAGCAGAATAAACACATTCCTCTGACTCACACAGAACCTGGAAGAGACACGGATACTACAACACTTTAAGGCAGCAACATGTCTCTTAACTAGAGATAGGCAGACATGATTCCCAGGGAGACATGTTCTTCTAAACCAGAGGTGGTCAGACCAATACCAACTAGTTTATTTCTTTCAGCTCAGACATTTATCCTAGGATCATTACAGTAAAGTCTATTGCAACTCAGTGGGAATCTTCGAGGAAATGTCTCTGTGTAACACCAGGATAGGAAAATCAAATGTTTCTGGGTCAGAGAAGTTCTTTTCTGGAGCTTAAGCTCCCTCTCCCTTTTCATGGCAATCTTCACTTCCATTAATGACTCCTAGTTGGGCAACACACTAGATTGGAAACAGGACAGTGCAACCAACTCTGCAGAATTCATTACTGAGGCATGTGTCATACTGTTAACACCACAGGTTCCTTCCCCATACTCCATATTTTGTGGTTGATCTTGACTCACTGAGCTTCTTTCAAAAATTTTTATGGCCTTCATGACATCAGAAATCTTGATATCTGGATTCTGGAAAACATCTGATTTCCCATTTTCCGCACCTGCCCCATCATTCTCTCTCACCTTTGTCCACTTCCCCAAGAACACTGTCTTTTTTTATACCTTCCCTTAGCTTCCTACATCCCCCACTACCCTTTTTGTTTTCTACTATCTATCCCACTCAGCGACTTGATGGGGCCACAGACCACCTCTCTCAGTCACCAATCACTGCCACATCATGCATGTGAGATAGTTGTGCACTGAGTGTGCCTCCATGTGTGAGTGGAGGGCAGAAAGAAAATTAGACATACCTCCTGCCTCTGCTGCTCACCATTCCACCACAGATGCCCATTGGAAAGGAGAGAAGATGAAACAGCAAGGTGTGAGGAGAACTCAGTTCCAGGCCTCTCTCTCTTCCCATACAGTTGGCTAGTGCCTAGACAACAGCTTTTATTTATGACTCAGCCAACTGTCCAAAACATTATCCAGCAATCTGTGCCTTGATTCCATACTATGGGAAAGTCTTGGGGTGTTGGCAGGCACATCAGTGTAACTCACAAAACCTATAGCTCCCTAGGTCACCTCACGTTTCACTGCATCAATATCCAGAATCCTATTCATTGGTCATATGTCGTCTTTTCTTTCTCTTCCTAGAGCCTAAAGCAAGCTGCAGATTAGGTCGATCTGCATCCACATCAGGTGTGCCTCCTCCATCAGTTACTCCTCTCAGGCAAGCCAGTGATCTCCAAGCGAGCCAGGTACCATCGTTAGCCAATCGTGAATGACTTCATGTGATGCAACATGACAAATGTTTCTCACCTCTGTGTCTGTCATTAGTTACAGTAAATGATTTTGTTTGTTGTACTTTTGTGTATGTGTGTGTGTGTGTCTCTCTCTCTCTCTCTCTCTCTCTTTTTCTCTCTCACTGGCAATGAAATTCTATCTTTCAAGGCAGCGAGAACTTTCTTTGTTATAAAATCTTTTTTGTCTCCAATTTCCTTCATTCTGTAAGATAGATGTAGTAAAGTTGTATTGTATGTATTGATTGTTTTTTTTATTTTTTTCATGTTTTGTATGCTTTTTACTGTCTTTCAAATTTATCAAAATTTGATAAATTTAATCTATGTTGTTTTAGTGTATTTCTTTTAAATGTCTTGTCTAAAGCACTTGCACCAATGTTTGTCAATGACTTGTACATACCTTTTAACTTTTGTCCTGTTGTACTGTAATATTTGTGCCAGTCTTACATTTGTTTTGAGCTTGGTGCATGATTGTATTACACTGTGAATTATTATTGATCTAAAATTGCTCATATAGCAAATTATTTTATTTAAATATGGCAGCTAGCGTCTCTTCAACCTAAGGCCATATAGTGCTAATAGGACTATTAATTAGACTGCTATAGTTATGTTTATTGTAAATTGAAAACAAATGCCAAAAAAAATTCAAAACCAAACAAAGGAAAAGTCCTACTTACTTTATATGGAGGTACTTTTCTCAACAATAACAAAAATATCAGGTGGATACTTGATAAAGAAACCTAAGTATCTGAACACAGCAAATGAGATCTATATTAGTACCTAGATAAAAGAGATGAGAAATAGAGACGCGGCCAGATTCTTATGTGACTTTGTTTTGTATGCTAATGTAGAGCTCCTTTTCACTTCGGTGCACAAACATGATGTGGTGTTTTACTAATAATTTTCAAATCTAACTACAAAGATTTGTAATGGGGCAATAACTACATTTAAATATTGCATGTATGACTTCTATCAAACATGAAGCATTTTGTTATTGTACAGTTTTCTTTTTTACTTCTATATTGTGTTTGCTTAGTTGTGATTTTTTTTTCAACTGACCTTAAAGGAATTAGGCCCCTAAATATCATTGAACTTCAATGAGATTTGGGGGCCTAACTCCCTTTAGGGCCCCTTTGCTATTCCCATACTTAATTGCATTGCAGTTTCATGAGATTCTGCAAGAAGCTGCGGGCCAAAGCTGTATTAGTGTAAATCAACATAGCTAATGAAGCAATGCCAATCTACTCAACCTATTTTCTAGTAACATAATATTCGGACAACTGCCTCCATATTGGTGGAACTTCTCTAAGTTTCCTAAATTGAAGTAAGAGCCGTTCTGTGACTGCCGTGTCATGTTCGATGTAACACCTAAAAAGAATCTTACACATTACTAAAAGGTATCTTAGATTAGGAAAGCTGTAATAGTGGCTTATTATGACAGGTCAGTTAGACTGTTTGGAGAGAGTTCTTCCTTCTACGAAAAAAATCAGAATAACTGCACTTCTTAATATTTTTGCATGGCCTGATGTACATGTAATGCATGATTTATGATTGAACAGGGTGCACAGTCAAGGAGACACATTGCTGCTTACTCTGTCACAAAGGCACCATGAATTTAATGAAGGATTTTAATATGTTGGTTTGACTTAAAAGATAAACAATGACCCTGAAAGCAAAATTTGTTGTTATGATAGAAATAAGGAGACTTCCAAAAGCTGCAGCCAGGGTTAACAGAAAAAAAGTCACTTCATCCTAGACAGAAGGAAGAAATAAAGATAACAGGGGAAAATGTCAAGTAATTAAATGAAGACACTTTTGCAAACAGTGTAATGCATGGCATGCATTATGGCTCCCCCACTTCCCTAGCAATCACCTTCACTCTTCCCTTTAAACTGACCAGCTGGGAAACAATGAAGTGCTAGTATGCCACAATCATCTTTGATGGTATAATTATACGTGACTGGGTGAGGTCCTTCTCTCATTTAATGGCAAAACTCCTTAGACTTCAAGAGAAACAGGATCGGATTCAGAGTTCCTAAGAGCAGTTACACTGAACATTTGAAAGTAGGAAAGTAAACTTGAGAACTTGTCCAGGTGTAGTCATCTAGTATTAACAGGCATTTCCTCATTTATGAAAGGGAAAGAGTTAGAGGGTACCCTTTTGGATCTGATGCAAGGTTTGCCAAAGAGTTTTTCTTGTCAGTTCTGTTGGTTCTTGATTCAAGCCTTATAGTCCATCTCTTTTCACTCTTCTGGTGTGTTTCATATGCAACTGTTTATTCCGTGGCATGTTAGAAACTTCAACTTAAAAAAAAAATCATAGTAAAAATACCTTGTAATCTCAGTTCCAGAGGACTAGCTCTGTTAGTCTGTATATAGCAAAAACAATGAAAGTCCTTTGGCACCTTAAAAACTAATAAATTTCTTCAGGCATGAGCTTTTATGGGCTGCAACCCACTTCGTCAGATGCAATGGGTATCTGATGCATCTGATGAAGTGGGTTGCAGCCCAGGAAAGTTTATACCCAAAGAAATTTGTTGGTCTTTAAGGTGCCACAGGACTTTCATTTTTGTAATTTCAGGTTGATTGCAGAGATGAGGAGCCAAATTCAGAAGTGATAAACAGTGGAAGTGAAAGCAGGCAGCAGCTACTGTTAACTATAAGTTGATTGGGGAAGGAGGTGAGATTGCATAAAGAAGTGCAAATGACAATTGGTTGGAGGTATTCCTGGAGGTTTCATCGTGTGATATAACCTTTCATTCCTGGAGACTTCAGGACAATCATGGAGGGTTGGCACTCCCATCCACTCCGAGATTTGTGTGGTGGGGATAACAGCCACCCTGTGCTCTTGGAAGATAATACCCAAAATAGAAGAGCATATGGGAAACAGGACAGACTGAGTTAGACAAATTTTCCTGTATGTTTATGGACTTGGACTGATGTTCTTGAGTAGGAGTAGATCCTAAACCCATGAACTGATTTCAGGTAGGTTCAGGCTTGCAGCTGAACATTTCACAAAACCCTAGATATGTTATAGTATGGTCCCTCTTATCTGAGATGGGGAGGACAGATCTAGTGGTTAGAGAATTGGATGGAAAACTAGGAATGCTTAAATTCTAATCCAGCTCAGACATTGGTTATTTGTGCAGTCTTGAACTCATAAATGCTCTGCTGCACTTTCCTTATCTATATACTGGGGGTTAATAATGGATATTAACATGCTGCAGAAGGGGGTTGTGATGACTAACTGGTTCATGTGTGTCAAGAACTTTGAAGATTGAAAGTGATATATAAGATGCTAAGTACTATTGCGACCACACTCTATGAATAAAACAAAAGTATTTCTGTAATAGGCAGAGAGAAAATGAGAGACCATCCTCTGATGGAGAGCAACTATAAATTATCTAGTGCAGTAGATAACAGCAGTTAGGGAACCTGGGGGTTGGACAGAGGTTAAAGTATATTTTGGGGGGTGCCAGAACACTCCCACACCAGTGGGCCCCCCTCCAGCATGCTGGTGGCCTCCCCTCCTGCACCGGTGTGCCCCCTGGACCCCAGCTCCTGACCCCTCCCATACCAGCACCCCACCCCCTGCCCCCAATACCCCCCCAGCATGAGCTGGTCACCCCCACACTCACCAGCAGCACCGCTGGGGAGGTGGAGGTGGTAGACCCCATGTCCTGGCAGCATTGCGTCTGGGGTGGATGCTGCAGGCCCCAGGTTGGGGGCGGGGAGTGGAAGGGGAGAAGTTTGGGGTGGGGCTTGAGCCCCCCTAGCAATGCCCCTAGCCCCTACCCCCAGCCCCCGCCCCCTCCCCTGCCCATTGGAATGCAGCTGAATGCTGCTCCGGGGCCTGCTATTTTTAGGGACCCAGTGTTTGGGCCCCTAAAAATAGAATGTGGATCTGGAATGCTGTTTTCTGAGGCCTGCTGTTTTTCAATGGTGAGTCCCAGAAGGGAGCGTTCCAGCTCCACATTCTATTTTTAGGGGCCCTGGAATGCTGAGCCCCTAAAAATAGTGGGCCCCAGAATGGCATTCCAGTGCGTCCCCCCTTACTTCAACCCCTAGGGTTAGAATAGGGGATGGAAAGGCAGTGACCAAAATTCCAAAAGTTCCAAAGAAAAAGCCAAACGCAAGCCCTAGCACTTGGTAAACCAGGTATTCCCTTTATTGATACAATAAGGAAAGACATATGCTGGGAAGGTCAAGGTATTCTGAACCTTTCACTGTTGAATTGCCAGTTGAAATCCACTCTAGACTGGAAGTGGTCAAACAACCATGTGGTGTGATGGGGAGTTCTGTATGTTGATTGAATTAGTGGTTTTGCTTCCTTGTCTAGATCACAAAATGCATCACCACCGTCTGGCAGTCTTACTAGAGCACTCAAGGGTGGAATTTTAAAATGTGCCATGGCGCACACATCTTTAGTGGCTGGTCACCAGCACCCCTGAGCACAGAACCCAGGTGTCCTAATGCCCAGTTCAGTGCATTACCTACTATACCACACTGCTCTCAAATAGCTGCTGAATTCTGCCACTGTCACTCATGTCAATAGGCCCATTGTAATGAATGTGTAGTATGTGTAAAGCCAGGAAGATTCAGATTTAAAGGAAAAAATTAGATGTGGTTGGGTGTGTTTCCAGTGTAACCATGCTCCTCAACCCCTCCCACTCTTCTTCATTTAAGGGAAATAAAAATCCATGCCTTGCATTTATCTCAGGAGAGCAAAGGATAAATTGCTTCAAAAGGCCCATCTTATGTGTTATACACAGACACACATAATGGCTATGTCTACACACACATTGTTATTTCGAAATAAGGATTTTGAAATGAGTTGTTTCAAAATAAGTTAATTCGAATTAACAAAATGTTAATTCGAATTAAGGGAAAGCCTGCTATTGAAACGGCTGTTATTTCAAAATGGTTATTTCGAAATAAGGCCATTTGGACATGTTGTTTCGAAACAGTTGTTTTGAAACAATGGTGTTGTTTCGAAACAACATGTCCAAACAGCCTTATTTCGAAATAACCATTTCGAAATAACAGCTGTTTCAAAACAATCAGGGTTTAACCTGTTTCGAAACAGCAGTTCTTAGTTCAAAAGGACGGGATCTGTCCTTTCGAAATAACAAAACGTCATGTGGACCAAATATCTTTTATTTTGAAATAACCAGTGTTATTTCGAAATAAAGGTGCTGTGTAGACATATAATGTGTCCTTTTCTGTACCAAAGGATGAACTTAAAGTGAACTGCATTTCAGTGTATGGTTATTTTTTCAAATTCTATTTTAAATGTATATAAAACACCACCTTTAAGTTGTTACTGGGATCCTTACAGACACAGCTGAATTAAAATATTATGTTCTGCTGTCTTGTTCGTTGACAAGGAAAGAATTTCAGCTACAAGTTTAAAAAATAGCAAATGTATCTATTGCCAATTTGTTGCTGCAAATGGCTTTTTCAAACTGCTTTTTGTTCTTTTTGTTGCTACACTAGGACTACTAGGGCAGGCATATTTTTGTGAACCTTATACCTTATCGGCAAATGTGCACACTTCTTCACACTTCCAGTTAGCTGTTTGTTTTTCAGGTGGAAGTTAGCAGTGTAGCTTACATATTATTGTCTTCAATCACTGGTTGGTGCGTAGGTCTCCAACATTCAAGTGCCTTCAGGAATGGGACTAGTGACAGGTATATTCAATATAAGTGGAGTTAGAAGGTTTAAACTTTCCAGTGATGATCATAGCAAAATTCAAAAGCCATGCCGTGTTTAGGAATAATACCTTGCCAAAGTCCGTAGGAAGGAATAAAGATCCAAGGTCAGCTTTGAATTCAGAATCCTCAACTTTCATTCAGAACAAGAATACAGAAATCACTAGAAAATTACATAGTGCCATGGGAAACAATCTTGCCCTGAACTTTTAATGGCTTTGCCCCCAGGTCTGCCCCGTTAGTGTGGTAAATAGTTAAATAGGCATAGCTGATGTGAAAGTAAACCATCTTCCTGTCCTGATTATGATGCCTTCTAGATGCTACCAGAGGTTGAGTGACCTTCATGTAACACCTTATTTTTCTCCACTTAAATCTCCCATTGTGTTTCCCTTATGGCTTCCCACAGAACCACATCATGCAGGGTTAACTTATATCAAAGTGCTGGGTGACAGATAACCCCAGATTCCTGATTTTTCCTGGAGGAGAAGGGTGTTCTCATTCACCCCCTGATTGCCTTATAACTATGGTAAAAGAAAGGTGGAAGTTTCCATGCTAACAGTATGAACGTATCTGTCTCTGAAAGGTGCACACAGCATGATCCCCCAAGGAGTGCATCCATGAGTAAACCCATTTGAAATCTAATTTCTGTGGCCAAGTTTTTTAAATTTGGTGCCTAAATCCATATTTAGACCTCAAAGGCTATGCTTTTATACATAATAATGAAGAGATGTAGCTTTCTCTAAAATTGCATGTGGTCTAATTGCTTCACCTAGTGGCAGATATAAAACTTATCTTCTCACTGTTTATTTTTCTGTGTGTATTTGAGTATGCTCTATCCATACCAAATACCTGACCTCTGAATATTGCACACATCTGATCTTACCACTCAAATACAGGCAGAACTGCCTTTGAAGTCAGTCAGTAATTAAAATTATTTTAAAGGGAATACTGTAATTATAAATACTTTACAATCTATTTATATGCAGTAGAAGCCTCAATTCAACTGTGAGGGCCCTATTGATCTAGTCTGTTTCCTGTTTATAACAAAAAGATGGTCCTGCCCCAAAAAGCCTACTACTCTTTTGGAACCATTTGCTTCATATTCCGACTGTTCTAGCTAAGAGTATTTCTACTGTAACATCTTATTTGTAAAAGGCTATGACTCAGAGCCAGCGATGCAAATTATGGAGAGGCAAACCATTTTCAGACAAAATACGAATTTGACCTGAATTGTTGTCCATATCTTTTGATCACTGAAAATACTGAGTTACTTTTTTTGATAAAATCATTTTATTTTAATTTAGCTTATCTCCTCCTCATACTAGCTGGGGTCAGAGATGGGTGTATCAAGTTATTGTTAGAAAAGTTGTTCTCCAGATTCTAATGAAAAGCAGAAAGTACAGACAGTTTTGTCAGCTGTTTCTTGCCCAGATTTGCCCATATAATGATGAACTGTTGTTTAATTGTTCTGGGTTGGGAGCAGAATTTAATTCCTGACCGTCGTAGCTAGTTTGGAGATGCTTTGGCTAAGCCTCCAAATGTTTTGATGTTAATATTAATATAATTTAAACTCCAAAATTTTAAAGTTAAAAAAAATCAGTTCTAGCCACCAAATTGAATATGTGCTCTCAGCTTTACAGCAAATATTTTTAACGTTTGCCCTAATTTAGATAGATAGATAGATAGATAGATAGATAGATAGATAGATAGATAGATAGATAGATAGATAGATAGATAGATAGCCAGTTTTAAGTCAAAAGAACATTGAGTGGTTCACTTTTTCCAAAGTCATTTTTGTTGTCTATATATTATTTTGAAATTTAATTAAGTTATCATATAAGACTTCCTTAATCCTTTCCAGTAATTTGGGAGATCATGTGGTGAAAAATAAAATATAAAGATATTGACGTTTAATACCCATTCACTAACTGTGCATGGGCATTCTTAGAAGAGCCTCCATCTTTTAAATCCATATGTTGGTTTTGTAATATAAGATACTTAGCCTAAAACAGAATAGAAATAATTTGGGCTCAATCTTGCAAAATGCTGCTGAGCACTCTGACCCTAAAAGAACAAGATATTTACAAACGTGCCAAACTTTAAGCACATGAGTAGTTTCATACTGGTTCAGCCAAGTATCATAAGTCTAGCTCTTGTGCCTCAGTTAAGTCGTAAGTAAAATGGGTACAGCAATATTTATGTACATCAGAAGAGTGCTGTCCTTGTACTATTATTAATGAATTTCTGCAAGGTGCTTTAATTTCCTTCAGGAAAGCAAATTATTGTTGTTGTTTAAATTATTTTTAAACCTCTGAGACAAATATTTCCCTGATTATTTGAAATTGCTATGCTTCATCTGAGATCTCTGCTTAGTATATGCATCATATCACTCCCCCAGAACATAAACTGTGCAGCTGTCCTTTCTTCTCTCAGGCCAACACTTTTTTCCCACAGCAATACTGTACAAAAGTGCCAAAGGAGCCAGTAAATAACCCACAGCTGTCAGGCTTCTTAAGAGGGACTGGGTTCCTGACTTCCACATTTAATGAATTTTGTTACTAAAAAATGAGCCGAAATCTATCAAGATCTACAGAGATCCATAGCAGATCTCAGCACTCCTATTCCAATTCTATGGTACAAAAGAAATAGAGGTAGATGGAGCACTTTCTGAACTGCGGTATTCTGTCATCCGTGCTTGAAAACTTGGGAAATGGTAATTGTAAAAACTGATGCCCATAATGGAACTGAATAGACTTCCTAGTTGAAACCATTTTGATTTTCAGCGATATAAATCCAAGCTGGGGATGGATGCTGAAAAATATCAGAAAGAAAGTGACACCAGCATGTTGACAAGCTCCAAAAAAATAGCTGTGTTAATCTAGTTCAGCAAAACAGACAAGGAGGCTTATGGCACTTTTAAAAACTAACAAGTTTATTTATCACATGAGCTTTCTTGGGAGAGATCCCACTTTGTCAGACACTTGAAAAACAAGTGTCTGACAAAGTGGAATCACTTCTACAAAAGCTCATGCAATAAATAAATGTGTTAGTTTTTAAAAGTGCCACAAGACACCTTGTTTGTTTCTGACACCAGCCTCTTGCTATCAGGGGGCTGTCTGGGGATGGGACTACAATAAAAGGGTCCAGTTCTTCCATCCCTTTTCACACTGAGTAGTATCTAACTCCTCAGGTAGTGACTTTGGAACAGACTGTGACCTCTCCCTTTTCTCACACTTCTGATTGGCTACACGTGAGTTGTCCCACTGAAGTCAAGCTTGTCCATAAACTTCAGAGAACTGGGATATTAATTTTCATTATTTGTTATTGTTGCCTGGTGGCCCAATTTATCAGTTTTAAAAGGGATAGCCATGTTAGTCTAGTCCAGTGAAAAAACAACAAGGGTAATTTGACTTCAGGCTTCCCATGGTTTGAACCTGAAAACTGCTCTGATTTGCTGTTACTTTATGACCTGATCTTATGTTTTACACCCCCTTGCATTTAGTTTCATTCCTTTCTGTAAGTTCACCCATCTTTGAAGCATCTGAGGAAGTGGGATCTTCTCCCATGAAAGCTCATGCAAATAATAAATCTGTTAGTCTTAAAGTGCCACACAACTCCTTGTTGTTTTTCCAATTTATCAGGCAACACTTGGGGCCTTCTAGACCTGTTTCAGTCAGGAGGGAAAATGGATGATACAAGGCAGGTGTATTCTTTGGTGGAATCCTGTGCACAGAGCTCTGTTTCCATGAACACAGTAGGGACAAATAACAGCAGCCAGTTTCTTTAATCACAAGTTTCAGGTAAGCTCTGCCAATCAGTCCTGTGTCCAAAGGAGCTCCTTCTCTCTTTTCTCTCTCAGAGCCATGCTCATAACTGCTTCTTTCTTTCTTTCTTTGTCTTTCTCTTGACATATGCATACAGCTGCTATACAAGTCCCTAGTCCCTGTGCCTCAGCAAGGATGACCTGATAGCAAGTGTGAAAAGTCAGGACAGGGGTAAGGAGTTATAGCACCTATACAAGACAAATCCCTGAATATCAGACTGTCCTTACAAAATCTGCACATCTGGTCAACCCTACCCTCAGTCCACATAATTTAGCTTCTGATCAGGTCTTGTCATGCCCAACTGCTAGTAGTGGCTTCTCTTGTTTCCCCACTATCTTCCTCCATCAAGAGTATAGCCTAAAAGAAGTATGCTTAGCACAGCCATCAGAGGTCACTTAATGGCAGCCCTTAACACCTTCAAGCGTAACATGATTAATTACTCGAATTACCTCAGTGCCTGGGAGCCCCACTTATGGGCCAAGACTCCTTTTGCGCTGAGCGCTATACAAACACAGAAACAAAAGACACTCAAAGACCTCACCATCTAAGTCAGGGGTCTCAAACATGTGGCCCCCAAAGTTATTTCCTGTGGCCCGCAATGACACTATCCTTACGAATATTTGCAATATTGTTGTATAAAAAGGTCTCAGTGGTGTGGTCCTTGGGCTAATGTACTAGTCCTCATACAGCCGCTGTGTGGTCCTCATGCAGCCCTCATGGTGATTTGAGTTTGAGACCCCTGGTCTAAGTGTTGTACAAGACAAGAGACAGGAGTTGGATACAGAGAGGATTTGATGGGTAAGGATTGCAAGATGTGGCCCACAGGCACTGCGAAAGCTTTGACGTACTTTACATCCTAACCCAAAACAATAAAAACAAAGAAATTCAGAGTGCAGACTGACACACCATCTTTTAGTTATGTCCCTTAACACAATCACAGGCAAATATTTTGTGGTTTTTATAAGATCAAAACATCCAAAAATGCAAACCCACGTATACCGTATTGTAAGCATGTCATTATTTATTATGGTTGATTCCTTAAGTGTCCTTGTGCTGTTTGGACACTTCTTCAGTATTTATGCAGAAGAGAACAAATGATGTAGCATTAGTTGTGAACTCCATTAGTTCAGAGAGCATATCTTTTTCGTATTTTATTGAGACTAGTAAGGCTGGTTGTGCAATCACAAAGAAGTGCTTCAGGGACAGCTGTGTTAGTCTAGTTCAGCAAAAGACTAACAAATTATTCATCACATGAGCTTTTGTGGGCAAAAATCCCACTTCATCAGATGCTTTGAAGATAGGGGAACTTACAGAATGGGAGGAAAATAAATGCAGGGGAGTGTAAGACATGGGATCAGGTCACGTCTTACACTCCCCTGCATTTATTTTCCTCCCATTCTGTAAGTCCCCCATCTTCAAAGGGTCTGATCAAGTGGGATATTCTCCCACAAAAGCTCATGCAATAAATAAATTTGTTAGTCTTTAAGTGCCACAGGACTCCTTGCTTCTTTTGGTTCAGGATGTTTACTAAGGAGTAGTCTGTGGCTTTGTCACAAGCCATGTACGTGGTGGTTCAGAGAAGGAATGGAAAGACTTTCTTGCTTCCCCTTTCCTCCAAGGTTGTTAATTGTTTGCTGCTGAGCTATACCCACATGATGGCTTGCCTCCACTGGCTCAGGCATAGGAGGGCTTGGCTCTGCTCTTTTTCCTCTCCTGATCCCTCTTCAGCCCACCTATTCCACAGGCAGAGATTGGCAGGGGAAGATGGAGGAAGACTAATTCACTTGTTCGAGTAGTAGCCTAGTACTTGAAGTCTGGGTTTAAGTCCCATGTCTGCCACATATTTTCTGTGTGCCCTGGGACCTCTCAGTGCCTCAGTTCCCCATCTTTGCAATGGGATGAACAGCATTGCCCCATCTCACACAGGTTTCATTTGAGGGTCTCAGCTACTACTGTAAGGGAGGGCTGTGCAAGTACATAGGATAGATAAATGATGCACAGCCCCCACACACTCCTATGTACTTGGATGCAAAGATTACAAAAGGGGTTTTTTTATTCCCTCTCATACCCCGAAGCAGCCTGAGTCACAATGTACCCCAAAATGACCCAGAGGCAATGTGAGATTTTAATTGATCTCTTTCTGATGTGCCTACAGCAGTCATGAATTTAAGTCAGTGTCAAAACTCCTACTGACTAGGGTTTGGTCCCTAGCAACCAGGTATTTCTCAATGCATTTGTCTAGCCTTGGAATTCGTGTGAAATGTTCAGTGTGGGTGGATTAAATAGCAGAGGGTTGCACCTTCAAAGAGTTTACTTAGAGACGTGTTGTGAGAACTTTCAGCTCTGGAGGGCAGGCAGTGTGTGGTATTTTAACCTCTTGTACTTTACCTTCCAGCTCATCTCAGACTGCGATAAAAAGGAGAAAAGCCTTTTAAACTAAATACTGTGAGGAGAAACAATTAGTTGTTATTAGCTTGTTTGCAGTAGTGTATAGGGACTCCAGGCATGTCTCAGAAGCCCATTGTGCAAGGAGCAGTACAAACGCAGAACCCAGAAAAGTCCTTGCCCAAAAAGCTTCAAGCCCCATTTGAAAATGAGGTCATTCTGAGTGAGTTCTTGCCAGCTTCTCCTGCAAACTGCTTTGCAATTTGAGCTGCATTCACTAATCTGCAATGGTTCTTTGATTTTGCCTGGTGATACTTTCGGGAGGCTGCTGTTTGTGCTGTGTTCGGGGTAGTGAGTCTGAGTGTCACCTCTCTATCACTGAAAAGAGTCAGAAATAACCCCACCGAAGCCAGTGGATTAAACCTGTTTGTGGACTCCTGTCACTGTGGGGAGACTCCGACTGTTCAACCGAAGCAGTAGGTCCGATGTGAATCCAGGCCAACGTGTACAGAAACTTTGGCTTAATCTTCAAATATAAGATCTGACTGCTGAAAAATGGCATTTTTTCAGTGCTGACTCTTCAGTGGCCAGGGCTGTGATCCCATACAAACCAGTTTTGACCCAAGTTGGTGAATTTGTTAATAAAGCTTGTAGAGGTTGTTTTCCAGTGCAGCAGGATTGCCACCAGAGGGTGCTAGAACAGCCACACATTTTAAATCTCAGTTTTTCTCGGAATTTAATAGGAAATTAGAGGGTAGAGAAGGACAAGGCAGGATATCAGAGAAAAGAGCATGTAACCATGCCCTATATTGGGTAGCTTTGTAGTAGCTAGTGCAATACCGACAAGGAAAGAGGCTGGGAAGGGTTGCCGTCATCCCTTTGAACAGTAGACTAGTTTGTATTTAATCAGTGACAGGGCTGGGGGAAACCCGGCAGACCTTAGAGTGTTCATACCAGTGTTGTCTGAGCTGCTGGGAACCCCAGAAGCAGGCTAGTAGACCGTCTCGTGCAAGCATGAGTAACATCAAAAGAACCTGGCATCCAATTGTGCCCTCTGTCTGAGACCCCTTCTGCACACTTACTCTCCCCATGCCCATGTCTCACAGGCACCCCTCCATCTATCCTTCTCGTGCCCTACTGAGAAACAACCTGCTTTTCCTCTCTTCACCCCAGTGAACTGGAGATGCCCATATTTACGCTGGTTCTGAGGAGACTCATTCATTCTGTGTTTGCTGGGAGGCTGCTGCTGGTTTCTGGGCTAGTGATCTGCAGGGGATGAGCCCTCCTGGGCTGCATGTTTGAGCTCCTGGAGCTCTGTGGAAGGCAAGGGCCAGAAAAAAAGTCATGGGCCTGGCATAGGAGAATTGGGTGCCTGAAGAGTGCTGCATGTATCAGGGATGGGGGCATAGGGGAAGCTACTGGTGCTGCAGAGGAGAAGGATGGGGACATAAGGGGAGTTGGTGGTGGCTCATGGGAGAAGATGGTGGTCCTGTGTATGCTCAAAAGCAGAGATCAACCAGGGCCACAGGATTCAGATTTTAAAGCACATCCTGAAGTTCAGGAGTGTGAGGATTTGGGCCTGGTGTAGACAGATCCTAATAACAGCATTCAGACCCAAATCAGAACATCAGCAGTCATCATTTAAAGTCTGAAGGGATGGCTTGGGCCCACCCCTAACTAAAGGTTCACAAACCTGGGATGAGTTTTGAATTTCTAATGACAGCTTGGGATTCATAGTGTGAGTTTTGGATAGCCCTAGGTGGGTCCAATGTAGCTCTGGATCTAGGCTGTCCTCCTTTACTGAGACCACAAGAGGGAGCAATTGGATTATTTTAATCTTTTTTTTTCCCCCAAGGAAATGATTTTGCCCACACTAAAGGAAAAATTCTGCTGTGGGCAGTCCAACTAAATATGCTACCAACATTCTGGAAGCACACAATAAGAAGAATTTTACTGCCTTAGGAAAAGCATCACATTGCATTATGCTGAGTTCCCTAATCAGAGAATTAGTCCAAAATTATACAAACATCACAGAGCAAACAAAAAACTGTAAATACACTGGATTTATTAAAAATTGAAATGGATGCAATCACCCAATCTCTCCAGAGTCCGGCATCTTCCACCGTCTGCCTGAGTCACTGGCATGGGCTGAAGTCACTAGCAGAAGTGCCCTGAGGCCCTCACTGTTATTGAAGTGGGTGAGAGTCTTGCCACTGTTTTCAACAACAGCAAAATCAGATCCCAGGCCTGTGGAAGCTCTGGGTGTGCTACACGGTCTAAGTAGGTTCCAAGGCCACTGCTGCAAAGCTTATGATTATGGGTCTATTTTTGCCATGTCAGTGCCCTAAACGTAGTGTTACAGTGCAGAAGTAGCCCTATATCAGGTGATAACCTTTGGATTTTGAGTGAGCAGCACATAGAAACAAAGGAACATGTTTTCAAAGCTGGTCTTACCCTTCCATGTAAAAACAGAATTCTTGCACATGCAACTCTGAGTTTCCTGTGCATATTTTATTATTCATGCATGCAAATGACTGAATATCGTTGAGAGTCCTTTGAAAATCTGGCCCCAAGTCTCTGGCATTGGTTTTGGACCAGGAAAGGGAGAACTGACCATTCAGTTATGCTTTACAAAGATTCTTCCTTAGTACAGGGAATCAGTTCAGGGAGCAGAAGGGTATAGCATTATCCAACCATGGAATTTCATTAACCATTGCAGACTACTATATGGGTTTAGGCAGTTTGTGTTAATCCAATTGTAATGTATCTCTCTTGGATGGGGGCGGGGACGTGTTTTGCAAAATAGTTTAAAGCTGTGTGACTCCATCCATTCTTAGAGAGGTACAGTGAGCAGTGACACAGCAGAGTTTTGCTGGTATCGGCTGAGACACTACATAAATCTGAAGTGATAGCAAGTCAGAAGACAAACCAAATTCTATGACTGAATTTTGTTCCTAACCAAAAGGGTAGGCAAATCCAGTTCCTAGCATATAGCCTGTATTAACGCATCATTAGAAGTACCATGGTGTCCTGAAAAGGACCTCACCAGAAATGTATGATAAGCAGATCAGCCTCTTCTGCTGGTTATACCCACCTGTGATGCACTTACTGACCATTCAGAAAGAGCAGGGTTGGAGCTAAAATAATAGCAGAAACCTGTGGGATAGCCAAGCAGGTGTCCTGCATTTCACTGATGTTGGCAGTAGTGATCTGTACCAAGGGCTCATTGGGCTGGGGGTTCTCCATCTGTGCTTTTTTTGTAGGATTTTTGTTCATTCTGCATACAAGTATCTGGCTTTCAGTTGATGGTTGGAAATTTACACCTGTGCTGTGTATATAGCCATTGGACTGAGTAGGAAGAGGTGCAAAGGGAAAGGCTCTTGTGCAGCAGGCCAGGGCAAAGACTTGGTCTCACAGAAGTCCCATTTAATCCCCAGAATAAACTGGAAGACTGGTCCAGTAGTCAGGTGCAAACCTAGGACAGTGGAAGCCTGAGTTTAAATTCTGCCTCTACCACAGTTTGCATGTGTGGCTCTGGGTGAGTCACTTAGCCTCCCTGTGCCCAAACTGTAGACTGCAAATAGCAGCATTGCTCTACCTCACCAGCTGTTGTTAGGCTAGCTACCTGAAAGTTGGTGAGGTGCTCAGACAGTGTAGAAATGTGGACCACAAGCACCTAAGTAGATAGTGATAAGCCTTATAGGACTCCTTTGCAAAGGTGTAAAATTCAGCCCAGGGAGAGCCCTGGAAGAGTGTGCTTCACTGAGGCAGAATCCCTCTCTAAGCAGCCCATGTCCAGGAAGCCTTTGAGAACAGTGAAGTTTGCCCCTCCTGGGGGGTCAGCCTTCTCCTGGAGCTCTTCAGCATGGTGTGGTCCCACACCTCCTGTACATTGGGGCTATTTTGCACTGTTCCAGTTGTGCAGAGCAGCCTCTGAATTGTTGGTCACAGTCAAAGGAGGATCCTCCTGCACAGAGAATCCCCTAGGTAGTGTAATATGTCCCTAGTGCCTCATTTGTCAAGCTGTAGTGGGTAAATAAGCAGTGAAACCACAAGAAAGAGGGTAAGACTAAGGTATTCTTCCCAGGCTTCCACCAAAGACCTTGGGGGCCAGTGGAAGCCAACACTGATCAGAATAGCTTGAGGGACCAGAGCAAGGTGTACCCAGAATCGGGGAGGCACAGGGATGGTTTTAAGCTACCGTTTCACACCTTGAAACTCACTCTTACCTGCACTGAGTGCATCCCTGGCTTATGATTGGCCCCTGTGCTTTCAGATTCACAACCTACCCTTGGTGAGATAAAGATATGTAATTCACTTTTATTCATTCACATAACTGTTTGGTTATTTAGTCACCTTGTTAATTTAATGGAATGGACATAAAAGCCAACATGAGAATAAACTTCACTAACAGAAGACACCAGATTGCTGAGATGGGGTGAGATGCAATTACTGATGGTAAGCAGCCTCATATTCTTATTGTTTCATTGGGGTAGTGCTGTTTGATTAAACCTCTTGAGGCTTGTTAAACATATTTATGAGATCTCTATCCTGTCCTGCCAACACAGAGAAACAAAAAATTAACTAGAGGTGCTTCATCTACTATTTAACTGTTCTTGGAGATTTGTACATGCTCTATTAAAAATGGAAGTTACCTACAGCATATTGAAGTTTCAGATGTAATTTTATGCTAATGAGAGCATAAAATAATGTTCTGCTGTGTTAGCTGTAATTGAATTTTATCTTGCTCCTTGCTCCTTTAGAGAATATCTTTTTAAAACACCCTCTTATATTTTACTTACTCTCTTTAAAAACATGTGAATTAATTTGAAAACTTGTTCCGAGACTTTTGAATGCAAACAATTAGTTTAATCATGTTAACAAAAAAAAAATAGCGTCAGGACAATAATCTTTGCTGAGTTTCTTTTGAATAGTGCTATGATCATTATTGAAGACACTGTGCCTTGGTTTTGAACAAAAAACAAAACAAGAAGCATGCAATTTCCTTTTTTCCTTTCTATCTGTATTTATGTTCAACTCAGGGCAAGAATTTTATAGTATCTGTGAAGAAAACAAACAAATTACAAGCAATGGCATGAAGAGAGAATTCATGAAAGCATGGATGTATAGATAGGTGCCCTCTGTAAATGAACATGAAGATCCTGTATTCTATATGGAAATGTATTTGTCTGATCATGCCCATTTCAGCTGTCCCCATTCACCCCGTTGTCTTGTCTTTTTGTATATGAACTGAATGTATTGAACCATGTTTTTCTGTTCAAACTGTGTGATGCATAAAACACAGCACAGGACAGGGTTTCCCACTATCCCTGAGTTGCATCATAAATCACTCAAATTTACGCTCATGGTTGTCATGATTTTATCAGTCCCTCAATGTTTGTATAGCCTTATACAGTATATTGCACTTACTGTAGCTGTATAGTATCTTGTCTGTATACTGTATGCACATAAACATGTATATTCACCCATGTATGTATGTATAGTATGTTTATATAGCTATGTATATGTATGTGTGTTTGTTCATAGTCTTTCATAAGAAATATGTGGCTATTCATATACATTAAGTGTATGCTGATTGCAAAGAAGTATGAATGCCAGCACCCACTTTTGATAACTTACTTTTACCCTCAGTTTGTCTTGTTGAACTATGAAAATAAAAATGTCATGTATTTTAAATGAGAACTTTTAAAAAATGATTATTTTTCTATTCCTTTACATGTTACTATTCTTTAAAATGTATTTTATTGAAACTAAGTTAGCAATGCTTACTCTGTTTCCCCTAGATTGATCTTTCACTGGTCATTTGAGGTTGAAAACATTCTGCATTTTGTCCTTTTGGTTCTTTTCATCTTACATTTCTCAATCTGTTTCCAGTTTCAACTAAGGCTGTCAGACAGTTGGGTCCTGATCCTGCAAGTGCTAACTTTTCTCTTGTAAGGACAACTCATGTGCATAAAGTCACTTCACATGTACAAATGTTTGCAGGATCATAACCTTTGGCAATTAGGTAGGCTGCTTTTTGAAGTGACGAGATACAACTTTAATTAATATTTTGGATTCGTCATTTGAAAGGGAGTCATCTCCAGTATAGTGGGGTTCTAGGATCAGGTTAAAATATCAGTCACAGTTTAAACCAAGGATACATTAATAAATAGTTTATAAAGGGTCAGTGAATGTTGCAGGCAAAAGTGTGTTATAGACAGTTCTTAACCCATGGTTCCTAAACTTTTTATGAAGGGAATCCACCAGCTTTATTTAGCCTTTTTTAACCCTAGTTCAGTGCGATATACTGGTTTTATTATTTCTCTTCAGGGATTTTGTCCAGCTGGATTGGCTTCAGTGAATAATAAGTTATTGCAGCATAGTGTCAGCAGCTACTTAGAAAGCTATTAGAAAGAAGACAAATCTTTACAGAGGAAATACTTAGGAATTTTTAGAATGTTTTACTGGCAATGACATAGGCACCGCTGTGAAAGGCCTTTATTCTAAATGAAGTCACATGCAAGAAAATCTTTTATTTTTTAAAGTCAGAGGGTGAAATCCTGACCCCACTGAAGTCAAAGGCAAAAGTCCTGTTTCACCCAGAGGCTATAATTGAGGGGTCCCAGGAGATTATCAAAGAATGATTTTTTTTCAACACCGCCATTTTAAAAGGACACATTCCATAGTGCTTGGCCTTTATGAATTGAGATAAATCCCTTGTGCATTATATTTAACTACTACATTATTTAACAGTTATTCCAGTGAATGGTTATGTAACATTGTCCTTACGCTTGGAAGAGATGCCACATTCCACCTAAACATGGCGGGTGAACTTACTCCTGTATACTGTCATTAGAAATGTTCTTTGGTATCCTTCAGAATGAAAAATACTGTTCAGATGTTGGATTGCAATATTTTCCATTCAGCACTATTATGATTAAAACATAGCTAAGTAACTAATAACACATGGAGTACCTTCCAGAGCTGAAACAATAATTGAGGTTATCAAAGAACGCCCCATCTACATGTGAAGGGAAGAGTCACACATAGTTTATTAAGCATCATTTATAAATGCTGGTGATAGAGACAGAGCATTGTAACTTTTAATTCATCTCCATGCTATTTATCACTATTTGTCTTGAAAGTGGCTTACTATGATTCGGTTCATGAGAAGAAACCTTGAATCTTCTCTCACATCAGACCATGTTAATTTTGCCACTGACATCAGTATGAGCAGGATTGTGTCTTAACTCTTTTCAAGGCTGGGTGGAGATTGAAGTGGGCCTAGAGCCACTCTGCTTAAAAATTTGAAGCTTCTTTGGAGAGTTTATGCCATCTGTATGAGAGTTCTGAAACTTTCAGCAAAACAAACAAGGAGTCCTGTGGCACTTTTAAAGTCACAGAAATTTATTTAATGCATGAGCTTTCTTGGGAGGAATTCCCACTTTGTTAGACGCTTGAAGATGGGGAATTTATAGAATGGGAGACTTGCACTTCCTTGCATTTATTTTCCTTCCATTCGGTAAATTCCCCATCTTCAAGCATCTGATGAAGTGGGATTTTCTCCCACAATAAGCTCAGGTGATAACTAAATTTGTTAGTCTTTAAAAGCACTGCCAGAGTCCTTATTTGTTTTGCTACCTCTTTGGAACTGTAACTTTGAGCTACTGCCAGCCACCTTCCCTTCTCTTGGGGTCATATCGTATGCATCATGTGAGATGCCTGACTTTGTTATTTTAGAAGTCAATGGCAAAACTCTCACTGACTTTAGTGCTGCAGATTGGGCTTTGGGTCCCTCACTGACAACCAAGGGACAATCAGCTAGTGTGTGTCTCAGACTGCCTTTTGCTTACTAACTCATGTGATGTCAGAGCCTTCCCTAATCACAGGATGACTTCTATGAATAATATGATCCTGCTTTAGGCAACTGTTACTTATGCATGTAATTCACTAGTTCAAATGGAACTAGATTTATGAATACAGATTTCCTATGTCAGTAAAAAGTAAAAGAACAAAGCACTTACTATTCTTAATTACCAGGAAATATTCATCAGGTTCAGAAATGTTAGAAATGTGTGTTTTCTTTAGTCTAAGCTGCTTTTCTTCAAAGATCTGAAATCCTGAGATCCTTTCTAGGCGTTGCAATGCAAAATGCCGTGTGATCATGAAAAAGCCATTCAAATTCAGGGAAGTCTGGGTAGTCTGCCCCTTAGCTCTCCTTTGGTGGTCCTTATACAATATTTCATTTCCCTTTTTATTTTCAGGGTTAACAAGAAAATGTATCATAGCCATTTGCCTGCGTCTTGTGTTTATTTCTTAGTTCTATGATAAAGGCACATAGACTAAGCTTTGGTTTTCATGAGTGGCCTCAATTGGACTGCACCATATGTTCCTCTGTCACATAAATAAGATGTCAAGAGACTATTTTATACAATATTCTTAATTTGCTGCTTCTCAGCATCTTTGTACATCCATAATATTTATGGTCCATAATATGTCAATTAACTGTCATCAGGTAATACATTTCAAGCTATTCGTTTAATATCAAGATTAGCTTTGATAAGGACAAGACATGCTTCTTAGTAAGATAATAGCAGGTCAAGAAGATCTGTGGCTCAAGACTGCAATGAATGTATTTATCACTGTAAAAATGGAACGAAGGAATGTCAATTTATCATTTGAAAAAGTCTGTTTTATTGAAAAACACAGACTGAGAGTAGCTAGATAATTAGACTAGAAAGACTAGTTTGGAGCTAGCTGATGTATACCTGCCATGTTTGCTCAGTTTGAAGTAACCGTGTGATGGTTAGTAGTTGGAAATCTGAATCATGAAACTGGAAGATTGAGATCAGATGTGTGAAATGATATAGCTGCTGATTAATTCAATTTGAGCATCAAGATTGTTTGCATATGACACAATCTACTGGAATTCCTGAAATTCCATTGACTTTTGTTTGTGCTTGTTGTTAACTTGGCATTTAAAAGCAAGGCTATGTAACGTACACCTCTGTTTTTGGTCAGACCCCTATTTTTGGTAAGAAAGACTCTGATAGAGTGCATCAAGAGGTTCCTTTTTATGTTAGAAAAAAGCATGTTTATCAAATTATTAGAACAGGATTTACAGCAAGTGCTGTAGCAGTTGTTATAGGAATGTTGCATATCTTTTCTGTTAACTGGTTTTTAATAGGAATGATAATTTCAGAGCTTTAGGATCACAGGATTTACACTAACAGAAAAGACTATAGGTCTGTTTACCACCTACCTGTATCAGTGAACAAAATCTTCAGGAAGGCAAACAACAAAGCACACAATCAATTGTGCAGAGTTGAACAGAGGCTAAAATTCCTTTAATCATAATGGCCCTAATTCAAGCAAGGCATTCAAGCTCATTTGTAACTTTAATCACATGATTATTCACATACTTAGTGTTACGCATGTGCTTAAGAACCTTGATGAATTAGGACCCACCACCCATGTCATGATCTGAACAAGCACTGACAAATGATTCATATAATTTTACTAAAAAATATCTCTGTAGCATAAACTTTAACATACATATACACTTGTTTCAGGGGGGGCACAGAAAACAAAACAAAAATCTTTTTTCCATCATGATGTTATGGACAGTTGATTTGGGGGCAGCAGGGGGGAATCACCTCCAGAATGCACAAATCTGCTTACAGATATATGCCCTCTATCACCAAGGTACTAGAAACGAATAGATACTGTTGTCATAAGACTTATTGGATTTGTGCTTCATTGCCATAGCAGAAAGAGCACACGTTAATTAGAAGACTTTTATTTGCAGATCTACGCTAGCCACATAAAAGATCTGAATGTATAAACAAAAACATAAGAGCTTCTTGGCTTCTACTCCATGGGAAACCCAGCAAAGGACAAAAACATTAAGAGAAGGAAAATAAATATTTTTAAGCTTCCAATGTGTAATAATTCACATATGATCATAAGACATATGCTGCTGTCAAAATTTATATAAAAAGTACTTAATATAATCTCTTCATAGAGCTTTATTTGGTTCTTTTTAGCAGGAGCCATCTCTTTTTCAGTTGTTATGGCCTCACATCCCTCCATGTTTGGACTACACAAGTCAAGCGTGAATGGAGAGGTTACTCCACTGTGCTTATTTGAAGGAAGCATTTGTGAATAATGGAGCCAAAGACTTTTCCTTGGTGATGCATAATGCATCCTTTATATTTATGAATGCTAAAGAAGCATGTGAATGCATAAGTAGCATGGTAACACAAACACTGATGTAACCAAGAGCTCACTCAAAATGCTTTTATAAAGATGATCAGGTCAGATGCCTTCCGTTACATCTTCAAGTGTTCCTGGGAGAAACATTTCACATGCACTAGCCATTGTGTGGAGAGTACTTGCTTTCTCTGTTCACAGTGTGCTTTGTGTATCCCTATGTGTATTGTTACTATTGAGCAACATTGTGCTAGCAAACAGAGAACTAACCAGACTGCATATGCTGGCCCAAATTCTGCTCTAATTCATTTTGGTGTAAATTCAGAGTGCCTCCATCAATGTTGCTACTACAGCTCTAAAACTGCGAACGGTGAAGAGAATCTGATCATCCCCACCCTGACTTTACATCCAATGGAAATAACCAAAAACAGGTGCAGTACAAGGGTTCTAGTAGAGAAGTAAAAAAAAAAAAAAAAAAGTTTGTTTAGAAATATCTTAAAGAGACTTTGCTGAAACATTTGGTTTTATTAATATTTATTTGAGCAAAACACAGGTGGCATCGTGTCCAAGCTGATGTCAATGGCGAAACTCTCATTGACTCCAGAAAGGCCAGGATGTCACCCTATGTCTTTCTGGAGCATGGTGAGTCACTGCAATGAGTGAATCCTGCATGTGACTATAAGTGCCGGGGATCAATGTTGCACCAAGCCAGGTGTATCAGTTCACGGAATGTGAAATAGACCCCTGCTCTGTAGCATAGCCATACCCAACATGCATCAAAGGTAATGTGATTCCACATTTCCCAAGTGGAAATACATCAATTGACAAGATGGCTGGAAAACAAGAGAAAGTGCCACCTACATTCTCAGTGGGAAAGGAACTGTGGAGACTCCCATGTCAGAACAGGCAATTGGGGAGGGAGCAGTGAGCCCATTGTCACTTCCTCATAGAGAATGGTAAGTGGCTTTCAGTAAGTCTTTCTTCTTCACCTATCATTAGCCTGGTGGAAACAAGTAGCATGCTTTGCTGCATTGAAATCATCAGTTGCACTGTTCACGAGCCATATTGCATAGGTATGATTTGTTTTCTAATCACTTCAAAACAATGTTGTGGTTTGTTTTTAATTTCCTTCATTCTAAGATCACATTGTATATCCTTAGATTCAGTGTTGGACTGTCATTTTTAGCATGATATATGGTAATCTTGGAAAAAAGGGCATATCTGTACATGACATTCATGATCACATTAGCATTATCTGGTTTTCCCCACACTTCTGTAAATGAAGAATCAGCCCCACTGCCCATCCAATAAGAGAGGGAAGAAAACCTCAAGGACCAGAAGAGAACAGCCTCTTCCTCAACCTAATAACCAGTACAGTTACAGCAAAGTAAGTGTGATTATACAGTACTGAGGAAAAAATTATGGAAACACCCCTGAAGTATGGGCATGCCTTATTGACTAGAGCTTCAAATGCCACCTAATAATCCAACCATATTAAAAACAAGCAAGCAAGTCAACCACCAGCAAAGACTTCCATGGTAAGAAAATAATGAAAATGGACTATTATGTAATCTAATCTGTTCTGCACAATGCCCTGATATGAGCATTAGTGAGTGATGCTTTTCTTGATTCATGGAAAAGTCTGCACAGGATAAAAAAGAGTATAATATATGAAATATCATATAGTTAGTTAATCTTGTGTGAAGTTTTTCATCACAATTTTAAATTTAAATGAAAAAAGTCAATATTTTTGGCCTGTTTTGTAATCTGCCGTAAAGCTGCTTGTAAAATTTCAGTAAGTTTTTCATAGAAAGTTCAACAAAAAATAAACCAGATTTTCATGAACGTTGTTCAAATTAAATCCCATTTTTCAGCCAGCACAGGAAATATGAAACCCACAAGACAGACCTCTGTGCAGAAAACCAGCATGAGTCTATTTTATGCGCCATTTAATTCACCAAAATAGAACTCATATGGGATGTAGGAAGCACACAGGTCTTCTCTACCAAGGTGAAATTCACCAAATGATAATTTTATTTCACAAGATTACATGAGCAGAGGAATCACTGTATTTGATGGTGAAAGAGAATCAGAGATCTGACTGGCACTGAGATTTTTTCATTTTACATGTTCAGTTCTACCTTCCTTTTCTCTCTTTCTCTTACTCTCCCTCTCTTTCCTTCATGCGTTTGCTTTTGCCTGCTATAGTTTGGTATGTACGTAACTTGAAGGTGTTTCCATATTTTTTCAGTTATGTAGATGTATTTGCTAACTATTAAAGAAGTGTTTGTATAGTGTGTTAATGAAGTTTATGTCTTGTGCTATATGTTGAGTGTCCAGTCTTTGAAAGTTAGTAGAGAAGCATCTAGGGTGATCAGATGTCCCAATTTTAGAGGGATAGGCCTGATATTTGGGTCTTTTTCTTAGATAGGCACCTATCACCCTCCACCTCATCCTGATTTTTCACACTTGCTATCTGTTCACCCTAGAAGCATCTCTTACTAAAATACAAAACCATGTATCATTTACCAGCAAAAGATATATGGGAATCACTTCTCCTAATAGCTATAACTAATGAGTGATGAAGGCTGTATCTAGAAACAATGCCTTAATATTACTCACAGAAATGTCAAAAATATTTCCTTTTGACCTTTTTCCATTTTAATTATTAATCATTCTACCAAAACAAAATTAATCTGCTTAGTTAAATAAAGGGAAATAATTGTTGCATTTATTGCACTTATTTTTCTTGCTTTAAAAATCTTTTTTGATATTAATTAATGCCATATCAGCTCTGACCTGCCTTTCTTATCCATCTGTCTTGTTTGTCTATGTTATATACCGGGGGTGGCCAAACTTTTGTAACTCAAGAGCCACACAAGTTGATTATTAAACCTTCAAGAGCCATGCTGAGGCATATAGCCAGATACTTTTGCCTACTCCAAAATTACTAAGTTTAAAATTCATTGCATACTCTAATTTTATCATAAAAAGAGGACAAATATTGATTCTACTAATGTCAGATTCTAATAATTACTTAAGGTTACCAAGAAAATTAGGCCTATACAGTAAAAACTTAACTGCTGCTTGATGTAGAAGACTGCAGGCTAGTGACCAGTTATTAAAATCCTGACCATGCTGCACTTCTCCCTGCCATCCCCAACCATGCCGTGCTTCCTCCCACTGTCCCAACTCGCTCCTGAACTCCTAGGCTGGGGCTGCTTTCCTAAATTGATTTGCTGACGTTCTTCTGGGAGCCACAATTTTTTATTCAAGAGCCGCATGTGGCTCCCGAGCCACAGTTTAGCCGCTCCTGTTATATATCTACCACTCTGGAATGCAGGGGCCAGATCCTTAGTTGAAGGAGGTGTAAGCAGCTCCTTAGGACTCAGTGGAGCTACGCCCATTTGTGCTAGCTAACGTTCTATTTCAAGTACTTAAATTCTGTCATCCTCCTGTCAAGAACTGCAGGGTTGCAATTCTTTCCCGACCTTGTAGCTTCCCTTCCGACTCATGATTGTAAGTATCCAGAGTTTATACTGGCTGTAATAGCAGCTTCTAGATGCACATTCCTCATGTTTTCCTTTAGAATTCTCTTCTGCTTAGGTTCTTATGCCATGCTATTGCTCAGATCTCCGAGCTGTCCTTTGAATTAAAAATAAACAGTTAGACAGGAGACTGTTTTCTTGTCCCCAGGATAGTCATATGGCTACATTTCACTTCCCTTATTTCCCCTTTCTTTCAATAAATAGGTAGATGTGACATGTAGCTTTGCAAGAAAGCAAGATTAAACAATGAGTTTTGCATTTGTACTGAAAAGTGTTGATGTTTGTGTCATTCTTGGAGGAATGAATTCCACAATTTCAAGCCCACCTTCTAGAATGACCTGTCTCCTGCTCATTAGAATTTGTTTTGCTAGAAACAGCTTTGTTATGGGGAGTGGATCTGCCATGTGTGTTATAAGTCCAAGATAGTGAGGCTATCATTTAGGCATCTTGAGCCGCTGTCCATTTAAAACCTTTGAAATAAGGAATGAGAGTGTGTGATGTGATGTCCTATGTAAAGAGAAGCAGTGGAGTTCAAACAAAATGTGCTTGGAGTACACCATTGATACTTTATCAGGGCTGATGCTTTCATGGCTAAAAAATGGTATTACAATAATTTGAAGAGGTAACACAAGCACATATGATCAAAGCTTGGCATCAGCAGAAAGGTTGAGATGCAGTCTTCTAACCATTTGAAGGGGGCAGTGTCATTTCACGCAGAAGCAGACATGTTGAATGTCAGCTTTTATAAAAAGCCCAAAGTTTGGTCATTGTTGATACTTTGTGGGCACACATCTTAGACTGATTGATGCAGCACTGCGTTGGCAAACTATTTGAAGTGTTTCTTCTACCTGTCGCACTACGTCCATCTCATGAGGATTTAATTTCAGCCGGCTTTGCCTCCTCCATGTGTTATTTGCAGCTAGACACTGAGGTGGCTGGTTGACAGCTGTGTTAACTGTACTGTTTTGTCATTGATATACAGGCACAGGAAGCTTCATAATGTCTTGGAACAGCTGTATGTGAATACTGAATAAGGCAGGGTACAGAATCAAATGGTGCTCCACAAATGAAATGGCTTTAGTGCCAAAAGTACAGTTGCCCATCACTGCCCTTTGGACACAGCATTGAGAAAGATTCAAACCATTTCCCAGGGTTCCCCTAGATCACTGCTACCTTTCCCAAGAAGAACAGCAGTATTCTCTCTGCAGAGAGGTCCAAGAGCATGAATATCTGTCCTGTATCCATGGAACTAAGATATCCATCAGTCTTACCTCTATTATTTCTGATCAATAACCCAAACTGAAATCTAGATTGGCAGGATCTAGGATGTTAGGTGCAGAGGCCAGGAATTCCCATGTGTCAGAAGTAGTGTGTGAAGAAGGAGCTATGTCTTCTATTTCTGTCCCTCAACTGGTGCAGCAGCTGCAAATTCTATACAGGCTTCATTTAAGTCAATGCCAAAACTCCCATTGGCTGCAATGAAGCCAAAATTTCTCTCTTTGTCTCTGAGCACGTTCTTCATCATGAATCTAAATGTATTTAAGGATATTGAAGTGGGAGTTTTGCCATTGACTTAAATGGAGCCTGGATTACTCCCAAAACTTTGCAAGGCATATTGACCAAACTTTATGGCAGTTTGCTGCAGTTCTGTATGATGATTAATGAATTATCGTCCCCCCTACATTCCATGTCAGCGAGACAGAATCTTGCCACATTGCTAGTTTCTGCCAGGAAAAGAAAGAAGATGAAGGAAAAGAAGGAAGAGAAGACATTTAAATACATCCATTTTTCATCAAACTTCTCCCATAAAATAAAAGTTTTTGTTTTAATGTAACTTGGTTGTTTAATAATTTAACTCCATGAAACTATAGAATTAGAGTTTAAAATTGGGGAATATGTTTTGTCAGCTTAAAACAATATTATTATTTTCTTTTTATAGCATTTTGCAACAATTAATGAAGTTAACCTCAGTAGCTTTAGGAGGTAAATATGAATACATTTTTACAGATGGGAAAGTGAGGCACTAGGGTTACTTGATTTTCTTAAAAGAAGCAAGGAGTCCTGTGGCACTTAAAGACTATCAGATTTATTTATTGCATGAGCTTTCGTGGGAGAAAATCCCACTTCATCAGGTGATTTTCTCCTATGAAAGCTCATGCAATAAATAAATCTGATAGTCTTTAAGTGCCACAGGACTCCTTGCTTCTTCTGCTGAACTAGATTAACACAGCTGCCGCTTAGGAACTTGATTTTCTTAAAATCATCCAGAAACTTGATAACACTGCTAAAACAGAACCCACTCTCTTGACTCCCAAACCTTTTCTTTTAACTACAGGATTACTCTGCCATTCTTTTACAAATCATACATTTTGCACACATATGTTTAATGGGACTCATTATAATGAAGTGAAATGTTACTGTATATGCAAGATGATTTAGTGCGATCACAGGTGAAGACGGGTATCCAAATACCCAATACGTTAAGAATAGTAATAATAAGCACTTATATGGTGCCTTATGCATCTACATCCCACAACACTTTTTGAAGGCAAGTACGTGTCATTAAAAGACTATATTTACAAACAAAGAAAACTGGGGCACAGAGTGATTAACAGTAGTTCTGGAGATGTACTCAAGGTTTCTGTTTTCATAGTCCCAAACCTTTATCCATTGACCCACACTACTAATTTTTGAAAGCAAAAATGATTTTGTCTTGGCTGTGTTTAGTCAAAGAATAATTCCAGTCTTTATAGTCATACCGTAGCTCCACCCATAGTCTTGAACTTGTAAGACATCAATAATAATTTTTATCAGATGAAATGCACCATTACAGTTCTTGTCAAAATTCACAGACTCATTGACTTACATGGTTTAGGGTCAGAAAGGACCTTTGTGATCATCTAATCTGACCTCCTGCACATTGCAGGTCACAGAACCTCCCCCACTCCTGTACTAGACCCCTAATTTCTGACTGAGTTACTAAAGTCCTCAAACTGTGGTTTAAAGACTTTGAGTCCAGAGAATTCGCCATTTTTACTAGTTTAAAACTGCAAGTGGCCATGTCTTGTAATGAAGAAAAGAAGATTTCACTAGAATTATACAGCTACATATTCAAATAGCCTCTTCCTTTAAGTGGCTACATTTGGGGAAAGTGATTTTTTTCCAGAACTTTTCATGATTGTGTGCCACCTTCTGGAATAAGTACTTAAGTGGAAGAGCCCACAGTGTGATCCTCATTCGCCCATTTTCAAAAGCCTCGCATGTGACTTTTTTTTTTAAATGAAGAGGGTCTTCTTTTATGCATCCCAAGTTCTTAATATATAAAAGACTTTATATAAATACTCCATTGCCAATTTTGCTTTGCAAAGGATGAAGAAACATGCAAATTTTTTTGCATTTTGTTTTCTATTTCAGAGCATTTTAAAGAGAATATATTCATAATAAAGGGCTGAATGTTCCAGTGAATAAATCAGTGGCAAAATTCTCAGTGACTTCCATGAGTGAAGGCTCAGGCCCTAAAAAATGGATTGACAATTTTTAAATGTAATGTTAACATCTACAGTCTTATTTTCCAAGCAAATGCAAATGAGTTTCTAATTTTGATCTGGCAAGTTTGTTTGGACAATCATTTCAGCAGTCGATTCTTCCCATACCATTGGCGGACTTTATTGAAGGCACAGGGAGACAAGGCCTTCCCTAACTGGCTGTGGTAGCTCCACCTCTTTCCCTGCTGCCTGCCCTCTGTGCTGGAAAGATAAAAGCTTTTATGCTCTGTGCAGCCTGGTTCTGTCAGCTGTCTTGGAAGCTACTTGCATGAAGCATATAAAGCTCAGCATGCCATTTTGGTAGGCAGGCTGAGACTGACACCAGATTTCTCAGCAAAACAAGAAAAGGATTCTCCACTCCAGTGTCAACTTTCAATTTCACTGCCTAGCTGAAAAACAAAAGAGGACTCTCATGATACTTTAAAGACTAACATTTATTTTTGTTTGTTAGTCTTTAAAGTGCCACAAGACTCCTCTTTTCTTTCACTGAACGAGACTAGGGATAATACTTGCCTGTGTCAGAGTACTGTGTAGTTTGCTTCCTTTTTTTGTTTTGCTTGGGTGCCTTGCTAAGTATTTCCACAATTAACCTTTCATTTATATGCACTCCTCCTGGATCACAGGAGCCTGGGATTTTATGGGACTCCTCTTCTCACTGATGCTGTCTGTGCCCCTCCCTCCTCCTGCCCAAACTTCCTGTGTCTCTCCCAAGCTTCCTGAGGGGAGTCTGTTTAATGTACCCCCCACACTTGGGTTAGTCACTGCCCCAGTCAGCCAGAGTGGGAGGAACAGGCTAGTGAGTGAGTCACCCTACAGCAGCCCAAATCCCACACTGAGCCAGTTGCTGCCTTTGGAGGGGCAGATAGGCAGATGCCTCTCATGCTGGGAGGGAAATGGGGAGGATAGGTAGGGCCGGGGGAAGGCGAGGAGAGAAGGAAGTCAGCCAGAGACCCATGCAGTGACTGTTGTGAGGTGTAGGGGAAGAGGCTGGCGGATGGGACCTTGGGTGGGCCTAGGGTTGGAGCCTGGGGGACGGGAGCAAGGAGCTTGCCTTCCCCAGGGGCAGCTTCAAAATCCACCCATGCCATATGTTTTACTATTCACATACTCAGGCATTACTTCCATATCATTTGCATGCTTAAATGTTGTGTGCCTATAAATTATCATAGATATAGAGGAGCCTATAGAAATGATTAGCTGCACAAAATTGGAGGCCTAACTTTGAAGACTTGGCCCTAAATCAAGCATGCTATACCTAACAGGTTGTTATTCTTTCCCTCCCCGTTGTTTCAGAACTCTGAGATGTCTTTAAAACAAAACTGGGAACGTCAAACTCATTTTCTATGGTGGGCCAGATCTGACTTAAATGTACTTCAAGTGGGCTGTACATACCATAAACAGAAATACTAGGGCATTCTTGCAGCATCGCAGTGTGTTGGGTATGCAAGACTGCACGCCATGAGACCACAATCTCTCTTTCTGAGAGGGAGAGTATGGATTGCTGTGCACAGTGCTCTGCAATGTCACAAGACCTGATGCTCTTCTGGCATTGCAGAATGCTGGGTATGAAAAACCCCTGTCTCTCTCTCTTTCTCTCAGGAAAGTAGTGTGGTCCTATGGAGCATGGTCACGGGCCAGATGGAAGAGGTTCACTGGCCACATCCAGCCCAAAGGCCACATGTTTGGCACCCCTGATTTAAACAGTATTGTGAAATATAGTGTGTATATTTTTGTTCTGAGGTGTGCATATTTACATGTCCACATAAACAAAAATAATTATTCATTATTGGTAATCTATTTCTGGTTGTGTAATTCAAGTTGTGTTGTATTCCTTTACAAAAGCTGTGAATGTAAATTTGTGTTAGTTCAGGGATGACAGAAGTTGTGGCAAATGATCTTGTTTAAATCAAAGGATACTGGTAAGATTTAGATTTGTTTTGGAAAAGTTTCTATTACCAGGTAGCTTTATTTTTATTTGTAAAATATAATTTATGGCTGATTACAGAAGACACCAACTTTTCTTTCTTGGCTTCCACACACATTTATTGTTTATCCTAAAGAAGAAACTTTTGCATCCTGAACATCGGAAAGGCTGAACATCTCCTTTCAAAGAGTTAAGGGCATATAGATGCCTCCTAGATTGGAACTATTTTGAACTATTCATCCAGCTGTAATCAATACAAAAGAATATTGCACTCTGTGTACCTGAGCTACTCTTAGCTCCAGTGCTACAGGGAATACTATAGCTGTTGTTGTATAGCTGCTAATAAGCAAATTTTGGCATATCACTTCTATTGTTAGGGATTTACAAGTGCCATTTTACTTTTTAGGATATAAGTCTCTTTGAAGCATGTGACAGTCTTTATCCATTAAAAGATACAGAACCAGGCAAATTCTAATAAGGCATAATGGGAAGAGTTGTGGATGGAACATGAATGCAATTTATTCTTGATAGTGACAGTACATTCTAATGGTGGCTTTCCGGTGCATGATAGCAGAGGCAGATAGTGTTGTAAAGTATACATTTCATATTAGATCTTGCACTGTTCCTCTACTTGATCGGCTTTAAAAAAAAAAAAAGGCTACTTTCACAATCGTGTAAGTGAAATCCAAGTTCACATGTGTGTTTTGTCAAACTCTGCCCAGATGCTACTAGGAGTCAGTGTATTTTAGATATTCTATTTGATTGATTAATTGCAGACTATGTACCTGTCCTGCCACATACAGCTGTGGTTCCCACCCTTTTCTCTGCTGTGGCACACCTTGATAATTTTCATTATTTTGAGGCACACCACCAGATCGTCCTCAGATGTGACTATTCATGAGCCAATCCAGAACTCTGAGTAGTTTTTCAAAAAATTCCATGGCACACCTGCTCAGGCTTGAGGGCACACTTGTTGGGAAACACTGACGTAGAGGGATCCAGGAAAAATGAAGACAGTGCAGTCAGTGTAAGTAATATTGCTCTTGGATGTAATGCAAGGGAATCTCTTAATCACACAAAACCAACAAGGAGTCCTGTGGCACTTAAAGACTAACAAATTTATTTATTGCATGAACTTTCATGGGAGAAAATCCCACTTTGAAGTCTAATGAAGTGGGATTTTCTCCCACAAAAGCTCATGCAATTAATAAATTTGTTAGCTTTAAGCACCATGGGACTCCTGGTTTGTTTTGCTGAACTAGACTAAAGTCCATTGAAACCAATAGAAATCTTTCCATTGACTTCAACAAGTTTTGGATAAGTCCCAAAGAGCTAATAACAAGTCCAATAACTTTGTTGACTCACCATGTCATCTGCCATACACAATCTGCTGTAACTGATTCATCATGCCTAAAGTGAGAGCAAAACAGTCAAATGGGAATTGCAGAGCAGGTCAGGCTCAGAGCAGACTTTTAGCTTCACAGCAGTTCAGGAAAGATATGCTGGCCGATGTTAGCTGCATTATTCTAGATTAGCAAGAATGTTCAATACTAAATCTCTAATCTGGTTTAGGATTACATTATCATCAGCTCTTGCAAAAACAGTACTGCACAAAATCCTGTTCTAGATGAAAGTAAGGGTGAAGAATTTGTTGGGACAGTTTAAAGGGACATGCTTTTGTCTGAATTTTTTTAACCAGTGTTGTGAATAACACATAAATATACTCTGATGGAAAGGCATTTGTAAGCAAAATATATGGGTCTCTAGTTTCTCAGTTTGTTTACTTTGTAAAACTAAAAACATTTAATGCATAATTAATATTTCTGGTGAGCCTGCCTGATCAGTTACTCATTGTCCCATTTTGTGATCTGAGGGGTAGGGGCAGTACCTGCTTTTATTTTTTCTCCTCCCATTCTCTCCCTCTCGCTCACTTAGATTTCAAGTTGGCAATAGCCCATTGACTTCAATGATCACCAGACCCGTATTGCTTTTCTCAACTGTTGTCTGCAACACCAGGAAGTGCATGAATGTCCATAGATTAGAGCATTTTAAATGTACCTGTATAAAGTTAATTAGAAATTTTTGTGAAACTTAAACATATATTCTTTGTACTGCTGTTTAGTACATACTCTTTCACTACGGGTGTGTTCACACAGCATTCTTATTTCGAAACAACAGAGGTTGTTTCAAAATAAGAAATGCCATGGCCACACGATGTACCGTTGTTTCGAAACAACGGGTTCCGTTGTTTTGAAACAAGGGCGGTGTTTCGAAACAACTTAAACCTCATTCCCTTCCGAAACAACATTTGACCCTCAGCACTCTGGCCAGGGAACCTTCAGCACCCTAGCCAGGGTGCTGAGGGCTGTCCCTCAGCCGGGGGGTGAGCCGCTACGGTGCAGCCGCTCCTGCCGGGAAATCCCGGGGCGCGCTCATCCCGGCCCCTGTAGCAGCAGGCTGAGCTGGGTGCCCCCGACCCCGTGGCAGGGTTTGGGGGAAGCCCCGGCGGTGGGCTCAAGCCAGGCGCCCCCAACCCCACGGCGGTTGGTTTGGGGGCAGCCCGGGCTTTAAAGACGGCGGGTGAGGCACTGGGCTGCGCTTCACCCCACGGATGCCTGCGGTCCCCTCCCCAAGCGAAGTAGCATGTCCACACTGTGGACATGCTGTTTTGCTCTCATATTTCGAAGACACCTTTTCTGTCTTTCAAAATAAGGTGTTTCAAAATAACCCTTTATTTCGAAACAGCTTGTTTTAAAACATCTTGTTTCGAAACAAGCCTTCTGTGTGTGAACATAGCCTATAAGTTCATCACAGCCAGAAAAACTGAGCAGTCAACTTTTGCCCCACAGTAATGCAAAGGAATAAGTCACAAGGAAAATGCGTATCTTGACACAGACCAGCACTTTCATATTGAAACCAAGTTTGCTCGAAGCACAGTTATTGATTTGTGTTCATAAGCAGATACATAGCAAGCATATGCTCAAAATCCATTGATCCATTTACAGACACGTTAGCTGTCTAGGCCTCAGTACAGTGAGGTACTTCACATGGTATTTAAATTTAATCACATGAGCAGTGCAGCCAAACTCAAAAGAGGCTGTTTCCTGACTTTAGCAGGACTACTCACATGCATTAAACTAAGCACATGCTTACGTGCTTTGCTGGATCAGGATCATAGATTGCAACAGAATGCATGAATGAAGATACTCCATTCTAAAACAACTTTCTGCTTTCGTGTTAGTGAAACACTTCAAAGAACAGGATAGGTTAAACCATCTGAGTGGAATGGGAATCATTAAATCATACAAAAAACTCAAACCTATTTAGCTTTATATTTGGAAACGTTAACAACACAGTTCTAACATGACAAATTGGATTTGGCAGGCACTACAAAACATCGTTCTGAGTAGATGGAATTTTTACCATCAACATCGCAAGATGCTGTTAAGATCTATGTGCCTTTTAAAGATCTACTAGATTATTAATCCACCTAGAAATAAATAGCAGTAGTTAAGCAAAAATATTTATCTTATTAGCTTGCATGGTGAACAAACATTATTTTTATTTCCCTTTTATGTCTTTGTATAGTGTATATAAGTGGATTTTTTTGTGTGTGTTTATTCCTTTTAGTGTATAAGGATTTTGTGTTCATGACACTGCTAATGCTGCTTCACAACTATCATGGTAACCACAAGGAGCCAACACTCTAAATATAATCTATGTCTAAGCAGTTATTTGTGTGCATTATTTTTTTGATAGGTGACATGTATGCAGTGGTTGCATGGGGACCATACAATGCTGGAAATGATTGAGAAAAAGCGTTGCTTGTGCAAAGAAATAAAGGCTCGACAGAAATCAGAGAAAGGACTTTGCAAACAGGACAGCATGCCTATTTTGCCAAGTTGGAAGAAGAATACTGGTACCAAGAAATATAGCCCCCCTCCTTATTCCAAACAACAAACTGTTTTCTGGGACACAGCGATATGACAGGACTGTAGTTGATGCCATCTCCACAAATGATGCGACATGCACAAGTAGCCTTCTTTCCCAATAAGGCAATGCCTGTGACATAGAACTTCCCTACAGGTGATGAACTACCCTAGTGAAAAACATACCAATGTGGTGCTCACCTGTCAATCTAAAAAAACCCTAAATTTCCAGCTGATTAAGGCATGCGTATTTATTAAAGGATTTTTTTGGATCCAGAAGATACTGAAATGTAAATATTTTACCAATCTATTGAAAACACCTGAACTAGTACACTGTCTAAAATATATAATTCAAAAATTTATGAAGAATTTTACTATATTATATAATTAATGTTATATTGTTTTATTAACTATTTTATATGTGATATCCTAATACCCTTTTTTGTTGTTGTCATTTTTAATTATCTGACCTGCCTAAATTTGGCCTCTGTTCTAAAGCATGTGGCTGTACTTTTGTTTAACAAGTACAATGTACAAATCAACCTGGTGCTAGGGCTGTAGACGTTAACTAGTCATATTTATTAGAGATATCCATTGCTTTTGTTTTGCTGGGAAAGGTTTTGGCAGGAAGTAGTAAAATCTGTAAACAATGCACATAAAAATGCTTAATTTGGATGTCCAAATTGCATTAAAAAGAGTTGTTCTGCATCAGATTTTTGGTAAATTTACTATTATAAATTTCCCTCCTTTTTATGTCAATTTGTTAGTAAAGTCTCCAGTGATAGTTCTGAGGCTACATTTGGCTAACCAAGTAAATGAAATTTACTGCAGAAAGTTCTAAAATAGATGTTCTTCCTTCTTTTATTCAGCTGACTAGAGGAGACCATGGTTCACTGTGACTAAGAATTGTGCATCACATCATAATGAGTTAACCCATTGTTTAGCTGGCAGGTTAAAACAGTGGCAATGCACCCATGATCCCTGTCCACATTTGTCTTTGGTCCAGAAAGTTAAGGCAACAAAATCTGTTTACTTCATTATTTTTAAGTACACCAGACATCCCTAGTTGGGTCTGTATCAAATTGGAATGCATTATTTTAAAAGGTCTGACCCAAACTCCATTGACTTCAATGAAAAGATTCCTGTTGACTTCACTTGGCTTTGGATCTGACCCACAGAGCGCATTTCTCTCAAGTAACCCATTTCCTCTTCCTGGTTGATCAGATTATTGGGTCCTAGTCCTCTGTGACATCATACACATCCAAACAGAATGCTACGTCATGACCAAAGAATTATGACCTCTTGGTTTTAACAGGAGAAAGAGATGGCTTATACTGCATAGGTGGGTGAAAGCAGTGCATTAAAATATCTTCCACAGAAATTGTTTAGGGTGAAGAATATCTTTATTGCCATGGAGTGATAAAATGATGCTATCACATATATTTTGTATATTTAAAGTTCTATCTATGCTTCTGAAATTTGGCAGCATGAAAATTTCTCTTTCGTAGCCCCTTAAAAATTATATTCTCTAAGAAGAAAAGATGTGTTGTTTGAACTTAATGTCATATTGGCTTTTCTTTGAAATTATATTGCAGCAATGCCATGGGCATCACTGCTGGTCAAAAAAACCAAAAATAACCAATTTTAGTAAGTTTTTTGTAATCTATATTGCTAAAGTTTGAGTAATGTTTTATCAGTAGTAGTTTCTTTCCAGCCTCTGAAGTAATAATAAAGTTTTTAAATATTTTATAACTAATGTATATTTTGATGTCCAAATTGAGGGTTTCTGTATAAGATAAACAAAGAAATGTGTGTGTTTATATGTGTGTATGTATGTTAGCATTATGATATACATGTGTGTATGTATAGGTGCATATATGTACACATACACATGCTTATTTTATATATATATATATGTCTAGATGGACCATATATATATGAAATGAATGTGTGCATGTGCTGGATATACAGTGGCTGAAATGGGTACAAAATTTAGTTGAAGTTTTTAAAGAAGCCTCCAGAACCCAAATGATAAGAAACATAAAAACAAATTGTGAATGAATCTTTAAATAAATCTTGTATCCAAAAGGCATCAAGTGTATATTCTGCTTTCTCATAATAAAATAAATAAATAAAACTCAAGAGATCTTGCAATGTTCCAGAATCTGCTGGAAGAAGAAAACTTGCTGGTTGTGTAGAACATGTTGTGATAACTGGTTCATTACTCAGAAAATGTTTATACTGATAAAATGCATGATCTTACTTGTTACTGGCAATTATATGCCAAGCAAAGACTTTCATATTCTCAGTATTTGAAATAATTAAACAGGTCTCTTTCACAAACTGTACCAAATCTTTCTATTGACAAAACATATGTATGTGTTCAGTCATGATATTTCTTGTAGACATTGCCCTCTTCCTCAAGTAATTAGTCATTTTAAAAACCTTTCCTAAATACTTACTTTAGAAACATTGCCCAAGAGCAGTTATTCATCATAGACATTCATGTCTCCAGTGAGATCTTGGAAAATCTTCAAAAGAGGGACAAAGTTGAAAACCTTTGGGGGAGTACAAGCAATTTACAGCAGGTCAAGGTTTGTACTGTATCCTTTCATACTGACATATAATAATTAGCATAGTACTGAGGCATTCTGGTTATAAACAGATTTGTTTAGACTCTTAAACTACCACAAAAACCACTTATTGCTTTGCTTATATAGCTCAACACCATGATCATCATTGCTTAATTAGCCCAAATGCTTCCAGACTACAATTGTATCCCATGGAAACAATAGCTTACATTTATTATTCTTGAAGCTGCATGAAAAATTAAAATGAAACTTAGCACTTACCTTCAAAGCACTTTAGAAACAGGAATTAAACCTCTAACCTTTATGATGAAGGACACAGTTTATTTTCTAGAAGATGAAACTGAGGCAGAGATGTTGAGTGACTTGCCAAAACTCAGTCAAAGTCATAGCTACAAGTAGGTACCTGCCCCATACTCTGGCCATTTGGCAGTTATGTCATTTGGTAGCATGCACAGCCTCAGAGTAAAAGGTGCATCATCATTAGAGAGGACAAGCCATCAAAATGTTGTCTAAACAGCTTCTACATCACCTCTTGTCTCAGCAGTTTCTATATCACAGGGTGAATGATCATGTTTATCAACATGCGCTCATTAAAGTTGCAGGTATATAAATATGCAATCTGTATATACATACAGACCACATATATACACACACTTATGAAGACTGTATATATGAAGTTGTTTAGTATGCACTTATTTTGCTTTAAATTCCTAAAGTTAAACATTATAGTGTAGCAATTTGTGTAAAGTGCACTGTGATTTCAAGAAAGCACAGTAAAGTCACAGGTCTTGTTATTCTTGCACTAAAAATGTGTTTACGTATATTAGCAAATGTATGCTTACTTTTATGGCTCTTTTTAACAAATTAAAGCAAATGGTATAAAATGCTATTTTTTCTTTCAGTGGACTATGGCATTATGTTTTTAACTTACAGGGTTTTTAAATAAGAAGAAACCATTCTGTGTTCATTCCAATGTAATATGTTTACCAATATCTTAAAACTGAATGTCATATTGCTTTTTTTTTCATATTTCATTAGAAATGTCAGGCATGTGCCTGAAATTGTGTAGGAGTAAGGAGTAGCTAGAGGATAACTGTAATCATATATATTAGCCATTTCTATATACACAGTATAAATACATATTACTTTTCTTTTCATTTTTGTACTTGATTTTTTTAGGTGAGATGTAATTAAATGTATTTGATACTTCTGAAGTAATAAGATGTTGTTTGGAGATCAATTCTGCTTTCTTTAGTGCATTGACAATATTTTACAATAATTTAGTGCTTATTATTTGTGCTCCAGTGTAATTACAATAAAAGCAATAGTTTAAAATAGCCTGCTTTTTATTTCTGTTTATTGGTGTCTGATTTAAAACTGCTTGTTTATTAAGGAGTTGTATTAAACGTTCTCTTCATAAGAAATGAAATTAGGAGCTTTAATATTTATTCTAAATCAATTTTTATTGAACTATTTTTATGAGGGAACAATGAAACCATCGTAATGCTCACTGGTCAGCCTGGTTGCATGTAATACCATTAATTTCATCCTCAGCATGGAAGAACACTGGAGTCCCCAAGCCAGAAAGCAAATAAAAACAGCCTGACACTTCTTACTTTTAAAAATCTTTAAATTTTTAAGCCAATCTCTAGAGAACCTGATGTATAATTTTTGATTGTTTGGGTTTGGCACTAATGAGGATCTCAGTGATTGTGCAGCATTTTGGAACTGCTCTTTCCACAAAGGGGTGAGCCCTATTCCCTCTGCTCACATCTGTGACCAAAGACCTGGTAAAACCACTATAAGCATATGGTGTGATTCTAAATTATTTGCTGTCAAAGCCATAGGCTGTCTAATACAAGGAACTTGTGTTACAACTTTTTTGGTCCTTCTTGCCCTCCTGATTTTAAACTGGCTAAAGGAGTTAATAGCATCCTAGGTAAAATAGGGGTCCATTTTAAACAAAACTTCAATGTCATCAAGATTCTAGATCTTTTTGGTAATAATGAGCAATACATTTAGTATGCTGGAGGAGTGTATCCATGTGTGTTATTTCACCATTGCTTGATACAAGGGACCGTAATCCAGCAAGAGTGTTTCCATTGATTTCTGCAGGAACTCAGGATGCGAAAGACATAAACAATTTTCTGCTCCAAGAGCCATATGTTGGACCCCAGGATAAGCCATCTCCCTGCTTCCAGTTTCCAGTCTGGCAACATTGCTATTAAGTGGCCATAACTATAGTACTGAAATTGTGTTAGCTTCTCTACCCCAGCTCTTGGGTGTGATCTCAGTACTGGGACCTACAGCGTGGGGCATATCAAGGTAACCCCTGTGCTCTCTGTACAGTGAACCCTTGTAGACTTGAGCTCCACAGTGCCCAGCTGAAGGTTCACACTACTTGCACAGGCCCAATCTGCAAAACCCTACAGAACTGAACACAGATTAAGTCAGTAGGTTTCTACAAAGATTACACTAAAAACCTATAGAATTTTAAACATGATAAAAGGCTTTTAGCATCTTCCTACAGAGAAGAAATCCGTCTCTGTTCATTTCCATTGGAAGGTTCAAAATATTAATCCGCTATTCAGATCTATAGGACTTTGCCATAAGGGAATGGGGATTCTCATAGCCTGCCCCAATCTTCACATCACAATTGTGCCTGTACTATTCAGTTTAGAAACCTCATCATCTGTATGGGGGACAGAACTGGTACAAGACGAAAATTTAACCCCAAATGCAGCAGGGTATATTCTTTCTTACCTCATTATTTTTCTCTCTCTCTCTTTTTTTTTTTTAGCTCAGTACAAGATTCTTATCTTTGTCCCCTTTCCTTGTTCACAGACATGCTCTTTTTTGTACGCCATTGTTGCTACATAATAAGATTTAAAATAAAGTAACTGGAAGGTAGATCATTAAAAGCAGTGACTGGAGTTCTTCATTGAACTTTACATTTGCTTAAAAGCTACAAAATGTTCTTATTGGTGCAGCCCGTGGAGCTGCATTTTAAAAATGATCCCTGTCACCTTTGGTAGCATGCTGGTCACCTCCCTGTTGCAAATCAACCTGGGTGAGCTTAGGCTGTTGCCAAAATGGCTACACAGCAATTAAAGTATATTGTGTGCTGTCTTCCTTTGTAATAAGTAACCTGCCTCTAGCAAGGCAAAGAATTGAATAGCCAATAGAGCAGTGATGGGCCACATTACTCAGAGCTACAGTGATAGCTGCCAGAGTGTTGGTAATGAAACAGCATGAAACTAAATAAAAATTACAAAAACCAAAGGGAACTGAAAAGAAACACTGCTCAAAGGCAACACTGAAAACATTTGGCAATTACTTTTTAAACCTAAAAATATCTATTTTATGGACTAGCTTTCCTTTTAAAACCAAATTACACACCTGCATTGACATGCTCTGTCTGTGACAGCTGATTTATTTTTCTCTTCGTCCATGGAGCATTATTTTTTTTTATCTCCCTCTGTTCCCTTTACTTTGCTGACTGATGCTTTTAATTTTTTTCCTGATGTGCATTGGGATCAAATTTGCTCGCTTTATTTAATATGCTACAATTGTTATTACTCCATTACATTCCCTCTGCCTTAAGCCTTTCCCTTCCATTTATTAGGGATTCAGACTTGGGTTGAATTAAGGCTAGCTTGGTGGTCTTTGATAGAATGCCTGAAATCCTACTATGATATTTGTCTCGATGTGCTACAAATATAAATAATGATGATTATAACATGCCTTCTAAAAGAGACAGAGTGTAGTGGTGACAGCACAAGTGGAGGGTGGTGTTAGCTGCCCTGACTATGTACATAGAGTCTTGGATGGTTGTGTAGGTAGAGAGCTTGCCCTTGCACCACACAGCTACAATGTCTTTTTTTAGTGTGCTAGCTCAGTCAGAGAGAGAGCTTGGACGTAGCACCCTGCTTTGCAAACATCACACCTCTACCTATAATGTGGGCTGTATAATATAATCAACGTTGATAACAACAATAAAAGAATTGGGTAATGAGAATCCTCCTCAGTTTTCTTCGTTACAGTTGGCTCACCTTTTGATTTAGTTAAGTTTCATTTTGTTTTAATTCTCTCCCCACATATGCTTTTAAATCCTGTGACAAATGGATCGATACATTCAAAGGGAAGAGAAAAATTAAACATGCATCTGTGTGGACTAGAATTAATTTGTTGTATTTCTGAGAGCATCTTGTAGGAAAGTGACTGTTTTACACCAGAAAACAGGAGAGAGAGGGAAGAGCAAAGTCCACACCTTTTGATGACATGCAGGAGAGCTGGAGAGGCACTGATCTCCTGACCCTACACAACTGACCTGCCTCAGGTAATGTAACTGCTGTCGTGACAGAGCTCAGGATCCACACACTCTACTGGTTATTACTGTGTACTGAGCCCTTACTTTATTTCAGCAATGTTAATGGGCTATATGAAATGCCCCCTTTTTTGTGCGAGGATTATTGGTGAAGGGATTAAAAATTAGAAGTAATTTTTAAGTTTCGCCTGCTGAATCAGGTGATTTAGAAGGTAAATGGTAAGTTTTATTGACTAATACATGGAAGCCATTGAAGCACTATTGTAAATATTTATCAAGCAATCGTGCACTACATGCTAGTGGTTAGTTTGTTTTTAAACCAACTTTAAAATCCTAAGAGGCATTTCTCTTCACCCAGTGACATGCTGCAAATAGTTTGAAATTATTACTCATTGGTTTAGCTTTCTAGATACATTTCCTGTGCCTCAGATGGACTCGATTCACAATTCTCCTACAGCTCAAATTTAGCTCTAAAGTTCTTTTATTTACCTAGTCTCTAAAATAATAGCTTGGTTCCCTAGTTTGGCCAATAAGAGGACCACAAAAGCAGGGTCACCTGACTGATTTTGTGTTGGAGGTTTGGAAGAGCAACCTATCTACTCCTAATTTATAATAATGTGCTCTTGGGCTTGTAACAAGGTATTGGGGGAGAGAGAAATGTCCCCTGAATTTAAATGATTGAGGATTGAATTTTCATTTGGTCAGAAATGGTTCTAAAACAAAACCTTATGTTGAATACAAACTTCATTATGAAGGATTGATGCAGCTTTTATAAAAGAGTGTGTGGGAGCTGATGGACAAACTTTCAATTAGTACAAGATTGACTATCCAGGCACTGAATTTAGTGGACCACGCATTTCCCCATGCTATCACTTCTAGAGAATGACACAACAAATTCCATCTCCCCCCCCATTTGCTGAATTTTGTCACCCCATTTTTATGAAAAAAAAATAGCACTTATTCCCAGTATGAGGAGCAATCATTTACATAAGGAGGTTAATGTTTTCTCCCTGTCTCTCTTTTCAAACTCATCAGAAGTTTAATGATGCTATGACATTTTATACATCCAGGATAAGTGGTTTCTTGGATGAGTTATTGTCTTCTGAGTCTATATGACTGACTAAACGCTATCAGCCTGCTCAATGGTACAGCACTAAGCATTGGTAAGGCCAGCAGCACTCATTTACCACTCTCCATCCAGACATCAGTCTAGTGACCTGGAACAAATGGAAGCATGCAGCCACTAACACAGATGATATAGTAGGGAAAGGGTGTCATTATCATATGTCCATTCAGACCTTTGTCCCAACTAATTAATGAATGAGCTGTAATGTTAGTCCTGAACAAGACTGTACTTCCACCTAATTAATGTTGAATTAGTAGAGGAATATGAGAGAAAGGTGCAGATGCTATTCTAGATGAGCATTAAGGTCCAGAGGCTTCAGAACAGCATAAATATCCAAGATGTCTTGCCTAAACGTAATCAAGTAATAGCGGCGTATGTTTGCTGAATGGGACAAAGGCTTCAACAAAGTAGAGTAGAGAAATATTTTGGATATATTTATATAATCAATTTACATTTCTAAAGCATCCTCCCATCCTCTTGGAAATGTACAAAAATGTAAAAACAACTCAAAAGGTCAAGAATGTAACTCAAGAGTCCATAAGTAGGTTACTTCTGCAATTTACAACCATATAAAATGTCTTGGGCTATGTCTACACTAGCAAATTAGTTCGAACTAAGCAAGCTTAGGCTGACCTAATTTGAACCCTGTCTACACCAGGCTTTGCCTAGTTCAAACTAAGGCAAGCTTAGTTCAATTTAGTTAGTTCGGCTGGTTAGTTCCAACTAACTGCTTAGTTCAAACTAATTTGCATATATAGTTTGAACTAGCACAATGTAGACATGCTAATTTGAACGAAATGAGTTCAAACTAGTGGTTAGTTTGAACTAAGCGCTTTTTTAGTTCAAACTATCTGTTAGATCAAACTAACTGCACTTTTTGGTTTGAACTAAAAACTTAGTTCAACCTAAAATAAGTGTGGCCAGTTCAAACAAATAGTTCGAGCTAAGAAACGTGCTTAGTTCAAACCACTTAGTTTGGACTCACTAATATTTTAGTTAGGTGTAGACACAGCCTTGGTGTCTAATCTCCCTGACTTCTACCCACCTCTAGATACCACTTTCTACCCCAGTGTGGCAAAAACTTCTGCCCTGTTCCTCCCTAAGCCAGAATATATTCCACCAATCATCTCTCCTGTTACCGTGGAAAAGCCTGGGAATAAAGGTGCATCTGGCAGCATGTCCTGAAGGTCACCAAATCTAGGCTTTGGTGGAAAAGTGGAATAAGTGCGTTTCAAAGCCCAGGACCCATATGTGAAAATATGCTGTCTGCAACATTGTTCCTATTATTCTAAAATGGACAATCAACTCACAAACCTGAGATGACCTCAGTTGCCATGGAGAGAAGCAGACTGTCAAATAGCTGTAATCCAAATCACCCAGGACAGTAAAGATCAAAATCAACACATTAAGCTTCCCCCAGAACTTGCCAATACAGGTCCCAGGAGATACAGTGTGCTCTCCGCAATAGACCCTGTTTCCGTAAGCAGGCAGCTGCTTTCTGCATTAGCTATAACTTCTGACTAGTTTGAGCAGGTAGCTCTTTGCCAAGTGCATTGTGGTAACTGAGAGAGAAAAGACATTGTAGCATACATTTTAGTTGAAAGTCCAAATTGATTGAAGTGGGTACATGAAGGTGGTAAATTGCACTTCCTTGGTCCGCTACATCTCATGGAGAAGTTGGCTGGTTTTCCTCAGTTAACGGGATTGCCCATGCTCTTTGCTCTGCATTTTCAGTTTGGTGGGGGGGAGCATTAAGTTACAGATGGCACAGCACTTGAAGGAACAACAACTGTATTATGATAACTATTGTATATTGCAGATTGACCATAGTTACTGATGTGGGTAATAAACAGGACCTCCAGTGCCGGCTGAGTCATGAACCTACTACACTTAGTGGCATAGCTCTATTGGTACAGCTGTGCTGCTCTAAGAGCATTTCTGCACCCATGTTATGTTGACAGGAGAAAGTTTGACGGCTGATGTAATAAAACCTCCTAAATAAGCAGCGCTAGCAATGTCAGTAGGAGGGCATTGCCCCTCCCAATATAGCACTGTCCACACATGTGCTTGGCAAAACTTATGTTGCTGGGGGGGGTTGTTTTTTTAACATCCATAAGTGACAAAAGTTTTGGCAGCATAAGTAGTTATATAGGCAAGGCCTGAGACAAGCTATTTATTTATTTTATTTATGTAGCAATGTATTTATTCTGGCAGCTCATCACTGACAGTATTTATGGAGAAGACAGTGGATGCAGAGAGGTTCACAGAAGTCAAACAATGCACCTGAATTCATTCTGTGATTATGCAAGAAAATGGGAATGAGTCCCATGACTGAGACCATTTATGGCCCTGTGATGGTACTGAAGTATTTCTGCAGAAGTGGTGGATTTCTGATATCTCAAAATCCAATCCTATTTTGTGCATGATCTCAGTTTCAGGAACCTGACAGTCCAGCTCCAGGCTCTTGCTGTGATAATGTCATTTTTCACTAGTGAGTTCTTTCATATTCCTTTTCAAAGAGGCTGGTGAGTGGCTGTGTCAACTGTGATCAGTAGCTAGCTATCTACCTCTCTATCAGAGAGAAAAAGAAGTAACATGTACACAATGTGTACTGACTTTTTCACTATAAGCGTATATTAATGTCCTTTAAGGAGAGGTTATTTTTATAGTATCATGGTCTCTACTACAGGAGCTAATGTATATATTCTTTTTGTTCAAGACGTGTCTTAGAAAAGTTTCATAGTGTTTCCATGATATGCTAAAAATAAATCAGATAGACTGCTGACTTTGAATTTTTGCTTTTAGCAAGGTGTCCTCTGTCCATCAAATACTTCACGTTAAGAGCACTAGATAATACAACAGGGAAGAATAATTAATGGTGCATTTACTGCTATGCTAGCTTCGAAGAACACCCTTTTGGATTTACCCAGGATGAAGACTATTTTATGCAGGATTGATTTCTCTCTGGATGGGCCTGCTTTGGCTGACTTAGATTGTCAGACATAAATCAAGGCTTTAATGAGGGTTCAGTAGTGTCCTGTGTGCCATATTTTACAGAACAATTGTGAAATGTCAGAGGTCTCAGCCTCCAATATTTCCTTACCTCAACTTTCTAACTACTGGCCCCTTTGTCCACACTATGGATATCTGTCATTCAATTACTTTATTCAGTATTTTTGAAACCTGTTCATGTGAAATGGGGGAATATCTTGTAACTTTGTTTCATGTCTACAAAACAAAGGAAGAAGCTGTGACTTTAACAGAAAGGAAACAACACATACATACATTGTGTCTCTTCTTGGCTATAGTTCCCTGGACCAAGATAAGGAACCACAGGTAAAATGAAAAAGATGATTCTATCTCTGCCTCAGTGAATTCAACTCTATTCTTTACTTGGATTTTAAGGTCTTCTGGAGAAAGACCAGAAAGGAATGAATCCATAGTTGGTATTTGCCTTACAAATTGGCTTGATGTGCTACCCTTACTCACGTGAGATGTACTAGTGAGTGTTCACATGAGTAAGTGTCTCCCAACATAAGTCTTGCAGTTGAGCCTATCACATAGGAAAATACAGACTTTCTCCATGCTGGCCCAGAAAAGAGCTGGTACAGAGCATCTTAGGGCCTGTGTATAAAGGTAATTTTGTGCCTAAAGATGTAGGTAGGCCCTTTAGCAAAATCCCACTATGTACCTAATTTTCATTTCACTCAACAAGAGTTAGCTGCTGCAATGGAATATACTGGTCCTTTAAGCCTAGAGGAGGCCTGAAAATCCTGTTCCAGGAACAATGGAACAAATGAAGGTTCAGAAAAAGGCTGACTCTGGGACAGAGGAAACCGGCCTTGGGAATTTGTAGTTAAATGTGAGGGGCACGGGTAGGGGAGGAGAAAACACAGGACACTGGCACTATAAGGGTGTAAGTCCAGGAAACCAGTAGTATATAATGGGGTGTGCCCACTTTCTCTCCTAACCAATCAGGAGGAGTGTGGTGGGAAAAGGCAGTACATATGCTACCTTCTTTGCCAAAACAGAGAACATACTGACAGACGGAAGCCAGTACCATAAGGCTGAGCTCCTGCTTGAATGAGCTAGGAATGGTGGCTTTATGAAGAGCAGACTAGAGTACAAGAAGAACCAGAGCTGAGTATGAACTTTCGGGCTGTGGTGATGGACTTTATTTGAACAGTGTTTTAAAGTGCTTCTATTAGTTAACCAACACCAAATGAGGCGATGATGTTAGGAATGACAGAGGGAGCTGGGGGGGCTTCAGGGGCTCAGAGCTTTGCTAGCCACAAGAGTGTGATGAGGAGGTGGCTGCCATTGTATAGTCAGTTCTAAGTAACTAACTACTTTTTAAAATCTGGTTCTTATAAGTATCTGAAGTGACTGATGTGGCGTAAGAGGGGAAGTTTGCACTGTAGACTGAAGAGTTTGTTCAAGGTGGAGACAAAGAGACATGGACTTGTGACACATAAATGAACTAATAGCAAATAAAGACTAACAAATTTATTTATTGCATGAGCTTTCATGGGAGAAAATCCCACTTTGTCAGACACTTCGACCTGCAAAGCATCTGATGAAGTGGGATTTTCTCCCATGAAAGCTTATGCGATAAATAATTTGTCAGTCTTTAAGTGCCATAGGACTCCTTGCTTGTTTTGCTGATCTGAACTAACATGGTTACCCCTTTGAAACCTAATAGCAAATGTAACTCTACAAGATTAGAGATACTTTCACTCAGTTGTGCCCATGTTGTAACACCCATCTTAGCAGCAGCTGTTTAAGACAATATCAGTTGTGGGTACCAAAGCTGCCTGATGGATTGAGGGACTCTAAAGCCCACCTTCCAGAAGGAAGAGTGATATCACATTGGGGAGAATGAAGGCATCTTTACCTACTGAACAGCTGTCTCATTTCTGAATTACTTTACTTGTGAGAGCAGCCCATGAAATTCATTGGGACAGCTAAGTAGAGTATAGTCTAAAGGTATGTCTACACTGGAGGTTCTGTTATGTCAACTTAACAAGGCCAACTTTAAGTTGATTTAAAGTCGACCTTGTTAAGTCGACTTAGAGAATTCACACTGAAAACTCCTGTTGACTGTCTGCATCCACACTGGCAGGTGCTAGCTTGACAGAAGTGGTGTGTTGTGAGTTGCTGGAGGCCAGTTAGGTCAACTTAAGGGCTTTCTCTGTCTACACTGGCTTAAGTCGACTTAATAAGGGCAACTTAAGCGTTAAGTTAACCTGAAGAGGTGGTGTTATTAAGCTGACTTAAGGAAGCATTTAAGTCGACTTAATAAAAGCTCAGTATGGCCACAGATGTCTGTAGGTCAACTTAACTGTCCTTAAGTCGACTTAAGGCTCCAGTGTAGATGTACCCTAAGTGTCTGCAGGGTTTCCCTACTAGCCTATACATGCAGTTAAAAGAGAAAAAATTATTAGTGTAAAAGCAATTAGTTTGCTGTGTCACATTATCATCTATTATCTTATGTGGATCCTCAGTGCTGTGGTACTACTAATTAACAATAACAATATATTACATTCATTATCTATTAGAATTAATTATATTAATTAATATTATAATTATTATTATCAATACTACTAAACTAGTAACCCGATGTGTTACTTCTAATGCTGCATGTCTTCAGTCAGGGTACAAGTCCACTTTTAAACTTGAGTCTCCTTGCTTACAGTGCCGCCAGCAGTAGCTGCAGGAATGCTATTGATTTAGTATTGATGTCCACATTTGGATATGCGCCTCTTCAAAGAAGTTATGAATGCATCTGTCCTTAAAAACAGAGGTGTATTTTTAAAAGAATTCTTTGCTTCAGTAAGTATGGCAAAAACAAAGTAAATCCAACAAACAACCCCTCAGCTGAAAGAGAATCCTCCCATAATTAAGTGCTTATCTTATTTGCTCCAAAGACTTCCCTGTCTAGATTATAAGGACAGGAACAAAAGGATTTTTTATTATTATATGCTAAAATGATAGTAGCTAATTTAATTAGTGATGCCTATAAGATTTAACTTCCTGGAGTTCCCACAGCAGCTGATTCTGGCAGTTATGAGGGTTCTTTTGTAGTGACCAGTCCAGTGACTGAATATAAAAACACCTGTCCTTATGGAAAAGTCCCATAAAGTCCTGCTGTCCTCACTATATATTTGTTCACTCATCTCACCCCTTAAACCAATATGTCACCATCTGAGCCAGTTTGCCTTTTTTACTCTGAATAGCCTGGCCTCAAGCCAACTCTGACAATGGCACTTTGCTGACCTTGCCACCACATTTTTCTTTGTCTTTGTATGGTGGGTTTTGGCAGGGAGTTGTTTTTTGCTGGAAAAGGTTAATAAGGAGTGGTGGGAAGACAGACTTGTAGGAAAAGCAATAGCCCAGCAAAGACAAACTAAATTAACTCACTATATCTTCTGAATTTTTATATTTTTGCTTATCTTTCAAAAATCGAAGGCAAAAAGGGATAAAATCATCTAGAAGCAAAGGTAATGGTATGGGATTAGAAAAAGAGTGAATAGTAGAGAAGGCAATGTAGGGTTACATTGAACTTGGACCCAAACATATAAAATTAAAGAATCTGATGGGCACAATATTAAATTGGGAGAAAACACTTAAATTCTTTAGCAGTGTCATAACAACATAATGTTAGGAAAACAGCTGGACACACTTAAATTTTAAGATCTCTAGAAGAAAACATGGCTTGCTTAGTAACAAATCCTGAGTGTGTTAGATTGACAAAGTGGAAAGGTCTGTTCAGAAGCAGGGCCGTCCCTAGGAGGGTGGAGTGCGGGGCCCTGGGCAAATTGCCCTCTGCAGGGCCCCCGCTCACCCCCCAGGGCACTGGAGGGCAGGGCCAGCCAGCCCAGGGGAGCGGCATGCCCCTGCACCGCTATCCCATGCCAGGGACTGGGCAAGCAGGCCAAAAGCAGCAGAACAGAAGTGCAGGGTCTGGTTTCTCAGCCACCCTTAAGCCAGTGGTTGTCAAGCTTGTTTCCTCAGGACCCAGCCCCGGACCCTCTGCCATGCAGCAACCCTCCACTGAAAAAAAGAGTCCGCTGCCAAAAAACTGAACAATGGCCACGACTGCTGTAGTAACCCTTGGGGAGGAAGGGGTTAACACTCTGGTCAGTGAGTCCCAGGACAGCCAATAGGAACGAAGTGCAGGTTTTTGAATGGGAACAGCAGCCTGGCCTGGGCCTGTTTGGATGCAGCAGAGCTCCTGGGAGGATCAGGAGGAGGCCAGAGGGGCCTGAGGAAGAATCCAGCAACATCCTTACCAAAGATCAGTTAAGTTTGTTACTGACCAGGTGTGGGTAGAACAGGGAATGTTTATTTAGACGCGGTCAGGGTATTTTCTTTGGTTTTGGTTTGTTTTTTGGATTTCTCTGTGCTGAGCACATGTACCCCGCCCCCACTACCCTGTAACTACCTAAGTTAAATCCCAGAGAAGCAACTCTCTGTGTTTTTATCTGTTCTTTTTAATTAAAGATTTTACTTTTTAAGTAAGCTCTGGTTCTGTGTCCTGAAGGGCAAGAGGTTTGTGTGCATGTGCCTCAGACTGCACAGCCAGCTCCTAAAGGGGACTCTGTTCCAGTTCCAGCTCATATTGCAGCTGGAGTTCAGTCACTTTCCTGAGGGAGGAATAAAAGTGATTGCAAGTACCGCACAGGAAGGAATTCCCAAGTGTGTCTTCCTGGGTTTCAAGAGGTTTTTTGCATTTGGGTGGTGGCAGCGATACCACTCCAAGGCCAGGAACTGTTGTGGGCTCCCACCTTCTGCACTCAGAGTGCCAGAGTGGGGAAACAGCCTTGACAGCTGCAATGTGGAGGGGAGGCTTGGTGGGGGTGGTAATCCTTCATGGCTTTCATCCTTTCTCTTGAGGCTTCTATTGCATCTCTGAAATCTACACATCTATTTGATCCCACATGTCATACTCCTGTCTCAAATCAGGAAGTTTGTCAAGTCTCTAAAATTGCATGTAGTAGCCTGGAGTGTGTATGGGGGAGCTCCTTGCAAATGGGGGTGGGGGTGACTGGGTGGAGAAATGAAATGGAAGTGCTGAGACAGAGGAAGGAGAGGAGAGGAGAGCCAATGCTGGGCTTGAAAGAAAGGTCCTGGAGGATCCTGTCTGCTGCTGAGCCTATCCAAGTCTTTCCAGGTCCTGGTCCCTTCTCTGCTGCCAAATCCCAGGACCTGAAGCAGCCCCTCTAGGTTCCACTGCATTTCCTCTGCTCCCTGAATCTGCATGAGTTTTCATGAACACACAATTGCCCACAATATTGTGACTGAAGGGGTGCTAGCCCTCTCTGCTTGGTCTTGTGACCCCTGGTAGTGTGCATAAGGCAGCAACACAATGGGGCTATTCACTCCCGCCTTCAGATTAAGACCTTGTTGTAATGTCTCCTTCCAGCAGATCCATCCCTGAGTTGGATTTTATTCTGTTACTTAGGCTTTCTAATTGTAGAAAAAAATACCATACTTTGTAACACAGGATACTACTAGAATAGTTTGCTTTTCTCTTCTGTTTTTAATTCAGTCAAAAAAATCTCTGGAGTTTTTATTAAAAATCTACAAGTTACAACTTTTGTTGCAAGCCAGGGAATTCTCAACCCACCAAAAAAAAGAGGCAAGTCCTAATCTACAAAAATAACTACAATCCCAGAAATGGGAGGATAAGGTGGTGGTCACAGCTTTTTCTTTTCTTTATTGGGTCTATTGATTAAAAAAAAAACCACAAAGGTTGCTTGCCAGTGACCTCAGTCCTTTTCATATGAATGAGAGAAGCCCAAAGAGATACTGACTCAGAGAGGAGGCATAGAAGTTGTTTGAATAACAATCAGCACCTCATTGTTAGTCCTAATGACTCACCTTTGTTGCAATGCTGACCTACTGCCTTAAGCAACTTTCACCCCAAGCCTCTGGCCTCACAGTAGAGCTGGCCCCGTGAATGGGGCTGCCACTTTTGGCCGGCTCGCCCAGGCCCTGGCATGGGTGGGTCAGTGATGCAGCTCCGCAGGGCCCCCCCCAAAGCATGGGGCCCTGGGCAACTGCCCCTCTCACCCTATCCAGGTGGGTTTTTTTTCCTTAAGCATGGTTTTGGAAAGCTGAGGTCACAAGCTTATCAGAGCATCATGGTGATTAGAACATTGAATGTTCTCCACAAAAGCCATGCACCCACTGACCAGTGGATAAAGCCGCAAGCACACATCCACATTTGATGTGTTGTGCAGCATGGTGTTCTGTAAAGACCATCAGGTCTGTATTATGCTTGTTGTTTTCACCATGGGCTCCCCCAAACCTTGCGCCTGTACAGAACTGCACCTGCAGCTCTCTAGATGCTATGTTTACACTAGCAAATTAGTTTGGACTAAGCAAGCTTAATCCAAACTAATTTGAACCCTGTCTACACTAGGCTTTGCCTAGTTTGAGCTAAAAATTTTTTTAGTTTGAACTAAGCTTTGCTTAGTTAGGCTGAATGGTTAGTTCAAACTAATTGCTTAGTTCAAACTAATTTGCATTTTCAGTTCAAACTAGCCCAATGAAGACATGCTAGTTTGAACTAAATAAGTTCAAACTAGCAGTTAGTTTGAACTAACCACACTTTTTTAGTTTGAACTAAAAGTTAGTTTGAGCTAAAAAAAAAACCACACTTAGTTCAAACTAACTTTCAAACTACTTAGTTTGGACTAGCCAAGTCTGAACTAGGATTTTAGGTGTAAACATAGCCTACGTGCCCACAGAGCTTCACAGGGACAATATGTGCCCAATAACAATGTCTTCTGGCATCCCACATAAATAAATGTTCAGTGAGAACCTAACTTTTCCTTCATGGGATTATTATGGATCACTTTTGAATACTTCAATATTCACTATAAAAATGACTTTGAAAGCAAAACATTAAAATGATGCTATCAGCAATACCATGTTTTGCACTGTAGAAGGAAGAGGGAAGCTTCTTGTGTAAGGCACACATCAGTCTTCAACAAATGTGTCATGCAAAAGCTGTTCAAAATTCCTGACTAAATCACTGGTTGGAATGAGCCTGATAGTTAAAAGCAGTACTAGTAAAAGCATATTAGATACCCCAAGAATGAGTCAGAGTTGTACAATTTCCAGCATGCCAGCACATATTTCAATAGTTCTTCAGAACCCAGCTCAACAAAAGTCTCTGTCAATGTTTGTTTCAAGAAAGGAAAGTCGTTTTTTTTTTTTAATTCATAATATTTTTTGTTATACATCCTAGTCGTTCTGATCTACTCATACACTGCCCTCTGGTGGGTCTTTAAATTAGTAACAACCTGCAATACTGACAGGATCATAAATCTGCAAAATATCTTTATAATCAGGCATTATGGTCTGCCTCACCTTCTGCAAGTGCACACGCAAACTAGCAAAATGTGAAAACATACTCAGCAGCGTATTCATATGGCACCAACAGAGTGATACAAGGAGAAATTATGAGGTCATCAAATAGAATCAAGAATCTGTCCCATCAGAAGACACTATCATTCTCATCTTAAGAGACTGCATTCTCATTCAGCTCTCTTCATCTCCTATCACCATCTCATAAAGATGTCTATAAGTGCAGCTTGCTAAGTAATGCCAGAATCTCTTGAAGCATAATGAGCGTGACACTCCAAATGGTCCTGGGCAATGTTGTCATTCTGAATGAATTCCAGGGGGTTCTCAGCCAAGGTATGATATCTGAACCCCAGATAGCATGTTTCACTTGCCTAGTGCTCAGAGAGCCCAGTGCGCACTCAAACTCATCTGGAGTTCAGATCTGGTTCAACAAGAGTTGTGCACATTTTGTTCAATTTAATTGGAGTGGATACTAGAGATATAAACAGCTTAGAGTGAGTTATAGCACCTGCTGGAGGGCTCCAGGTGTTCGGTCCCTAAGTACACAAGGATGAAAAAAAGTCTCAACTGGAAAATAAGTAGAAAATTTTTCAGGGGAGGGAACCCAGCTGTCTATTCTCCAGCAATAGCAGCTAACCAAATGTAAGGGGCCAGGTCTTAGACTACACCAGTGAGGGAGTAGCTCAGTTCAAGCGGAACAAAGTTCATCTTTGCATTTCCTGGATCATGGGCTATGTGCAGAGACAGCTCCATGTAACCAGCCATCTTCAGTATTCTCTAGCTTGTGGCTCCAAGGGGGCTGAAACTATAGCTAGCAATGGGTGCAGTGTACACACTTGCTAGCCATGTTTTTTTGCTTCTGATAATAGCATGGAGAAAGTCACTTACAAGCCTGCATGTTATTATGCACCTCGCCAGTGTACTACGGTGAGCCTCCTGGGCTGGTTATGCCAAACTTATGTGCAGAAACTGCCAACAGTGCAGTCCAAAAGTGTTCTGGGGCATTTGGTGCAAGGGGTCCTTCCGCACAGTTTAAAAACAGCATCAAGGGTCGGTACCTCATATACATGTAGAGGAAACGGCTGGAGTCCTTAGGTGAGAAGGCTAGTTCTGAAGTTTGCCTCTTAGAAATTGTGGGTTCAGTTCCCTGCTTTGCTACTTAATCGCTTCTGTACTCAGTTCCCCAAGTGTGAATTGGGCATTACAGAATTTGCCAGCTTTGCACTGCTGTTATGAGAGGCTCATATATGATGGTAATGAAGTCCACAGCCCACAGCAATATTCAAGTGGAGTCCTAGTGCCATCCATGCTAGACATCCCAAAGAAGAGGTGGCTGGATAAAGTGTAATGTTGTCCATTGCCATACTTAGAGGCACATTAAGGAGCCTTGAGACCCCTGGGCTGACTCCCCCACAGCCTGAGGCCCCTGCTGCCTACTTGGGGATCTGGTCTTCATCCAACCTAGTGCCCTGGGTCCCCAGAGGTGGCCTGCAGGTGGGCCAGTGCTGGGGGGCCCTGGGGCCAGAGGCCAGCCCTGACCCTGGCCCTGACTGGTTGGCCCCTGGGGGGAAGGGGCTGACTGGCATGCAATGCGATTTGCATGTCAACCAGCCACAGCCTCAGAGCAGAGACATCAGCTGTGCCACCTCAATGTGTCCCTGGGGGTGGACTGGACGGCCCAGGGGTGAGCTGGAAGTGTGGAGCCCAGCCTCTGGTCCAGGGTAGCCCCACTCCGCCCCCTCTGCTCAGGGCAGAGGGAGCCCTGGCGTGCAGTAATGCACCCCAGCCATGCTCTATTTTCACCGGCTCTGGCACTCTTAGAACTGATGCTGGAAGACTGTTTGCTGCAGCCTTTTTAAATGGTGTAGTGGTTGGTATCTGTGTGTGCAATTCCCCACTCTCCCTGGACGGCTTAATGACCCATGTTCTCTGCAGCGCTACCTTGGGAGAGTGCACATCTTCCTCCCCACCTACTCAACAGTGGCAAACAAAGTCACCAGAGGGTCTTAATGTTACTTTAAAAAAAAAACAAAAAAAAAACTAAAAACAAAACAAAAAAAAAACCACCTTTGCTTTTTTTCTCATCAGCACAGCATTGCTGATTAGTCACACCATAATAAGAGCAGCTCAGATGCCCTTCCAGGACAAGAGAGAGCTTACTGCCATGGGACACCACGTTCCAGAATTTCTTCACTCTTGGACACCTGCCAACTTAACCTAGTTTCATTTTGCTCATTATTTCTGTGTAATTTCTCACTTTTTAACTATGTTGCTCAAAATCCTGTTTGCCCTGATGAGGCTGAAGACCTCAGTGTTCTCCATCTCAATTAGAGAACAAACCTTGGCTATCTCTGATGGGGCCTAGGCAATGAAAACCAATTATTTCAGCTGGAGATTGTGACAGATGCACCTGACCTTTCTGGCTCCTTACAGGAAGCCCTGTTGTCCTATCACACCTTACCCTGTAATGAAAGGCCTCATGGAAGCAGCCAATAATAGTCCAGCAGGTTCAGATAAAAGAAGCTGCAGGACATTAGTAGAGCAGTTTCTAGCTGGGGCTAAAGGGAAAAAGAAGGCTGTGCTACTTAGGCTAAAGGAGCCAGCTGGCTGCATTTGCTGAAGCTGAATATGCCAGGACAGAGAGGATTTGAGAGCAGAATGAGGGTAAAAGAAGCCAGGTAGGAAGAAGTCTTATGTGGGAGCTTGGATAAAATGCTAAATTTAAATGGTCCATAATGAGGAGAAATAGACTGTTTAGTTATTGAATTCTTCATTACCTCAGAATACATTCATTTGGACTTTGTGACTTGGCCAGAGGCCTGAGCTACTGAAGACCTGCCAAGATTGGCTGGAAGCGGGGAGGGGCCTTGTGGGTGGGGAAAAAACAGCAGTACTATGCCTACCCTGTAGGTGACATCCAGGAAACGAGTGTACCCCTTGCAGAGATCTTCTGAGTCTCCTGCTCCACACTTGCTGCCACCAATTCCTGCATCTAGAAAACAAAAACTTTACATAACCCTTTGCATCAGGAGTAAACCTGCTCCCTCTAGTTCAACCACCCATGATTCTGCCTTACAGCAGAACTTCTGCAAATTAAGTCACAGTTATGGCAGAGGAGGTGGTTACAGCAGGCACTGGCTTGCAACGTGTGCTAGGAATAGTATGGTCCCTGATGTGGCTTGGCTGTGTCTTTAGTACATGTTGATAGGGCTGGACTATCATCCCTGTGGGCCTAGTTATAAGATTTTGTGGGGCCCCTGGCCAAATTGGAGGCAGGTCAGTGAGGTCTCTAGCACCTGGGAGGGCTGCGTCTATATGGTGCCTCCCCACTGGTGGCAGCACACCATCGGGGGGCGCAGCCCTCTGCAGGTCAATATCCCATTCTCCAGCACTCCCCACCACCAGCAGCCTGTGTGCCTGGGGAGACTCTGTGGGCTTGTAAAAACAATGAGTCCTGTGGCACCTTATAAACTAACAGATTTCTTCAGGGGTAAGCTTTTGTGTGCTCCAACCCACTTTGTCAGATGCATAAGTGGCCTTGTGTTACACTCTCCTCCTGCTGTGGGAGTGGCAAGTGGTCATGACAGGCTCTCTGTGGATCCCTCCTTGCACCCAGGGAAAAATTAGAGGGGGCTGGCGCGTGCTCTGGCTGCTGGCAAGCTGTGATGGCCTAGGTACCTCCTCTCCCATTCTCCCTCCAGTCTTCCCTCCTTGCATCCGCCTCTACTCCAGCCTCCCTCCCCTGGCTACCACATAAGATACTGTCCCCTGATTCCCCTGCATTGCCTCACCCCCTTTTAGATATCCGCTGCCCCTCCCATCCTGCCTTCTTCATCTCCCATCACCTTCTCCATCCCTCTTCTCCCCTCTGGCACAGACCCCCTTTGCTGCTCTCCAGCCCCTTTGCAGCTCTAGCTCCCAGGGGTCAAGGTCCCAGTCTCCTCCTGGAGCAGGCAACTTCCTTTGCCCTCAAACAAAGGCTGCTGGTGCCAACCTCCCTAGGTGAAAGAGGACTTGCAGTCAGCTGAGCTGGGAGCAGCCTAGAGCCAACTCTCCTCCTGCAGCTAGGGGTATGGGTGAGAGGTCACGCTACCTGGAAGAGGGGAGTAGGCCAGTCACTCCTACATTACCTCCAAATGGTGCCTCTATGGGAGCCAGGGTCAGCTAGCTCATGCTGGACTCTTTTGCAGGGTCCCCTAAAGCCCCTGAATTAATTCAGCCCTGCACGTGTGTAACAACACTAGCTGTCACCAACCCACATTACCAACTTAATTTGCTACTGCAGCCCTGGCCTACTGTGACCTCCAGCTTTGTAAGGAAGGTGTCTTGATCATTTCACAACACATTAATCAGTAGTAGAGTAGTAGCACATGAGCTATTTCCCCAAGAACTTTTGCATCAGTTACTCTTGTGCTCAAATACTCCTGTTTTTATGTAGATGTAAAATATTCCAAAGCTGATCCTTATCAAATGACTGGTATATTTATAATGTCATTTTAGATCTTCTTGGACCAAGATATTAACTACTTCATTTGGATTGCTTAATGACACTTAGGAAATTACCCCTTATACATGCCTCTGGGTGTATGCTGTGATGTATAGATTGTGAGTTAATGGAGTGTGTACTAAATCTTTATTTGACTGAAATAACCAATCTCTTGGGTGTTTGGCACTGGTAATACCATATGCTATGTTCTCCAAAAGTATTCACGTTCTGTCCTCTAACTGTAAAGAATTTATCAGTTACATTAAAAATTACCTAAGCATCACAATTTTATCTTTTGTTTATACTGGCTATAATGTGATAAACTTTAATCTGTCTTTCTGTCTTGCCACAAAGAGGCTGAAAACTTATTTTCAGTTTATATGGTTTTGATATGTTCCTAGGAAGTATTCTGGAACATGAACTGAGTTGTACTTTATAATTCTAATACCTCAAATTTTCAATTTAATAGTTCTCATTCTTTCAAATGCTCCTGATTTGTGTATGTTTATACACAGTGGCATTTGTCTGTTTTTTTCCAATGCCTTGTTTTTTCTTAATATTTTCCTTTTGCCAATAACTAAATATCACAATTTTTTCTAGCCCAGGTACACTGCCATTCTTTAAACAATGTGGTTGTGTGATATCTAGAAAACAATAGATACTCTGGCTATTCTGTGGACATAATATCCTAATAGTCTGACAAAGTCAATACTGACTATTTTAAGCTCATGTCTAAGACAGTATGAAGGTGGCTAACTTAAGACAACCAAGTCTTTAAAGTGGAGCATAAGAAAATGGTAGCTTTTCACATTTCCATATAACACACCATATTGGGGAATTAACTATGTGAAATAACATGAACTAGCTTGTGGCTTGTAGTACTTAGCTGTGGGAAAGATAACTGGCTCAAAGGACAGTCATATTGGTATCCAACGTGTTTTCCCTCTTGCTAAAATATGAGTCACCAGATGGCTCTATTGCCCAGAGGGGCTGTCTACACATTGAGCTGTGGATGCAACTCCCACTTCAAGAAGCTGTAACTGGATTATATACTAAATATAGATTTCAGCTGTGGCTGCATGAGGTGTGAGAGAGGCTAAGTGCCCTAAATATATTCCTGGAATGATTAGTCCATCCTGCTGCTCTGGCTTCACTTTTTTTTACAATGCTAGCTCCCAAGCTGTGAATCACACTCAAGGCTCAAAATGTAAATATAGCCTTACACTAAGTCTATGCTTGGAGTAGGGGTGTGATTTCCAGCCTGTATTGAGGCACTCATGGCAAGCTCTCACCTAAGTTAGCATGCTAACATGATCAGGGTAGCCACAGTAGCACAATCAGGAGAAGTATGGGCTAGCTGCACTAGATGCATGCTCATGAGATTCAGAGGGGTTTTTATGTAGGACAGCTAACCTGTACCACTATAGATACATTACTAATTTTAGCATGATCATTCGAATGACTAGATCAGAGTTAGTAATAGTCTACATTCGGAGCTATGGCTATATTTTAAATCTGCATTTTTACCTTGCAAGCAGAGCTGTCTGAAGAAATGCTGCACTGTTACTCTTGTGTTTGTCATTTCTTGTTAGTGGTCACGTGGCTGGCAGGAAGAAAGACTTCCTATTCTAATATCTCTAACTAGAATGAATTCATGAGGCACAGGTGACCCCTTAGAAACAGCCATATATACTGGGCATGAAGCCCTCAGTTCATACATATCTCCAAATAGTCGTCTCCCCACAACACTGGCACCCACAAATACATTGTACCTATCCTCTGCTCTTTGTAGTAGACAAATCTGAGGCACAATGGAATGTTTTAGCACAAAGGTAAAGGTCAGCTGTACAACAGACAGCTTTCTTTCATCTGAAATGATGGCACAGCCCTATCTCCCCTAAAGAACATCACAGATCTCACCACTTTTCATTCTAAGTACAGGGTGTATTTCTTTAACTCAAGGGTGCCCTCTGCTCTGGGTTTAAACACCCCCACCACCCAAAACAAAACACTCCTCTGAAATGCCCATCTTTCTCCCACTGGGGAGAAGATAGTTATGTCACTTCACGCATTACCAGAAGGCACTCGGATGCTATGGTGGGGAGAGGGAAGAATGTTCATTTGTGTTGGCTGAGATTCCCATGTGTGTAATATGCATATACAGTACAGCTCAAAGATGCACTAAGGATATACTCATTGTCACTTAGTTCCCCTTTAACAGGAAGCTGCCTTGCAAGGCCCTGAAATCTGCTGTTCCTCAGAAGAGGTATGACTGTAAAATACATCCATCATCAACTGTTGAACAACTTGCAGACTTGTGATGAAATGTAAACATCCAGAAGTACTGATGATGTTGTTTTGTGTAAATGCAACAGTACCAGCTTATGAGACCTACTAGGAAAAACACATGTTATAAATGCCTGGATTTAACTATTCAACAAAAGCTCAATAATATAATGTTGAACTTAGTCAACTGACATAAATTCTTTCCCACTGGATTCATGAGGACACATCTAATTGTATATGAAAGATGCTAAGAGGAAGTGGCAGGCAGATGGAGCGTAGTGGGTGACAAGTAAAAAACCCACTGCTGTGGAAACAATTTCATAAATTAGAGAACATACTGCATGGTTATTCTAAAGATGAGCAAATCCATATGACTATCTTGTATTTAAGACTCAGTTGGAGGCAACTGTACAGCTCGAGTGCTGGGAGAATTATTCCAGAGTAATGCTACAGTCTCTCTCTGTTGAATATTGAGTAACTTATTCGGAATGAATTTGTGGCCTCACTGCACTTTCCTAATAGATAGTACTCTCATACCAAGGGCATCCCTTCTTAAGGAGCATCTAGTAGGAAATCTTAAATGTAGTGCTTAAATTTTCTTCCTTTTTTAATAAAAAAGATTGGAAAAGGATTAGTCACTCTTAGTATACAAGAACCTGTACTCCACCACATGTGGAAACTGTGTAAGGATAAGATGGAGACTTGGGCTTTGCCTAAATAGAATGGACTACTTTAACCATCACAGGTGATGTACAAGTAGGGACATGAATGCAGGACTACACTAGGCATCTGTGGCTGAATCTGGAAGGGAGGAAGCTGATTAACACTGAGAAAGTAGAAATCTCCTTTTTCAGAAAAACAAGTAGCATGGGGCAGGAGGGATGCACTAGGGAAAATGTCTGTAAAATCTATTTCATTTCTAGCCTGATAACTTAACTTGTATCTCATTTGAATAATCAGCAGTAGCTTTAGAATCCAATGGTATGGATTGTGTAAGAAAAATGATATGTAATCTCTTCTGTAGGACAGTGAGAAAGGTGCTGAAGTGTAGGCGTCGTTGGAGCTGTGGGTTGCTATGGTAGTGGGGTCGTTTCTCTGGCAAGTCATGTATCTAAGTTTCTTTAACAAGCGGCCTAGAGTTGATAGTTAAAGTGTGTTATCTCCCCTTTCTCATGCTTTTTCTCCTGACCATCTGGACAAGGAATGTAAGCTAAACTGTCCTGTCTTTGTTCTAACTGAAAAGGGAGTATTGCCTCCTATCTCCTGCTCACCCTTCTTGGCACCACAGCCTCACAAGAATGTAAGGTCAGCATCTCTAGGCAGAAATTAATGAGTTTGCAGGTACTGCGGCTGCCCAGGATAATGCAAATGTCAAAAGTAAACAGAGGCGGGGATAATTATATGCATTCTTTAATCATTAATATGTATTTAATAATGTTGATGTAACCATATAAGGGTCTCTAAAACATTGTCAATCATGTAAGTATTATCATAGTATTATCATACTGTACTGGATAAAAGTGTTGTAATGCTGCCCCTCGGGGCTCTCTCTTGCACTCGAGTTGTTGGGGGGGCCTGCTCAGAGGGGCTAGCACTTCTTTGCTGCCCTCTGATGCAGTTCCTTTTGTTATTCAGCTGAATAATAAATCCTGAACCACACCTCGTTCTCTGCTAATTTGAGTCTCAGCTGGGAACGGGCCTTCATCACTGGGGAGGATCGGTGGTCTCTCTTTCCAGGTTGAGAGCCCTGATTAATTTGTCCCCCACAATTGCTACCACAGGATTAGAAGGGACAGCATAATGTAATAGGCATAGCTAAATTCTTCAGTGGACCAAGGTTTGTCACCTGTTCTGATTTTCCCTGGAGTCCCTCTCTTCAGGTAACTGTCCCAGGACACCTGTCACGGTAGTCAGTACACAATGTTAGCTCTCCTGTTTTATGGACTCAGACTCGTACAAAAAAAAACCCCAAGACATCTAGTACCTCAGAGGTGGCAACTCTAGCAAGTGTTGGAACCCTGCAAAGAAATGCCACTTGAACTTTGACTCACGTTGACAAGTGCAATTTATTAATTCATCCTGGATATAAGGGAAGTGGGAGTGGGCCATCTGGACACAATTCTAGGGTCTGAGGCTAAGTAGACTGAAAGGAAACTAAAGCTAACTTAGTCTACCTCTGAGTGAGTTTAAGCAACAGGTGGTTATGGCTATGTTCTGTTCACTTGCTAATAAAGCTAAACTCCCTGAAGAAAAGGAGTTTTGAACATATGCAACCTGTGTTGATTAGTCTGGAATAGAGACAGAGGGCAGCCTACTCACAAGGCCTAGTAGAGCTATTACAGAATATAGGAGAACAGAGTAGTTGTTCATTGCAGTCTTCTCTGGCTGAAGTCAATTAAAGAGAACTTGTAACAGCTACAGCTTATAGTCACCCACCACTTGCCTGATGGCTGTTAGCTAGTATTAGAAAGCAAATTACTGTTAGGAGCTGCTTCTTTGTGTTTGCAATTTTTACACACAAATATTAAATAGAAGTCTAGGTAGGTAGTCCAATTCATGTTTTCAGTAGCAGAGAGGACAACATAAATAGAGCTATGATTGTGGTATTGATTGACAAGGTGTTCCATAGTTTGAAGTCTGTTTCCACAGTCATGAAAAGGTTAGCAACTCAGTCCCCATTTACTGGGGCATTAGGCACATCTGCCATGTGATATATGTGGATATGATTCAAAGTGAACCGTACTTTTCATGGGAGTGAAAAGTGAATGAGTATTTTGGTTGGCTCCTCATTGAAATGTTTATTTAGGATAGCGGGTGGGAGGGAGGAACCCTGAATCTTAGATACCTGAGGCTGAAAGCCAAAATCCCTATGGATTTGAGTCAGAATTTCAATATATTAAGGCTTCATGAATTTGAAGATCATTGTTCTCTCAAATATGATGGAACTCCTGAATAACTAGATCTTAAGATATGTAAAGTATATAATGTATAAATAACAGCAATTGAATGTTCTTAAAAGAATCCAAATTAAAATTAAGGTATCAAAGTAATAACACTAGCACAATGCAATTATAATTTTGTTTCAAACACTAACTTAAAATGATAAAGACTGGACAGTTCATGAGTGAACTGGGTAAATACCTACTACAGTAATCACAGCAAAGAAAGTAAGAGGTCCCAGGGTGTCCAGGCAGGCTTTACAAATAGATTCACTGTTTGAAAAGGAAGAATTCAGTTTGGCGCACGGAGATTAAAAGGTCAACTTGATAATATGGAGTAAGAATACAGAGGTTTAGCAAGTTAAAAGGACCTTGACATCAATTCTGTAGTGATGTGGAAGAAACACATTGAGCCCATGTGATTATGATGCTTGGACCTTGTGAACTTCTGATGTGTAGTAATTTTTAGAAATTTCATTCTGTGTAGCTCTTGCAGTATACCTGTGAGACTGGAGACTTTTAGGACTTAGTGTGCTTGATAGCTGTAATCACCCAGCTGATAGATCAACCCTTTCCCAGGAATTTCAATGGTAATTTTAATCACACATTTCATATTAGGATGCTTAAAACATTTCAACAGCTGAAGTTGAGATGTCTGTTAGACTGTCTACACACACATCATTATTTTGAAATAAGTATTTCGAAATAAAGTCCTTATTTTGAAATAAGTTAATTCAAATTAAGAAAATGTTAATTCGAATTAAGGGAAAGCCTGCTATCGAAATGGCTGTTATTTCAAAATGGTTATTTTGAAATAAGGCTGTTTGGACATGTTTCAAAACAACACCATTGTTTCGAAACATGTCCAAACAGCCTTATTTCAAAACAACCATTTCAAAATAACAGCCATTTCGAAATGAATGGGGTTTAAGCTGTTTCGAAATGATGGTTCTTATTTCAAAATGATGGACCCCGCCATTTCAAAATAAGAAAACATCGTGTGGACCTAATCTCTTTTATTTCAAAATAACCAGTGTTATTTCAAAATAAAAGAGATGCGTAGACATACCCTCAGTCTTCAATCAAAGAGAGCAATAAGGCCATCAAATGTTGAGTACAGAAGCTTGATGAAACCACATTAAAAGTAGAAGAGTTCAAGTTTTGAAAAGTCATCCTAGGAAACTTAAGTTTAGAGCACAGGAATTATGCAAGGGAAAAGTTAAACACTGGACTTCTAAAAAAATTGAATGATATAAACCTCTCAACTGGGAGAGGGAGAAGGTAAAGCTGATATTCTCCTGTTTCCAGTCACTTTTTTAAAATTGTATTTGTCTCCTGTTGTACTTGACATACCCACCCAATGGGTGAAGATCAATGAGAGGCATTTGGTGTTGATTCAGATGTAGCCTCATGAGAACCATCCATGTGAGTAAAGTCTCTTCAGCATAACTAAGGATTGTAGAAACATGCCTATGGTGAGCAATATACTAATGAAATATACTATCATTGAGTTTTAAGAACTCTGTAGTAAACTCCTCCTTCATTTTAGCCAGGTTCAACTTCTTCTGTCTGCTTTATACTGCTTCCTCACTGATCAAAACAGGAATTTTCCTTTCCCAAATTTTCCTTTGTGGAAAGGCTGAGCAAGAAAGCTTGCCCTGAAGCGCCTTTTCTCTCCCTAAAATTAACTTTCTTTATTGATAAAGGTAGTTGGCCACAAAAAGTGAGACACTGAGGCTCCTACTACTTTTTTTTTTTTTTTTTTTTTTAATTGTAATTAACTCAATGCTGATTTGAATAGCTGGTGTTAAGACCATGTACACTATCACCAGTCCATTCCCTATTTGGTAAGGTATTTATAGCAGAGCAGCTGTCTCACATATTGGATTATCACCTTTGTCATCTTTGTCTTTAAGACTCCAACTTTGCCCCGCCTCACTCATGTTGACTAGCACCCTATTCTGTGCGTTGTGGCATCCATTACTGACTAGATTTATATGGAGAGGCTCTGATGCACTTTGCCTCAAAGAATTGTGGCTGAATAAGCAGGTGCTTCTTACCTTAAGGCTACAGGCTTACACAGTTCGAACACTTAACGGCCAGAATCTCACCTTGTATAAATCAGTATGGCTACATTGATCTCACCTGAGGACCTAGCCAAGTCTGTATCCTTGGATGTGATGAAAACCTTCAGATTGTGAGCCAAGTTGTGCATTCTTCAGTGGTGTCTGCCTGAGCACAGAGCCCAAAATAATACCTCCTGAGAAGGCTGATTTGCCATTCTTCATCTTAATAGGGTATTAAGTCAGTGATTATATCAATTTTGCTATTAACTATTTCACTGATCTCAAACTCTCTCAAGAAGGGGTTGTTTCTTGTGACCTAGGACATCAGTGTAAAGATTCCCATTGATTATCATAGGCTTTAAATCAAGCCTAGTATGAAGGTTTTGTATGTGGCAGTTTGACTCAGTAATATGGCACACTTGAGAGGTGGCATCATCTGACTTTCTATTTCTCCACCCACCAAAAAACCCTCAACTTACCTGTTTACCTAACAAGCAAGATGTCACTCTTTCAGTCTTTTGCTACCAGATCTCCTTAATTACAATGGATCATAAAATGGTAACTTCAATGGGAGTACTCACCTGCTTAAAGTGTCTTACTTGGTAGAGGCCTGCTTAGCTAATGTCAAGGGTTGGTTTTCTTTTGGGGTTTTTTTTGTTTGTTTTTTGTGTGAATTAGCTACAGCTACGAGCTTTGGATCCGGATTTTGAATGCCTCAGATTTAAAGGGCTTTTAACTGGAGGATTTTGTTGTGGTGGACATGGTCTCTAGAAAGAGACCCTTTGCTTAATTTGAAGCAGGATCCTGGTTCAGATTTTGAATACACCCAGAAATTGTCATAAGGCATTTCAGTTTGGGTTCCATTAGATGATGGCTATTGCATGAAATCAAAACAGTGCTACTTCCTTCATATTTGCTGTCAAAACATAATATAATATTTAGTCATGCATGTTGTACTATTCCATTAGTCACAGAGAGAAGACACTATTTTTCATCCAAGCTTGAGAAGGATTTTTTTTAAAAAATCCTTCTGAAAAAGTCTTTAATGCAGACATATACCAAACTCAGCTCTGGATATCACCATCCTGGTCATCGCCTCAAATATATATAGGTAGCTTCCACTGAAATGTCTGCAGATGTTACTGCCATGCTGAACTGAAAGGGGGGGGGGGAGCGATTTTTTAGAGTATATGTGGGCCACAGCCTGCTCTCACTGATTTAATAGAAAGCATGGTCTGATAAGATCTATTCTTTCCCTCCATCACATCGTCTTAGATCGAGGATCAGAGAGGCATCTTTAATCATCAATGATCATCACTAACATGAATAGTTCCATTGGAGTAAAGGATTATTCACCATGAATAAAGATATTGGAATCTACCCCTTATTCATTGATTTGGTAAATACATAGGGTTTTACATGTAAATAAGGTTTGTTTGGTTGTGGTTTGGGGGGTTTTGGTGGGTTTTTGGTTTAGTTACCAAGAACTCTCTTCATAAAGAAAATGGTGACACCTTTAGGGAGATAGTAAATTCTGTCAAAAGCATATTTAAATGAATTGTTGTATTTAGTGGGAGAGATTTTCTTTACTTAGTTGTGTGGCAACAATGCATAGAAGTCCAAGCCTGCCTGTAACAGGAAATGCACGCAAAAATAACTCGCTGCCCCAAATATATACCATATATAAAATCCATGTTGTATGGCAGAAATGGGGATGTTTAACCTTGAACTAAACATGTCCTCTCAGGAAGTAGCTGTTGAAAGCAATACTTCTGGAGAAAAGAAATAACACCTGCCAAGTGGCACAGTAAATAAATACATGTGCACCTGTATTTCAAAGTCCTTAAATTCCCCTGGGCTTAACCAGCACACTTTGAAATCAAATTTGTCTTCATTTCACAAAATCTTGTGGTATCTCTGTTTTTGTTCTTGTAATTTTTTTGTCTTTGATCTCAGAAATGTACCATAAAGCCACAATGAGCATATTGTAGCGAACCAGCTATAAGACATTCGGAGTTTCTGGCTGAAGCATAAAATTTAGCCTTTTTGGAGAGTTAGATTTCATAAGTCAAGAAGTTCTAAAGGTGCAAGGACTTATTTGTGAATTAGGCTTCACCTTCATAGATCCCACTACAGTGAATATGCTGGCAGATACTCAAACCCCTTTGTTTTTTTCCCAAGAAATTTGATTGATTGATTTTAGTTCTGTATCTTTTTCTTACACTAGAAAGCTACAGATACATAAGGATATACTTATTATAGTAGTTATCTCTCCAGGGCACTGACCCTTCTGATTGTGCATACACATAGGAGCTCTTTCTAAGAAATACCTGTAGGTTACCCACTGGCATGAACTGCCCCAGATGCTTTCCCTAAAGTCATTTATCAAAAAAACATGAAATGGCAGAGCCACTATTTCTCAGGGGTATAGTGGTCCTGTCAAGGGTTGTAAATGTACGGCAGCCTTACTTCTGAAATGAATTGCTAAGTTGGCATCTAAAAATTATAATGATTAAGGGTTTAGATCTTTACCCAGTCTTGAAGGGTGTTTTCAATGAGAATAGAAAAATTATACACAGACCTTCAGCTCTAATTAGAGAGAGGTCAAAGCCTACACTCCAGATCCAAACACTCTCACATGCTGGGAAGATTCAAGATCAAACCCTACAGCTGTGTTGTTTTCATTTTAGATTTGCTGATTACAATGAGTGACTTCATATTAGTGTCCAGTGTAATGCACGGCATTTATATTTCAACATTCTGAATGCTGACTGGCTCACTAAATTCTGTCTTCCGTATGTTACAGTTTAACTAGTTTTCTCAGCTAATCACTGCCCAGTCAAAACATAGCATATTAGACAAGAATGAATGCTTCATAAAGCCGTTATGTCCCGTCAAGTGTACTACGGCGGTTTCAGTCAATTCCTATTCAAAACACTCCCAGAGAACATCCGTGCTATGCTATCTCCAATATCAATATGGTAACCACTGCTAGTCACTCGTATGTTAAGTGTGACCCCTGTACATTAGGCATTAGAATAGATGTTGACTTTATAAAGCTGTATTTTCATATAAGATAGCATGGGTATTAGAAAGGAGAGAATATAATTATGGTCTACACCTCTTGTTTTAAAACATTCTTTGGGACGTGAAGAACAATTCCTTGCATGGCTATCCTTCAACATTTTATCCCTTGCAATGAGGTATGTCAACAAAGTATCATGCAGTTTACTGTACATTTCTTTTTATATTATGCTTTAAAAAACAATGTCTCCTTCATGAAGACTGATGACCCCACAGAACTTTTCATAAGATTAGATATCTGTCCCCTGTCTTGGGACAGAGAGCAGGAAAGGGAATCTCTCTTCTTCCAAAGTCCTTGTTGTGTACTGAATGTCTAACACGCCTCTCATCTTGGTATCCAAGGGTTAATTAGCTGAAAACATCACAGGTGGCATCCAAGAACAAACGCTGACTGTTTTTACTCCATTCTTACCCCAGGCAAATTTCTATTGACTTCTTTGGAAGTTTGCCCAAGTACAACCTAAGAAAGCACTTGTATGCATTTTCCAAAGAGCTCCACGCAGCTGGTTTTTTGTATTAACTCAGAACCTTTTCAATCCAAGGGGTCTTCCAGCAGTTTTAGGGGTTCGCACATACTATAGTGTCAGGACCCTGGTACATAAAGTACTCTAGAATCCAGCAGGATAAAAGCTGCTCTATCTCAAATATTATTGTATACTTTCTATAATCTGCAAACGCATCTTCCACTGAGATCAAGCGAGGCTTAGCCCATGGTAGCAAAATATGGACTGATGAAAATGACATTATTGTAAACCTTTCTGCTGTAGTATCTTGCCTGGAAATATCTTCCCAAGACAAACTTAAATAAAAAATAGATAATTAGATCCTGAAGTTCATGTTCATTCCTTACACAAGCAAAGCTCTTATTGGGTCTGGTCCTGGAAGCCTTACTTTTTAGCCAAACTGAACTATCACTAACTTAATTGTCAATTTGGCAAAATGCCTACTTTCTCCTCACTCGCCATCCAAAGAGCATAACTAGGAATTGCTGAATCCACACTCTCAAGATATATCTGGCCCCTATGGAGGAATAAACTGGAGAAGGCATAAAGCAGGTCAAAAAATGTCCAATGGAAGAGTTTTGTATCAGAAAATGTTGTTTCCTCAAAATTGGAAGGATTTATCAGAACACGCTTCCCTCAATATGCCTCAGAATTGACATTTTGAAACAATTCTAAATCAAAATAAAATATTTTTTGTTTTTTTAGATGGTCTTGTTCCATTACCACCTTAGTTTGTTTTGGCTTGCCAATCAATATTTTCAAATTTCTAACGTTTAACTCGTATTGTTTCAATACTATTTAAACAAAATGCTCCCATGAGGTCATCACTGTTTCTGAAACAAAACATTTTGGAATTTTTTCCCCAGAAGTCATTTGAGATTTTGACTCTTCATTCTGATGCAGGATGAAATAAATATTGAAGTGATGGAATTTGCTGTTGGAGAGAAATTTCATTTCCCAACCACCTCTATTAAGAAACAACATGCCTCTAAACATTCAAGCTCTTACTGTTCAATTCCTATGGCTTTTTATGGAGCTGGTCAGCATGGAACAGCTCTTCTATCCCTCAACAGTAGGAGTAATTTTGCATATTGTTGACAGATTTTATTTTCTTACCCCCTTCTCTGCTCCTGTTCAAGTAACTTTTTCCTCTTCAGCCATGCCTCCCTTCCATTCATCTCTCATTCAGTCACAGTGGCCCTGTGCCCATTTCTCTGCAGTGAGGAATGACCATGACCACAATGAGAAACTTTTCCTTTTCTACCCACTGAGCTCAGCACATGGGAATATTTCTTTCCTGTCCTAATCTTGGACTCATTATTTCTCATCCTCTCTCTCCTCCATATATGACACCACTTACACATGGAGGATAGAATCAAAAATATTTTTCAGAGATCATAGATGCCTGGAGTGTGCTCTGTTGCCAAAGTTTTAATGTCTGATAAACATCTTGTCCCAGCTCTGGTTACAAAAAGCAAGGACTGACTTAAAGCTGTTGGAAACATGAGGAGTTCTTCCCCCCATGTGATTTAAGTTTATTCAAGTTCACCCAGTCTATGTTAATGTAAAATCCAGACATCATAGTGAACCTACAGTAAAATCATATTCACTGAATGAAAAGAACGGAGTTCCTGAGACGCTAAATTCACGTGCTATAAATCAAGTAACAGTCAGTTTTGAACCAAGGTGTGGCTCATCTTGGCCATGTACTATTTTCTCCCTCTTTGTTGGGGCTCCTATTTAAAAATGAGGTGTGGAAACCTCATTAACCAGTGCATAATAGCTCTTTCAGTGTCCTCTAATGGAGTTTCATGATGTAATACAGAAATAAGCAATACTGTATTCCATTACTATGACTAAGTTCAAGAATCAATCAAAATAAATGTTTCCTCTTTAATCAATACAAATACACTTGCTGGGTTTTCACACAATGGAACAAATGCCAAGAGTTCTATGCGCTTAAGCTAAAACATCTAGCTGCACTGAAATGTGTATATATATAATCAGAAGAAAAAATGTTTAAAAGTTCACTCTGCTTAAAAACATATTGATGTTAAAACTAATGTATGGATTCCTTTTCTCTGTGAAGCTATTGAATTATGTGGAACTAACCCAAGGGCTGTAAATCAGAACAATATTTTCATACCAAATGTGTTTTATATCAGCACTGAAATGGTGACAGATTGAAAGATTATAATTATTATTAAATGGAGAATCATAAAAAAGACAAACTCTGCAGTAGCCACATAATAAGGGTAATAGTGGTAGCTAATCCTTGGAACTATTCAAAGTGGAAATGTCTTCTTCACCAATTAGTTTAGAGAGGAACACTCTCTGCTAAATGGTAGGGAAAATCAAATACAGTCAAACGTGATTGTGGTAAACCTGGATGTGGTTGCACTCCACTTTTATTAAAGTAGAATGAAAGCCCAAATTGCTTGAATATACTCCAGGAATCAGTTATTAACTGGATGAACAATATTAATTGCTGTATTTATTACATCCTTCTTATAATATTTTAATACATTTTCAGTCATATTTTCATTATTTGCTGACTTCTACATTTAGTTTCATAATTTGCAATGTGTTTGAGAGGGAGTTTCATGGGCTTTTCCAATTATTATTAGGGAACAATTGTTTTCTTTCTTTACTTACCTATAAAGAAGAATATCCAGTTGAGGGCGGGGGGGGGGGTCTTATAGATATTGAAGTATTTCAACTAAATGCAGACATCTGTTTTGTAGGTCACTTTCTGATAATGCCAGCAACTGACTGGGACAGCAGTGAAGGATTTAGCCCGGATTTAGCTCAGGGTATGTTGGAGGTGTGGGTTCTATAGAACGTGCAGTTCCAAGCACACCTGCAGGCTAGTGTGATTCACGTCTGCTGATTTATCATCAAGCCCCTTGTCAATTTTAATTGGTTTCCAACAAGTTTTGGCGACTTTGCTAACATTGTTAAACATGCCTTTCTTCTAACAAGAAATGAGGAATTATGTTTGCATGCACACTTAGACTGTCCTTCCAGACGATCATGGGAACAATGCATTGTTTATATACTCAGTCATCAGATATGATTGGCATTTCCACATTCACACACACAAATTGCTGACTGTTTTTTGAGATACTTAAGCAAGGTACAGGTTACCTCTGTAGCTGCTAGCTGGTACCAATGAGCTGTAACTTGTTGCTGGGGCTTTCCCTCAACTCTTGCTCAAGTAATTGAATAATAAAGCTTTTACTGAAAGCCATTGTTTTTCTAAGTCTTCTCTAGTTAATGTGATAATCATAGAATCATAGAATCATAGGGTTGGAAGGGACCCCACAAGGTCATCTAGTCCAACCCCCTGCCAAAAAAAGCAGGACCACTCCCATTAGATCATCCCAGTCAGTGTTTTGTCCAGCTGGGACTTGAACACCTCCAGAGATGGAGATTCCACCACCTCCCTAGGCAGCTTATTCCAATGCTTCACCACTCGCCTAGTAAGGAAGTTTTTCCTAATATCCAGCCTGGACCGCCCCAGCTGTAACTTGAAACCATTGGTTCTCGTTCTGCCCTCTGTTACCACCGAGAACAGTCGAGCTCCCTCCTCCTTGGAGCAACCCTTCAAGTAGTTGCTAATAGACCTATACACCAAAAATATCCCCTCAAAATGCTTCTGCATTGCTAGTGCAATAAATGTGCTATAAAAAGGGCCTTTTTCTTTCTTGTACAGCCAATGCTCACAAAACATCATCCAGCTACCCTTTAAACAAATGGAAAATAATTAACATCTTAATAGCTCCACCTTCTGGACTGAAGACACACAGTGGAAATGTCATAAAGAAAGGGTCTAATCTTCAGCAAGCACACTATAAATTATGTAAATTAAGTAAAGATTAACTTGGTTTATTTCAGTGATGCTTTTGTACTCTGTTCTGATAATGCGAGGATTCCATCCTTCAGATCCATGTATCTTTGAGATCAGTGCTAATATTTGGCACTGATGCCCTTGATTTGCAATTAAGTAACTTTTTCTGAGCTACTGTATAATGTTGGAATCTCTTTAAAAATAATTGCAGTGGCAGTTTACTTCTAGCTATGAAAGAGACAATGCTGCAAATAGGACCATGCTCTTAACCTGCAGTAGATAGAAGATAAAGTTAAACACCATAAGCTCAGTTTTGGTCTCACCCAGGGCATGAGCCTATAAAGCTCCTGAGCAGTCCTGAGAGAGATGCTGAGCTTCATCAATGTCCATTGATTTCAGACACTGCAGAGGTAATTCCACTACAAAAATATAGCCAGGAATAGCAGTGGAATCACATCAATGTAAATCAGATCAGAGACAGGCCCAACATATTATACAAATTTCCTTATCTTTATTAAAAACACATATTGGGATTATTAAGAGTGAATGATGCTTAAAAACCTGTCCCTCATGATGTATGCTGTTTGATAACTTTTTGTATGTTGCCATGGGTAATGAAACAAGGTAGTTTTGTGTTGTCTTTCTGATCAGTTTCACTCTCAAATTTTCATCCAGTAGAACACTACTGCAGTGTCTGGGATTGCAACATGGAAGGTGAACATTTATTAGTTAGACATACCAACCCAAATCCTCAGTCCTAATATGGATCCTGCACTGTGCAAAGCAATCCTAAAACTGCTCTGACAGAACAGCTGACAATTCCCTAGCATGGGAGACTGTCTTGGTGTAGCACCAGTATAGCTACCTCTGTACTGCCGTAGGGGTGTCTGCTTCGAGTTGGAAGCAGATGAGAAAGCATGGCCAGTGCTCTGCTGCATTCTGGCAATCTTTGGCTGCTGGAATGCCACCTAAATAGTTACCACCAGACAGCAGAGGCATCGCTGGTGCTGGGCACCCGGGGCATGTGCCCCGAATCCCAGCACCGGTATCCTGGATCTCCAGCCCAGAAATCCGGCCCTGGCCACCGGCAGTGGCGGCGGCCCTGTCCCTGACCGGGGAGCCGGGCCCTGTCCACCTGCGGCCACAGCTGGCTGCCCATGCCCGCTTCCAGCCCCATTCCTGGCCTGGGATCCGGGGCCTGGACGCCTGCAGCCACGGGGGGGAGTCCGGGCCCGGCCGCCCACGGCAGCGGCAGCCCCATCCCCGGCCAGGGATCTGTGGCCCAGCTGCCCACAGCCGGGAATCTGGGGCCTGGCCGCCTGTGCTGGCAGCAGCCCCGTCCCTGGCCAGGGATGTGGGACCCCATGGCCGCTTCCAGCACCATCCCCAGCCAGGGATGTGGGGCCTAGCTGCCCACGGTGGCTTCTGGCCCTGTCCCCGTCCAGGGGGCGGGGCCTGTTGGCCAGGGGCAGGTCCTGGGCCTGTGCCCCGGGTCCCTTCCCGGACCAGCAACGCCCCTGCCAGACAACATAAGCTATAATAACAGTCCTGAAGCTGCTCTAACTTCATTTAGAGACTGAACTAATCCTGTGGGCTATGTCTTCTCCTAAAATCTTAGTTTGGACTTGGTTAGTCAAAACTAAGTAGTTTAAAAGTTAGTTTGAACTAAGCACGTTTTTTTAGTTTGAACTAGCTGTGATTTTTTTTTTTTTTGTTCAAACTAACTTAGTTCTAACTAGTCATGCTTGTTTTAGTTTGAACTAACTTTAGTTCAAACTAAAAAAGCACAGCTAGCTTGAACTAGAAGATAGTTCAAACTAAAAAAAATCACACTTAGTTCAAACTAACTACTAGTTCAAACTTATTTCTAACTAGCTTGTCTCCCGTGGGCTAGTTTGAACTAAAGATGCAAATTAATTCACTAAACAGTTAGTTCGGACTAACCAGCCTAATAAAAAATTTTTTAGTTCAAACTAGGCAAAGCCTAGTGTAGACAAGGTTCAAATTAGTTTGGACTAAGCTTGCTAGTATACACAGAGCCTTGTTGATCCAAGCATATGGGAGAGTGAAGCTGGCTTATAACCACCTTTTACCCCACCACTAATCCCCGGGTCTTGTGGCTTTTACAGCGCAGCCTATCCTGAAGACTGGGGCCACTGTTTCCATTTATTTGTAAATGATATGCCTTCGGATTATTTCTATTGACCTTAGTGTTTGAATAAGCTCATTCAGGGTCATCCCTAGGATAGGGTGAGCAGGGGAGCCACCCAGGGCCCTGCTCTTTGGGGGGTTCTGCACGGCCTGCTCCACTGCCTCCCCCCACGCTGGGGCCTGGGCAAGCTGGCCAAAAGCAGTGGTCCAGTTCAGCACTGCCAGTCTGCACCGTCCCCTCCACCTGGGGCACACTTGCTGCCCTCAGCTCTGTGCTGGAGCAGTGGGGTGGGGACAGGAGGCAGCACATGGCCTGTATCACTACCTCCCACCATGGCCACGCTGCCTCCCACCTCCTCCCTGCTGCTCCGGCACAGAGCCGAGAGCAGCGCACGTGCTGGGGGGAGGGGGACGGACGGACTGGCAATGCTGAACCAGGCCACCCTTTTGGCTGGCTCATTGCAGGGGCCTGCCCCTCCCCTGGGCCAGCCATCCCTGCCCCCCAGGGCTGGGGGGGGGTTGAGTGGGAGCCCAGCAGGGGGCAGTTCACCCAGGACCCTGCAGCCCCCTAGGGATGGCCCTGAACTCATTTATATAAAGCCTAAATATTGGGTCAGATTTGGTCTTATGGTCAAGTCAGGGCTGGTTCTACTATGAGGCAAGAGACAGACATGGCTTCCGGTGACAGTTCTGATGGGTGCCTAGCCCCCCTGAAGATCAGGCTGGCTCTCACCTCTTTTAATCTTTCCTAGCAGCTCAGAGACTGTTAGTCAACCTGCAGCTTAAGTCATGCAGGCAGAGCACACTTCAAATCCCCCTGCAGGCAAACACTGCAAGTTTAATGAAATGCATATTTTCATAATGGCTCACAGTCCAGGAGTGAATAACAATTGGTAAGCAGGTTGGGTGGGGGAGTGAGGTGGACATTGGCCATTGAGGACAACAGGAAGCTCTAGTCCCAGGTGACATGGTCTGGGAATTGCAGGAAGTTCAAACACTCTCCCCACCCGCCTCAAACTCAAACAGCCTGACTGGGGCTCTCTCTTCTCTTTCATCTTCCCCTGCACCAAGCCCAAGCAGCTGTGTTTCCTGGGGGACCAGGAGGAGCTGAGGTGAGAGCTGCCTATTTCTTGAAGTGGCACCCAGGACAGTGAGTTCAATGGGGTTCTTTATTGTTGTTTTGGGGCGAGGTCAGCGGGGAAAGGAGAACAGGGGAAGCAAGGGGCAGGCTTTTTAGGAATTTGTTTCCCCCATCTTCAAAGCATCTGACAAAGTGGGAATTTCTCCAAGGAAAGCTCATCTAGTTTCCCTTGGTGGCTGTTGGGGTGGGGGGTGAGAGAATACCAGGGCTTGCTTACAGTAATATGATCTGGTGAGAAACCAATGACATGTCTAGTTCAAAAAAAAAAAAAAAAAAAGTTAAGCTATACACAGAAGGACAGCATTTTCTAGAGCACTTGGCTTGGCACTTGGGTGACCAAAGTTCTCTTTCTGGTTTTGCCCTGAGCTGTTTGGGAAAGTCACTTTTCCTTCCTGTGGCTCAGTTTCCTCACCTGGAAAATAAAAATAATGATGAGGCTTACCTCCCTTTGAAAAGTGCTTTGAGATCTACAGCTGAAAACTGCTAAATACACACTGAATAATCCCTCACTCCTGTTAGATTTAGCCCTTATAGCATTCTTCATCTCAATGCACTTTGAAAAAGGAGGTTGAGGAGGGCTCCCCCAACATAGCCCAGCCACTGTGGCTGGGGTCTCTCCCCTCTTCTCCCTCCCCTCCAAACCGAGAAGGCATTGCAGTGGGGGGGCCTGAGGCTGGCTGTACCACTCCCCCATAATGCTAGCAATACTGTGTGATCTCTTCAGGGGACAAGTCAATAGGCCACAGTTATTTGTAAAAGTGAAAAAACCCCACCAAACCTGACACACAACTGCATAATAGCCAGGTTAGTCTAGTTCAATAAAAACAAACAAGGAGTCCTGTGACATTTTTAAAGACTAACACATTTATTTATCACATGAAGTTTTGCAGGAGAAAAATCTCACTTTGTCAGAGGCTTTGAAGAGATGGGGGAACTTACATAATAGGATGAAAATAAAAGCAGGGTAGTGAAAGACATGGCATACTGTAACATGACCTGATCCTATTGTTATTTTATGATTTTTTTTTTTCTTATACAGAGGTCTAATATTTTTGTTGCTTTTCTTTGAGCATCTTTCTATTTTACTGTCTTCCCAATATCAAGAGATGATCTCCCACCGGGGCATTTTAAGACAATCTGTTACCTTCTCACTTTTGTTGTGGTGTGGGCAGTTCTGTGTGCTGTGACAATACAATAGGTCTCTTTCCTCCTTCTCTTCAGCAACATTCATTGTTTGATATTCTAATATTCACAAAAGCTTGTCTGAAGAAATAAGGTGCCACAGGACTCTTGTTGTTTTTGCTATACCAATAAAATTGTTAGTGGTTTTAGCCTTCCTGCTGTAGTTATACAATCTTTGTGTACAAACTCAGAGTTGTTTTGCAGTAGACTGCAGCCCTTTTGAGATAATTAACACTTCTTACTGATTCCTCTCCACCCAGCTCTTTCTCAAGCAAGATATCGATTAATCCACCACTGTTTGTTCCCAGTGTTCTCCACCAGTAAGGAGTCCCGGGCAGTAGCTGGGGTGGTGGAGGAAGGCATTGGGGGGGGCTAGGGTGAAACTGTGTAAACGTGGGCTGCTTTACAGAATTGTTGAAAATTGCTGAATTGGGTTTTTTTTCAGCATTCCTGGACATAATGTCAATGGAGAATGGGTCTTCTCTCTTATCAATACTCAGTGGACAAAGGAGAGGAATTGATGATCAGTTAAATCTGTGAAGGGCATTATATTAATTCAGTATCATCTGAATGACATGTCATGTGAGGAATTTAACTCATATTCTTAACAATGATAGCCTTCTGACAAAAACAGGTTCAGCTCATTAATATAAAGAATAGGCTTTATCATTTTGAATGGTATAATTTGGTCAATTAAATGGTATCGTGATGTTGCTGACCCAAACTGTATATTCACAACAATACTCATTTTATTGTGTTACTGTTTTGTATTATACATCTTTTTTTAGTTAATGTGCCTAAGAATATATCTGTTGTTCAACTTGTTCTCCATTTTTTCATGCTGCCATGCATTCATTAATCATTACCCATTTCCACAGCATAAAACAGTAGTGACACTTATATTAACACTACATTTTCTCCATGTCCTCCTTTTCCCACTTCCCTGTCCTCCTTTCCGTGCTTTATCTGGTAACCCTACACAGAACTTCTTGTTTGTTTTTAAAAAGATATGCTGATTGAGGTAGGTCAGAGGAGACAAAAATCCCCTTTGCTAGAAAGGGAGGGGTGAAGAGTGAAAACAAACTCTTCCAAGCATCAAAGGGGCAGCCCTGTTAGTCTAATTCAGCAAAACAAGCAAGGTGTCCTGTGATTCACCCCCTGCAGCCCCCCACAGACACCCACACTAGCCTCTGCCACCCACTCCCATCTGCCCAGAGATATCCTTCCCAGCCTCCCCCACCAAGCCCATTACCTGCATGTACAGCCACATCAACCTCCCATGCCCAGCCCCATCCACCTGAGCCTTCCCAAATCCCCCACTCCAATACCATTAAAAACTCCAACTCCAGCTTCTCCCACCCCAGCCTCCCCCTCTTACCGCATTACCGCGGAAACACAAACCTTAGCCTCTCCACACACCCCAGACACCCATCACAGCTTTCCCCAGCCATCCCTATGCCCCCAAAACACCCATTCTAACCTCCCCATTCATCCACTCCAGGGATTTACATCAAGATGAAATGATACAACAATTTGCTGTTGTTAAAGCCTGAAAAGTTATCCTTCAAAGTTGAAATTTTACTAAGTATGTAAATGATAAATGTTACTTGTTAATTTAAATCTAAATCCATCAGTATTACTTTGTATTTTTGTATTTAGATTAACGGACTGAATTGATCTTGATATTTGAATTTTAGGTTGCAAATACAATTTGGAAAATCTTTTTAAGCTTACGTGAATGAGATGGGGGGGCAAAGCAAAATTTGGCTCAGGGTGCCACAACCCCTTGAGCCAGCCCCGGGTTAAGTTCAGAAGAATGTATGTAGAATCCTCTAGTGCCCTGCAGAAATCAAGTGCAGTTGTATGGTCCACCGATGGGTTACTTGACTTGTTTACAGGTTATTTTCCCTGCCTTAGAATTGATTGGTCCTGGGCATACATACACATTCCAGCACTTGAGGGATTGGTTACCTATCAGTTTTATGTTAGTAGTATGTATCATGTCAGGAAAAGAATCCAAAGTTCCCTCGTCTCAAGTAATCCTTTTTAGGTCAAAAATAATACATTTGCAATAATGGTAGTTTCTTTTGCTTTGTAGTTTGTTGGAAAATCAGTGTTCTGTATCATTTTTATGCCATATGGCTTACATGCATGAAGCTCAAATATAAACCATTGCAGAGAAACCATAGTTAGTTCTGCTCTGATGAATCTTCACAAAGATAAATAGCTTCACTTCCCACAAGAATAGATGAATTCACCTTTCTTTTGATGTACTTTTATTTTATTTTAAGTTTTGTTACTCGAACCTGGCTCTCCAATGTGTACTCCTCCTGCTATGGAAACTTCATTTCCTAGCTAAAAGTGCCAGTATTTTTAAACTTTAATACAGATTTTAGAAAGTATTTTGATTTTGAAAAACTTTACATAAGCAAAACACTCAGGAACATGTATTTGTCAATGACTTAACAGCTGTAAGTATGATTTATGAGAAACATGATTTCTCTTCAAAGTTGAGACCTCTCATCTCATTAAAAAAAAAAAAAGCTTGCTACCTTAGGAGAATGTACATCTGCATAATTATGCACTAAAACATCAGGAAATGACAGTTAAGGTTTCCTTTCATCTTTAAACGTGTCCCCTTTGCATTTTCATTACTATGTAATCTTTTAATTATAGGACTGTACACTATTCATGACTATTGTTACTCTATCATCTCTTCTCAGCATCCTTCTCTAGTCCAAACTAGATATCTAAATTCTGATTCTGCAAACGTCTTAAATGACAGCCAAAATGTTAGTTTAGACTGAATTTTAGACACACAAAACTTGTTCCTGTAGGAATTTGGTTTAGGGAAAGCATATCCAAATTCCAGCCATATGAAATTTTAACAATTTGTGATTCATTTAATTTGGTTCCAAAGAGGCAGTCATGTTAGTCTAGTTCAGTAAAACAAACAAGCAGTTCTGTGGCACTTATAGACTAACAAATTCCTTTACTGCATGAACTTTTTTTGGAAGAAAATCCCATTTTGTTGGACGCTTTAATTAAGGTTTTCTTTTAGTTGCTTTGCCAACAAATAGTTTTGATGAATAAATTTCAGTTAGGGAAACAAATCCACGAAAGCACTTCAAAACTTGTTGGTGCCATATATGGTACTTGCCAAGATTAGCCAAGGAACATTGTATAACATTACCACAGTTTCTCCCTGTAGTTAGAATGGGCAATACCTTTGGTAAATAATTGGCAACAGTTGACATCTGTTGACTTTGTAATAGATTTCAACTATATGTTCCATTCACCATTTAGCAGTATGCTCCTTAGCATTGTCCAAAAATAGAGGAGTTTTTGTGTATTCAGAAAGTCTTTTTTTTTAAGCGCCTTCCGCATTAGGTACCAGATCCTCAAGTCTGTGCTTTCTGTCCCTTGTATGACTCAGCAGGCGTCACAGAAGCAAAATATGTTAATGCTACTTTTGCACTGTTCTATTCCTGGGGAAGTTGGCCCACAGCTAATCTGATCTAAACTGTGATGTGGTGGCTTTTGTCCCTCAGTGCTCATTCCATCAGCAAGGAATCACAGAGGCTAAAGGAAACATAGGCTGCCCCTTTACCACATTTACTGTGGTACCGGGGAATATTCTCCAGTGGCTAGATCTGTCTGCCTTACAGCAATTTCCAGCAGGGGACCACCACAAACATCCTATGATACAAAGTAGGCCCAGGCCCCAAAAGTATAATAAACTGGTAATTAGTGCAGATTAGCTCATTCTCTTTTTACATGTAGGGGGTTTGATTCTCCTCTCACCTCAGTATAAATTGGCAGTAACTAAATTTAAATAAATGGAAAGAAAACTGACTTGAGAAAAGAATCAGCCACCATATTATATAGACTGCACAATGCAAAATGCATCCTTTAAAATGTACTCTTAGGGGAGCCTTAAATATGCTACAGTGGTGATAGTAAAGCACAGGCTGTTGGGCTTTTTGTGTTGGCTGTTTGGTTCTGTTATGTTCTTCTAACTCTTCATTTGAAAAGGGGGCTACTCCTCATCCATATGTGAGAATCAAGGAAAAGGTGGGATGATTTTAATAAACATTTGTTCTTGTTTCTTTTGCCCAAACAATGCCTCATGAACTATTCAGCACCTGCTGAAAGAACTTGTGGCAAACAAACAGATGGAGAGGCAGATGCTGTATAGAGAGGGGAAAAGACACAGTAATTAGTAACAGGACTTTTGAAAGGTTTGGTTTGTTTGTTTTGGTTTTTTTTTTTCCCCCTTCCTGTTTGGCTGGGCACAATCCTGCAACAGAGGAAACAAATTGGTGACCAAGGCCTGAAGTGCACAGGAGGATGCAGTGCAATCTGAAGACTCAGATGTACTGACAGTATCCATGGTGTTCACAGTGTTCAACTACAAGAAATGATGTGACAAAGGAAGCACTGCAGTTTCAGAGAATTCAGGATCTGTAATTTTGGATCAGAGAAAGAAGTTAGAGATCTTGATTTCAGTGGGATTTCCTTGAGAGATGCCACGTTTCTCCTCTCTTTTGCACAACATTCCTTTCTCTATCCAGTCCATTTTTTTTCCTCCTGCTGTCTTTATTTTGTTTTCTACTACAGTACATACCATGCTTGCAGGCAATTATTGATCTAATAGCTCATAACAACCAAGGCTGAGACTTTTTTTTAATGAGTAGGTGGAGGGTGCATGTCCCAAAATCTCTTCCTGTTAAACATGGGATCATAGCATGGAAAACAGAGTTTTCCTCACAGTTTTTGTGCTTCTGCATTTGTGTTACTGACACTAGCAAACAATGTCTTCCACGTGCATTTCTTCTGCCGTGAGTACAGGGAACTGGACTTGATGATCTCTCATGGTCCCTTTCCATTTTCTATGATTCCTCTAGATCTTAATTGTAAAATGACTTCTGACATCTTTTCAAGCTGCTGACAGAGGAATTCTCCTTTCATGGGCCAGCCACCCTATTAAGGGCAAAGCACGTCCAATTCATCTTTAAGTGTTGCAGTGTGAGCTGGCTTTCTAAAGCAATGGTCAGCTGTGGTAGAGCAGAGTAATTCAGTCACAGACTTAACCACGGAGGATCATGTAGCAACATTTTTCAGACAAGACAAACACAGAGTGAGATGAGTTCCTAAAGCCACAGAGCAGAATGAAAACAGTGGTTATGATACACACAGTTTTATCACCCTAGCAATTTTCCAGTGGCCTTGGCTATAATTTTAGTAAACCCAGCTGTAGTATTTAGTAACAAAAGGTTTTTTGTTGGTTTCCCCCCTTTAATTGACTCTTTCTAAATATCATGAAAGGTCAAAGATGAAGGAGATGCTGATAAAGGGTTGATTTATTCCACTCTATGTTCTACCTACCTTTTTCAAAGTTATATTTTGTTCCTTCTTGGGCACATACTTAGCCAACTTTAGCTGTGACAATCTGTCTGTCTGTGGTCTAAGTCAGTCTTAATCCATGGAAGAGAGGCATGCTTGGCATATTTGAACTAGAGATATAAAGGAGGAAGGGTGTTTTCCTGTAGTCCAATAGTGTACTTTTTACAAGTGCTCTCTCTCATTGTGGCTAACATGATGGTCACCCTGACTTCAAAGTGCTCTTATATAGAGTACATCTTTTTATTTTTGGCAGGCAAATGAGAGGGATGATCTGGTGGAGAACAGTGTTGCCACAATTCACCAGTCACTGCCAGTGGTGGATCATCAAATGCTTACAAAATGATCTGACTGATGCTTATAAGACTTCACCAGGTGTCAGAAAGAAACTACTATTAGGATCATCTTTCTGCAACAAGTCAAAGGCCACTAATAGCCTTGACTGACACTAAGAGTTATTCAGTCTAGTAATCTACTTGGCCAATATCAGTTGTCTGAGATGGTGTACGAACAGAAGGTGAATTTTTGACCCTATTGAAGTGCTGCTATGGACTACAGTAGAAACAGGTTTTCACCACAGCTGTTTTATACATAAAGTAGCTCAGAGAACTGTACTTAAATTACACAAATATCCACTAAATTGTCCTTGAAATGATGGCACATTTGGAATGAAGTCACTAAACTAGGTAAGAGGCATGAAATCGAGTAGCTGCTCAGTTGCTTCTTTGTTCAGAGAATCAATGCAGCTTCTAAGACATGCCCTGGTTGTAAGAATGCTTTTCATTCATACACAAACTTTCCTGTACAAACACAGAATACAACCCATAATTATAACCAGGCATAGATCTATGTTTGTTTGTTTATAATGTATTTTTTACACATGGCATTCTGAAATAGCCGGTGCCTGGTGTTTAGTTTAAATCCACCTCTACAAAGTTTCTCAAACCTGCATCTTTCTTCTGTTTCTGGGTATGTAGTGAGGGGACTATACCATTTCTTCTAGGGTATATGAATGTAGTCATCGTTAGTAGAGCCCTGCACAGATAAAAATATGTGGATCTGCATCCGATCTGCATCTGCAAGAAATGGTTTGTGGATACCTATATTATATCCATGGATGCAGATGTAATGCAGATATCTGTGGATATCCATGTATTTGGAGGGCTCTAGGTCTGCACAGATAAAAATATGTGGATCCGGGTCTGATCTGCATCTGCAAGAAATGGTCTGTGGATATCTGCATTGTATTTGCACATATAATGTGGACATCCATGGATTTGCAGGGCTCTAATCATTGGAGCCATCTGAATACAGAGGAGAATGCAACCATCAGGTAATTTCCACCAAACTACTCAAAAATCACAACTTTTGCCCTCCCTGAAAAGGCCATCTCCTCTCCAGTGGCCAACACAGGTTTAGGTTTCTTAAACAGTAGATAAGGGCCCTAGATAATGTGTCCAGTGGACCCAGGGAGACATGATCCATTGAGATGGCCAGATCTCAAGCTCTTCCATTCTGTCATTGTCAGTAAGTGCTGTGGTGATGGGGGTAAGTACATTTTGCTTGTTTTTTTGGAGTAGCAGTAAGGAGACTAGTAGATGGTGGTATCTCCAGAGCTAGTCTTCCATGTGATTAGTCACTACCAGTACACACTTCATCTTTGTATGGCCCATTAGTTGTTCCCATATGTCCACTATGCAGATTTAGGGCCAGACTCACCAGTAGGTTCTGGCTGCTTCGTGCCACACCAGCCTAGGTTTGTTTTATCTGATCAGCTAAACTAGGTTTCTGGTTGATTTGTGTCAGAATGACACACAGCAATTGGAGCGTACTGACAAATTTGGCCCTTCAGTCCTATAGCATGTGGTATTAGTGAATGTCACTAAATGGGTGGCTTGATGTTGGAGGTGAACTTTGTTCCATGTTTTTCATAGTTCTATATTTGCAGTCAATGATCTTCAGCAGAAGGCCAAATCCTCCATGATGCATTCAGTTGCACAATGCAGAGCACATAAGAAAAATTCCTTGCCAAATCTCAGTAGCCCAAGGCGTGGGTTTTATTAAACATATAATCTTCACAGCTCTAATTGTTAAGGCTGGTAATTAATTCATCCAGATTTTAATGAGCCTTGCTCTGTGAATGTAGCTGCCTGACATCTTGATCCCATACTGTCTCAGCCTTGAAAGATCAGACGCAAAACAGCTTGGGTGGCCATAAATCTTAACAGACACTGTGTTAAAGCTGTATGAAAGGCAATAAGAGGACATGTCTAAATGAGTGTTAGGAGTTAAGATAGCTGAAGCATGTATCAAATGTACCTAACAGCTTTGTTAGTTTTGCCCCATCCTCTGTGGTTCTCAGTAATCCTGTCTGCTTTTTTTAAAAGGGGTTGCTTGAGGTTGCAAAGAGCTGGTTTTGTGCAGCTTATGTCATCTTCCACCCCTAAATGTCCTTCCTCCAAGAAATATGTTTAAAAAATTGAGAATTCAGTATTATTCCAGCAATGGATTTTTTTGGTGAACCACTATAGTATGTTAGGTTTGATAACACACAAACATTGCTCTCTCCTCAAAAGCCATGAAGGGCCTTGCTTGTGTGGAACTGGTATGCGTCTGCTGTGTGCTACAGCACCCGGAGAACCCACATGAGAGCGCAGCAATCTGTGTAAACTGCTGAGTTCCACAGAAGAAACTGGTGATCTCCTGTACAATAAGTACAGGAAAAAAATATGAAAAGTGCAGTTGATTGGCTCTGAGAGAAGATGTAAGGCAGAAGTTCTCAAACTGAGGGTCAGGACTCTTCAAGGGGTTGCAAGCTTATCTTGGGGCAAGGAGTCATGAGCTGTCAGCCCCTGTCTGAGACAATGTGGCTGCAATACATGGCTCATTTGGAGTTCATTAAGTTTACTTAAGGGCTTCCTTAAGTCGACTTAATAACTCCTGCCTTTAAAGTCAACTTCAAGGGTAAAGTTGACTTTAAGTCAACTTAACACAATGTGGCCATTAAAAGTTGACTTAATGCAATGTGGCCTCACTCAGTCGACTTCATAAGGTCTATTTAAAATGGACTTTAAGTAGACCTTATTAAGTCAACTTAACTGAGTCCTGTGTAGACATAGCCAAAGAAAGCTCTTTGGAAATTAACTCAAGGGCCCAGCACAAGATCAGAGCTGCCAGACCTCAACACTCTGCCAACCATATAGTGCAGAAGCTGGAGCCCTGGATGACCTCATCCTGATGGGCCACCAGAAAAAAATTCAGCTGCCTTTTTGGGAGTGGTGAACATTGTATGCTTTGTATCTATTCTGTTTTTGGTAATAAATAAAGATTAAGGATGTTGATATGCAAATCTCTTTCACTAATAAAAGGCCCCAAAAACCTGCAGACAATTATTCCCTGAGCCTTAGGAACTGGGTAAGAATTAGGTGCCTTTCTCCTCAAGTCCTAGGAACTGGGAAAGGATGGGGGCATTGAAATTAATCTGATTATCACTTAATCCCTCATCCATAAACTTAAGGTATAGTTAGCATGGATTTGTCAAGACCAAATCATGTCAAACCAACCTGATAGCTTTCTATGACATTCAACAAGTATTGTGGATAGAGGGGAAGTGGTAGATATCATATATTTAGACTCCAGCAAGGCTTTTGGTATGGTCTCACATCACCTTCTCATTTAAAAAAAAATACGTTATATTTCCCTATCTAGCTACTATAAGATAGATGCATAACCACGCCAAGAGAGTAGTTATCAATGATTCGCAGTCATGCTGGAAGGGGATCACAAGTGGGCTACTTCAGGGACCAGTTCTGGGTCTGGTTCTGTTCAATATTTTCATCAATGATTTAGATAATGACATAGAGAGTACGCTGACAATGTTTGTGGCTGGTACCAAGCTGGGAGAGGTTCCAAGTGCTTTGAAGAACAGGATCACAATTCAAATTGATTTAGACAGACTGGTGAAATGGTCTGAAGTAAAGAGGATGAAGGTCAATAAGGACAAATGTAAAGTGCTCCACTTAAAAAAGAACAAGCAGTTGTGCACATACAAAATGTGCAATGACTGCCTAGGAAGGAGTACTGCGGAAAAGGATGTGGGTGTCATAGTGGACCACAAGCTGAATGTGAGTCAACAGTGTAACACTGTTGCGCAAAAAAAAAAAAAAAAAAGCAAACATCATTCAAGGATGTTATTAATGGGAATATTGAAAGCAAGAAGTAATTCTTCCGCTCTACTCCACAGTGATTAGTTCTCAGCTGGAGTAGTATGTCCATTTCTGGGCATGTCATTTCAGGAGAGATGTGGATAAATGGGATAAAACCAGAGGAGAACAACAAAAATGATTAGAAGTCTAGAATACTTGACATACAAGGGAAGATGGAAGGAACTGGGCTTGTTCAGTCTGAAAAAGAGGAGGCTGAGTGGGGCCATAATAGCAGTTTTCCAGTATCTAAAATAGTGGTTTCCAACCTTTTTGGTGTGAGGGCCACAGATATCATTTATACAGCCCTGAAGGGCCACCAGCCTCTGCTAGCAAGGCCCCTCAGAAAGCAATTTGCCTCCTTGCGCGGTGATCTCCTGTCTCCCTGGCTATAGCAGGGAAGCCACACACCTCCTGAATCCCAAGGCAGTGGCTCCCATCTGCAGCCAGGGGGATGGAAGATCAGTGTTCCCTCCCCTCCTTCTGGCTTCAGCAAGGACCCCAGCACATATGGACCTAGAGTGTTTTGCAGTGCTCTCTGCTACAGCCAGGGGAAGGGGAGCACTAATCTCCTATCCCGTTGACTGCAGCAAGGAGCCTATATTGGTCTTTTAGTCCTGTGGAAACACACTTTATCTGGGTCCTTAGGTAGTGACTCCATTCTTCATCCTGCAGGAGGGGAGATGAGGGCCACTTTGAAAGCCCCTGAGGGCCACTTTTAGTCCTTGGAACACAGGTTAGGAACTGTTGATCTAAAAGATTGTTACAAAGACGAGGGAGAAAAATTATTCTCCTTAATAGCTAATGATTGCACAAAAAGCAGTAGGCCTAAATTACAGCAAGGGAGGTTTAGGTTGGACATTAGGAAAAAATTCCTATTTGTCAGGGTGATCAACCACTGTAATAAGTTGCCTAGGGAGATGTGGAATCTCCAACAATGAAATTTTTAAGAGCAGGTTAGACAAACACCTTTCAGGGATGGTTGATGGTATTTGGTCTTGCCATGAGTGCAGGGGACTAGACACAATGGGTATGTCTACACTGAAATGTTTTTTTGAAATAAGGAGGCTTATTTTGAAAAAAATTTTTTACCTGTCCATGCAGGCATTTTGGTATTTCAAAATAAGCACTTCTTTATTTCAAAACAGTGACATGCTATTTCAAAATAACTAAACTTGCATTTATTTCAAAAGAGCAGTTCTTTTGAAACAGTTATTTTGAAAAAAGCCATTCCAAGCCATGGAACTGACTTTTTTTTTCAAAATAATGGACCTGTACTTTTCACTGTCTTCCCCTATTTTGAAAAAGAGTCTGGCAAAGACTGTTTCAAAAGAACTCCTGCCTTATTTTGAAAGAGAAAGTCTTCACTAGACTCCTTTTTCAAAATAATAAATTTGAAATAATGCTATTTCAAAATAATTATTTTGAAATTTGAAATAGTTATTCCAAAATAGCTATTTTGAAATAACGTGGACAGTGTAGACATATCCAGCGATCTCTCATGGTCCCTTCCAGTTCTGATTCTGTGTAAAGGTGAGTTGCCCTGGAGTGGGCAGATAAAGAAAACTGATTCCTAACCCAAGTCCCTGAGTATGCCCCTCCAATTTTTATGCAGAAAAGGGCAGAATTTGTCTCAGTTAAACTAGAATTGTATTACAGCTGCTGTGTGCAGGGTGGTCTCCTGAGATATATTTCATCAGCCTTAGGGTTACTTTACTCATGCCAACAGTTAACAGCTCTAAGGAGACCTGCTTGAAAATTTTCCATCCATGTAGTTAGGTGGAAAATGGCTTTTTTGCCAAACAGACTTTTTGGTGTAAAATACCTAATTGTCAACATATCAGGGCTTTCCTCAAAGCTGACATTTTTTAGGTTGCCAAGTTTTTTCCCACTTTTGACAGCCTAAAAATGTCATTCTTGAGGAAAACCTGAAACTTTGAAGCATTTCGATTTTTTTCTTGTTTTGTAGGGAGAAAACAGTTTCCCAACCAGCTTGAGTCACAAGGAGTCAAAACTGCTGCTGGAAGTCAGCACTGCATAGTTATGTCTTGGCCATGACCTCCATACTGGCAGTAGAGACGAAAGCTGGCATGGAAACCTCATCTCTGTGCTCTAGTACTAGAGGCTATGTCTACATTAGCGCCTTAGTCCAGACCAAACTTGCTTACTCCGGGCTAATTTGAACCATGTCTACACTAGCCAAAGCTTAGTTCAAACTGGTTAGTTCGAACTAACTGCTTAGTTCGAACTTGCCACTTTGGCTAGTTTGAAATAGCATGATGTAGTCATGCTAGTTTGAACTAAATAAGATAGAACTAGTGGTTAATTCAAACTAACTCTGGTTTTTTAGTTCAAACTAACGTTTAGTTTGAACTAGGAAAAGCATGGCTAGTCCAAACTAAGCTTTTAGGTGTAGACATAGCAAGAGTGTCCACTTTGCATTAGACTGCTTTGTACCATGTTGCTGACAAATCTGGATCTGGTCAGTAAACATGCAGTCTAATTTATTTCTATATTCTGTGTTCATCAGAGAAGGAGATGCACAAAAAAAATCACTAAATCCATGCTCATGAAAGAAGGGTTCATTGGTTAAAAAAATAATAATCCTGTTAGGAATGAGGGTGAAGGCAACAACAAAAATAACACACGCACTGAGAAGTGAGGAACGTGATAGTGGAACATACAAATCATCAGGTAGCATACCCAGATAAGGAAAACTAAAGGTATCAGTGAAAATATCTATAGCCAGTAGGGTTAAGAACAATAAGGAATTCTTAACTGTATTAAGAATAAATAAATTCTAGCAATAGCATAGGTTCCATTAGACTTGGATGGCAAGATGAATAATCATGATGTAGAAAAGGCAGAAATATTGAGAAGCATTTCTGTTCTTTTGGAAAGAAGAATGAGGTATGCATGTCTTACACTAATCATGAAATAACCAAAGTAACCACGGAGGTTGTTTAAACAGCAACTATTCAAGTGAAACATTTTAAAGTAAGCAGGGCTGCATATTTTGTATCCAGCAGAATGGATTGATTTAAAGTCAATGGGCATAGGCACCAATATACCTAGTGAGACTTTTCAAAGCATTTATCTGCATCTTTAGACATTTAAAAGCCATTCCATTTAAAATGGGAAGAATGCAGGTTGTACTGATAAGACGATAGAAAGTACTGAGTCTTAAAACGACTTAGCAGTCATGGTAGATAATCAGCCTGACATGAGCTCCTAATGTGCTGCTATAACTAAGAAGGCAAATACAATTCTTGGATGTATAACTCTGTGCAAGATCCGTAGAGCCCTACAAATCGAAGATATTTGGATTATATCCATATATATCTGCATCTACGGCTACTATGCAGATATCCACAGACTGTTTCTTATGGATGCAGATTGGATACAGATCCACATATTTTTATCTGCAAAGAGCTAGAGCCCCACAAATATGTGAATATCTGCAGATACAAATGCAGATATCTGCGGCCCATTTCTTGGGAATTCAGATCCACGTATTTGTACCCACTCAGATCAGCTCCTTAAAATCTTGGCACACTAATCTCACTTTACCATAAAATTCTGGTGTTTAGAAGTCTTACTAGCTCACATTTTAATGGTCATAATGTAAATATGGTAATGCTGGTGAATATGGAGCGCTACAATTTCCATAGAAATGCTGGTGAATGTGGAGCTCTACAAACTTAGCAGAACACAGAAGAATAAAAATACATATCAGTGCTTCCCCTGCTCCCATTATGTAACAGATTAAAGCCACTAAAGATGCAGAAGTCTTTCTCGGCCAACTGTGATTTTAGAATCTCTAAGGACAAGAAGTTCTTTACAGGGTCAAACTGACATGAACAAAACAGTCTAAATGAGTTATAGAAAAATCTATTGTGTTCTCTGTACAGATTCCTTAGTGCAGCATGCCAGATTTGACATTATGGAACTCGAAAGCAAAATCTGATTTGTATTAGCTGTAATAAAAATATTTTATTTGTGTCAGCTAGGTACATAATGTCCCTAAGAGATGTTATCTTAGGAACAGTGGAGGGTGAACTGTCCCTGCAGTAAAGCGTAGAGCATATTTTTAAATTCATTCAAGCCCACTGGAACCCTACTAAATGCTATTAAAGATCTTCTGAAACTCCACTTGAATCCATACAATTCGTTTAGCAGGAGCACTATCCTATGTCCTAATTTATGTTAGTGCTACATTCAACAGGTAAATGTAGAATGGTTATAAAGGTTACCTTTCCTCTGTAGGGTAATTATAGTATAGTTGATATAATGCCTTCTATAAACCATGTGATTCTCCCTCCTGAACAATCTTAGACCAGGTTATCACCATTGATTTTGTTGGAACTACAGGAATGTGTGAGACGAGACTCAAGCACTGTGTTCCCACAAATGTTGAATAGATATGGAGCAGAGTGCGTAAGCAGAAGTGTGCTGAAAACAAGTGTATCGTGTATTCCCTCTAGTCTGGCCTTGCTAGTGGTCGATGGAGACATAGGCTATGTCTACATCAAGGAATTTCAGTTTGGACTTGCTGGTCCAAACTGAAATAGTCCGAGGTCAGTCTGAATGAACGTCAGGCTAGTTTGAACTAACCGCGGCTTTTTAGTTTGAACTAGCCGTGCGTTCTAGTTCAAACTGAAGTTTTAGTTTGAACTAGAATGTGTGGCTAGTTTGAACTAATGGCTTAGTTCAAATTTTTTAAGTTCAAAATAAGCATGGAAGTCCAAACTACCCACCAGGTCTTACTAGTTCGGACTCGGCAATATGTAGTGTGGCCATGGGCCAAATTAGTCTGGACTAAACTTCCATAGTCTGGACTAATTTGGCAGTGTAGACATAGCCAAGGGGATAGGCTGCAGGTCCCTAGCCTCACGCAGCACTAAGCACAGTTAGGCAACCTAGATGTCCTATCTTTTGAACTTCAGTGCACTTGCATACAAGTAGTCACCTTCTGCATGGAAGGAGTAATAAAGGGGAAATATTTCCTTCCATACAAGCTCCATCTATTTAGAGGGAGCTATAATTTACCCCTAAAACTTCTGTTTCCTATTAAAACTAAAGAAGGGTCACATCTTCCAGTGGTATAACCTGGTGAAACTCTGTCAAAGTCAGTGGTTCTACATAAGTTTAAGATAAGGATCTAGCCCAAAGCGTATTCCAATTAATCTGTTACATTTTTTCATGCCCACCCAGGACAATAACATCTTCCATAATTAATTTTAAATATCAGAATTCCCACATTTGTATTTCCATGGTTCAAATAGTCTTGCAAGATTTAAGAACAATGGACACATTATAGTAGTGTTAGAACTTAAGCCAAGAGGCTCTTAGTCAGAAGCACAGTATATTCTTAGATTGTGTGTTTATGGTGTGATCATTAATTATGTTACTGTTAACTGCTGGTATGAAACACTTAATCATTCAGACCACTGCTGTGTAAAAAGAACCTTCTTTACTTGCATCCAAATCTGAACCTTTACGTTAGATTGTGGTTGTCTATTTCTAGCTGACTTTCAACTTGCAGAAGCACTTGAAAGTGTAGTTTATCAGTGTCAAAGTTGCTTTATGGAAATAGTCAGATTGTGTCTGACAAGCACTTCTGTTATGCAATGTTGCTGAGCAATTGTCTCAAATCATTAAGGGAGTAATCTGGTGAATCTATATTGTTCAGTACCCTGATGTTATACAAAGTTTTCACAGAAAGCCTTTTCTGAGTAATGCAAATGCAGCATCTTTTTTTATTATGTTTTTGAAATCACGAGAGCCCCATAATTCTTCAGATGCTGTAAGACAAAAGGTTAAAATAGGATTTGAAAATCTGTGGCTAATGTGGATTGGGTATGTGTGTAAATAACTCAAATGGAGTTCTATGGGCTGGCTGGCAGCTATCCAGCACTCCAAATGAGAATATTTAGATGCAAGCAAACAAACCATCATGGCCAAATTCATCTTGGCTATAACTCTTCTGAAGTAAATGGAACTATACTTGACATGAACTTGGCCACTTATGTGGAAATGGATTAAGCTTCTGTGTATTTTTTATTTTGAAAAGCATATTTCTCACTGTCTTAGATGGAAAAATCCCTGCATACTATATAATATTGAGGTTGGATTGTGATACCCTCATGCTTAGCATAATCATGCTCTAGTCCTTGGTTCATAAACTGCCCAGAGTGGGGGTTGTCTGTGTTTGTTCATCCCTAAAGACAGAGGGACACAGGACACATTTGAGATCACTGGACACTAATACCAAACAAATAAGAAGTCTGAATAATAATCCCACTTTGATTTTTATGGCCCTTCGTGACAGGCTGCTCACCAAAACTGGTCTGTTGTGCCACTATGACCCCCCAGCTGCCACTCCTGAACCCCAACTCATCCCACTTTGCCAGGTGACCACTGAGTCAGTCCACACCAGCCTCTGCGTGCAGTTGGTCCCAGGTAGTGAGTGCTCGCCCCCTGGCTGCTCAGGCGATGGTCCCCAGGTGAGCGCACTCAGCCCCAGATACCACAGTGGGAACTTCGATCTTCCAGGGATTGGGATCCTTCCCCAATCACCATATACTCATGTCTGTCCATTTAACATTGAAATGGATCGTGCCCAGCTTCCCTCACACATACCCTGTGTAGTCCACACAGCTTTAGATAAAACAAATACTAATTCATTGATCAGGATTTGATTTGATGTGAGTACATAGCAAATCAATGCACAATTAATAAAGAAGTCAGGAGTGACCACGAGTAAATAAAAGTTATAACATGCCTACTACCCTATAACACTATTAGAAATCTGCTCATCGCACCACTCAAGGCCAGCTATGATGGTTTCCAGCTATCTCTGCCTATTTCTAGATATGGTCCACTTCTTGTAGATGGCTATGTCTACACTGCAGGGCTCAGTTAAACCAGCTTTAAAAAGTCTGCTTAAAGTAGACCTTATTAAGTCGGCTTAGCACGTCCACACTAAAAATGCCAGGAGACTGCCCATATCCACACTGACAGCTTTTAGGTCACCCTAGGAGTGGTGCATTGTGGGTACCTGGCCCACAGTGCACCACAGCAGCGGTGCCCCTCTCTTCCAGCCACTTCTTTACTACCGGAAATGAGTGACCACACCATCTGCCATACTGTGTGTGGCAACAGGAGCCCAGGGAGGCTAGGGAGCGTGACATAGCTCAGCGATGTGCCAGTGAGGCACTCCACACCCTCCCTGCATTGCCCAGACTCCTCTGGCTCTGGAACAGCTGCTGCAGGGCAAATGCCAGTGCAGGGGCAGGGTGCAGCTGTTGTTTAGACTCAAACACTGGGAAACAGCACATAGAGGAAGGTGAGGTCAAATCACCTGTTATAATCAGGAAAAAAATCCATAGTCAGGATTTAATCCTGCTTTCACACAATCTAATCTAAAAAAAAAGCATCTTTCTTTTTCTTTCTTTCCATGTGCTATTTCCCAATGTTTGAATCTTAACAGCTGCTTTGATTTGCTGTTAGTGTGACCTGATCTTATGTCTTACACTCCCCTGCATTTATTTCCCACCATTCTGTAAATTCCCTCATCATCAAACTACTGAAGTGGGATTTTTCTCTCATGAAAGCTCATCCAATTAATAAATTTATTAGTCTTAAACAGTGCCTCTGGACTCCTTGTTTGGTGTACAACACTATCGGAGGTCCTTTGAGAAGGGGAGACACACAGGGTTGGTGGGAGAGGGGGAGAGACAGGCAGGGTCAGGCTGAAGAAGGCAAGGGGGAGACACACAGGTTTGGGCAGAGAAGGGGGAGACACCGAGGACTGGGCTGAGAAGGGCAAGGGGGGGACACATGGGTTTGGGCAGAGAAGGAGTGAAACGGGCAGGGTCAGGCTAAGAACGGGGGAGATGCTGAGGTTGGGCTGCGATGTGGGGAGGTGCTGGGTCGGGCTGTGATACGGGGAGATGCCAGGTTTGGCTGCAGTGGGGGGAGATGCTGGGGTCAGGCTGAGATGCAGGGAGATGCCAGGTTGGGCTGCAATTCAGGGAGATGCTGAGGTCAGGCTGTGATGAAGGGAGATGCTGGGTTGGGCTGAGATGCTGGGGTTGGACTGTGATGAGGGGAGATGCCGGGTTGAGCTGAGATGCTGAGGTCCAGCTGCAATGGGGGGAGATGCTGGGGTCCAGCTGAGATGCTGGGGTCTGGCTGAGAACACGGGAAATGCCAGAGTTGGTCTGTGATGCCTGGTTGGGCTCAGAACGGGAGAGATGTCGGATCAGGTTGGGGAACATGGGGAGTTTGTCTGTGGTCCACACAGCTGGGAAGGCTCCCAGTTGTGTTGTGCCTTCTAGCCAGCCCCCATCCCCATGTTTTCTGTGTTTGGGAGGCCAATTAAGTCGACTGAAGGCAATTCCCACTCCACAATGCCTTAAAGTTGACTTAACTGTAAGATCAACTTTATTAGTGGGAGTTATAAAGTCGACTTTACTTGACGCTAAAATCGACTTTATTTCCCTGCAATGTAGACAGGGCTTTGTTTAAGTCGACTTAAGGGTCCTTAAGTCGACTTAAACACACAGTGTAGACATACCCGAAGTTTCAAGATGGATTGTCTCTCCCTAAAGCCATCAGCTTCTCCCTCGTTCAAACAGTCTTGTTGTTTTTCAGTCTCCTCTCAGCCCCCTCCTCTCTTGCTGAGGTGATTCTTTTGTTCTGCACCACTCCAGCTGCTGTGAAGCCTTGGGTATTAACATGCTACTGGAAAACAACTCCACTGGTTCCCTTCCCACCACAGCTATGTACCGTAATCTGCTTCACATAGGTACACATACATGATGCTACAGGAAACATGAGACCATAGTAATCCTCTAGAATTTGTTATGAGCATTCATAAGGGAGCCTTACATGGCATATGGGGCATCAAACTATACAACTGCATTGCAAAAGTGAACAGAAAAATCATATAGATTATAGCCCAGGGGTACACACATGTGCATCCTGTGATATCCTTCTTACCAAAATCCAGCAATGTTGGTCATCATTTTCTATGAAGTTAGGGGGTTTATGGGTAGATTCTGGAATCAGTTATTTTCTTCCCAGCATGGTTGCATAACTGAGAGCTGCATCTAAAAGATTCCTTTGAATTTTTTATTAATGTCTGTCAAATGGTAGCCTTATTAATCTCTCCTCATATGGAAGTTTTTCCATATGCATAATCATTTTACTTATCCTTTTTTGTTCCTTTTCCAATTCCAATATATCTCTTCTGAGATGGAGCAAACAGATCTCTGCACACAGAATTCAAGATGTGGGCATACCATGGTTCTGCTTTGAGCAAGGACCTGTTGAATTAGATGACCTCCCGAGGTCCTTTCCAAATCTAATGTTCTATATCACTCCCGTGCACTGCCCCACCCTCTTGCTTGGCTACATGGGCTGGTACAAGAGCACTGGGCCTACGACTTGCTGGGCTCAGCCACATTGTGACAATGCCCTCTGAACCCTCCCTCTCTATTTGCTTTTCATTATCCATTAAGAACTAAGGTTAGACAACAGGCACAAGGGAAGCTCCCTGCAAATGTATGGATCTCACTGCAGAGCTCCAAGCAGGAGTGGATGTAAGTGACCAAGTTTAAAACAATGAATCAAATTTATCAGCTATTAAAACATCTTGAGTACTAAAATCACTGAAAAATTAAATATTAAAGCAAGATTCAAAGTGAACTGGTGTAAGAAATAAAATTCTGGAGGTATGTTTCTCCCAGTAAACCAACAAAATTTCTGCAATTGATTTCAGTAGGAGTGGGATTAGGCCACTAGTCTTTAAATTCAGGTTAATTGCATGTTCCTGTGGCTGCATAGAAAGTCTGTGAAAATATGATGAGACTTAGCTAATATAGCAGATATCCAAAAGATTTCCTTTAGTTACTCTTGGTGATTTACTGCTTTAAAAAAAAAATTAGTGTCCAGTAGTGTTTGCTTGATGACTGATGGAAAGAATGTTCCCACTTAACATCTATGCTCTTGTGTACAATTCATCTTTGGATTAACATTTGGAGTAATAAATCTACTCATATAAAACCTTTGAGGTAAATTAAGGTAAAAGTGAAAATCTTTCAAGAGTTTGATACTTAGGAAATGTTTTAATACTTTGTCATAAATTGTTGTGTTACTGGGCATTAGAAAAATATTCAGAGGCTGTTATTTATTTGCTTTTATTACATAATATTTATTTATCTTGGGGAAAGAGTGAATGTCACATCATTAGCAAAATTCCAGAGTTATTGGGCTGCATTTGTGTGATCCTACGGTTACATACCTGTAACAGTGACATAATGTGGCACCTTTTGTACGGGAATAACAAAGTTATAGATGGAATTTCAGACACCACCTCCGCAAACTCTAGGGCTAGCACCTGTAAGCGGAAATAGTGGCCACAAACATAAAGGCTAGAAATTTACTACTTTTTAAAACAAAACAAAAGTTTAGATGCAAAATCAATTTGGGCTTTAGGTAACTAGTCTGCTAATGTGATTATATCAGAATCTAAATCTTCACAGGCTCTGGGCACTGTTGTAAATATTACTAAGCTCCTCTACACAAGTGTGAAAATAACTTTTGACAATGGGGATTAGACTCCTAAGTCACTCAGGCACTTCTGAAGATTTTACCCTATGTCTTAATGTGGCTTTGAGGCTCAGGGAAGTGATTTTATTGTTATATCCAACTGCTAAAATGAAGTAAATGTGCAAGCATGGAAGAACTCAATTTTTTATTTTTTAACAAACCTTCGTTTGTATATGTTTTCTTATATGGCAAACTTAAATACAAGGACACTTTATTCCTGAGTGTTTGTGATTAGTAGCCTTTTAATTTAATAAAAGCCATTTTTTTCCTTTCCTTCTTTTGTAACTGAGTACCTTAGCCATGAGATATTATGGACTAACACATCTCGGCTTTTAGCTATAAACAGCTACAAGTAATATTCATAACTGCAAAACATACATTAAACTTACAAGTCACATGTATAGAAATTCCAAAAATGACAATCTCCTTATAAGTGTATCTCCTGATGTGGAGAAGCTTCTTCACTGGCTTTAGACATGCTGCATAATTAGAAGAGACTTCTAGACACGGTGGCTATGTCTACACTGCCAAAGATATTTAGAAATAGTTATTTTGAAATAGCATTATTTCAAATTTATTATTTCAAAATAGGAGTCTAGTTAAGACTATTTCAAAATAGGGTAGGAATTATTATTTCAAAACAGTCTTCACTAGACTCTCTATTTTGAAATAGGGGAGGGAAGGGAAAAATATACGCCCATTATTTTGAAAAAAAGCCAGTTCTGTGGCTTGGAATGGCTTTTTTCAAAATAACTATTTTGAAAGCCTGACAAATTTATTTATCGCATGAGGTTTTGTGGAAGAACATCTCACTTCGTCAGACGCTTTGAAGACGGAGAACTTACAGAATTGGATGAAAATAAATGCAAGGGAGTGTAAGACATGGGATCAGGTCATATTGCAACAGCTCTGATTTGCTGTTGCAGTATGACCTGATCCCATGTCTTACACTCACTTGCATTTATTTTCATCCAGTTCTGTAAGTTCTCCGTTTTCAAAGCATCTGACGAAGTGAGATATTCTTCCACGAAAGCTCATGCATAAATAAATCTGTTAGTCTTTAAGTGCCACAAGATTCCTTGACTTTTTCGCTTTACTAGACTAACACGCCTGCCCCTTTGGAACTTCTTTTGAAAGAATTGCTCTTTCGGAATAAAAGCAGGTTTAGTTATTTCCAGATAGTGCTTCATTATTTTGAAATAATGACGTGCTTATTTTGAAATATCAAAATGCCTGCATGGATGGAGAAAAAGTTTTTACAAAATAAGTCTCCTTATTTCAAAAATGAATTTTCAGTTTAGACATACCCATAATCTTCTCATAGAAGAGAGAGAAATGGGATGTGGCTTAGACAGAACTCCCAGCCTAATAGGCCTCCTCAGTTGGTCAGCATATGTTGCTTTTGGGCTTTGTCTTATGTAAAATCTCATGTGGCCTTCTGACTGAAGAGAGAGTATAATGAAATTACAGATGATAGCTGATGATAATTCCTACATCTTGAGTGATTCCACTGGTTCTTATTGAATCCCACATTCTACAAAGCTGCAAATGTCTCTGCAATATGTAGAATCTTTCAAACCAGTGCACCTGTTTTAAGGCACTGTCCACTAGTATCATGTTTATAATTGGCCATCTGTATAGCATTCAGTTTGGATCTGAATGTCTCACAGCAATCCATCCTAATTTTAAAAATCCTTCCTTGATCCAGGACTGTAACAATTCCAAATAATCTAGACTAGCATCTGAAGGAAAATTGTTTTGCCAACCTCCATGGAAAATTTTGAGGGAAAGCATAATTAATTCAAAATTGGGTCAAAAATTCCATGGGAGGAAAAAAATTAAAACCAGATATTTTTTCTTTTTGCTGAAAACCAAGATTTTGCTACTTAAAAATGTCACCATCAGGGGTTAGGGGAGTAGCTGTTTGGGTGCCCATGTCTTCATTCTCCTATATTACCACAGTCCAGCATGGGGGGGGAGAGGTTATATTTTTCAGTCAGCCTATAGAGTGGAAAACAGGCGGGAGGTACCTGCATTATATAGTTTAATGGTGGCATTTCAGAACTGATTTCTTCTAATTTTTTTTCAGTCAATGTTTTGTGGTTTTCTGGTTTTGACAAAGACAGAATTTTCTGTGGAAGGCAGATGCTTTTTTGTGTGAAAAAAGAGTTTACTCTGACACCCAATTTTTTATTGAAAACAGTTTTGATGGAAGATTTCAGTGACCATAATCAGAGTTTCTATAAATCTTAAAAGGAGCATTACATTTTATCTGTACCATCTTTAAATATGACCTTATTTCTTTTTTTCACTGTGAACTTAATTATTAACAAGCTAATTCTGTAGTTATTCATCCCATTCAGTGGAATGGCTTATCTCTGTAGCATTGGCTTTATAAAATCTTATGATGGAATTCTTGGGTCTACGCAACTTTCCCTTGATCTCAAGAGTCAAGCTAGTGTTCTTTTGGATTTTCATTTGAAGTGGTTCACAATGTGATTGAAACTTTCTGAATAATTAGACAAAGCAGAGATGTAAGCTCCAATGGAGAAAAATGTATCTTCTTTTGGGGTTTGACAGTGTGTGTGTAATCCTGGAGATAAATACATTGTAGCTAAATGTGCTGATGTTTCCAGACCAATAAAGAACTATTATAGTGCTTTTTTTTAAGAGGAAATAGAAGACATGGGGAATTAAGAGTTCATGGTGTGTACAAATACAAATCCCCTGAGTTTTTGTGAACATACTGCTTAAGAACTATTGCAATTCTTTCCAAATAACAGCAGAAGCAAAGGAGGATCAGTTATAAAAGTGTACCCCTTCTATACCAGAGTATTCCATCATGGCTTTATTACAACAGTGATATAACAGAGTCCAATTGCAATGCAAACACAGCTACCCCTTTGCAATTGCAATGCATTTGTGTTATGCAGTATGGGGAATCCTTATGACTAATATTGTGAAGATTGAATAGCAACAACACTGGTAAATGGGTCAGGTAGCTGGTTAGTACCAGATTCAAGGGACCTAACTTAATGGAACAATTTGAGAAACTACAGCAAATCCTATGACTATGTCAACAAGAGCTACTTCAAGTTTTCAATTTGATTTAATAAATCACATGTAGATTAGAACTCAGAGCCTAGCTTTTAATTCTGGCACTTAGTCCAATAAAAATTATTTAGGACAGTGAAGTAGAAATAAGTGGGCTCTCCATCTTTTTTCTGAATAAGTTGCTGTCTGTCTTTCACATGAAGAGAAACCAATACAATTAATGGGTGATACTAAAAGACTGAGTTTTAAACCAGCTTCTTAACTGGTTTCCTTTGCCATTGTTAACTGGCATGTCATCTAAAATATTTTAATGTAAAACTTAACCAAATAATGGTTGACAAGTAATTTTCAAATAATTTTAACTGAGTTACACTGAACAAAAATCCCTTTATGCCATTTTCATCAGAAGAGGTGGCAAGAAAGGTCAAGAAAGCTAGAAAGAAATTAAATCTGGTGATGCAATGATGTCTGAAATAAACTTCTACAGTACTACGGTGTAGATCAGGGGTCTCAAACACGCAGTCTGAGGGCCACATGTGGCCCTTAAAGTTCTGTCTTGTGGCCTGCAACAACACTGTTGCTATCAATATTTGCAATACCATTGTATGAAAAGGTTTCAGTGGTGTGACCCTTGGGCTACCATACTAGTCCTCATGCATGCAGCCCTTGGCCTAATGTACTACTCCTCATGTGGCCCTCAAGGTGATTTGAGTTTGAGACCCCTGGTGTAGATTTTGAAGTGCTGTTGGGAAGGCCTCATAACTGATGTTGAAGACTATCAGACTTTCTCCTCTCATTAAGAATAGTTTTTCATCACTGAAGTTACACTGCTATGAGAAACAAATCCTTGTTTCATCCCAGTTTCTAACTAAAAAAAAGGTGCATGGGGGGGGGGGGGGGGGCACATAACAGCAACATGGTTTTCTCAAAGCTGAATGTTAGAACACCAGAAATGGTTAATTTGGGTAATAATTCTATTAGTTGTGTATGTATTAAATGGTAACTGAGTAAAATGTTTCAAGATAAATGTTTGAGCTGTCAGACAAATCACATAAGAAAAATAGAGGTGATGTATTCCAAACAGAGCAGGGATTAGACAGGCAGTGGGTGACTATTAAGAGCCAATTTCAATCCTTGGATATATCTGTGGTTTCCCACTGCACATATCTGAGGGGAGAATTTGGTCCAAATAGTAAGTATATTTAAATTATAGGGGGATATAAATGAGAATAGCAAAGAAAACAGCTGGCAAGTATATTTAAATCAGAAATTAAGAACTAAGCTAAAGGCATCACACTGAAAAGAAAGGAAATGGAAAGAGTTCTTGCTCTTACGTACAAAATAAAATTGGCACACAGGCAATGGGATAGTGTAATCTAAAGGAAACATATTAAAAAGAAATATTGTTGTTAATCTTGCTAAAACTTGGTTTCATCAGGACAACTGATCTGGATATCTAGTTTCCAGAACTTAAAGACAACAGAAAGAATAGGCTCCACAGGATAAGAACAACTATGGGAAAAAAAAGAAAGTGATGAACGAAGATATTCTGAAATCTAAATGAAACATAAAGATTGATTGACTGATTACAATACTAGCGCAGAGTCTTTTGTTTGAAATGAGACTAAAAATAGAAATAATAAAGACAATAGTTCTTGCAGATTGTTACCAAATCTTCTGGGCAGAATGAAAGGAAAGATCAGACTGCTAAGGGAGACATGGAAAATGGTTTCAGCAATGACCTGCACAGATGTCACTTATCCTGATGCTGACTGGAAAAAGAAATGTAGAATGACTAAAGAAAGATGTATTATTGGAGATGGCATAGAACTATATTATTATGCAGTTGTAGTAACCCTTGGGGTGTGTTTGAGGTTTTTTTATATGTGTACATTGTACTATATTAACCATGTTCTTTCCTAGTCCTGGAAGAAATCACAGCCAGTGTGGGTCCAGCCTACACTAGGCTGCCCACCACCATCTGTGATTTGAGGGGCATGTAGTAACCCTTGGGGAGGAAGGGGTTAACACTCTGGTCAGTGAGTCCCAGGACAGCCAATAGGAACAAAGTGCAGGTTTTTGAATTGGAACAGTAGCCTGGCCTGGGCCTGTTTGGATGCAGCAGAGCTCCTGGGAGGATCAGGAGGAGGCCAGAGGGGCTGGAGGAAGAATCCAGCAACATCCTTACCAAAGATAAGTTGTTTGTTACTGACCAGATGTGGGTAGAACAGGGAATGTTTACTTAGACGCGGTCAGGGTATTTTCTTTGTTTTTGGTTTGTTTTTTGGATTTCTCTGTGCTGAGCACATGTACCCCGCCCCCACTACCCTGTAACTACCTAAGTCAAACCCCAAAGAAGCAATTCTCTGTGTTTTTATCTATTCTTTTTAATTAAAGATTTTACCTTTTAAGTAAGCTCTGGTTCTGTGTCCTAAAAAGCAAGAGGTTTGTGTGCATGTGCCTCAGACTGCACAGCCAGCTACTAGAGGAAATTGTGTTCCAGTTTCAGCTGATATTCCAGCTGGGGTTCAGTCACTCTCCAGAGAGAGGAATAAAAGTGATTGCAAGTACCTCACAGGGAGGAATTCCCAAGTGCGCCTTCCTGGGTTTCCAAGAGGTTTTTTGCATTTGGGTGGTGGCAGTGATACCACTCCAAGGCCAGGAATTGGAGGCCTTGGAGAGTTTTAAAAGTAGGATTTAAGGCCACTGGCTTTTAAGGCCTATTGCAGGCCCCCACCTTCTGCACTCAGAGTGCCAGAGTGGGGAAACAGCCTTGACGGCAGTTACTGTTGAGGAACATGAAGTATTAGAGCTAGTTTAGGAAATGAACTATGTCTGAATAAGATGCTGTAAGAGGTAAACAATCTGATGTTAATGACCCTAATATAACTGGCTTTTTATATTTACCAAGGTAAAAAGATAGTAATGAAAAACCATGGCTTCTTACAACCATGTCAGGAGAAGATACATAAAATGAAACTCTGACATGGATTTGGAAATATTAATATTTATATAATTAACTCCAGTAAGTGGATGTGGAGTACTATGGTGGCCTAGATCAGATTGTGTAATATATTCTATTAGACACTGAAACCAACTTGGCCATTGGTCATCCATTTGAGGACATTTTTCTTGAGGTAATAAAGAGTAACACAAGTGAAGATGGGAGTTACACTGGTACAAGTTCTGTGTGAGAGGAGAATTTGGCCAAGTATTTCACATTCTTGAAATAATTTTGCCTCTTTGTGAAATCTAAAATTGTTCAACATTATTAGCATGTCTGTTGTACAGAAAATTTTGATGCTTCAAAATTCCCTCTGTCCTGAACTGGAACAAAATGTGGATGTGTTGAGGTTTCCCACAAACATAATTTCTGAAATATTTTATTTTGAAAACATTAAAATAAGCTTGTAAAAACATTTCACTTTGATTTTTTTTCATTTTTGTTATAGGGTATTAAAGTCAATACAATAAAGCCAAAAAGAAACATTTAAATCATTACTCACCAAGTTTTGACAAACTGAAGTTTTGATTGAATCAAATAAACATTTTTCCAGTGGAAAACTGGATAGTCAGAAAAAGGCTGACCAGTGCAGATAGTTAGGTAACTAAGTATAAGTGGTCTTAGCTTCAGGCCCACTGCATCTCTTTCACTTCCTTTCACTGCCGTAGGATATGGGGGTTCTTAGCACTTCCCAAAATCAAGTTACTTAATATTTATGGAATATGGAAGCCCAGTTTAGCCATTCAAGTTTCAACGTTTTGGCTACTGCATCACAGCTATGAAAGAAAACATAATCCATCTTTCCTAGGCTATTAAATCACAGATCTTTATATTCTAAAGCATGAATTGTTAATTTTTCGTTATAATGTTAATGGTTTAATTAAACAATTATATTGAGGAAAGAAGTATATTCAATTAAATAATTATGGATCAAGGCAAAGGATGAGATTTATTCTTGTGAACTGTAGTCCTGTGCCAAATAAAAGAATCCAGTGCTAACTGATTGGTTTCACAAAATTTTATTCTTGACACCTGTGCCTTAAGTGTTCAGATATAATGAGAGAAGCTAAAAGGATGCTATAAGATGAAAACTAAATAAAAATTGCTCAAGGGCTAGAAACCCTAATTATTGCTGAGGGGTTTTTGTTTTGTTTTGTTTTGTTTGTTTTTTTGGAAAAGAGACATGTTCAGTATTGGTACTGTTTCAAATATTGCAAAATAAAAATTTCACAGATCTATTTCTAGGTTTTTCCAACCAGCTCTAGAGGAAAAGCAGATATATACCACCCCCAATATTAAGTTGGCACTAAGTTACATATTGCATCAGTTAATCAGCATAAGAAAGCATAAACTGGTACAATTTAAACCCCAAGGAGTGGAAGAGAGCACATCGAGAAAAAATAACAGGAAGGAGTAAAAATGTAGCACTTGATTTATCGTGCATCTTTTTATCCCATTCTGTTAACTGGTTTCACTGATACAACTCCCCTTCTTCCCAGTCAGCTTTCCTATGGCTATGCCTACAACAGCAAATTAGTTCAAAGTAAGGAAACTTAATTCAAACTAATTTAAACCATGTTTACCCTAGGCTTTGCCTACTTCAAGCTCCAAAAATTTTTAGTTCAAACTAGTTAGATCAGCTGATTAGTTCGAACTAAGTGCTTAGTTTGAACTTATTTGCATATTTACTTCAAACTAGCACAATGTAGACATGCTAGTTCGAGCTAAATAAGTTTGAACTAACGGCTAGTTTGAACTAACCGTGCTTTTTCAGTTCAAACTAAAAAGTTAGTTCAAACTAAAAAAAGCACAGCTAGTTCAAACTAAAATTAGTTTGAACTAAAAATCGTGTTTAGTTTGAACTAACTTTCGAACTACTTAGTTCAGACTAACCAAGTCCTAACTAAGATTTTAGGTGAAGACATAACCCAGACATGGCCAAACTGTAGCTTGCAAGCTACACGCGGCTCTTCAAAGAATAAGTGCAGTTTGCAGAATGGCATGGCAGGAAGAAGTGTGGCATAGTCGGGGATGGTGTGGGGAAGCAACAGCATGGCCAGAGATGGTGGGGAGGCAGCGGCATGGTCGGGGCCTTGGAGATGATACAGAGAACCGTGGCATGGTCAGAGAGGGTGGGGAGAAGCAGTGGCATGGTCGGGATGGCAGGGAGAAGCTAAGTTTTTACTGTATAGGTAGGCCTAGTTTTCATAGTAACCTTACGTAATTATTAGAAGACATTAGTAGGATCAATATTTGCTCTCTTTTTACAATAAAATGAAAGTGTGCAATGACTTTTAAACTTAGCAATTGTGGAGTAGGTAAAATATGGCTATATGCCTCAGTGCCCCTCTCAATGGTTTAATAATCAACTCATGTGGCTCTTGAGTTCCATAAGTTTGACCACCCCTGACATAGCCCCTGACTTTCACTCTTTGCTAACTTTCATTCTTTTGGGTGAAATGCAGCACTCAAACATCACAAAAGTTTTTTGTGAGAGCTCAGCTTTGCTAGTGCACAGATCAACTCTGTGAGGTGCCCATGTATTGCAAACACCACGGAAAAACATAGAAGTCAAGGATGAGAGTGAAGTATTAGGGTTTTGCCTGAATTCTGGTTTTGGGGGTTCATTTTTCACTTCCTGACTGCTATGGACTCTATTTGCATAGAGTCTGCAGCAGCAATTAGCTGATCACATGTTCAGGGACTAACTGATTGCCATATTTGGCATCAGGAGGGGATTTTCCCCCAGGGCAGATTGGCAAGGGCCCTAGGAGTTTTTCACCTTCCCCTATAATGTGGGGCATGGGTCACTTACTGATTGTTTCTCTGTTCCCTGAAGTCTTTAAACCATGATTTGGGGACTTCAGTCACTCAGTCATAAGTTTAGCATCTATTGCAGGACTGGGGTGGGAGGTTCTGTGCTCTGCATTGTGCAGGAAGTCAGAAAGATGACCATATTGGTCCATTTGACCTTAAAATCTGTGACTCTATGGCTGTGTTCACACAGCACTTTTGTTTTGAAACAACCTTGTTGTTTCGAAACAAAAAAAACCATGTTCACACGTCACACAGTTGTTTCAAAACAAGTTAAACCCCATTTGGGGACGAAACAAACTTGTTTCGAAACCCTTGTTTCGAAACAAGGCGTGTGAACATG
>ML682006.1:17829856-17931339 GCA_007922195.1 Podocnemis expansa | reverse complement strand
GCTCACCCCCAGGGGTAACGAAATAGCATGTTCACACTGTGAACTTGCTATTTCGTTTCCTGCTTTTTTTCTTATTTCAAATTAACATTTTGTTAATTCGAAATAAGATATTTCAAAATAAGGTGTTTCGAAACAAGTTGTTTCGACACAACTTGTTTCGAAATAACCCTGTGTGTGTGAACACAGCCTTTGAGTGTGTGGATTTCATCCTTTACTGTCTGTAAATTTTATATAAGCGTGCGTGTTTTCTCTGAATTCTTGACTTCTTAGTCAAAATGTGTTTTCTTTTCTGGACTTCTAGTATTTTGATATTCGAATAGTTAATTATTGTACACATACCCTGAGTTTGTAAGTAACCCTGAAGTAAGCTTCTCTAAATCAAGAGACATCTTCAGTTTTCTTTATACAACTTTAAAGCAGCGATGACCTAGAAAGAATGAAACTCAAAAACATAAATTCATAGCACTGCAGAAAAAAATCTCATCAAATCAGGCTCTTTTTTGCCACCTTGTTGAAATGTTCATTAGCAAACCAGTATAGTAACTGAGTTGTTGCTCTGATAAATAAATTTGCAGTAGATGGCACTGTATTTACATATGTCTCTTCTGTGAAAGAAGGTGGAAGGAAGCTATGAGCTATATAATTCTTAGATTTTATTTGTCATCGTATTTACCTTAGTTGAACCAAATTAATGCCATTCTCTTCTATCGCTTTTAGGTATAATTTAGCCAACGAAATGTTGATGAAATAGTGAGGGGGCAAGAGAAGGACTGCAATCGCCTTGCAATTTACCCCTCCCCCTTTCTACCTCCAATCTTGTCTGGGAAGTTTTGTTGAGCTAATATAACGAAAGGACAAAGTTTTGGACACAGAACCAAACTGAAACCCCTTGTGAGCAGATGCAGCTCTACTGAAGTCAATAGGCTCTCATCTTCTCACCCAAGGCCTGAATTTGAATTGCAATAACTTTGGCATTGGGCAAGCTGACGTTTTGCTGAGCACTTGAAATGTTTAACTGGCTACAATACTACATTAGACATGAATCTTTCCTAAATATACATTTGCCAGGAGGTTATAAAAGAGAAATTAAGGAAGAATTCACTAGATAACAGATGTGTGTTAAAATTACTTGTGAAGTAGGATTTCCATCATAAATATTTAAAGCAGTCAAGTCCCTAGACATCTATTCATTTTACACTTACTTACCCCTAAGACAAATGCCTCATTTGCCTATGTCTATGGCTTGTCCTGAACTTAATCTACTACAAATAAAATAAATAAGAGCTGATAGCAAATGGCAAGTTCCAAAGGGGCAGCCATGTTAGTCTAGTTCAGTAAAACAAACAAAGAGTCCTGTGGGACTTAAAGACTAATAGTTCACTTATTACCTTGAGAGTAATCCTTTGTGTATTACTCTAAAGCAGAACATGAATTCATATGCATTTGGCTGAAAAAAAGGAAAAAATTTAGATTTAGAAATAAAGAAATTATCCTGGTAAACTAAGGAGCCAGAGTTGTATACTGCATTTGGTTCATTCATATGAATGAAGAGTTTTTCCCCAAACCAATACCATCAGCATTTGCATAGATACAAAAATGTTTGCTGTTTATTATTTGTCATTCACTACCCAGTACTTGTTGGTTACCTGTTATTTGTTATTCTCTTGTTTTTAAAAAAGGAGAACCCAAAACAGGGAACAAAGAATGGTAAACTGCATAACTCACATGGCAGACAGTTAATAGGCTGGGTTTTGCTCACAAACGAAGTAGTTGTGATTAACAAATATATATGCAGAAATCAGGCATTTTATTATGAATGATTAGCACAGAGATACCACCAATATGTAAGGTTTTGTTAGAGATCTCTCTTTTTAACATTCTAGCCTTCTTAGAAGGAAAAAAATGTTTTCAGTATAATGTGGTGGAAATGCAAAATAAGAGTGAGGAGAAGAGACTGGGACATCCTTTTCCTCCAAACCAACCCCACAAGAATTAATGTAATGTGACTTCAGGAGCAGATGAGTTCAGAGAACGGGAGCCATTGGTTTTGCTCTCCATAATTCCCTTTCTTCAGCTATTTCATCTCTTTTAGTAAAGATGTAACAAGTCCAATTGGCCATGTTCTTACACAGAAATAATGTCTGCAGCCACATCTGCTTTCTTCCCCTCCCATGTATGCCTAAGGCTCTCTTGATCTCATACTTAATTATAATAAGGAAAAACTGGTTATAAGACATAGTGTTCTGAATAATGTATTTGGGAACTCATACCAAACTCCAGCTTTAGACAACTTCTTCAATGGTATTGCAGATGGGCTAAGGAAATTACAAGCTCAAAAATCTGATCCACGCAGACATTTGGGTAGAATTCTAGGAAATCAGTATCTTTAGAGTGAACAGTGTGTCCAACACTTCCATTTTACACAATCAGTGCCTTTTTTTCAATTAAACCATGTTTTTACAAAAACCTATTACGCACAAAAAAGCAAAATGGAAGAGACTAGCAAAATCAAAATACAGCAATGGTCACAAACATGGAGACTAATCTGTTTTATTTTTGGACCCATCACCTTTGGCTATCTAACCACCTTTATTTACAATGTAGTCCAGATTCTGTCCAGAGTTACCCATCCACACTTTTGAAGTTAGATGAGTTAATACTGGGTGTGGAGATAGAGCTGTACATGTGTGAGTTATCATGGGTCTTCACAGAACTGGACCCCAAAACTGTAAGTTTTCTGAGTCAGGGACTAAGCATCTGTCTGTTACCTAGCACATTGTGAAATGTAAAGCAACTGTAAAATAAAGAATGCAAGTCTGTTAAAAGCACATTCTCCTTTTGGATGATTGGTTACCAAAGACACCAAGTGTCCAGAAGGCCTCTGCAGCCTCATAACTTCCAGGGCACTCCCAGCCCTAGCACTACTGACAGCTCCTCTCACCCTGCTCCCAGGCTCCCACCACAACCTCAGGACCACTCCCAGCCCAAGCACTGCTGCTGGCTCGCTTTGCCCCTACTCAGCCCAGAAGCAGGGCAAGGCGAGCTGGCAGCCAAAGCCGTAACTATGGCAGGGCAAGCAGGGCTTTGCTCCAGGCACACCAGAGCAGCTTCATTGAGCCCGCTCCATTAAAGGGTGTGTTCCCTGCTCGTCACTCCAGGTGCCAGCTATTGTAAGGGGTGCTGGATTCTGTAGTTTTGGTTCTTCTGGCAGCAGTGACACTAGGGCTTTGAGCAGGGTGGTTGCCACCAATTTTTGGTGACCCAGCTTCCTGCTCTTCCTGACACTGTTTTATGTCGTGACACAGCAGTTGAGAGCTACTGGAAAAAGGCCTTCCCTAAACTCCCACTGACTTGAGCAATACAGGCCTGAGCCCAAAGAGAGAAACATCTGTATGAACTATGTAAAATAGTTACAGAATACAGCAATTATGTCAAGGGTGGAGGAGTAATCAAAAAGTTCATAGAAGAGAACAAACATAAAAGATCTGAGAGTCTTGATCATGCCTGTGAATTTGGGTTTGACTGCATTGCCAAAATACCCCTGAGGCATAGCACATAGGGAAAATAAAATGTGCAGGGAAATTAGAAAAATGTTACATTCATAAGAAATTCAATCACATGTGCATCAAACATAGTTTTAGTGCCAAATTTTCCCTTCAGCTGCATGTGTACAGCTTCAGTTGAGTTCAACACCAGGTACGTGCATGTCTTCTCTTGAGAACACAAAATTGAACCATAGATATCTTTTTTTTTAATTAAAAATGAGCCACTGCTGGCAAAATCCCGTCTAATTCTCTGTCTGTCTGGTGTAGAGGCCCCAGTGCAATGGACACAAAGGACAACATCCACTGGGGACTGCTGCACAACAGTACTGTGGTGTAGAGGAGGAACAGAGCAGAGTCAAAGATGCACTCTCACTTGAATACAGAGGTGATTGTCACATGTACAGTGGAGAAGAGAAGGCTCGCATAGCTTCAGAATGGTACCATCACTTCTCAACAGGGTTTTTCCTCACAGAAAAAAACATACCAAGCTTGGGGTCTGGCCTTGACATGAAATAAAAGGAAATGCATCTTAGCCAGTGAACACCCACCTGTAAACAGATCTTGGTCTATCTCCTATTTAACTTTAATACACAAGTATTTCCATTTACTTTAGTGAGAGGGGTTACCAGACTGCTATTTCAAAGAACCTCAGCAATACAAATTCTGTATTTTAATACCCTTAGATGGATCAGTAGAAACATGTTAAGGCTGTGATTGAACACAGTACTTATATTCATGTGGTTAAATTCCATTGACTTCATTTAGCACCAGTTCAGTTGTCCAGGAACTGGTTATGGTTCTTCTCAAGTTGGCACAAGTTCCATGGGGTGATTTTTTGTTTGCTTGCTTGTTTTGGTAATGCCAGAAGGGAACACTATGATCATCTAGGCAGGGGCATTGCTGGCACTGGGCTTATGGAGCTCAAGCTCCAAGTCTCCCGCCAGGCCAGCTGCAGTGGCAGCACGCTGAGCCCCTGATCTTTTTTCAAGGTAGCAGCACTCCTGCATCTAGGCCAACTTCATGCACAGCATTAGCCATAGAATTTCACACAGAGATTCCTGCACTGAGTTCTGTAACTTGTGACTGAATTAGACTTTCTTTTACAATTATTCAGGGTGAAATTTTGGCCTCATTTAATCAATTGGAATATGATTTCACCACCAGTCATGATTTAGGCTGAGATTTTTCAAGGGAGATCTGAGGCTGAAGAGGATCTTAATGGGAGTGGGGAAAGAACGCTCTGATTGCCCTTCATGTGGGTACAAATGATATAGCTAGATTCTCACTGGAACATATCAAAGGAGACTATGCCAGGCTGGGGAGGACTCTCGAGGAATAGAGGCGGACAACAAATGTGCAAGAGGATCCTGATGATAAACAGATGGCTCAGGCAGTGGTGCTATAAGGGAGGCTTTGGCATGTCTGGAAAATATTCATGGAGAGAAGACTGTTCTCCTGGGATGGACTACACCTGACTAGGGAGGGAAACAGACTTCTAGGAGAGAGGTTAACACAACTGATCAAGAGTGCTCTAAACTAAGGAGTCAGGGGAGATGGTTGGAAGCTGCCAGAATAATCTCCATACCTGATATTAGTGTTGAGAGGAAGGAAAATTAAATAAGAATGAACACAAATAGGCTATGTCCACACGTACGTCGTTATTTCAAAATAAGTTATTTCAAAATAAAGTTCTTATTTCAAAATAAGTTAATTTGAATTAAGAAAATGTTAATTCAAATTAAGGGAAAAGCTAAAAGTGAAATAGCATGTCCAAACACAGGACTTGCTATTTCGCTTTAGAAGAGGGGCACCATGGGAGGTGTGGCAACATGGCCCCCTCCCTGGGCCATGCCCCCACCCAATATAGGCTAAAAGGAAGGCACCCTCGGAAGGAGATGGGCAAAAGTGTTATTTCAAAATAATGGTTATTCTGAAATAACACGTCCGAACGGCATTATTTCAAAATAACCATTTCAAAATAAAAGCCGTTTCGATTTAAAGAAGGTTTAAGCTATTTCAAAATGACAGCTCTTATTTTGAAATGATGGAGCCCATCATTTCAAAATAAGAATACATCGTGTGGACCTAATCTCTTTTTTTTCGAAATAAAAGAGATATGTGGACATACCCATAGGAAGCAGCATGGGGGTTGAAAGGAGGGGTAGTGTAAATGCCAGTCTAATAAGAGATATTGGCCATAGAACAACTATGCTGAATCAGGCAAGGAACATGAGTGAAGACAAGCAGCAAAAACTTCCATGTTTATATACTTACGCAAGATGCCTGGGTAACAAAATGAAGGAACTGTAGCTACTGGTAGAGGAAGTAAGACCAGATATTATGGGGATAACAGAAACATGGTGGAATAGTAGTCACAACTATTTACCACTGTTGAAGGCTATGTGCTTTTTTGCAAAGAAAGATATTAAGGCAAAGGCGAGGGAGTGGCAAAAGAATAAATTGGCACAAATCTGATATCACAAATAAAAACATTCTAAAACCAGTGGGTGAGCATTTCAGTCTTCCTGATCAGCCCATTGACAATTTACTTATTGCAGTGCTCAGACCGATGAATTCCAGATCTGTTAGTCTTTAAGTTCCACACTACTCCTTGTTTTTTTTCTCAAAGAGAAGCTGCTGAAATTGAATTTATTTGCAAAATTTGATTGCATTGCTTCAGGGCTTAATAGGGACTTTGGATTTTTCTGTCATTACAGCACGTGATTTGAGCTCATCTTTCTATATATGCTGTTCCCCAGTGTTTGAATCTTTACAACTGCTTTGATTTGCTGTTAGTGTCATCCCCTGACTTACACTTCCCTGCATTTATTTCCTCCCATTCTGTAAGTTCCTCCATCTTCAAAGTGCCTGATGAAGTGGGATTTTCTCCCATGAAAGCTCATGCAATAAATAAATTTGTTAGTCTTTAAGTGCCACCGGACTCCTTGTTTGCTTTACTGAACTAGACTAACACAGCTGCCCCTTTGGAACTTGCTAAGAAATCAGACTCCTTATATGGTCTATGTGCTATGCCATGTAAAAAAAGGGATTAACACTGCCCATATTTAAAATGACCATCCCGATTGTGCTCAGATGCCAGTGTGCTAGTGTGTATTTTTTTTAATCTTTGTGCAATTCAGTGTTGTCTGGCAATGACATTGGTTTCAGAAAGGTCTCATAAATGATTAAAAATGCAATACTGATCAACGTAGCTCTTAGCAACACAGGAGAAAGGTGTTTGGAAGTGAGTCACAATGTGTAAATAAGTGGAGGTACATGGATTACCCTCTCTCTACAAGGCAGTTTTAACCGCAGTCAACATCAGTAAATGGCAGATCTTGTAGTAGCTGTAGTACTACATGCACAATATATGAGTTCGAATGAAGAATCTGAGTTTCAACCTTCAAAATCTAAGGTAGGATAGAAGGTAAATGCAGCAAGTAACTTGGGTAGGTCTGGTAATTTAAGGTCCTGGAATTCACTTAAACTAAAATAAAGTGGCTATAGTGTACCCATGGGTGGTCATTAGTGTTTTATGACAGATTTAAGGACTCTGAAAATCTTCACTGTGTACCCATGAGTACCTCATGTCTCTTTGATCAATTATTGTACTTCCATTAAAATATTTTTATTTCACTGTTGGGGCATCTTGATCACGGTGCATCTTGCTGCAGCTGTGAAATCTTCAAAGTCTTTCACATTTCAAGGTTATCACTCCTTCCAGTTAATTGTACAAGATGCATTTATCCTCTTTGATGCATGATAAGCCCTCTCTAAAGTGTCATCATAGACTGTCCATACAGCATCTGAGAGACAACATTTGCACGTGTCAGAAAATGGCCCATTCTCCTTGCAAAGCAAAAATGCTTTAAGACAGTAGATCACCTTTGATAGCCAAAGAAAATTGTTTTATGATATTATCCAGCCTTTTATAAAAGAAAAAGGCATCTTTGTGGCCATACACACACGTAACTCTCGTTAAACTCACAAGGTGTCTTATGTGTGTGGGCCCTAAAAGAAATTAAAACAAATGAATTTTTCTTTTTACTCCAAATTCTTTTGTAGTCTCTCCTCAGCTGAGGCATGGTTCAAGCCTCTTTCCTGGTGCTTGCTAGTTGGAATGGCTTCTCTCTTCTCTCCTGGTAGGCTGGATCCTGGCTTCTTTGATGTGATACCTGCAATCAAGGTGACTCCTCTCTGTATCATGGGAAGCCGGAGGGAAGATTCCATCAGCCTCGTGTAATGCCTCTAAAGGAGTAAGTCTGTTGTTGATAAATATTGGGGAAAAAATGACTGTAAAACTATTACATGGTACTAAAGATTTTGAAACTTTAAATTTCACTAACCTATCACTCATTCATCACTATTTTTCATAATTAGTGGAGTGTGTACAGTAAGAAAGGACTGTTCTGAGAATGCGGTTTTCATAGATCTATACTGTACCCGATTTTTTAGCCAGTAATTTAGACATAAAGAAATTACACTGAAAGCAGTATTATAAAGGGCACGATTAAAATGAATTACTTATTTTTTGCACAATTTCATCTGCTTTACTCAGAGAAATGTATGAAGTGTAATTTTCCAGTGTAAAGTATGTTTCCTAGTGACCCATTAGTATACTTGAATTTGAATGGAAACTTTATAATTTGTTTCCATAAACAATTCCAAAAGGAGTCCATCTAAAAATAGACTTTTCAAATGTGAAATATGTATAGTCAGAAAAAAATTGACGGTCACCCTTGGTGAGAGCACTAATTCATGTGCCAAATTATGTGGGTCTCACACACCTGTTTTTAATCTCTAGTTAAAAACCCATAGACTGAATCCTGAAATCCTTGTTATGAAAACATTGCATTTAGTGTTCACACCCAACATTAATGTAGACCAGTGAGTACTGTACTTGCTAAGAAAATGAAAACTTAAGCAAATAAACTTCCAGGCTAAAGCTACTTTCATTTACCCAGAGAACACAACTGGTCTTGTGAACATGTCCACCTTTTTAGTGGCACTACATCTATACTTCTACCTGTATAAATGGACATTTAGAAACCTAATTTTCCTCTCGATTAAACCACAGCAACTCTAAAATCTTGCCCAATAAAATGAGATGAGAATTTGGTGCATTATGTGTACAATGTTCCCAGAATTAGAAATAGACAAATCTGAAAGTAATTTTAATTTTTGCAAAATGTCATTTGTCAAAGTTTACCTCTTTAAATACTAATACTAGAGTTAGTTTGATTCTGGATCAGATTTAATCAGCAAGGTTCACATTAATGGTTTAATATAAAAACTGTCTGTCCTAAGTAAGATCAGCCTATATACTGGCAAAACAGGAGTTTGCATAGATTGGCGTCTGAGTTTCAAAGTGAAGTCTGCTTTCATCCGTTTGTGGGTGTTAGCATGCACTGTGCCTTTTGTCTTTAGCAGGCTCGAGGCAGGTTTAAGGATTCCGCATGAACACAACACCTGAGTCAGGAATGAAGCAGACTACAAACTTTATTGGATTACAGCCAAATTGAACCCTAACACGCACCATCACGTAACCCAGGGGAGAGCCGTGTCTTGGCGTGAGTGGCTATGCAACCTCTGGGTGAGTGGCCCCCATGGACCGAGACCCTAACTCACGCATCTTTAGATCTGTGAGAGACACTCTCCCTCCTTTCTAGTGGCTTCCCTTTTATATCCTGATACAAACAAGCTAGGGTGACTAAAAAGCAAAAGCCAAAAGCGGAACAAGCCTGCCGCTTAAGCCAGACATATACTCCCCCGCCACCCGGGGGAGGGGGGAGGCTGCTGCTTGTGTTCAGCAACTTTCCCTTTTTCCAGGGGAGGCTGGCAATTTGCAGTCAGCTGGCAGCTTAGCATGACATTACTTTGGTTCAGGCTTTTGGGGCCTGCCATCCCTCTGGCCACTCAAAACTGACGTGTGACAATGTCTTCTGGTCCGTGACCACTACACTCCACCCGCCTGGGCAGGGGATGGCAGGGGCCAATAGCCCACCACCCAGTTTGCAAAGCTTGAATCCTTGCAGCTACATGCCTTATTCTACAATAGAATTAACAGGTTATAACAATTAACAACACAATAAGGATTACAATAGAATCCATAACAATATTGAAAAATCCTGTAACATTTGGGACCACCTGGTAAAAAGGTCCCACCAATAGTGTTTTACTTGCACACTGAGGCAATGTGGGACCTGCAGGCGGGGAAAGTAGATGGTGCTGGGAATGCTCAGCCTTGGAGCTGTGGCAGTTTGGGTCCAATATTCCAAGAATTTCTACATCAGCAAAAAATCACTTAAAAATAGCCAAAGCATCATAGTCATTACAACGAATAAATTTCCACTTAACAAGAATCACTCAACTTACGGTGTTTTCATCACCATCCAAATCCCTTTTCAATTGCCACTGCAAAACAATAACACAACCAAATAAGTAACATAATACAATAACCACCTCACCCCAAACCATCATATCAACATGCTAGCACATTGCCCCCAACAGCCAAAGTTTTTTTTAACTTTCTACTCTGCTTGTACCACTCCAATGTAGTCCAGTGTCACTACCCAAAAACACAAAAACAACATGTAATACAATTAATGAAACTATTTTAGACAGGTTGCCGTCTTAAGGGGTTCTTCAAGGGGAAAGCCACAACTTCCATTCCAGTGTTTCAGCGGAGGCTTACCAGTATGCTGACTTCCAGATGTGGCAACCTGCTAACTCCTAGGGAAACTTTCTGATAAACAACTCCCAATGTTGGTCCTTGCTAAAACAAGCAGGTATTTTTTTCATTGGGGGTCAGATGACCCCTCCTTGGGTTTTTGCTAAAGCTGGCAAATTTCTATGCCACCGTCAGGGGTCAGGGACTGAGACCAAAAGGGCAGCACTTAGACTAACCTTTATCAAGGCCATGTCAGTAGCCTGGTAAAGGAAACATAGATGGTGCCCACATGGGCTACCAAAACATTGTGAGCACTAGGCACACATGGCAAAAGCACTGAGTTCCCATTCAGTGCTCTAAAACAACAACAACAACAACAAAACCAACAACAACAACAACAACTAAACAGCTCTGACTTGCAAAGCCTGCCTGCCTAAAGCAGTAAAACAGAACTGCCAGCCCCCCCCGCTCCAGCAGCACTTAGTCAACCGTGCCTGTGCTGGGGGCTGGGGGGGGGGGCGAAAAATTCATGCTCAGGTTTTTGGTTGTTTTTTTTAAATCCCCCAGATTTTAAATTAATTAATAAGCGCCTAATTCCCCGTTGGGCCATCCAAGGTGGGCACTGTTTGTTGGTTTGGTTTGATTACCTCCCCCTTTTTTTTTTTCCTCTTTGCCTTCACCCCACCACTTTGGCCAATTGTTTAAGTTGATTTTTTGTTAGTTGCCTTAGCACCCTTTGATTGTACCCTTGTTTCTCACAAGAGCCAAAATAGCTTTTTCCTAGCGGGGTGGGGTTAGGTGCCTTAGTTACCAATTGCTTTTTCCTAGCTTGCCCATCTTTTTTTTTGTTCCAGGCTGCCGACCCTCTTGGTCAAGTTGTTTACCTTCTGCACCCTTCTTCCCAGCCCTATTACCAAATGCACTACAATTTCCCCACTGGCTCTGGCAACCCTGTTTGGGATGCCACAATAGCACATCAAATAGGAGCTGGGTTTCTTTCTGGGGGGCTGCGCCAACAACCTGTTGAGAGGAGTATAGAATGGAGATGGTGGGGAGGGTTTATCTCTCCCAGTTTAATAAAAACACAAATAAAATCAGTCCACCAGTTTTAAAGTTGTGGTTTCTCAAGCCTAAAATACCCCCTGGGGCGGAGGTGACCACAGCTTGGGTCTAAGGGGGGGGGAGGGGTCCATCTGGCAAAAACCTCCCCCAAACCCATCCATCACCACCTGCCATCCTACCATCTAGATAAAAGTATCCAACAGGATGGTCATTGGGCAGTCATTAGGGTGATTTCTCACCGCAGACACCCCCCCGGGTCAATATACAGTGATGGAGAGCTAAGGATATGGGTCCCCCATCTGGCTCACCCTACAACAAACTGGGTCAGTCCTCAGGGACCCACTCCCTCTTTTACCAAAACTTTGGGATTTTTCACCCCTCCAATCCAAGGTTTAGGGACTCAGGGGGGCCTCCCCCTGTCCCATGCCCCCTCTTGCCCACTTAAGCAGTGTGGCTGGCACCGCCTTACCAGCTTTTTCCTCTTCCTTAGCTGGGTTGGGCACGTTCCTCCCAAGGAGTTCCCCTGCTTGCGGGAGTCTATTGAGGCACCTGGTCCACTACTTAAGGACGCCGGGCGGGCTCTTACCACTCCCACCTGCTCAATCTCATCCTCCAGGCCTCCGACCCAGACACCTTTCATGTGCCTTTTACCCGCCTTCGTTTTGCTCGGTCGGTTGGTTGCCCGACTCCACACCATGGGCCCAGTGGCATGGAGACCGGCACCCTTTTCTGCTAGTTTTTGGAGCTTACACCGGGCATCCAACAAAACAGCCATGGTCTCCAGTATTCCCACGTCTAAGGATCGGGCGCAGTCAGCAAGACCCATTCCTCAGGTCTGCCTCCCTTCCAGCACCCCATCCATCTATTTTCCAGCCCGAGGCCCAGGGCTGGTGCTGGGGATTGTGGCACCCCCCGCCCTGCAGCAGAGCGATGCAGGTGCAGATGAGTGACATCATCAGGGGAGCACCATGGCGCTGTCCCCTTTTCGTGCACCTCAAATGCCTGCACCCCCCTGCAACGCAGGGTCTGCTTACCGCCTAGTGCTGGCCCTGCCGAGGCCCCTCGACGCACTCACTACAGTGCAAGGGGTAGTTTCCCCCTCTGCCTGCGGCCAAGCTCCAGGCATGGCACACCTATTCAGACATTGAGATGGCAGTGCTGCAAGTGTCAGTGCTGCAGCTTTTTTTTTTTTTAGGCGCCAGGGGCATTTGTCTCCTGGGCTCCTGCAGTACTCGTAAGTGCCAGGGCCAAAATCCTGGGCACTATGCCAACCTGGCATCCAGGATTTGTTGAGCTATTATGTGTTTTTAGGATTAATAACACATTTCTGAGATATTTAATATTGTTACATTAGTTCAGTGGTTAATTCATTTCTTATATGAAATCAATTTCTAGTCTTTTCTTTTTCCATTGTTCTATTGGAATAATAATGGGCATCCCTACACTAGGGGCTTAAGTTGACTTGAAGAGGCTTAAGTCAACTTAAGCAACTCCCTGGCCACATTTGGAGTTCATTAAGTTGACTTAAGTACTTGCTTAAGTAGACTTAATTCCTGCCTTGAAAGTTGACTTTAAGAGTTAAGTTGACTTTCTTAAGTTGACTTAATTCAATGTACCCATTAAAGTTGACTTAATAAAGTCAACTTAGTGCAGTAGAGCCTTTTAAATCCACTTTATGAAGTCGACTTAAGTCAGTGGCACCATTTAAAACCAACTTTTAATGGGTGTCCTGGCTTAAGTAGACTTTATAAAGTCGACTTTATAAAGTCGACTTAAACAAATAAGGCCTCACTAAGTCAACTTAAGAAAATAAATGTTAAGTAGCCTTTATTAAGTTGACTTAATTGAGCCCTGTAGCATAGACATAGCCAATGACATTAGTGGAACCAGACAGCTATGCTCTTAAGAGGTCATTGATGTCTGTTAACAGGAATATGGCTGGGAGCGACTGTACAAAAATAACACTATTGTGTTTATTCTTCATATTGACACTCAGGCCTATTCAGGGAAAGCTGTTCAACCATGAAAAACAAAGAATGGCTGTGTGTTCCTGGATTTTAACTTAAAATAAGAACCAAAATAAAATGTAGCATAGAAAATAAGAGTATCAGAAGAATCAATATCTCCTAATCAATAATACCTCAGTATACACTCTATGGGCTCCTCTTCAGAGCTAAAGGTATCTATGTGAATCCATTCAAACTCCCCTCCTTTCTCACTCAGCAAATCCAAGAGTGAAGGAAAGGGAAGGAGAAATAAAAGGAATAAAAAGGACTAGTGGGAACGTTTCTTTCCATTTGATCCAGAATTATTGTATTTATATTAAAAGATTGTAAATCTCATCTGTTAGCTTGAGAGAAGGGAATCTAGTGGCTTGAAGTTCCAGAGGGGTAGCCAGGTTAGTCTATTTCATTCATCTCATGAAATGGGATGGTGCTCATGAAAGCTTGTGTGACCAATAAATTTGTTACAGTTTTATAGTGGCTAAAAGCATAGGACAGAACTGAGACAAGAGATCTCCCTGAATTTCACAAGGACCAGGGGCTAAGGTTTTGGTTCAGGGCCATGACTAGTTCACATGAAGTCCAACTCAAACGTCACACCTACAAGGCATTTCACTGCAGCAACTTTAACTTTAGTACATCTCTCTGCCATGTTGAGGCAAATACTGGCACTGATCCTGAATTCATTAAAGTAAATGGGCTAAATCCCAATGCCTCTACTCATGCAAATTCCTATTGACTTCAAATAGTAATGATGAACATCTGGCACATTTTGTGTTATTACATAAATAACAACCCCAAAATATGGACTAGTAGAAATTATGCAAATGATTTTAATACAAACAGTGTCAGCCATTGTGGATGTGACTTCCATAAAAAGTAATTATCTAACAGAGCTATCTTGTAAGCAGTACGTAAAATCTGGGACAGTTTTTCACAACCCACAATGAGGCCTTCCATTTGCAGCTATGGTGCTTGTTCCTTTGTGTCTTGGATGTTTTTAAATGGTTAAATGTCAGATTCCCTAACAGATTAGTTACTGACAAACTGCACACTTTTTAGAGTGTCTTGTAGACTGCTTCAGAAACACGAGAGCTTTCCTCAAAACATTTTCTCCAACACTGAATTTCTCTCAAATTTGGTACTTGCAAGAGTCCTTCTGCAATACTCCATTATAAAATTCACATTATGTTTCCACCTAGCTGCGTAAATTGTATGAGAAAGATGTGATCCTTCAAACCTCTCTCCTAGGAATAGTTCTATTTGTGTCCCTGAGAAATTATGTCTGAACTATGGTTTTCAAAGTTAGGCCTAAAATGGGAATACCTGAGGGATTGTATTTCTGAATCAGAAAACAAGGTTGGTATATGGCTATGTCTACAACTAAAATCTTAGTTCGGACTTGGTTAGCCCGAACAAAAGTAGTTTGAAAGTTAGTTCAAACTAAGCATTGTTTTTAAGTTTGAACTAACTTTTAGTTCGAACTAGCCACACTTTTTTTTAGTTCGAACTAAAAAAGTGTGGCTAGTTTGAACTAAAAAACATGCTTAGTTCGAACTAGCATGTCTACATTGTGCTAGTTTGAACTAAATATGCAAATTAGTTTGAACTAAGCAGTTAGTTTGAACTAACCAGCTGAACTAAGTACAGTGGGGACCCGTTAATGCGGAGGCGTCGGGGGACAAGCCCCGGCGACCGCGCGTTGAGGACTGCGTGTAAAAGGGACCAGAGTTCCCCCTAAGTTCTGCACATGCACGTGCAGCAAAAAGCAATTGCCGGCAGCCAGGGACCCTCGCCAGCCTGAAGACACAGTCTTCAGGCTGGCAGGGAGCAGCGGGGATCTGGATGTGTCCCCAGCTGCTCCTGGATGAGCTGGGAAGTTTCCGTCGTGGGGGCCATCCAGATCTGCCCCCCCGCCCCCGGGGCTTGCCAATGTGGCAGAAGCTCCTCCGCTTGTCTTGCGGCTGCTGGGGAGAGATCCAGATGCCGCCAGCCTGCCGGCAATGGCACAAAGCTTCTGTCACCACTGGCAGGCTGCAGGGATCCGGATTTGTCCCCATCTACTGCCAGACAAACGGAGGAGCTTCCACCGCACTGGCAAGCCACGGCGGGGGGGGGGGCGGATCCAGATGGCCCCCGCGACGGAAGCTTCCCAGCTCATCCAGAAGCAGCTGGGGACACTCCGGATGCCTGCTGCTCCCTGCCAGCCTGAAGACTGTGTCCAAGGTTCCTGAAAAGAAAAAGGCGGCACTACAAAGGCTCACTCTACGTGTTTCCTGCCCTGGCCAACTTCCAGTTGTAAGCAGTGCACGTTACTGAGTCCCATGGGTTAACTTGCTGCCTTTGGGGGACATGACCGGAGCGTGCGTTAAGCGGATCCACGCACTAACCGGTCACGTGTTAACGGGTCCCCACTGTAGTTCAGTCTAAGCCTAGTGTAGACATGGTTCGAACTAGTTCAAATTAAGGCTCCTTAATTTGAACTAATTTGTTAGTGTAGACATAGCCATAGATACTTTTACCTTATAAACTTATCTCATAAATTTAGCTATGGTTGGATGAAGCTTCCTCTTTTATTTTCTGGCACATGCCATTGAAAGAAATGTGAATCCACTGAAAAATTCAGACTTTGTATGTATCTTAATAATTATTTCAGCAGAATTTTCACCACAGCTACTAACTATAAAGGACCTGACATTTAAGACTTTGGGATGAATCTCAGTTCTTCATATTCTCATACATGCCACATCCTGAGGTGCATAGCTAAGAACACAGAGAATGACTGAAATGTTAACAGGTCCCTTTAAGTCTGATGTCAACTGCCATAGCAGCAAAAAAATCAAAGTATTTACTGGAAATGAGTTTATTGCAAACTGCAGTTCTTCTTTGACCACTGCTCAGATACATTCAGAAATAGGTGTCTACATGCTGGAGCGCCAGATTGGTCAGAACTTTTTGCCCTAGCCTGTCAGAAAAGGGCAGGCGGCCACCACCCCCTGCACCACCTCGTGGCTATATATGTGGCTGCCACCTGGCCCCTCCCCAGTTTCATTTCTTCTGCCTTCGTGTTGGATGTGCAACTGCCTGCTCCTTGCTTTGCAAGCAGACTGTTCGTTATTTACTGTGTAAGCCTCTTGCCCAACTGGGAGAACCTATTTGTGGAGGTAGTCCCTCCAAAGAAGGTCTCCTTTTTGAAGGCAGAAACACCACACTCCATCGTTGTCCACCATGCTGGGGTTTAAGCCCTGTGCTGAGTGTGGCAAGACCTTCCCACAGGATGATCCCCAAAAGAAGTGCCTTCAGTGCCTGGGCGAAAGCCATGAGGTCACCAAGTGCTCCATCTGCCTGTCCTTTGCGCTGAGGACAATCTGGACAGGGAGCAAAGGCACCGCACCCTGGCCTCCGAACAGGCCCGGCACGCTTCCCCGGAGGTCTTGGGGTCTCCTGCAGCACTGCGTCCCAGTTCGGTGCTGGAGCCCACCACCCGGCACCGTGCCGGAAGGCGGCACAGGACCAGTTTGGTGCTGTCCTCAGCACCACAACACTGACGTAGCCCCGCATCTTCACCACGGGATTCTCCCCGGAATCGGTCAGCCTTGGTGCCAATCCTGTTGACCCTGGAGGCAGCAGAGGCAGTGAGGGTGCTCCTCCTGTTGCCCGGACCCCCCTCTCCAGCACTGCCTAGAAGAGGAAAGCCAGCCTTCCTCTCGAAGGCTTTGGTGCCACGTAGATGGCACCGTTAACCTTCCCCATAACCAGCACCGGACCGCCAAACACCTGAATCCTCTGGGAGCCGCAGTACCATAGATCCATCCCTGTGGCACCATATTACACTCCTGTCTCTGGTGCCAGCTCTCGAGTCCCAAGAGGTCTCACCCTGCTCCAGTCCACGGGAAGGGGCTTCAAGAGGTTCTAAATGGCCTTGGCACCATCTCTCAGCACCAGCACCATTCCAATACCACCTCCAGGAATGTCCCCTCAAGAGGTCCCTCAATCCTCGCTGGCACCAGCTCACTCAGCACCTGGGAGAGCACTGAAGTCGGTGCCATGCTCCTATACAGGTGTCTTATTGGCACACTTCGACCTCCTGCGCCGTGTCTCAGCCCACATGGACGTAGAGGTTCAGTCCTCTGAAACACCCTCTGACACCTTGTTTGGGCCTGTGTTTTCGTCAGCGGAACCGGTTTCGGTTCCCCTCCATCCCTGCATCTGGGACTTAGCCTCCTCCCGTTGGCAAAACCCCGGTCCCATCTCCCCAGTTTTGGACATGGCGGAACTCAAGTACAGGGTCCCACAACTAGAGTTCTCTTCCCTCACCCACCACCCAGTCCCACCCCAGGCGGTCGTGGAGGTGGCCTCAGGGCCGGGACAGGCCTCATCCAATCCCCTCCTGACATCGAGGGACACCAGAGAGCTTGAGCTGTTGGGATGTAAAGTGTATTTCTCCTCGGCCTTTCAGCTCAGAGTCACAAACAATCAGGCCCTGACTAGCAGATACACCCAAGATGTGTGGGAGTCAATGCAAAAGTTTAGACATTTATTCCCACCAGAGGTGAGGGAGGAATAAGATGCCGCCTTGGAAGAAGGTAAATAGCCTCCCAGGATCTCCTCCTTTCAGCCTGGGATGCTGTTGACACAGCTGCCCGCACAATGGCCTCAGCAGTAACTGCACCATGCAGCCTGGCTACAGGAGGCCAGAGTGCCCCCAACCTCACAGCAGGTGGCCCTCAACCTGCCTTTTGGAGGCGACACTCTCTTCCCAGAAGAGACCTCAGCTGTTTTGGGTACTGCCTGTGACTCTAGGGGGGAATTGAAATATTTTGGCCTCCTCCAGCTGGGCCCTCTTCCATGCCCTCCAGCCCCCTAAGTTGATAACAAGTCAGTGTTCCCCTCCCCACTACGGGTGAGCACTTACTCCTCACTACCACCACCAACTCCAGAGAGGGCTTTCGACCAGTTAACCAGCAGTGTTGGTCATATCACCAATATCGTTGTCAATTATCTCCTCCGAATTGCGGCAGAATGCCCACCGTTTGGGGCCCTCCCTCCTGGTTAGAATGAGCGGCTCATGGGTGAGGCCCTTTGGGTAGGTCTAGGTTGTAATCCGTATTAATACGCTTCTCATCTGAACCTGATGCCTCAGTTCTAGGGAGGTCTCATGACCCCCCCCCCCGCCCAATCCCCCTCACCCACTGTGAAGGGCAAAAAGAACACCTGCTATCTGAACTCAAGCAGGTAGCTGTTAGCCAGTGGTTTTGACCCTAATGGGTTCCCACACCTCTATATACAACTCACAGTCAAAGGGAAAAGCCCCCCTTCCCTCCTCGCTTCCTGGGACTGCGACCCTATTACCCCCTGTAGGACACAGGCGGCATTTATGGAACACACTCCAAATACTGAAGAGTGTACCGTGCAGTCGTAGCCCACCCAGACCGAATGGAACCTCCCTTCGTGGGGCAATGCTCATTTTAGGAACCAACTTCTTGCATGCTTCCCGTGGTCAAGGCCCTAGTGTCTGCCTCCCCAGCCTGGCAGTCAGAGAAACCCTTTTTGGAACCCAATGCTCCCCTCAGTATACTGAGATCATCTTGTACATCCCTCCCTACCACTAGCAAGACTAGCTGGTGTTTATTCTTTGCCCCACCCAACTGACCCTCAATAGGGTTGTGCACTTACACTTCCAGCTCAAAGCACCTGGACCCTCCCTGCCCCATGGAGCAGGTAATCCGCTTCTGCCTACCGACTTCCAGGTGTAAACGCCAGGACCCAGCCATTAAATGTAGTGGTTGACCAACCTGCTCATGGTTCTTATGATATACGAATCCTCCAGTATTCACTACTTCTGGCTCGTTCTCAGCTCAGGTGACTGCCTTGAGGGAGGTCGTGGAAACGGGGCTTCCACCCAGTTCTGCTACTATCTTTCCAAAACTATTGATAAAAGAAGGTGACCACAATATCAGACAGTGAGCCTTCCACCCTCGGAATCTCCCTACCTGGGCCATCGGCCACCACTACCTGGCATGTGCCCTCATTCCAGAACCCCCCGCTCTCACTTGGGCCTTGCCCCTCACAGAAGGGACCCATGCCACCTTCCTCTTTCTATCCCTACGGTGGCCATTCTCCTATATCCCAATTGGGAAATCCTCAGGCCTTGGAGATCCAGAGGAGATAACGCACTAATAACGATGAAATTTCCCAGACTTCTCCCTTCACCATGGGGTTGAGGACAGAGAAGCTCGTCCCTCTTCCTTCAATATGTTCATAATCAGCGCTTGCTCCCACTGTGATGTTTCAGAAACCACCCCAACAGACGGATACTTCCCTGGGGCTAATCTTGGTCTTCCAGCGTTTCGTCCAGCGGCCTCTCACATAGCTCAACCCCTGGGGCACAGCCATAGCACTAGGGTTGTCCCAGCCTAGCTACCAGAGGCTCTCACCCAGGAGCATCACGGTACAATTCCATGATGACACAAGGCTCTCCTAGTCCTAGTGGGCACGTCCTAGAATAACACACTCTTGTCTTAAGTGTTTCCTGTGGGGTTTTGCACTCGATAAAGCACATTCTACTTCCGCCCTGAAATTCCTCTCACCAACCGGAATTCAGGAACCAGCTGGCCTTGATAGAGTTTGCCTCCCCGGTAAGATCTAATATTATCATTAGCATACCCATAAAGGACTCTTCAGATATACTGTAAGTGTCCTAAAGAGGAGACGGCCGGATGTACCCCATCAGGGTGGCGTACCCTCGCTCCACCCTTTTTGAGAGGAGCCTATTTTCTCCTCTGTACTTCCTGGCTCTTACCTGTGGCCCTTCCTAAAGGAGCCTCAGTCCTGATGTGCACCCCTGTGCAGCATTAAGCTAAGCTAGGTCTCACTACGGGACTGTCCTCCCTGATGGCACGAGGCTAGGTAGGCCAAAGTGAGTGGTCTCTTAGGCCGTGGGTGCTAGCATCCAGATCTTTTGTGCTCACAAGCCCATCACCAGGCTGTGGTCTTACCGCATACAACCCCTTGCCTTAATAATCCTGCAGCTGCCTTCCAGCTGCTAAACTTAGTAGAAGAATAAAGGGAAGGGCATAGGCAGCAGTGATGCCATTTCTTTGCCTCTTGCAAGGATACAGATTCTGATACTCCATCCAAAGGGACTGTCATGGTGCCATTGGTAGCTCATGGAGGCCTGATCACTCCTATCAGGCCCATAGAACGTCCTGCCTGTATTTCTCTCATTCACTACCATAGGATAGGCCAGGCATTTGGCTTCTCCATGCCGGCCCACTCCCTCGCTTATGAGTGTGCCTTATGGAATCTAATGGGCTACTGCCGCCGATGCCCCAACTGTTTCTGCGAACTACTGCCATCGATGCCCCGACCGTTTCTCTAGATTCCTCTCTCCCGCTCCTGGTAACCAGCTCCCCTGCGCTATATTGCGTATGCCAGTTTCATGTACTTGTCATTTTCTGGCTGGGATGTTACTGCTGTAGGGCCCAGGGGGAGCCATAGCCCTCTCAAGTCCCCGGCCTGGCATAAGACCCGCATGTGCCTTTACGATACCGAACTGAGGGGAAGACAGTCTAACTCTCCTCTTCTGGCCTCCTACAGTGCTGATAATCATCACTGCCAGCCTGACAAATTTAGGGTTTCAGGAACTCCTCCGTAGGAACTCCACCAGCAAGTGCAGCTCCTACAACACTAAATCCTCTGGCCTCTACATGGCATCTGCAAATACCCTTCAGGAAGAGCGATTAGAGATGCATTCATTGACCATAAGCACCATGTGCTGGTACCTCTTTTGTGTAAGGTGACCTCAGGCCGTCATGCCCATGTATACCATTTGGTGCTTGGGCAGTCCGGGCCCAATTCTTTCCACTGGGTCACATCCTGCATCTCGAGGTTGCCCTTTCTGAGATGAAGGTCCTTGGGTCAATTCTTAAACCCTCGAGGGCCTGCTTGTTGGACAATTAACCTTGTTGGAGTTATGCTGTGCTGAAGGCAGAAGAGCCAACTCCACCACCATCCATCAGCATGGCTAACAGTCACCTATTTCTGAATGCATCCGAGTAGTGCTCAAAGAAGAACGGTTGGTTACTTACCAGTAACTGTCCTCCTTCGAGATGGGCTGCTCAGATTCATTCAGAGCCCTCCCCCCATCCCCACTTTCGGAGTTGGCGACTCTTAGGAACTGGGGAGGGGCTGGTCGGAGGCCACATATATAGTGACGGGGTGGCGCAGGGGGCCGTGGCCACCTGCCTTCTTCTGACTGGCTTGGGTAAAAAGTTCCGACCAATCTGGCGCTCCAGCACAGAGACACCTATTTCTGAATGAATCTGAGCAACCCATCTCAAGAAAGGACGGTTACTGGTAAGTAACCCACCGTTCTCTCTTGCTACCATAGATCATCAAGGAACAGAATCACTTCCATGGGCTGCTCTGTAAAATGTTACCTTAATACTAGCAAAATAATGACCAGGGAATAAAGGAACAAACCCTGAAATCATTAAAATATGCTTACTAATTTGCATTTTGCCACTGTTAGTCAAATTCCAAGTAGCTTCTCCAAAGCAAAGTAATAATGATGGATTATTTTTCAAGCCATCTGTGGCTGGTTTGGCAGGTAATGTCATTGCTGGAGATGGACAAAAGACTATAGTTACCACAAGAAATGACAGGGGTTGGAGTCATTTAACAATTTTGTTTGCACATTTATTGCAGAATCAGCAACTAGAGTACTCTGTATTGGGCTGCACAATAGGGAAGCATGACAAATGACCTGAGTTATAAGGGCACTGAGTCCTTGAGGCTGAAGAATTTTTATTAGCAGCATGTGAGAACTTTGTGTTTCCATTTCATGTGGGTCATGTAGACCTATAAACTGGAGACCCTGTGTTTTACAGCCATATATTTTGTTTATCAACATATTAAGACATTATTTATTGACATTCATAAGAAATAATTAGGAATATTTCCAAAAGTGACAATTTGTACAATTTTTAAGATGCCTAAGTGGCATTTTAATGACTTTTTTTGGTTTTATATTATCTCTTTCAGGAAGCCTTCTAGGAGTATTGTTTTGTGTTTGAACTGCTTGTGCTAGCCTAGTTTGGCTCAGTGTTCTGGTGTGTTACTACAATACAGTGATGAAATGATTGAAATTAATTACTATATAATGTAAGGAGCAAAACTAAACTCAGGCTTATGGATACATAGAATTTGGGTTGCAGAAGAGTTAGGCTATGTCTACACTGGCAAATTAGTCCAGACTAAGTAAACTTAGTCCGGACTAATTCAGCCCATGGCTACATTAGGCTTTGCCTTGTTCGAACTAAGAAATTTCTCGGTTTGAACTAGGCAAAGCTTTGTCCAAACTAGTTAGTACCAATGTTAGTTCAAACAAAGAATGTGGAAGACCCGAACTAAGGGTTAGTTCGAACTAACTGCACATTGTAGTTTGAACTAAGCATTGGTTTGAACTAGAGTGCATGGCTAGTTCAAACTAAAAAGTCTGCGGTTAGTTCAAACTAGCCCAAGGTTAGTTTGGACTAACCTTGAATTTCTTTAGTTTGGACTAGCAAGTCCAAAATAAAATTGGAGATGTAGACATAGCCTTAGTGTCATTCAACTAAGTCAGAGATTTCTTATCTATGGTTTGTGGGCCCATGGGGGTCTGTAGACTGTCTAAGATTTCCAAAGGGGTCTTCCCTTCCCTTTGAAATTTTTATGGGGGTCTACAAATGAAAAAAGATTGAACTACTATGCTATGCAGTCAAGCACAGGAAGCCTGGGGCTGTATAAGCGCTCCATGCCTCATATGTGACATGATACAGATTTCCAGGGGTGATCATGGGAGCCCTGAGGTGATGCAGGTGGAGCCATGATTACATTGGCTTCCATGCTTTGTCTCCAGTGCAACCTTCAAATGGTGAGAGAGCTGTGGGAAATATTAAGACTTCAATAACATGGTTCCATGGACTGGAGTATAGATTTTCTCCTCCCACAGAGAATGCATGTGGCAAGCCCAGATATCTGGGAAGAGAACAGGAAGGCTATGTCCACACTTACACAGTTAAATCGATTTAACTTATATTGATTTTAATAAAATTGATATAAAAATCATTAAATTATTTTTAAGTTAAATTGATTTAACAGGTCCGCATTAGAAACTCAAATCGAAATAACATGTCCATGGACAGGGCTTGCTATTTCGATTTAGGTGAGAGGCACCATGGGAGGTGTGGCAGCGTGCCCCCTAGAAGGGCCATGCCCCCACCTGATATATGGAAAAAGGAAAGCACCTGGGAAAGAGAAGGGCAAAAAGTGTTAAATCGATTTAACAGTTAAATTGAAATAACATGTCTGCACTTGTTATTTTGAAATAACAATTATGATTTAACCATCATATTGATATAATACTAGGTTTTATTATGTCAATATGACTTTCCTTATATTGAAATGAGGGAGCTCCTCATTTCAAAATAAGGGAACATCATGTGGACCTACCATTTTTTAAATCAAAATAACGGTGGGTTACTTACCAGTAACCATCCTTCTTCAAGATGGGCTGCTCAGATTCATTCAGAAATAGGTGTCTCCGTGCCTGACTGCCAGATTGGTCGGAACTTTTTGCCCTAGCCAGTCAAAGGGGGCAGGGCGCCCTTGCCCCCCCCCCCCCCCCGTGCCACCCCATGGCTGTATATTGGCTGTCACCCGGCATCTCCCCAGTACCTATGAGTCGCCAACTCCGAAAGTGGAGATGGGCCAAGGGCTCTGAATGAATCTGAGCAGCCCATCTTGAAGAAGGATGGTTACTGGTAAGTAACCCACCATTCTTCTTCAAGCGCTGCTCAAATGCATTCAGAAATAGGTGACTGTTAGCCATGATGATGGGTGGCAGGTGGAGTTGGCTCTTCCGCCTTCAGCACAGCATAACTCTGACGTGGGTAATTGTCCAGCGAGCAGGTCCTTGAGGGTCTAAGAAATTGACCTAAGGACCTTCATTCCAGAAAGGGTAACCTGGAGATGTAGGATGTAACCCAGTGGAGAGAAGTAGGCCCGGGTTTCCCAAGCACTGATTGGTGTGTGTGGGCATGACAGCCCAAGGTCACCTTGTGCATAAGAGGTACCAATGCATCATGGCTATGACCAAGGAATGCGTCTCTAATCGCTCTTCCTGAGGGGGTATTGGCAGATGCCGCGTGGAGGCCAGAAGATTTAGTGTTCTGGCAGTGACATGTGTTGGCATTAATTCCTACAGGGAAGTTCCCAAGGCCCGAAATTTGCTGGGCTGGCAGTGGTGGTTATCAGCACTGCAGAAAACCTGAGGAGGAGAATTAGACTGTCTTTCCCTAAGTCCAGTATTGTAAGGCACATGCAGGTCATGGGGCTAGGCCGGGGACTTGACAGGGCTGCGGCCCCCCGGCCCCTGCAGCAGTGACACCCCCACCAGAGAACAGCGGGTACATGAATCTGGCACACTCAGTATCCTGCAGGAGAGGGGGTTACCAGGAGTGGGAGGGAGGAATCAGTTACTTCAATCTAGTTCAAAGAAATAGTCGGAACATCGACAGCAACAGCCGACGACCCCATAGGGGACACTCATAAGTGAATCAGCAGGACCGGCGTAGAGGGACCAGATACCTGGCCCATCCTATGGTACTAGATAAGAGAAACACAGGTGGGATGTTCTATGGGCCTGAAAGGTGTGATCAGGCCTCCATGAGCTTACCGATGGCACCGTGACAGCCCCCTTGGGTGGGATGTAAGAGTCCCTATCCTTGCAAGAGACAAGGAAATGGCATTACTGCTACCTACATCCTTCCCTTTCTTCTTTTAAATTCAGCAGCTGGAAGGCAGCCACAGGAATGCTAAGGCAAGGGGTTGGATGTCGTAAAGCTACGGCTTGGTGGTGGGCTCATGAGCATGATAGGCCCAGAGGCTACTACCCGTAGCCTACAGAACCACTCACTTTGGCCTACATGGCCTTGCACCATCAGGGAGGACCATCCCGGAATGGGACTGAGCTTAGCTAATGCTGCACAGGGGTGTGCATCAGGATTGAGGCTCCCTTCAGGAAGGGCCTCGGAGGAGAGTCAGGAAGTATGGGGGAGGAGATAAACTCCTCCAAAAGGAGCGGAGTGAGGGTATGCCACCCTGATGGGGTCCATCTGGTCGTCTCCTCTTTAAGAGACTTACGGTATATCTAAAGTGTCCTCTATGAGTATGTTAATGATGGTATTAGATCTTACCGGGAAGGTGAACTCCAGCAAGGGTCAGCCAGATCCTGAATTCTGGTCATTGAGAGGAATTTCAGGGTGGATGTAGAGTAGATTTTGTCAAGTGCGAAACCCTGTCACAAATGCTTAGGACAGGAGTATGTTATTCTAAGACGCACCTACTAAGACTAGGAGAGCCTTGGGTCATAATGGGAAGGAAGGAAGTGTACCCATGAAACTCCTGAGTGAGAGTCTCCAGTAGCTAGGCTGGGATAATCATGGTGCTACGGCTGTGCCCCAGAGGGTGAGCTATGTGAGAGACACCACTGGATGAAACCCTGGGAGGTGAAAATTGGCCCCAGGGGAGTATCCGTCTGTGGGGGTGGTTTCTGGACCATCGCAGAGGGAGTGAGCAGTGACTATGAATGTAGCGAGGGACGGAGGGACAATTTTCCCTGCCTTCAACTGAATGGCGAAGGGAGAGATCCAGATGGTTTCATCACTATTATCAGGTTATCTCCTCTGGATCTCCAAGACCTGAGGATCTCCTGATTGGGATATAACAGAAAAGCCACCTTAGGGATAGAGAGAGGAAAGTGGTCTGGGTCACCTCTGTGTGGGGCAAGACCCTGTGTATGGGGCTCTGGCGTGAGGGCACGTCCCTGTAGTAGTGATTGACAGCTCAGGTTGGGAGATTCCCAGGGGGAAAGGTTCACCTATATTCTTTGAAAAGATGGTAGAAGAATGGGGCGGGGGCCCTGTTTTTACAACCCTTCTCAAGAGCTTTCACCTAAGCTGAGAACCAGCCAGAAGTAGTGAGCATTGGAGGGTTCATATCTCACAAGGACCATGAGTCAGTTGGCCAACACTTGCATCTAATGACTGGGTCCCAACGTTTGCACCTGGCACTTGGCAGGTGGGAACGAATTACCTGGTCTATTGGGTCAGGGAGGGTTTGGGTGCTTCAAGTTGGAAACATATGCCCAAAACCCTAATGAGGGTTGATTGGGTGGGAGCGATGATTAACACCAGCTAGTCTTGCTGGTGGTAAGGGAAGGATGGACAAGGCAGTGAACTCATTAATACTGTGGGTAGCGGGGTGGGACCCAATAGAGGGTTCTCTGACCGCCAGCATGGGGAGGCAGTATAATAGAGCGTTGTCCACGCGGAAGCGTGCAGGAGTGTAGCTCCCAGTATGAAAATGACCCCATGAGGGGAGGCTCCGCTTGGTTTGGGTGGGCAACAGTGGGCAATACACTCCGATGTTGGGAGTGTGTTCCATGAATGCCGTATGTGTCCTGCCGGGGGTAAAAGAGTCGCTGTCCAAGGAAGCAGAAAGGGGAAAGGGGGGGCTTTTCTCCTTGGCAGTGTGTCGTATACAGAGTTGTAATAGCCTTTTGGGGCCAGGACTGCTGGCTATCGGGTGCCTGTATGGGTTCAGATGGCAGGCTTCCATTCTGCCCTCCACGGTGGGGAGGAGGTTTGGATAGTGAGAGAGTCAAGGTCTCCCAAGGCATTAGGGTCAGACGAAGGGGTGTGAGTATGGGTTATGCCCTAGTCCTACCCAAAGGGGAAGAGGCTGCCTTGCCTGTGAACCGCCCATTCTCACCAGCAAGGAGAGAGGGAGAAGGGCTATCTGTCATTTCTGAGAGGGAGTGTCCAAGAATGTCAGGCACTCTGTCGCAGTTTGAAGGTGATTGACAATGATATTGGTGATTATAACCAATACTGCTGACTAACGGGTTGAGAGCTCTCTCAGAGTTGCCCAGGAGAGGGGCCTTCCCAGGAGGGTCCCCCAAGTGGGATTTGAACTGAAGTTGTGGTGGTGAGGACCGAGTCCTCACCAGTAACTGTTAAGGGGGGGTGGGGGTAGCTTAAAATCAGGTCTTATGGGGCTGGAGGGCGTGGAAGAGGCCCCGCCTGGAGGAAGCTGAAATATTTCACTTCTCCCCTGGGGTTATGGGCAGTACCCAGAACCACCGAGGTCTCCTCTGGGAAGAGGGTGTTGCCTCCAAAAGGCAGGTCGAGTGCCACCTGTTGTGAGGCCAAGGGCACTCTGGCTTCCTGTAGCCAGGCTGCATGGCTCAGGGTTACGGCTGAGGCCATAGTGTGTGCCTCTGTATCCACAGCATCCCAGGCTGAAAGGAGGAGGTCCTGGGAAGCTATTTTACCTTCCCCCAGGAAGGCATCATACTCTTCCCTCGCCTCTAGTGGGAGTAGATGTCTAAATCTGTGTATTGACTCCCAAACATCCAATATGTATCTACTAGTCAGGGCCTGATTGTTTGCGATCTGCAACTGGAAGGTCCAGGAGAGTACACTTTGCAGCCCAATAACTCAAGCTCCCTGACATCCCTCAATGTTGGGAGAGGATCGTGGAGGGCCTGTCCCAGCCCTAAGGCCACCTCCACCACTGCCCGAGGTGGGAGTGGGTGGTGGGTAAGTGAGGGGAACTCTAGTCCCAGGACTCTGTACTTGAGTCACGCCGTATCCAAAACCGGGGAGATGGAACCAGTGTTTTGCCAGCAGGAGGAGGCCAAGTCCCAAATGCTAAGGTGGAGGGGAACTGTAACTGGTTCTGCCGATGAGAACCCTGGCCCGAATAAGGTGTCAGATGGTGTTTCAGAGGATTGAACCTCCATGCCCATGTGGGCTGAGACACGGCGCAGACGATCAAAGTGTGCTGATAAGTCACCCATATAAGAGCATGGCACTGGGTTCAGTGCTCTCACCGGTGCCGAGTGGATCGGTGCCGGCGAAGTTAGAAAGGTCTCTTGAGGGGACCATTCCTGGGGGCGGTACCGAAAGGGCAACGGTGCCGAGGCCGTTTGGAGCCCCTTGAAGCCCCTTCCCCCAACCTGGAGCAGGGGGTAACCTCTTGGGACTCTTGAGGTGTCAGTGGGGACGGTAGAGTGATATGGTGCCACAGGGAAGGCTCCACGGTACCAGGACTTACAGCGGGCTCTGGTGTTCAGGGGCCAGTGACGGGGAATGCGAACTGTGCCATATGCAAGACATCCAGGCCTTTGAAAGGAAGGCTGGCTTCACCCTTCTAGGCAGTGCCGGAGAAGGGGGTGTAGGCAACAGGAGGAGTGCCCTCGCTGCCTCCACTGCCTCCGGGGTCGTCAGGATCAGTACCAAGACTGACTGGTCCTGGGGGGAGCCCCATGTCGACAAGGTGGGGCTATGTTGGCGCCATGGTACTGAGGTCAGTACCGAGCTGGTCCTGCGTCGCCTTTTGGCATGGTGCCAGGCAGCGGGCTCTGTCACCAAACTGGCACGCAGTACTGCAGGAGACCCCGAAGCCTCAGGGGAGCGGTGCTGGGCCTGCTCGAAGGCCAGGGCATGGCGCCTTTGCTCCCTGTCCTTGATTGTCCTCGGTTTAAAGGACAGGCAGATAGATCATACAGTGACCACGTGGCTTTCGCCCAGGCACCGGAGGCACTTCTCGTGGGCATTGTCCCGTGGGAAGTCCTTGCTGCACTCGGCACAGGGCTTAAACCCCTGCATGGCGGACAGCGTTGGAGTGCAGTGTTCCGGCCTAGAAAGGGAGACCTTCTTTGGCGGGACTAAGTCCACAAATAGGTTCTCCCAGTCAGACAAGAGGCTCACACAGCAACAACAGACAGGCTGCTTGCGAAGCAAGGAGCGGGCAGTTCCTCAGCCGACACTAAGGCAGAAGAAATGAAACTAGGGAGGGGCCAGGTGGTGGCCACATATATAGCCATTGCGTCTTCTGACAGGCTAGGGCAAAAAGTTCCAACCAATCCAGCACTCTGGCACAGACACACCTATTTCTGAATGTATCCGAGCAGTGCTCGAAGAAGAACCAGCGTTATTTCAATTTAAACTGTGTGTGGACATATCTGAAGGGAATAGGATTTAGCCCTTGAAGAATAATCCACATGGAATGCAGATAGCAAGCATTTGCCCCCTATTCCAAGTATTAGAGATTTAACGTTGTGAGGCCACTCTCAAGTAAGCCTTTTGTTTTACTCAGCTTGACAATTTTGGGGGAAAAAAACCCAAAACTCCACAATTGCTGTCTTCAGACATGTAGTGTCAGTAGTCCCTGCCCTGCTCCATCTTTTCTGTTATAATGCCATATGTTTTCATCTGACTCTGAGGTTTATTTATATTTAAACATCTTCTTCAAGCTCACTCTTCTTTGCAAGCTTGCTTTTGTCCATTCAGGCTTACCCTGAGAGCAAACCTCCCTTGCAGACAGGCAATAAATATTCTCAAGTATTCCTTGAAGAGTCTGTTCACCTTGGTAATTGGAAGCTATCAATATTTCAAATGCTTGATTCTTGGAACTCCCTGTGAGGAACTCATACGAGTCAGAGTCTCTGAAAGATGGACAAAATGCTAACAGTGAACCTGAAACATCCAAGTCTCTCTGATTTCATTGCACCCATGAAATTCCACCCATGTTCCCCAAATGGTTTGCTCATCTTTCAGTGAAGCAGGGCCAATTTCAGATAAAGCATGAGGCTGTAGGTTTTGAATGTTCACATTAAGACCCCACTACTCAAAGTGAAACTTCATTAGGGAACTGGGCAGGAGGTTGCTGCCAGTACAAGAACCCCGACATACAATAACATATGTGACACTGACTGATGAACCATGCTTCTGCTCCTGTTGTAAGAAAACAGGTTGCCTAAATCCAAGGAAAATTTATTTCTTTTTTTCCAGTTAATTTTATGAGAAAAAATACAAAATGACTTTTTCCATGTGTTGTCCATGTATATTCACATAAGCTGGACTGCTAATAACATTTCTAACTGGATGTGTTTCCACAGTAAATGGTTTCCATAACAAAATGCTTGTTGAAATTATTTCTTAAGCATCTAAGGGGAAAACACTAATAATTACAATATCTGAGGTTAATTACTTAGGCCTTTTTTCCCTCTTCAAAATGAATATATGCTATACTAGTCAAGTATGTGAATCCACGATAATTTATGTGCACATGCAGTAAAGATAAACTAGTTGCTTCCAATTTATACTTGCAATCATTTATCAGAATTTCATTTGAAAAATCTGTTAGTCTAGGGAAGAATGATAATGGTTGAAACAAATCAACATGCAACACAGATGCACACAGTATGCAAGCCTGTCAGCTGCACAGGGGCAGTAAATTGATTGTACCCTGTTCCTTCAGCCTTTGCTCATGTGGCTCTCATTCCATCTCTTTAATCATCTTTGTCTCTTGTCTCTGAATCCTTTCCAGTTTCTCCACATCCTTCCTATACATTTATGATCAGAATTGGACAGTTCTACAACCGAGCCCTAACCAATGCCAAGTAAAGCAGCACTGTTACCTCCTGTGACTTGCTTATTATGCCTCGCTCAAAGCCACCTCAAATTGTATTTGCTTTTTTTGCAACAGCATCATATTGCTGACTTGCACTGAAGTTGTAATCCACCACAACTCAGATCCATTTCAGTAGTATTTCTGCCAAGCTAGTTATCCCCCATTCTGTATTTGTGCATTTGGGTTTTCTTCTATAAGTGTAGCACCTTACCTTTTGTCTTAACTGAATGTCATTTTGTTGACCATAACCCAGTTCTCCAATTAATCAAAATCCCCCTGAATTTTAGCTCTATCCTCCAAAATGTTGGTAACTCCCTGTAGTTTTGTGTCATTTGAAAATTTAATCAGTATGCTATTTACTACTATATCCAAATAATTAATAAAAGATATTAAACAACACTGGGCCCAGCACAGATCCCTGTGGAACCCCACTTGAAACCACCTTCCAGTCTGACATCATTCAATTAATAGTTACTCTTTGTTTGTGGTTGTATAACCAGTTATGTATCCACTTAATGGTAGCTCCATGGAGCCCTCATTTCTCCAACCTATTTATCAAAATGTCACCTGGGACAGTGTAGCAGTTCAGGTGTATTATATTCACTGCATTCCCCCATTCCCCAGACCAGTTACCCTGTCAAAGAAGGAAATCAAGCTAATTTGACATGATTTGTTGTCAATGAATCCATGCTTTCTGCTACGGATTACCCTTTTATCTGCCAAGTATTCACAAATTGACTTTTTTATCCATTGCTCTAGAAGCTTCCCAAATATTGATGTCAGCCTGACTGGTCTATGGTTCCCCAGCTCTTCATTGTTCAAGGTGGGCGCTATGTTAGGATCACAGAAGACTGGAGAAGACCTATCAGCCACTAGTTTGGAAATGCTATTGCTAGTGGCTCTGAGATCCCATCAGCTAATGCCTTCAGTGCCCTAGGGTGACCAACATCAAGCCCTGCTGAGCTGAATTTCATTCAAGTTGATGGGAAGATCTGAGGTGTTTACTTATCCACATCTACATCGCTTCCTCTTTATTGGCTATGGTAACTTCATTAATCATCTAGTCATATGTTTGTTTTGTGAGAAGACCAAAGGAAGATAGGCATTGAGCAGCTCTGCCTTCCTGTAATTTTCTAACAGCTCACCTTCTCCGTTGAGAAATGGATCCACACCCTCCCTGATCTTTCTTTTTTGTCTGACACATTTGAAGAACCCATTATTGTTGTCACTAGCATTTCTTACCAACTGTAATTCCCACTTTGCCTAACGTATGTCTACACTGAAGTTAAACACCTGTAGCTGGCCTGTGTCACCTTTACTGGGTTTACAGGGCTCAGGTTGCAAGGCTGTAAAACTGTAGTCTAGACATCTGGGCTCCAGGCTGAGCCCAAATGTCTACACTGCAGTGAAATAGCCCTGTAGCCCAAGCCCCATTAGCTCAAGTCAGCTGACATACGACAATTGCAAGCGCTTAACTGTAGTGTAGACATGTCTGATATCACTTGTGACAATGGAACTGTTGTGATTTTGACAATTTTATCCTTACTCTGATTGTTTAACATTGTCCTTGAATAAATGGAAAAGTCTTGTTGGTCTGTATATTATTTGAATGTTCATGGTCCTACCCTTCACATTTGATGATAAATTCTTTTCCCACACACATTTTGCCATGTTAAAATAGTGAGTTTTCACAAAATATGAATATTGTTAGTTAATTGATAGTTAAAGACTTGAATAGACTTTCCATTTAGCAGAAGTCTGAAAAGGCTAAAACACCATAGTTAGAGGACACAGATAGAGAGAAGTCACAGATAAGAAATGGTTAGTCCTTCAGAGCATGAAGAACAGAGTCCCAGAAATTTATTTTTGCTGACTGGTGAGTAGAAGTTTTTGGATTACAAAGGTTGCTGAGGGGAGTTGATTTGACTCAGACGGGTGTCTACCTTTGAAAAGGCGCGCCAATTCTGCTTCAGGGTGTTCAGCCAAGATAACAAGCAGTTCCCTTCATAGGAGCAACAAGTTCTTACTAGAGGTGGGACAGAACCAAAACCTCAGATCCAAATGCTTTATAGATCTGTTTTACAAATTGGTGTGGTGAAAAAAGAAGTCAGTTTTCTAGACAAATTTGCATTTACCTAGGTATTTGAATGATCACCATGTTAGTATCTGAATGTCTCACAAATTAATGAAGAGGATAGCAAACAAAACTTTCCCTTCTCTGCCTGCAGAAGTAGCTTGACAGAAAGCAGATTATGCATATACAGGCAAGGTGGGAGGAAGAAGAAGGGCAGCAGATTATGAAAAGAGTTATTGTGGGAAAACTACGTTGAAGTGAAGGATGGATGCCTGGTATGGTATACTAAGATAAGGCGGTTATTCTAAACATAAGGTTGTTGCAGGAATCTAGGGGTTTGGGGCTGTGTCCAAATTTCAATTTAGAGTTCCAAGACAGGCTGAGAGGGTGTCTGGTTACTCTGACTCAATCGGATGATGGAAGGAAAATTAGGGTTAAACTAGGACATCTTGAATAGCCTAATAAAAATTGGAATTTTGAAACTTCTCCACCCAGAGACTGCCTGAGAGAACAAAGGGATGCGGACTGGAAATTCCTCCAAGGATCTATAGAGATACTAAGAATTACATCAGAACTAGTGATAAGTTGTAGGAAAGAAATTTTCTTTAAGTAGTTTTGCTTGGTATAAAAACATTTGTGTCACCATCCCTGCTTTAAACATAAGCTCTTGTGTTGCTTTTATACAACATATTTAATTGTAGATTTAAGGATAAACATGGTTTAGCTGTTTCCTGCTGTCATGGGCAACACACATCACCCCTGAGAGCACTTTAGCCCCACAGCTGGATCTGTCAGGCTGCCCTCAGATCCCAGGCAGTGGGGACTAGTGGTCAAAGTCTATATGACAGCCCTTATCTTCAGGGCCTTGTAGCCTAATGATCAGAATCAATATCACAGCCCTTGCCTCCTGGACTGTGTGGCCAAATGGGGTAGTCTGGCATCTAGGGGGTGTACAGTAGCTGGTATAACAGGATATGGGCTCTTCCCTACTCCGCTGTGTTCCAGCCCAGGGGCCGGACAGTGGCAAACAGTTTTGCCACTGCATCAGCAGGGATCCACCTTACTATGCAAGAGCTAACAGCCCCCTGGGCACAGTTCCAACTCTGTCTCCTGAAGCCATAGTCCACATGTCTCCAGGGTATCTGTTCTACTTGGTGTATATAGCCTCAGGTGATTCTGACCTCTTTCAGGTTTCTGTAGTGCTTGGGTGCTTGCCTATGCCTCTGGCTTCTGCAGTCTGGGGCTGTAGTAGCTTCTGGGATGGCAATTGCAACAAGCATCCTTCATCCTCGACCGTTTGCCCAAACTGAGCTGATATGCTCTCTTTTACACTGGTGCAACAGTTGGTGCCTGCCCTGTTGAGGTTAAGAGGTGTGGTTTCCTCAGCCCAGAGAACAGAGCTAACTCCGGCCTGCCCTTTGCGGGGGCAGACAGTCCACGTCACACCCACTCAAATATTTTTAGATTTAAGTAGGGAGGAAAACAGTCCATTGTAACTACTCTCTAGACAAAATATTATAATAAAAAAATAACAACTGTAGCCATGAGAAATTATGTAAACAAATCTGAAGATATTTGTTGGCTGTATAATTTATTTTTAATTCTCTGTCTAAAATTCAAACAGAAGCTGTCTTTGCTAAAAGAGCTTTTGGATTTGCAAGAGCCAGTCATGACATGATTACCAAATAATATCTTCCTCAGGAGAAGAAATACACCATTCTTCTTTGCATTTCTCTAAAAGGGTGTGTTCACACAGCAGTCTTATTTCGAAACAACAGAGGTTGTTTCGAAATAAGAAAGGCCAAGTTCACACGATGCACCGTTGTTTCGAAACAACTTAAACCCCATGTGGGGACGAAACAACGTTGTTTCGAAACGATTGTTTTGAAAAAATGCCGTCTGAACATGTTGTTTCGAAACAACAGTGACTCGTTTTGAAATAACTGTTGTCTGAACGTGCTATTTCACTTTGAGCTTTTTTCCTTAATTCGAATTAACAAACTGTTAATTCGAATTAACTTATTTTGAAATAAGGCATTTCGATACAACTTGTATCAAAATAACCCCCTGTGTGTGAACATAGCCAAAGAGTAAATTACGTTCTAGATACTTCTTGTACATTTATTTTTTATAATAGGGTTCTATACAATTGTTATGAAAATTTTCTTTCTTCTTTTAATATGCATATTTTAATGAGTTAGCCAAAATCCTTGCCAGAGCTGAAGAGCTGCAGTTCTGAGAGTCATCTAAGTGGTGTTTAGGAAATGTGCCCTTGTAATTTTAGATATTATTTAAGAGCCAATGGTGTTCTTGGCTTTGCATAACATTTATAGAGACTGCCATTTTTCAAAGGAGCTTCCAAACTCTGGCCCCAATCCTGCAAATTGCTCTTTGGGACTGAATCCCTATACCTATACAAATAGTTACTGATTTCACTTGGGCTCTGTGCAAGTGCAATGACCTGCCTGCATGGAGCAATTTGCAATGTGAGAGTCAAAAAGAACTTACAGTGCAGATGCACCCTAAAACACAGGCAAAGTCTAGTATGAGAAACTTTAGGAGACTTGAGGAGATGTAAACAAATTTCCAGCATTTTTTTAAGAATGTTTGATTGTTTTTTTTTAAAAATTAATAGTAAAAAGACTTAAGATTTACTGCTTCATACTTGTAGTAAATAAAACCAAGGCCTCCACCAATACTGTCCATTTAAATAGTTTAACAACTGTACTGTCTTTTTAAAAGATATATGGCCAGATTGTTCCTTTCCAGATCTGCAGGTGGAGTCTCACCCAATATGGACCCCACTCATCCTGCAGAGAAGACTGAATGTCTGTTTTGCAGCACAGTCCTTGGGTCCTAGGAACCCATGGAGAACACTTGATGGGACTGAGATTTGTAGGATTGGCTTTTACTATGGAGATGGAATGGTTGAGGAGTCCAGAACTAGGTGAAAGTGTAGCTCACAGTCACATGAAACTTTCTAATCAAATGTAATACAGCACTGAGCTGAATTACCTGTTCTCCTCCATAGTGGGAATCCCTCTTTTAAAGGGTGTCATTGGGGCAACTGGGACAAAGGGAAGCACATGGTAGAGTGGTGCTACTGAGGGCACAGAAACATCTAGGATTCTGCATGGATCATGTTGGCCTTGTGCAAATCACCAGTAGTTGTTCAGATCTTGAGATACTCCAGGTATGGAAGTAGGCTTTCAAGCACCTTCCAACGGGATGGACAGGCCCTCTCTTTCCTCTAAAAACCCAGGAAAAGCTCCTTGATGGATTCCCATAGACAAGTCGTCCAGTCCCATCCACCATCCCCTTGCTACAGGAAAGGGCGATGTAGATAAATCTCTTTCAGTCTGAAATTATATATGTAAACATATTTGCAGTTCTCAGATTCAGGTATCAAATAGTTGCAACTTTCAGATTTATTTATTTTGGAATTTGTTTTCATATTAATCAGCTACTTTCCTTGTTCCCATAACAAGCTTTCTTTTTGTAAAATAGTGGTCTCTGGCAGGTTTTTGACTTTTGGCATAATAAAGTATCTAGGCTGCTTACAACAAGGAGAAAGTATTCTGTGTAGCAACTTGTAGAGATTTCAGCAAAGCCTTCCCCTGATTAATGAACACTGGCCTATTCTTTAGATGAAATTCACACTGGATTTTGCCCAAGGGTTACAGCATAGACACTCCAGAGACTTTTCTTTGAGGTCTAATTACTTAAAGGCAGCTAGCTTGAAGATAATGCCAATGATAAAGAAGGAGCCAGTCAAAAACCTAAAAGGAAATTAGTTCATGAGCATTTTCCACAAATTGAAACCAATCATTTTTCAACTTAGGGATTATGTAAAACACCCCACCCTGGGCCTACTCCTTTGAAGCTGATAGGAATTCCTATTGTGTTTGAAATTCCCATTGCATTGCTACTGCCTGGTTTTAGCTTGTATAGGTGTATGGGTGGGGGGGATGGTTTACAAGTAGTATCTCCCCACTTTTATGCTCTTCTGATTACTTCCAGTTACTGTTATCAAACACACCAGACACTCCAAAAGGAGTTGGGAGAGACAGAGAGAAGATAATGCTATGAACTGAACAACAATAACAAAATGTATTGCATGCTTCTGAAGTGTGAACTAACCATACTGTCCCAGGCAAGTACCTCAAGATAATACTTTTATACAAAATCTGAAAGCCAGTTTTGATGCTACACTGGTGGTTTAAGAGAGCTGAAATATCTAGTAAAATAGTTGGCCTCCAAATACTAATTCAACTACCTTATCTATGCTGAGGAGTCACAGATACACATCTACCACAGATCACTCGCCTTTTGTCCAAATAAAATCATTGGCAAGTCTCTCTGACATCTCTTGTGGATATCTAGCCTTCAGTTCAAGCTGAATATGCTTAAACAGAAATATTAATCATTCTCCCCAAGCCTTCCCCCCACTACCTTCTTTCTCAATCACTGCGGACAATATCATCATTTTGCCCATCACTCAGACTGTAACCTGGGCATCATCTTTGATTTAGATCTCCCTCAACAACGTCCTCATGTCCATCCTGTCTAATTTTTCTGATTCTTTTAACATAATACCTTTTAGCATATTGTCTCTAAGATACAGACTTTTCTTATCCATCCATATAGCTAAAACGCTTCTCCAAGCTCTCATCTCTCATATCTTGAGAACTGCAGCATACTTCTCTCTGGCCTTGACAAATGCAATCATATCCCACTTACCTGCATTCAGAATGCCACTGCAGAGATCATTCTCCTAACTTGTGGCTTTGGTCACGTCACCCCTCTCTTTGAGTCCCTCCACTGGCTCCCCCTTCTCTACGGCATTAAACATAAGCTCATTGTGGTACATTTCCAAGGCCCTTCATTGTCAATCTCCACCCACCCAGTCACCTCTCATTTGCTATTGAGCAGGTGATGCACATCTCTGATCAGGTCATGATGGTAGATTTCATTGCTGCTTGTTAGATTTTTTCAAACAAGCAGCTTTTCTCCATGGTTCCCTACTTTCTTGGGATGAACTACCCATAAACACCCACAAAGTTATCTTATTATGCACCTTTAAAGTCCTCCTGAAGACTCGCCTGTGCTGAGATGCTCACAGAAAACTTACAAGGTTTTGTGTTTGTGTGCACAAACCACCACCAAACATGTTGACCAGTACTGTCTCATTGTTTAGTTGTCCTCCCCTGTCTGCCTATATCCATCTGTTGTCTCTAACCTACAAAGTAAGTAAAGCTATAAGTTATAATTAATGTGAGATATGTTCTTAATATCCATCAAAACAAATAAGGAATCTTGCGACACTTCAAGACTAATATATTTATTTATTGCATGAGCTTTAGTGGGAGAAAATCCCACTTTGTCACATCCTTAAAGATGGAGAACTATAGATGAATGGAAGAAAAATAAATGCAAGGAAGTTTGTCATAGAATCAGATCAGACTGTTACAGCAAATCAATGTAGTTGTCTAGATTCAAACAATAACAAGCTGTAACAGTCTGACCTGATTCTATGGTTTACACTTCCTTGCATTTATTTTCCTCCCATTTGTCTGTAGTTCTCCATGTTCAACTGTCTGACAAAGTGGGATTTTCTCCCAAAAAAGCTCATGCAATAAATAAATTTGTTAGTCTTTACAAGTGCCACTAGGCTCCTTGTTTGCTTTACTGAACTAGACTGACATGGCTACCCCTTTGGAACTTTACATCCATCAGCAGTTCAGTAGAAAGTTACAAGTGTGTATCAAGGGAAAATATCCCCCTAAGTGAATAACATGGGATTTTGCAATCTCTTGGTTCCTTTGAAGGAGGAAAAGAGGTTAAAAGAGACTAAAACCTAAATATCAGCCTACCAAGTGAAAGAAAACAGTAAGAAATGCAACTCCATGTGTGTTCATACTATCAATAAATTTGAAGTAATAAAAAACATATAAACATGTCTTGGTTAATTTTTGAAAGGTAATCCCATTCACAACTGAATTAGCAAAGACATAGCCCTATTAAGATAACTTCATTATATAAATCAGTGCACTGATGTCTTTTTGAGTTTGCAGCCAAACAATAGTGCCATCAAAGATGTGAAGTTCCCTGATCATCTAAATAAATTGATAACTTCAAAGCGTAGTTGTGACAATCTAAATGTCATCATTATTATCATTATTAAACAAGTAGCCAAAATGCAAACAACTATCTTAGATCATTAAAATGTAATTATAAGGAACAGCTGGGTCCAATACTGATTTACACTATTGGGACTCATAATGGGGAAAAATATGAAACTTTCACACAACCAAAATTAGACTGCAGCATGTACCAGTCAGAGCTATACATGAAGAACATGTGAAACGTGTTTTGTGCATACCCAGTTGTAACAAATGTTATAGAAGGCTTGTGCTAATTATATGGATATTGAATACAACACAGTAATAGCAAGAAATTCAACCATCTTTACCCTTCCTTTCTCTTACTTGCAAAATACTTTTCACATAAACAACTGAGGCTATGAGGTAGCCACCTGCTGCTAACACTTAAGGTAGCTGAACTTGATAGGCAGGTGGAAAGTGGTAGTATTTTAGAGGATGCAGCAGAAATAGCTATGAAATAGAGATTCACACCACTCCTTTGAAGAATGTCAGCATGAGATTTACATGTCATAAATTTAATGCAAGTCTAATTAAGATCAAGTAGACCTTAAGTGGTGCAGATACTTTATGTTGGCTCTCTGCAAAGGGGTGAATCTTATCACAAAGGCCTAATCAAGCACACAAATACATAAGTAATCCCAGTGGGACTATTAATGACAGAAACATAGATGCATCAGTATTTGCGGGGTTAAGTTGTAAAAGTGTAATATGAGGGTTGTTCTCAGTTAGACTTCTCTTTGTAAAATTATTACAGTATTTTATATGTCTCCTATGGTTTTTTTTTTAATTGCTTTTGAGATGTGGACTGGTAGTTTGCAGGGCAGAATATGCTGCTGGCAGGGGTAGGCAGTAGAGAAGAAAGATGGTCCAGTGATTAGGGAACTAATGGAGGTGTTGGGAGGTGTAGATTCAATTTCTTGTTCTACCACATACTTTCGGTTCCACAGATGTACATACAACATGCTTGCCTATCTCGCAGGGGTATTGTGGGGATAAATACTTTCAGGATGCTGCAAGGTGCTCAGATGCTACAGCAATGGAAGACATACAAGTATCTCAGCTAGACAGTACCTGTATGCTGAACCCAAGGAGTTATGGTATTAAAAAGACTTTCAGAATGGCCATACTGGGTCAGACCAACAGTCCATCTAGTTCAGTATCCTGTCTTCTGGCGGTGGCTAGTGCAGATGCTGTAGGACGAGCAAACAGAATAAGGTGTTTCGTAAAGTGATCCGCATCCTTTCTGAACTTTAACAGTCAGCAGTTTAGGTATTGGCTTTTTCCATCTGCAGTAGAGGTTTATCCCGCAGTCCTTTACTGTGGCCTCTTCCACCTGAAGCAGAAATGCAAAAGTGTATAGTGGACTTGGTGGAATCTCTGGTGCTTCTTCCTTTTGGGAGTCAAACACTGGTTGAGGATGATATATGATTGTGGGTTAAGGTGTTTTGTGTGTGTGTGTACTGAGGAGTCTCTTTCAGGGAAAGTTGTGAACTATTTTTGTTTTGTTTAGCTTGAGTAACAGATGTCAAGACAGGTATAATTCCTTTGGTTAAAGTCTCTTTTTCTAAGAGAAAGGGTCTGCTGAACTCTTTTCTGCAAGGCAGGTGATGGTGCTGGAAGGGACTGGTGGCCCTTCAGGGTTACAAAAACTATATTTATGGCCCTTGAACCAAAGAGGTTGGGAACCACTGAGATAGAGCACTGGACTAGGACTCAAGAAATATGTGTTCAAGTTCCAGTTCTCCTCTGGACTTGCAGGGTGACCAAAGGCAAGTAACTTGCTCTCCCTCTGTCTTAGTTTCACTTCACCATCTACAAAATGGGGAGAATATTACTAATGAAAAGCATCATATAAGAGGTAGATACTATTTATTAGGGTTTATGCTATTTCTTTCCTTTCAGGGGTTTAACAAACAAGGAGTCCTTTGGCACTTTTAAAGACTAACAAATTTATCTATCACTTGAGCTTTCATGGGAGAAAATCCCACTTTGTCAGACGCTTTTAAGAGCTTGTAAATGATAGCGGTGGATACATTGTATAATTATCAACCTGTTTTTTTTTTTAAATTACACTTTGTTTTTAGCTGTTGTAAAAAAAAAAATTGGTTTGTATCTACATGACTTCAGTTGGTGTGAAGTTCAGACAGCCACTTAAGATCAGTAACTGTTTCTAGTGAAGTGCCGTTATTTTTCTGTTACAAATGGAAAGCCATCTTGGCAAATCTCCCATTTAGTCCCCAGAAAGAAAGATACACTCTCTTTTTGGCAGATTTGGACTGCCCCACTCAAGGGCATAAAGAAGCCTCCCAACCTATGAACAACAGAAGTAGGACAGTGATCTGCCAAATGTAAGAAAATTAATAAACTGAGAGACAATAAAGTAAACGAAGTAGGAAACTACAAGCAGTGAGGAACTTATTTCCTATACAATGTAAGCAAAAGGTACTGGTGCTTCAGTTTCACATTGCTACACTAAGGGCTAATACATTTCAGTAATCAATTTTCTTATGAAAACCACTCAATTCCGTGGAGTAGATCAGGGTGGCTTGTGAAGTGGAGAGTTTGATTATTTTGAAATGGAGAAAAAAAAGTTATATTTTCCTTCCATGGGCATATATTCTTAACTGAATGAGACTAGATCTCTAATTAAGAACGTTCAAATAAAATGTTATCTGCAGGCACAGTTCAAGATCCTGAATTTGTGTTAGCAAAAGGTGAAGCTGCATTAAATTTGTCACCCCCTAGTAAGAGTCAACAAGATGACAGTATATAATAATATCCTTAGAACTGCTCAGTTAGAAAGTCTGCCAGAGAGATGGTCAAAGAAAGGTCAGCTGCTGACATCAAATCAGGAGCCGAAGATGCTGACCCTTAATCATAAGCTTTATAGACTGCTATTCAGCATATTATTGAATTCACCTTTTAATTAAGTTGGTCTGCTTTGACGAATACAACCCCATAAGCAAGTTAATGGCTGTGTCATCTACTTAATTATGGAACCTTTGATAACAGACCAGTGAGGAGACCTCTGCAACTGACAGAAGTCTTTAGGGGTCTTAATTGTTTGCATATTCAACAAAGTGATTCCCAATGTAGTTATATACATACAAATTAATGCTTGAGAACAATCATAGTGAGCTAGAGAGAGAGAGACTTTAAAAAGTTGGAATGTAAAACATAAGCATGTGTATAAGTGTTTGAAGAGTTGGGGCCTCTGTAAACAGATCATTAATGTTGCAAGTTAACTACTCAAAAGTCAGGAAATGCCAAAGTTAAGATTACACACAGCTGTAAATTTCCCTCTTTGTTCTTATGTATAATTACCCTTATAACCCTGAATGGTCCGCAGTCCCCGCCAGCACCTCCACAGAAAGGAGGTCAGCCAGGAGGATTTCCCACCCCCTTGCCTGCAGCAGGGAACCCAGCTGGGCCCCTGCTTGGTGACCCTTCTGCAGCCAGGGGACAGGAGAGCAGTGGTCTCCTCCATCTCTCTGCAGCAGAGACCCAGTGCTTAGTGCCCCAACTAGAGTACTTTGTTCTCTGCTGGAGACAAAGGAGAGGAGCACTTATCTCCTGATCTCTTGGGTGCAGCAAGGAACCCTATGGTTCACCAGAGTCCCTCTAGTCAGTGGCTCCCTTCTGCAGTCAGGGGGACGGGAGATCAGTGCTCTCCTCTCTGTGGCTCTAGCAGTGAACCCATGCTTCCCAGTGCCATAGGATAGGGTGAAGGTAGGTGGCAACTGCCCGAGTTCTGGGAAGCCGGGCAGCAGCTGCCTATAGCCCAGCAGCAGCCTCCCACACCCCATGAACAGGGCTCACAACTGGGTGGCAGCCACCTGCAACCAACTGAAAGCTGAGAGGCAGGGTACAGCTTCATGTCAGGGCCATCCCAGGGGAGGCCTGGGGCCAATCAGCCTGTGGGGGGCCCTTGCCCCCCTGCACTGGGGGAGGGAAAGAGGTGAGCTAGCCCAGAGGCTGGAGCCTGTCCTCCCGCCCCTCCCCTGAGCTGACTGCTCCACCCCTAGGAGCGGGGAGGACTGGCCCAGAGGCCCGGTTCCATACTCCTGCCCTGCCCCTTTCCTTCAGTTTCCCGAGGAAGGCAACAGGGTGGGGATGGGGGACAGCACAGCAGCGGTGCAGGCCCTGGAACTACAGGGTTCGGGACAGTCACCCTGCTCACCACCACCAGGGATGAGTCTGCTTCCCATGCCCCAGCTCAGACCAGATGGGAGCCTTCCAAGCTGGTTGTGCACCTGGACTGGGTGGGAGGCTGATGGCTGCAGTCTGCCTCCCAGACAGCAGGAGGGGAGCATGAGCCATTTTGAAAGGCCTCTCAAGCCACTTTTGGTCCACAGCCCTGGGGTTAAGAACCAATTCTACGCAGTCGTTAATTAGGTGATCACATATAAGTATTTCCATTCCATTATTAAAGCAGAAGTGAAGAGGAAGGCTTTAAACAATACTATTTCAGTATGTTTATCAAGTGCTAAAATATTTACTTTATGGAAATTAAATTATATTATTGTTATAGCCTTTGTTCAATGTGTGCACTTCTTATTTATTTATTGCATATTGTTAATATGCAAGCTGTATGTAATGACTGATTTCTAGCCAACCCTAACTCATTTACTGTGTGTCAACAACTCAGGAAATGAGGGACACATTTTAATCCAATTGCATTAATGTAAATTCAGAGTGACTCTGCTGATACCACTGGAGATACAACAGTGTAAAATCAGAGTTACTGAGAATGGAATCTGGAAAAGAACATGCTAGCGATCTTTATGGCCCCTGTCTCATTCACTGAGTACATGAGATAACAGTACTACAGGAACAATAGTATCTGAGCTGCCTTCCACTAAGGTAAATGGAAGCCTCTCCCATGACTTTACTGAAAGCTGGATCAGGTTCATAATGAAAGTCTATATTCTGTCTATCTAGCGACCTACCAAACCAGCCACATATTTATAGTTATGCCAATTATCAGTGTTTCAATACATCCCAGAGAATTAAAAACACAAACCACAAAAGCCCAGTTATCTTGATTTTCCCCCTTCTTCTCCCAAGGAAGTGAGCATGTATATGGGGTTTGTTTGTTTGTCTAGTTTTCATTTCCTTCCTTCCTCTCTTCTCACCGCTCATATTACTTTTCTCTTTTCATTATTGACATTCTTCTGTGTTCCTCTTCCTTCTTCTCTTTTGTTACTTACATAACTGTGGAAACACTCAGCTGAAAAAAATATTTTTATGCCTAGGTCTCAAGGCAAGGAAACTTGTGATCATTCTAATCTCCTCTGATAATGACTTCGAAACCCATTGACATTAATACCTCATGTTTGCCATGGGCTTCATCCTGGGAGTTGGCAGCTTCCTCATTCTGGTGCCACACAGCTGTCAAGGAAGATTGTCCTCACAGAAACAGTAGGTCTCTTTTTGTTACACTGGAACAATTTCATGGAGGGCATTGAAGATTAGAACTGAAATTTTGAAGAGACCCACCATTATATCAGTAGCCAGCGTACTACACAGAGCACTATAGTGATACATTCTTGGCACTTGGTCTTGAGAAGAAAGGTTGCTGCCTTCTGAACAAGTCAAAATGTTTTTAAAGATCTGTTTTGCTCATGCCTAGGTGAATCAAATTACAGAAAGGTCACAAAGGCATTGATCAACCTGGTCAAATTATTGTTCCACTTGAAGGGATGACCTTCTTCTAACTGAGCTTAGTTAAGAGTCATTTTTCATAGTTCTAGCTATGTTAAACTCCAGAAGTAATAAGGAATAAGGAGAATTCCAAAAGCTACAAGGGCAGGGGGCCATAGCCGCCATAGCTCGGCTCCCCAGTGGCACAGGCCGTGGTGGTGGCGCCACTTGCTGGCTGTCTCAGTGGTGCCTCCAGAGTGGCACGGGCCAGAGTCTGCCTGCGCAGGCTAGATTACATAATCAGCCAGGGGCCTCAATGATTTTTTTTGTTAAAAAGGAGACTGCAGCTTGGAAAAGCTTGGGAACCACTGGGTTAGACAAACACCTGTCAAGGATGCTTTAAGATGGTACTTGTTCTGGCATGAACGCCAGGGACTGGACTTGATGACCTCTCATAGTCCCATCTAGTTTCTATGATTCACATCCTCAAAGAAAATATTGTAACTGTTTCAGCATTTTCCCACTGATCCCCATTAATGTCTTAAAAAAGGACAGTAGTATAGTGTGGTCAGCAGTATCAAATGCTGTAGACAAATCCAAGCACATGATATTAATTTCTTCTTGCCTCTCTGGACAGTAGGAAGTCAGCTGTCAATGTCACCAGCACAGTCTATATTACAGGACCAAGAATGAAACCTAACTGTCAAACATCCAAAATACTGACAGTGGGTGGGTGCCTTCAGTGACTAATCTTTCACAAAGGTGAGTGGTTGGATGCCAGTGGCAATTTGTGAGGGCCACTGGCTCAAGAGGAAGCTTTGTGGGAAAAGGGCTGGAGTATCATATCAATGGATAATGGTGACAGTCTCAGGCATAACGCAGGCTGGCAGAACTGAGGTTGTGCAAGCAATCTTAACCTTTGAAATTTCTTGCTTCTTGAGTGATTAAACTTTGCAGTCTTAATACAGCTTTTTCCATGGCATGTACTTTAATATCTGACATTTATAATTTCTCTCAGATGTATTAAAGACAGTTTAAGTGCTTGAAATGTAGGGTTTGTTTCCAGGGATGCCATTCAGAAACCAGCCTTGCCATTTATTTTATGAGAACTTACAGGTTTTGTACACTGAACATTTGTCTGTGATCTTGCATTCCACACCACCTCCTTAACATCCCTCTTTATATCCCATTTTTTTCCTACAATATCTCCAACAACGACTGATACTCCCATGGGCATACATATAGTGTAATGCTACACAAAATACATTTGCAAAATCTTATTTGCAGAAATATCCTCCTTTTTGCTCTTATTTCATCTCTCCCTTTGCCATGTCATATGACATCTAACTAGACTGCAGATTCCTTGGGGAATCTTCATTGTCTAGGTAAAATGCTTTGATAAATCACAGTATGATATTAAAATTAAATATGAAACAATGTATTACATGGAATCAGTAAAAGCTAGACAAGAATATTTTTATACACAAGACTAGCTCATAATGTGAATTGCCATATTAGCAAGCCTATGCTAGGCATACTTTATTTGTAAAGGTATAAAAATAATTTCATCCTGTACTGGGTCTCTGTGCATCTTTGCCGTGTCCCCCTGGAGAGCAAACATTAGCATTTCAGCTGCATCAGTGTAACAGGCATCCAAACACAGTACCACAATTATCCTAAGCTACTGCACCTGACTGTTTTGGTCAAAGCTTTGCACCTCCAACCTGATAGGTTTCCCCTGTCATTTCTAACCTCTTAAATGTTACATGTATAATTTGACTATTATATGAGTGCAGAATGTTCATATCAAGATTATAGATGTAAGAATTTACATTTTATTAGTACAAAACACGACAGAGATTTGGATGGGGTACTCTGCTGAAAAATGTGTGTTAGCTATCCGGACTGAATTGCTATGGTATTGGTACAGGCTGCATTATGGAAATCTGCACCCAAATGGCTAGTGTGGACATTGCAACAATGCAGCTCCCATATGGAGAAACCTTGTGAAATAACCTGATGGTTGGATTCTACTTCCTAGGATGTCTACATCACAACTGACAATTTCAGCAGATGCCAAAGACTGAATGGACATGGAGTGATTATACTGAACTTTTCTACCCCATATGTCATCCTTCCAGAATAGGGTGCACTGATGCTGCAGACAGTATCTGGGAGCTTGCATTCCTGCCACATCTGTACTGAAGGCCTCCTGTGCAGTTTGGCAACGTGCACTTAAATTCTACAGGCGCTTCCCTGGGTTCTGCAGCACTCTGAGATGGCAGATAGTTTAAGACTCTGATAATTTAAATGAAGCTGCTGTGTAGATTAATTCCAACCTGCATTTTTTTTATATGCAAAAGAATGATACACTCAGTGTGAAGTTTTCTAAATGTTTATTTGGTTAAAAATATCTCCACAAGATTGGCAGCTTTAAACTATGGTTTAAGAACATTAGCTGGATATTTCTGCTAGAATGATCAGCAGTGAAATAGTTACTAATACTGACATTTAAACTTTAGGTTCCAGACTTGAGAAACTATTGAGATGAATGTGACAGGTCATACTCCTCGAATATATTATTTCAGACTGTCCCCAGACTCAGAAAGAGATTACTGCATTGGTTTACATTCAGTTCATGTTCTGAAGGTGATCTCTATGATGATGAGGGCTAGAAACTTTTTTTTTTAAATGAAAGCTGAGATTCTTGAGCATAACAGTGCAGAAAGGGATGAATTGAATGACAAACTCCATAACCATGGAATATGGGGGACCCATGTTGACATTATTGATAAATTGAGGGCTTCAGATAACAGGGCTGTCAGTCTAGCATTTTGCACAAGTATTAAATTCTCTCTAAGCAAGGATTTTTAAAAAGCAGGGTGGGAGGCAGGATTCAAAGATGAAATTCAGAAGTCACTCTTTCATATGTATCTGGTGCAATGTTTGAAAGTAACAGAGTTATAGAGGAAGCAGATACATTACTCTAGCAGCTATATTCATGTTTATCATTTAACCCTATGAGAGAAAAAGGGAAAGAAGCGATTGTACTCATCTGCATAAATCAGAATTTTCTTAGACAGATGTGTAGATTTTACTTTTTGTAAGAAGTGTTCAAGTCAGAAAGTAATTTGATCCTTAGTATGTCATCTCTGTGCAGATTGAGCATGGAAACTGCAAATGGATGTATTACCAGGCCTTTTGCATATAGTTACTGCATTTGCTGACAATCGCTGCATTGCAGTTTCTAGATTTCAAAATGTATTGAATCAAACCAATTCTATTTTATTGTGTAACATCACTAGTAAATTCATGCCTGCAACAACTGAACTACCAATAAATACAAAATTATTCAAATAGCTTCTACTGGTGATAAGCTCCATGTGTCTGGAACTTGGAGAGAAACTGATTTAGTGGCTAGGTGGAGTTGCTCTTAGTCTGTATCCACTTGAAATGAAAATAAATGAGAGAGAATTATATCCTATTGGGAGCTTTCCTTATTCATGAAAAGTTTATGTAGAGTGCCAAAATATTATGTGATAAGCACTTAATATTATAAAATACACTAAAGCAGTAAACAATGTATTACAAAAAGTGTTCATCTTTCCCACAAAAAATGACATTCCTGTTTTTTTAAAAGCCATTTTTATTAGCACTTGCATAACTTCCTTAAAATCTGTCTATGTCTGCAGCTGGTAAACAAAACTGACTAACCAGATGTCTATTATTTTTAGCAAACAGTTTTCACTTCAGGTTGGAGGTCCCACAGTAGCTTACCTTTTACTTTTTCTTCTCAAAACAATCAAGGAGAAATGCCGATATAGTTTCATGTCCATGTTTCCTTCCTCTAAGCAACATAAAAGTGAGTATCAGTGAAGTTTTTAGAAAACATTGTGATACTTCTAAAATAGCTTTTTTTTTAACTTAGTAAACACAAAATACTTGATGGCATTGTGTGATAAACATAGATACAAACACTGGTTTGGTAAAAAGACTTTATTGGCATCAGATTAGGTTGATGACATTACTCAAACATGGGGGACCATCTGTTACTTAATTTGAGATATGTTGAAATGCATTAAAACTGATATTACGGTAAGTTTTAATATTAAATTGAAGCTTAGGAGGCGTAAATTTTATACTTAAGGACTGTAGAAATGTACACTTGAGAAGAATCCATGATATGCTAAGCAAAATTGTGTTTCCCTAAAATGTCCTTTTTTTTTTAATGTCATTGTCTTTTGTTTTCATCCAGCAAAGGAAATCATTCTATTCACAAATCATAAAATTCAGACTTCTGTCCATCTCAGTGCTATCTCAGATGGAAAGTAGGCTGAAACTACCTGAAAATTAGTAGTGTCTCAAACTCTGGAACATTTGAATTTAGATTTCCATAATATTAACATTTCTGAATAATTTTCTTCAAGCTTGACTTGTTTTGTAGGTCTCCTGGAGACTTCAAGATCAATACAAGTCTGAAGACTCTGTATCTTATGGAAACCTACTGTAATAAGATTTTAAGAAATTGCAGAATACCTTTGTGAATTTTTAGCTAAGTGGCAATTTGTAAATAGAGCTTCAGATTTTAGGTTTTAACTGAAAAATACTGATTAAAATATCCTCAGTACAAATGAAGAAAGAGATCAATGTTTATCCAGTAAACCTGGAAATGGATACTCATAATCTAGTTGTTGACATGGAACAGTAATATGAACTATGGAGATGTGATTTCTAAAGTGTACTAAAGTGTTGGACATGAATTGGTTCACAAAGAACTTGCTGGTTTCCACTAAATAAAGCTTCCTTATTATGCTTTAACATAGTGCTGTTTGAAACTGGCGTGCATTAACATGCAATAGAGAATATAACAGAGATTACTTATTTCAGTATATACAAAGAGAAATCCCCCAAAGCATACCATTTTTGGACATCTACAAAAAAAAAAAATAAACTGCTCAAAATAAACCCAGAAAAATTAAATTAATATATCCTGAAAACAGAAATCTTATTTATAAGGCATAGTGAGATTTTGGACTTTAGAGGAAAACATCTGGTTTTCTTTGTTGTTTGTGAAGTATCTAGCACATTGCTGGCACTAGTCAAACAAATGTCAATGATATTAAGAGAGACCAAACTAGGGCTGGGCTTTCAGCATTAATTCTGAATTTCTTGACTTTCAAGTCTTGGATTCCTCAACTAGATGTTTGCATTAGTCCTAGTGTTTTAATCAATAAAAATTACTGGACAGAACTCAGCCTTCATTGATTGAGGCCTCCTGGGCAAGCAGGAAAATGTAACTCTTTATTTGGCATTTTCATAGTTCAAACATTAAAAACAGAGATTAGAATTTCACACCAATTTAACAGCTGAATGAACTCCACTTTGGTCAAAATTCCTATTGTTAGTAGAGTTTGAGACAGCTATATTTCTCAAGCTGTATATACAAAATTTGAGGCTTCTGGGTTTGTTAGACACTTTGAAAGCTACTTGGCATGAATTAAAACTGAGCTTATGAAAACAAATTTTTTCCCAGTACTGTCTGAATTAAGCAGCAGTCATTGTCATTCACTATTATTTAGCTAAATCAGTTCCCAGAGACATGGCCCAGTAAAGTGACTGTCCCAGATTAATATGTCCTATTTAAGTAGCATCTAGCATAGTAACATGTAAATGTATATCTCATCTTTCATTCTAAAGGACTTTATAGAAGATGAGAGATTGGAGGAAAGCTGCTCAATTGTGTGTCTGAAGCTTCATAACAATCAAGGAATGGAAAAGTTTGTACAATGGTATCAATATAAAAGGATGTACATTTATGTTTTCCGTACATATGAAAATCAAACACAGCTGAACAGGTTTTGCTTACACATTCCCAAAATAATTTTCCTCTTGTTTGAGGTCAGTCATGGAATTTGAGCCCAGAAAAACATTTAAGAAAATTATGAAGCATGAAGGCTAAAAAAGAAGTTAAATTTTAAGCTCAGCAATACCAGTTGCTTTTATTACCATTGCTGCTGTGATTAACCATATGAATTTACAGCAGAGCTACACTCAAAACCAGGCATATTCCAATAACTTCTCTCGGTACTGGTAGACAAAGTAAATCCTTAGCAAAAAATCTAAGTCACTTTTATGGGCAGACGGACAGAACTAAAAAGAGGCCTAAACATAAGAGTTAATGTGATAAAGCATGACTAGACCACATCCTGATCATACAGCTTTGAAAAGCATTTCCACTGAAAAAAACCCTTTAGATAACTATCTACTATTTGAGAATCAAGTAGAGAACAGGAATAACTGTGTACTTATAATACCCAAAGGAAAAGAAGCTTCTGAGAACATCATTTTCATTGAAAAATGTATTGCTGAACTCCTTGATCCTGGAAGCAGAGTCCACTTATATAGAGATATATATTTCAAAGTGCTTACCAGGAACCTAGATGTGGAAGGCAGTAATGGAAGCAGTCTAGTAACTAGTGTGTTCAATCAAGATGACTGCAAATGGATTTTAAAAATACTCCAACAAGATAGTTTAATGCTGTGAAGTAGCAAAGTTTTTTCTTGGACTGAAAGTCACTGTACATAGACAGAGATTTTGTTGGTGTGAACAGTGTTTTTGAAGTGAAATTGGTACAGCTACACTGTCTGGATCACACTTAAGCTATGGCCTATGCACAAGGATATTTTCCAGGGCTGTGCATCATTTCAGGAACTGTTCAGAGAGGAGGGTTTCAGAGAGGTATGGGACTCTAAATGGATTACTTACTAGCACTTTCAAGTATTTCCCTTTCAATGGCTCTTTTAGAAGGCATTTATTAGATTCTTTACTGCACTGACATTTTTAAAAACCAACTTGGCAACTTTGTCCATGTTTTTAGTTTTAACTGTAGGGGAGTAATACTCCTGTTAAATAAATGTGTATCTGAGTTCCCTTGAATCTAAGAAACTTTATTTCATTTTTGTTCTGTTGTGCTAGATGTATTACTATGCAGTAACTGCTAAAAGACTGAGGGAGATGTCCTCATCTTTCTTCATTAGTTATGCTCTTACCCCTGGAGACTCTGCTTATAGAGACTGGATTTGATTTTCCTTGCCTTATGCCATGCTACAGGGTGCCTAGAGGATTACTGCAATATTGTTGAGTTTGCATTTTCCAATCTTAACATTTCTTTAGTTTGTCAAAACCTTCTGAGGGTTGGATTCTAATTATCATATGTAAAATCAATAAAGAGAATATATAAAAGTAATACGTGAAGTAAACAGAAAGTTGGTTCCAAATGCAGACACAAAGGAAGCAAATATAGATTCAAAAAATTAACAGGATGTCACACACGATTTAACATTGTAATTAATTATTTTAAAGCTGCTACATTTTCAGTATTAAGTTGGCATGTTTATTGTGGTCTATATTGACTAGAACCTAAAGGCTAATAAATTGTCCTTTTCAGTGAACAGAGGCTGAGGTGTTTGTCACGATGTAATTAAAAAAAAATACAACACACTTTGTTTTCTAATTCCTGTCTAATATCCAATAAAAAAGAATTTCATTTAACTACATACCTGTCTGAATTTTTAAAAGAGATCTTAACCAAATTTAATCAACTGTGGGCATAAGTCAGCTGATGCAAGTAATTGTGAGTGCACAATACCCAGTCCTGATCCCTTCATTAACTCCCCTTCCCTGAAACCTACCTCCAGTTCAGCCTCTGTCCTTCCAAACCTGCCCATGCCCTCCCCTGAGCATGAAATCTGACCCCCCAAACCTGATGATTTATATCCCACCCACCAAATCTTCCTCCTTGATGCTCATGCCCCAAAATGTGCCCACCCAGGTTTAGACAATATTAGAAAGAATCCTTACATAACTGTGCTAAAAGCTGTCTACTCCTATGCGATCAAAGCAGCAAGAACACAAGTGACAGAATCATCCAACCTAGTAAACTGGCTAATCAACCAAGGCTGCATTGTGAAAAGTTGTTAGCATGCTTTCTGAATAAGATCAACCAAACACACAAGAAACCAACCTGGAAATAAAATTCAATTCTTGGCCAGATTGTACTATTATCCATCTTGCCACCCATGATTTATTTTGGCCTCATTACGCATGCCGTAGCTCAAGAAGCAGTGCAGTATATTAGAGCCTGTGAAAGGGATTGATGCTCCTGGCCAATGAGATGCACTGAAGAACAGCCATACCCACCACTATTGAAAATAGTCAATACCTGCGTCAGAAAAGCACAGCTGTCAAACTCCCTAGTCCATCCCATCCTCAAGGAGCCATTACTCAACCCTGATGCACTCTCTAAATGCTATCCCATCTCCAGCTTCCCATTCTGAAGCAAAATAACTGAGAAAGCAGTAACAGCCAAGCTCCAATAACATGCTTCATCAACCATCACACTGGAGTCATCACAATTAGGATTGAGACATACAACACAAACCCTAGTGGCACTAAAAACAGCTTCCTTATAACCATTGAACAGAGAAGATCTCTGTGCTTCTGCTGCTGAATCTTTTTTCAGTATAATAGGCCTCCAGGTATTACTAACCTGCCTAAAAGACACAGCAGGAATAGATAACACAGTACCATAGTGGCTCTAATCATTCCTCTACAGGTACATTCAGAGTGTGGTAGTGGATATAAGGGCTCCTCCTCCCCAAAGGCCCATGCATTTCCACATACATTTTTCCTCTTCAATATTCATAAGAAACCACTGGGCGAGATAGTGAGACATCAGTATGAAGACAACTGTTACATCTCTCATTCACAAATACATCACTGGCACTGTCAAGATGTCAAAATGCCTACACAAAATCAACTGAGTGAACAGCAGCTGGCTCATGTGGCGCCCAAGCAAAATGGAAGTGATGTTGCTTGGAAGGAAGAAATTATTGACCAACTGTCCAATAAGATAAACCACCTCCTTTGTCAAAGTGGTGCAGAACCTCAGGGTCCTGTTTGATGCATCACTAAACCTGGATAATCAGCTAGCATGAGTGGGTGGCATTCAGATAAAGTGGCAATGAACACTAGGTGATAAGGAAGACAGATACTGTGATAACACACAGAGTAACTGAAGAAGGGGACATCAAACTGGAATTAATAAAAAAAAAAAGAAGTAAATTGAGAATTATGTAAAGCTAAGGTGACTGTTCCTTTAAAAAGAGATAAATTGCAAACCAACCTGTGACACAGTCGATTCTTCTTTATCAAGGATAGTGGAAAACGAAGGTAATTTAAACAGTGGGTCATAGCCTCTGGGGTAACATCTGGACCCCCTAACAGGGCAGTCTGACCTAGTGGTCAGGGCCAGTGGGCAATGTCAAGAGGTCACAGTGTGACTCAAAGTCACAGTTAAAAGCCACACAAAGGGTCAAATCAGAGTCAGAGTTAGGGGCCACACCAAAAGTTAGTGCTGGCGCTGAAGTCAGCAGCCACATCAAGGATTAGGCCAGAACTGGAGTTAGATGTCACCCCCCCCCAGGATCAAACCAGAATTAATCACTGGAATTAGGACAAAGAAGCAGGTTAATAGGAGCACAGGAACTTAGTTTCAAGAGTCTGGTCATCAGCAGAACTGGCAATTAGTTTCTCAGACAAGAGGTGGCATAGGAACAAAAAGCCTTATGTCCAGTCTGCCATCTGCTGCTAGTCACCGGAGCCAGTGCTGGGGCGTTAGCTGAAATTCCCTTAACTGACCGTGCAATGCCACGGTGCAACCCATAAGGTTGTTGCTTAGCAACTTTACAGGCCATGATATGAGACCACTGACAGGTATATAAAGATGAGCGCCAAGGAAAGATTCGAAGTAGGAAGGCCTGGAAGTATGGAGGAGAGGGCTGTAGAGCATGGGAAGGCAGTCTGAGTCACTGGGGAAGAAAAGACATTAGCTAGGTGGAGTAGAAAGTGGTCCACCAAGGCAAGGAATACTTCAAGTAGGAGGGCCTGGGAATGGCTTGATGATGAGTGGGGAAAGACGATGATACAAACCTGAAAATACTTGGACTTTGAAGATTTATTGTGGGACTGTTTACTAAACTAGCCCATGTAAGGCTGTTATTGCCTATGAGAAAGCAATTCTGAAATGGAAAAAGTTGTCTTACAACTATCAGTGGAAACAGGAATAGACCTATAAACAATTAGAATGCAAATCATAAAAGTTTGATCTGAAAAAGACCTGTCCAAGTTATTCTACTTATCCCCCTGCCAGTGCAGGATTTTTCTTATACTTTGTCCTGTCTGGTTTCAACTCTTTCAACTGCTATATCTTCCACAAAAAGTGATGGAAGCACATTTATTGCACAGACTAATACATCTCATTGTTAATAAATTATCCCCTGATGTTCATGTTAAATTATCCTTTTTTAAAAATTTTCTCACATTACTCCCATCTATATCCCTCTGAATAACACTAAAGAATTCTACTCTTTCTTTATGGTATTAATACTTCTCAGGTATTTATGGATGCTTTCATGACAAGACCATCTGCAGCACTTTGCTTTTCATATCGCAATGAATTTGACCATACTTTTATTGTGAAACATTTATGTACATATGAGATTCCCTTCCTCAATCAAGCACTGCTTGAGACTGTCACTTTTTGTAACATAAAAATAAAAATACATATAAACTACATTAAAACTGCACCATTGTTTTGGAAAGTAATATTCCTGGCAATGTTGTCCATGGTGGGAAAAAAAATGCACCAAGAATTAAAAATGAAAAGCTTAAATGAAGAGTAGAGGCCTTTTCAAAGCACTCATTATTAAAAACAAAAACAAAAAAAAAAAGCCCCCAAAAAACTAAAGATAATAGATCCAGGGATTCCTTCTTGGACAGTCTAATTTGGGAATTATCCTACTGTAGTCTTTAATTTGCTGTTAAATTAATAGTGCAGCATTGGAAATTTCTTGTTCCTCAGTAGAAAGAAGTAAGAGTGGGGCTCCACCTCTCTTTCTGTCTTTAGATAAGGAGGTGGGAGTGAGGATCATTATACATATGCAATATTATTATGTACACAGTTTTTGAAGAGAAGAGCAGGATTAACTGATTACTCCTGAATAATTTATCTTTTACATCACGCATACATAAAAAAAATGTTTTACAAATTAACTGGACAAAACACAAGAGACTACGGTAGCAGAAACTATTTGAATAAGCGGGGGAATGGACAAGATAATTTAATAGGACCCTCACAGGTCGAATTTATAGGATTCTGTGAACTATAACGGCTAACAAGTGGATAAAGCATTGCAGCTTACTATTTTGAATGTAATGGGTCTAAGATTCTTATTAACCATTCCATAGATGTTCTTCATGTACAATATTCTTCTGCCTCGGAGATGTTAGTGGAAGTTGTGGGTGTGTGAGGAATGCAGAATCCAGCACAATTTTCTATGTCTTTTGTATTTGTGCTGTAATAATTACATTTCTAGCATTCCTGTGAAAGGAAAATAAAAACAATTTGTTTGCTTGAAGAAGTAATTACTAATTCATCATGTAGAAATAAAGGTAACCTGCAAATGCAACCATTCTGATCCTGGAAAGAAGCTTTCAGGTATGCTGGGGACATGGATAAGTCAATACCATCAATCAACGTAGAACAAAAAGAAGATGTAATCAAATCAGCTTTGAAACAGAGACTATAATAATGGGTACATATGTCATCAAAGAGTACGTTGCATGTAGGGGTTTCATGGGGAACTTGTTTCACAAACACTATATAATTGTGAGGATTTTCAGGAATCGGAAAGGGAAAATTGGCTGGGGGGGTGGGGAATAAAAATAATACTTACAAGCTGGAAATACTTACAAGCTGGAAAACAGGAAGGCACAACAACCAGATAAAAAATGGTCACTGTTTAGCTCTGCCAAATGTAAAAATATACTCCAAAAAAAGGCATGTTGGTAAAAGGGTTCCTAGGACAACTTTATAGAGAGGAGAATAAGTAAGGAACAGGAAGCCACCACGGAAGATACCCATATGAATGGAGATGGCTCTGTGTATTATACCACCACATCATGTTAATGAGTCTAAGAGAGTAAATCTACTTAGTGTAAAAATATACATAACATTTTTAAGTTTTTCAAAAGTACTTAAGTGATTTAGGTGTGTAAGCCCATTGACTTTCAATGGGACTTGGATAATTTCAAAAATTTACCTCTTGTCAAAAATATTTTTAAATGTAATGTTTAGAAAATAATAGGAAAACAATTTAAACATGTTTCACAAGATGCATCTGATATCTTTATCCAAGAATTAAAATGTTACACCAGTTGAAGTCTGTGCCACAAAAGTGGGATGTCCGTGGCAAACATAGTATGGGTTCCCGTTTTAAAACCATGTTTATTAAGAAAAGTCTGATGAAGAAGAAGAATGCATGACTAATTATTATATAAATGGAAAAGCTCATAGTTTGTAAATCCCTGTCATGAGATTTGCTATGAGTGTGTTGGGAAACTGTTTGGTAGCCATGTTCATATATGACTTCAATGAGGGGTAGGTAGATCAAGCCATTAGGATATGATATGAAAAGATGCCCAGAAACTATGGTGTTCCTGACATACATGTTTTTTTCAGCGGTGCCATTTTGGGCTAGACTTTTTAAGATACTTCAGTGGGAAAATGCACAGAGAGTTGGAACTGAAAGATTAGAGGAGGGTTGGGAGTAGCATTTGATTGAGAACAGTCTTGCAAAACTTAGGAAGTGGATATGGAATTGGAAGCCAAGATGATAGTGTTTCTTTACAGCTGGACGTGGCAGTTGGGAACAGGCCATCCTGCGACATTTAAAATTGGTTTAACTGAGAGGTGAAGACCTAACTCTTATCTCACACTACTTTACAACTGTGTAACTCCGTTGATTTCAGTGAAATTACTCCTGATTTATATTTCAATGAGTCAGAATCTGACCATATTTTGTTTGGATTACTCATGATCTAAAATCATTTTACAACTAATGGTCACTTGATAATCTTCCTTGCAACAAATGAACATTAGCTAATGATTTGGTATTAGTTATTCCATGTTTGGCCCCATATAAATGCAAATAAAATTATAATTATGCACTGCAATTCAATATTGAAAGTAGTTATGAATGTTGTTACTGCATTTTTGCACATAAATTATCAAATTAAAAGTATCATATCAATAACAGCCTGTTCGCTAAATACATTGTTGGCAATGTGCATATTAAAGAACTATTATACCATATAGAACATGCAGATTAATTCATGTTCCAGAAGCATATAGAGCCTGTTAAAAAAAAAAATCAATCTGGAGCATATAAACATACACTCTATATTTGGAGTGGAAAACGGAAAAGACGTCCAAAGATGTTTTATTACTGTCCTCAAGATGGCAGCGTTGAGTAATTTATTTTTTTAGAACTGGCTTGTAACATTTTCAGTGTTGTCTTTCACCCTTCCAGTGACATAAAAGTTACGCATACTGCACATTTCAGTTCTGTAAACTGCAAATCATGTTGAATATTCAGTTTAATTTAGCATTTAATGATTTCGGGAAATACAGTTAACTGCTTGACACTGCATGAGTGAAATTCTACAGGGAATGTACTACGTGACTTTTCTGCACCACATACCGACAGCACAGATTTGCATTTCCAGCCATGATAAAGCCACCCCGCCAATCGATAAACGTCTTTATTCAGCGCAGCTGCGTGGACAAGACAGAAACTGTGATTTTGAGAGTCACGGTAAAGGGCAACCAAGATCATTGGGATTTTTAGATCCCTGGTAGGATTACAAAATCAGTCGCTAGTGTCTGAACGATGACCATCCCCGCAGACGAAAAACACAAAACTATTCAATTGTCGGGGTTTCTGTCTCAAAACTCATTCTCCTGGGTGCAGGCTCCATTGTCGGGGCCGCCCCTAAAGCTGCCTGTTGGCTCCTATTAGCCTGTGGGCTTGCGTTATTTAAATCGGGGGCAGCTGGGGATCCACTTTACGCACCCGCTCTTACGCAACGTGAAGTTGCGGTATCGATTTGAAATGTGGACTGCGGGGCACAGCCTCACTTCGTCGCTCCGAGTCAGCCCAAGGGCGAAGGGAAGCCTGTCCCCGGACCTTCGGGCCCGGCTTGGGGTGGCCGCCGTTTGTTTGGCTGGGGAACCGGGAGCCCGCAGCCCCGGCTGTCCAGCGGCGCCCCCGGCCAGGGGAAGCCTCTGCTGCATTGCTGGGCTGGAGCGGGCGAGCCTATTTTTCAGCCTGTGCTGCAGCAGGGGGGAGCCTGGTGGTTAGCACGCCGCCGCCGCAGCGCCCGATCAAAGTTGCCAGACTGCAGCGCCCCCCGCCCGCCTCCTGTCGGACTAACCCGCCAGTGAATGGCGTCTACGCCTTTTTACTACGCTCCGCCGCTCAACCTAGCCTGGGCGCCTCCCCCGCCGCGCGCTTGAGGGACAGGCGGCGCGGCCAATAGGCGGGCGGCCCCCCGGGGCGCCGCGCGGCTGGGAGGCCGGCGGGGCGGGCGGGCGCGGCGGCGCTGAATGAAAGGCGGGGCGGGCTGGAATGCCGCGGCACCAGGCTAGGTTGGCGCGGCCGCGGCGGGGATGGTCCGCGCGCTGGCGCCGTCACGTGCTCCGCGGCTTGGAGTGAGCCGGAGTCGCGGCGGCGGCGGGAGGGGGCCGGGCTCGGCAGCGCAGACGCCGCCGCTTGTTTGGGTTCGGGGCGCTGCGAAACTCCGCGCAGGGGGAGGAGGAGCAGGAGGAATCCGCCCCGGACCCGCCTTCAGCCTGGGGCACGGGCGGGGGCTTCGCGGCTGGCCTCGCAGCGGCGCCTCTCCCGACTGGCATGAGGAGGAGGAGGAAGAGAGGATGTCGCGTCCCCTCCCGCGGCCGCTGCCTGCTCGCCATGGCACTTTCCCCGCCTAACGCCGGGGCACGGAGCGGGGCCGCCGCTGCGATCTGAGCGGGGCGAGCCCCGGACTTGGCCCAACAAACCGCGGCCCCCGCCTGCCGGGGAGCGTCCATCCGCTCCGGAGAGCGCGGCGGGTGGAGGCGACTTGCAGCAGGGGAGGGGGCGCGGGACCCCTGCCCGCTCCGCTCCGCTCCGGGCGAGCGGGGCCCGGCGATGGGAAGATGCGTCGCTCCTCCGCCCCGCCGGCGGCTGCTGGGACGGCCAGACTTTCCTCGGGACTGACTGGGGCTGGACTTCTCCGGCTGGAGTTACCTTCCTTCGGGCAGAGCTGATTGGGGCATAAACAGCCCTGGAAACTGCCTCTGCCCCTCGACAGCTGCTCTCACCCTGCCCCGGCCCCTCCTCCCTGCCTGCTTTTTTGGAGGGGTGATTCCCAGCCAGTTGGCTTTTTTAATGATGATTGTTGTTGCATGAATTGTATTTTAAGAGGGTCTTTTTTTTTTCTTTTAATTGCCTGCCTTGCTGGGCGGTTTTGTGGGCCTGTGGGCCAAGAGCTGCAGCAAAAGCACCACCCCCTCTCCCTGCAGCATGGCTAGCCCCACGGATAATAACGAGGGCTTCTTCTCCGATGTCAGGAAGGTGGGTTACTTGCGCAAACCCAAGAGCATGCACAAACGCTTCTTCGTGTTGAGGGCAGCCAGCGAGTCGGGACCTGCCCGGCTGGAGTACTATGAGAATGAGAAGAAATGGAGACACAAGTCAGGAGCCCCTAAGCGCTCCATCCCACTGGAGAGCTGCTTCAACATCAACAAACGGGCGGACTCCAAGAACAAGCACCTGGTGGCCCTCTATACCAAGGATGAACACTTTGCCATTGCAGCAGACAGCGAGCCTGAGCAGGAGAGTTGGTACCAAGCCTTGTTGCAGCTGCACAATCGGGCCAAGGGCCACCATCACCTCCATCATCACCGTCACCACCATCACAGTGACATCTCCTTTGGGGGTGGCAGTGTGGGGCTGGGGGAGGCAGGTGATGACAACTACAGCGAGGTGGCCCCTGGGCCGGCTTTCAAGGAGGTTTGGCAAGTGATCCTGAAACCGAAAGGTCTGGGGCAGACCAAGAACCTGATCGGCATCTACCGCCTGTGCCTGACCAACAAAACCATCAGCTTTGTGAAGCTGAACTCGGACGCGGCTGCCGTGGTGCTGCAGTTGCTCAACATCCGCCGCTGTGGCCACTCAGAGAACTTCTTCTTCATTGAGGTGGGGCGCTCAGCGGTGACTGGGCCGGGCGAGTTCTGGATGCAGGTGGATGATTCGGTGGTGGCGCAGAACATGCACGAAACGATCCTGGAAGCCATGCGGGCCATGAGTGAGGAATTCAGGCCCCGGAGCAAGAGCCAGTCCTCCTCCAATTGCTCCAATCCCATCTCTGTGCCCCTTCGCAGCAGACACCACGTCAACAACCCACCACCAAGCCAGGTGGGGCTCAGTCGCCGCTCCAGGACCGAGAGCGTCACTGCTACCTCCCCTGCCGGCGGTGGAGGAGGAGGAGGAGGGACGGGAGGCAAACCCAACTCTTTCCGAGTCCGAGCCTCGAGCGATGGGGAAGGAACTATGTCCAGGCCCGCCTCGGTGGACGGCAGCCCGGTAAGTCCCAGTGCCAATCGGACCCACTCGCACCGGCACCGAGGCAGCTCTAGGCTTCACCCTCCGCTCAACCACAGTCGCTCCATCCCGATGCCTTCTTCACGTTGCTCCCCTTCAGCCACCAGCCCGGTCAGCCTGTCGTCCAGCAGCACGAGCGGCCACGGCTCCACCTCAGACTGCCTCTTCCCACGCAGGTCCAGTGCTTCTGTCTCGGGCTCCCCCAGCGACGGTGGCTTCATCTCTTCCGATGAGTACGGCTCCAGCCCGTGCGATTTCCGCAGTTCCTTCCGCAGCGTGACCCCAGACTCCCTGGGTCACACCCCGCCAGCCCGGGGGGACGAGGAGCTCAACAACTACATCTGCATGGGGGGTAAGCCTGCCTCGTCCTGCTGCAGCTTGGCGGCTCCCAACGGCCATTTCATCCCGCGTGGCTGCCACACGCCGCAGCAGCAGCAGTGCCGCTATCCCGGCACCCCGTGCTGCCCCCGGAGCGGGGGAGACGAGGTGACGGACCTGGAGAAGGGCTTCAGGAAGCGGACTCACTCCGCGGGCACCTCGCCCACCATCTCCCACCAGAAGACGCCTTCCCAGTCTTCGGTGGCCTCCATCGAGGAGTACACGGAAATGCTGCCTTCCTACGCCTGCGGGGGCAATCGCCTTCCTTCCTACCGGCACTCCGCCTTCGTGCCCGCCCATTCCTACCCCGAGGAGCGTTTGGAGCTGCACCCCCTGGAGGCCGGCCCGCACCGGACCAACGCTGCCCCCCACACGGACGACGGCTACATGCCCATGTCCCCGGGGGTGGCCCCCGTGCCCGGCGGCGGTGGCGGCGCTCCCAAAGGTGGCGATTACATGCCCATGAGCCCCAAGAGCGTCTCGGCGCCCCAGCAAATCATCAACCCCGGCAGGGGAGGGCGCCACGCGCCAGCCACGGTGGACTCCAACGGCTACATGATGATGTCCCCCAGCGGCAGCTGCTCGCCCGACGGCGGCCCCGACGGCTACGCCAAGGTCTGGACCAACGGGGCCGGCCGCCACCCCAAGGTCTCCTCCGACGGCAAGCCGCCCTGCGCCGGCGACTACATCAACATGTCCCCGGCCGGCGGCGGCGGCGGCTCCACGCCCCCGGACGGCTACTTCCCCTCGGGGCCCGCCCCCCAGCCCGCCTGCTCCTACTTCTCCCTGCCGCGCTCCTTCAAACACGTGCAGCGCCGAGCCCCGGCCGAGGAGAGCGGCCCCGCGCTGCGCCTCTCCCTCGGCCCCGGCCGCCTGCTGGGCGCCGCCGAGGACTCCTCCTCCTCCGCCAGCAGCGACAGCCTGGGCGCCGACAGCCGCCCGCCGGGGCCCGCCGCCCGCTGCCGCCCGAGCCGCCCCACGCGCCTGTCGCTGGACGGCGCCAAGGCCAGCACCCTGCCGCGCGCGCGGGAGCCGCCGGAGCCGCGCAGCCCGGGCGAGTACGTCAGCATCCAGCTCGCGCCCCGACGCCCGCCCGACGCCGCCGAGGAGGCCGGCGAGTACATGAGCATGGAGCCGCGGGCCTACGGCGAGGCGCTGCTGGGCGGCGCGGGGGCCGCCAGCGCCTTCACCCCCGTGGGCCTCAGCCCCGCCCGCGGCCAGGGCGCCAAAGTCATCCGCGCCGACCCGCTGGGCGGCCGCCGCCGGCACAGCTCCGAGACCTTCGCCGCCGGCCCGGCCGCGCCGCCGCCCCAGCCCCCGCCGCCGCCGCCGCACGCGCCCGCCGAGGAGCCCAAGCGCCACAGCTCGGCCTCCTTCGACAGCGTGTGGCTGCGGCCCGCCGCCGGCGCGGGAGGGCTGGAGAACGGGCTCAACTACATCGACCTGGACCTGGGGAAGGGGCTGGCGCCCCGCCGACAGCGCCCCCCGCAGCCGCAGCCGCCGCCGCCGCCGCCCGCAGCGCCCAGCCCGCCCCGCGGCGGCAGCCGCTCCAGCGAGGATCTGAGCGCCTACGCCAGCATCAGCTTCCAGCGGCCGGCGGACGCCTGAGAGCCGGAGGCGGTGAGTGGCGGGGACCTGGCTGGGGTCGCTAGCGCCCGTCTCTGATCCGGTCCGGTCCGCCGGGCGGGCGGCTCGCAGCCCCGCCTTTCAGTGTGCGCGGGGGGGGGGGGATCTCGGTCCGCTCCCGCGCTGGAGCGTTTGGCGGCGCGACCTTCAGTGCCGCATCGGGCGGGGGTGGCTGGGTGGGCTGCGGCGTGGGCACCGGCTGAGCCGGGGGAATCGGGTCGGGGAGCAAACAGCGCCCGGAGCTGGGGCTGGTGGAGCCTGGAGGGAGTCTGACATGGCATGGGTCTGCTGAGCTTTGGTGCTGCACAGCCGCATCCTGGCATTTTGTGCTGCCTGCTTAGAGAGGGATTATTTCGGGGTGTGAGTGGGAAGTGCTTATGGCCGTGTTAAGACAGATTTTTCTGCTTCAGTTTGATGTCGAGTGTGCTGGTGCTTCGGAAGCAGAATTAGCCTCTAACAAAGCATCCTTGAAGCATGGGTGCTTTTCAGACGTCGCACGTTGTCGGCTTGTCAATCGCTCGTGAAATCTGGATCGTTCTTGTTGTGATGGAAGTGCTTTGTAGGGCTTCTCTGTTACCTCGCTTGTTTAATGTTTTAGGAATATTTCTTTTAAAGGAGCCGGTCAGCGGTCAAGGGAAGGGGGCAGGTAAAAGAGAGGCGTGGTTTGTTGCGCGTGGGGGGGGGGGTGAGAACTGGCTTCATTCTGCATTTAGCTGGGCCAGCGATGATTCCTGTACCCCCAGGCAAGCTAATGAGTCTTTCAGTGTATTTTTCACGTGTCTCTTGCTCTCTCTCTCTCTCAGGGGTGCTGTGAGAATTAACTAGGTAATGTTTGCAAAATTCTTTGAAAAAGGTTTCTGTGGTAGTTAGCACGTGTACGTGTGTGTGTGTGTGTGTGTATATATATATATATATACACATGTGTTTGTATTAATATAAATACTAAATATAATTTGGTTAAGAACAACTTTATAACTTACCTGCAAACTGCAGAAGTGGTAAATGATATAGAATTAATGCTTTGTGGTTATCTTACTATGTTAAAAAGGAATGTATTAAAAATCTAGATAAAATTTGTCAGGCTGTTGTATTAAAACTGCTAAGGTAAGGTGTGCAGATAGCCCTTTTGCAATCCATGTCGTTGAGCTGCTGCATAGAAGCTGAGTACAATAAACACTGAATTAAATCTCAGGCAAAATAGTTCATTAATAAAATATTTTGTGTTTCCATATACTATTGATTTCTTGTACAATGCAGAGTTTTGATCCATGCTTTCTATAATCAATAGATGACTGCAGTTTAAATTTTAACACTCTTCCTGATTTCTGGAGTTTCTCATGTTTTGATTTGGAGTAGACTAATCAGTGTCTAGTGGATGGTTATCAGGGTGAACATTTACATGATCATTGGAAAAATGCATACTACTGTGTGACTAAGTGTAATAACACATTTGTGCAGAGAATATTTTTATTGCTTGGTGTAAGTATTAAGAGCACTGGAAGTTGCATGCCATAAAAACACTTAACCATCAAATGGAAGATTTTGCTTTTACCTGCGCTGGTGCCTCCTAATGTAGGAATGTGAATTGCAGCTAACAGGAACAAAAAGGAAATACCTTTCTCATATTTGCTGCTTCAGTGTTTAGGATTATCACTTACTTACTTGACCTCAGTAATATTAAGATAGTCCTATTTTTCTCATCATTATGTGGCAGACTAGTCATAAATTTAAAACAAGAGGCAAGGTGGACAATGAGATGGAAATAAGGTCCATTTCAGAAGGTTAACTTCTTGGAAATAATGATTTTTGTGGATAATACTCTAGCAACTGAACTTGCTGCTGTCACAATATCCTGTGTATGAACTATGAACACTCCAATCTTGCCATACCCTTCCCCTGTCTGGGTTATGTCTGCAAAGCTAGTTTAAGTCAGGGATTTTCAAAGTTAGGGTCAGGACTCCACACTTGGTCACAGCACCACCTGCTGTTGCTGCCAAAACACTTGAGTTCATTGCTCTGAGATGTAACTCTTGGGTCACGAGCATAAATGGCTTTTTTCAACTGGGTCCTGAGGAAAACAGTTTGAAAACCACTGGTTTAAGTGATCTTGCTGTTGTCTGGCATTATCCTGTGAATTCATATCTGCCTGGGACAATATTTTTCCCTTTTTGCTGACATTCTTTTCCCCAACCTCTGTAGTGCTTGGAATACTAAAACCAAAAGCTATAAGAGCATTTCTTTTATACATTCCATTTTAAAACTTGTTGAAGCAAGTGTAGGAGAATACATGCTCTGACATAAACAAACATGTATGAGAGAGAGCTCCCACACACACACACACACACACACACACACACACACACACTCAGTTTTCCCAGTTGTAGAGTGCTCTAAGTGCTGCTATTGCGGTTCTTGCAAAAAAGCTCTCGTTTTGCGTGTATGATTAATTTAAAATAAAATTTTAAAAAAGCCCATGATTCAGCAACACAGTTTATAGGATGTGGTGATGTAGTAATCAGTACCTTCCTGTGATTGTGGAGTTAAGTGTAAGATCTAGGCATAGAAAGTTGGATGCGTTAAAGGTATGTAGAGTGTCTTTAAGGTAATATCTTGTAAAGCACTTGCTGTCTAAACATGCATTCCATTGTTTCCCACAATTGGATCTGAGTTAGACAGGTATAACATCTACCAGTTGGAAAAGGTGGTAGATTCTTAGTTGGAGGCAGGCTTGGCAGCCATGTGTAGTTAAAATTGCATAGTCCTTTCCACTGTGAAGTCTTGTGGTCAGTTGCTTATGACTTTGCCAAACTTAACTCCTCCTGGCTGAAATTTTCCCTACTAGGTGTTTTTCGGAGAAGGAGCCAGCAACACTCTGGTTCCACTTGGCGAGCTGACATGCAATTTTTGAGACCCCTGCAAGACAACTGACCCCCATCTCCCTTCCTCCCGTCTTTCCTTTTCCTGGGTTATGGAAAAAGAGTGATCTATTTGTGTATGTACCCCTCTTAAGCTTCCTCTTCTCTGTTTCTGTCCTGTCTCTGTAAATAGCAGGCGCCTAGTGAAACCGACAGCATTCTTGTAAGTTTCACTGTTCTCCTAAGCAGAATGCAAGTTAGAATAGAATAGAATCATAGGGTTGGAAGGGATCTCATGAGATCATCAAGGCCAACCCCCTGGGGCTTGAACCCAGGACCTTCTGCATACTAAGCACAGGTGCTAGCCACTAAGTTCTTCCGGTGTTGCTGATGTTGTCTTGAGGAGCCTCTCACAGCTGCCAGTAGTAAGATGATCAATTGATAGTTGAGATTCTGAGTACAGAGTCAAACTATTTGACATATGAATGTCTTGTGTTTTTTGTGTACTATGCTGCTACTGTTTTCAAAAACATTTTTCTTTAACTTGCAATTAAAATAGCTTTATAGTTTTCTAAATTTAACTCATAGTTTTAGAAGCTTTATGGACTTAGTAAGGAATTAAACTTAATGCATTCATCTACATGCAATTGAAAAACTGGTAGTTTCAGAGACAAAAAGTTTAGAAGTCTCTAGCTGTGGAGCAGCAGTAACTCTAATATCAGCGAAATGTGCAAGTCTTTTAGCCTGAGGTATTTCCTAATGTAGGTCCATGTTGCTCTTCCTCTCAGCTGATCCAGTAAAACCTAGTGTGAAACTGCAGAGTTGGAGCTAATCTGCAAGTTTGATGCAATCAGATTGCGTATGAATAGGGACTTGGAATGGTTAACACATTACAAAAAAAATGATTGATCTCTTCACACATTCTGTTCCTTTGATCAGCTGGTGTGAATGGGCCCCACCTGCTCTCTGAACTGACTTTGCTAACACTTGCATGTGTATATCCACGTCTCAGCTGTAGTTTCCACTTCATGCATCTGACAAAGTGGGTTGGAACTCTCAAAAGCTTATGCCCGAAGAAATGTGTTAGTCTGTAAGGTGCCACAGGACCCTTGTTATTTTTGCTGTACACAGATTAACGCAGCTACCTCTCTGGATATTAAAACCTAGTGTGTTGCTATGTATTAGCAGTTTAAGTGAATGCAAAGTATACTAATTTAAGTATTTTTTTCATGATTCAAATTGCAGAGCTGTTGCTTTTTTTAATTACTGCAGGTGTATGCAGTTGTTGCTTGAACATCTGACTTAAGTGGCAATTCCAGGAGAATTGTTTTCATGATTTTTCTCTCTGGTTTATAGAGCCCTGTGAATTGAGGCTGTACAATTGGAGACCAAGAGGGCAATACACTAGCATCCTGTGACATACAGGTTTTGTATTCAGTCAGTATTAAAACCCCATTTGGGATCAGGTATAAATTGGAAAATCAAACAAGAAATTTTAAGTGAAGGATCAAAGGGGCAGCCATGTTAGTCTAGTTCAGTAAACCAAACAAGTGTTCCTGTGGCACTTAAAGACTAACAAATTTACTTATTGCATGAGCTTTCATGGGAGAAAATTCCATTTCGTCAGATGCTTTGAAAATGGGGGAACTTGCAGAATGGGAGGAAATAAATGTAGAGAAGTGTAAGCCATAGGATCAGGTCACACTGGAACAGCAAATCAAAGCCATTAAGATTCAGATACAGGGGAACAGCACATAGAGGAAGATGAGATCAAATCACTTGTTTGTAATGACAGAAAAATCCAAAGTCCCTATTAAACCCTGAAGCAATGCAGTCAGATGTACAAATAAATTCGAGCTTCACAGTTTCTCTTTGAAGCATTGATCTGGTATTCATCTGTGTGAGCACCACAGTCAGTAAATCATCAGTGGCTGATCAGGAAGATGGAAACGCTCACCCATGGGTTTTAGAATGTTCTGATTTCTGATGTTAATTGCAGTGCTCAAACAGATGAATACCAGATCAAAGCTTCAAAGAGAAGCTGTGGAGCTCAAATTTATTTGCAAATTTGACTGCGTTGTTTCAGGGCATAATAGGGACTTTGAATTTTTCTCTCATTACAATAGATGATTTGACTTCATCTTCTTCTATGCTGTTCCCAAGTGTTTGAGTCTTAACAACAGCTTTGATTTGTTGTTACAGTGTGACCTGATCCCATGGCTTACAAGTCCCTGTATTTATTTTCTCCTATTCCGTAAACTTCCCTCATCTTCAAAGCGTTTGGCAACGTGGGATTTTCTCCCACAATAAATAGCTCATGCAATAAATAAATTTGTTAGTCTTTAAGTGCCACCGGACTCCTGGAAAGTTAAAGATGGCACTCTTTTTTTTTTTTTTTTTTTTTTTTTTAAGCTGGTGACTGTAAAAAGAACATATGTATTCTGGGTTGGTATTAAACACTTAACAGCTGAGATATAGAGCTCTGAAGAGCATATGTGTCCAACACCTGTGGAGTTGGAATGTAATCTGACCAAGATATTCAGTATATTCTGTTACTTGTATAATTTAAAGGATGCAGCATGGTGAACAGCTGAATTTGAAAATGTCAATTAGAAACATACGGTTTGTAATTGTGCAAAATCTGAATACAATTGCTGAGGCTAATTTAATACACACCTATTAATCTTTTGAATAAAGTTACTATGAGCTTGTTGGGTGGAGGGTGGGGGTGAAAGGCAGTTATTCCTTACTTTTGAAAATAGAAAAATGAATGAATTCGGTATGGATTGTTTGTAGAAACTATTTTTAAGGGAACGTAAAAATGAAAATGTAAATTTAAAATTTAAAACATGCTGGTGAAAATAATTTTTGTATGAACTGACTTTTGTATTTGAACTTGAAAGGCTAGAAAAGTAGGATTCAGAATAAAAAAAACTGCTGTTAGTAAGCTTTTTAAATGCTGTGGATAATTCTGAAAAAGTTCACTGTAGAAATTATCCTTTTTTGTATATTTGTTTACATATTTTTCTGTCCTCCATTACCTAGGGTAGTTTCTTTTGGAAAACAGGCTCTGAGCTCCTGTTGCTTGCTCATCATAAAATCCTGTTTATACTCTTATGCGTCCTGTTGTCCTTAACCCAGCTACTTGTATGAGTGAGGTGGCAGGATTTTTCCTTTGCTCTTTCATCAGGTGCTCTTGGTCATTGCATTAATGCTATGATTATAGTACAGAACCCTGTTTGTTAACAAAGTATTGAATAATAATGAATGAATGAATGAATGAATGACTCCTCTTACGCAATAAGGATTTTGTTATGTAAACATCCTTATAGTAAAAAGAGAATGATGTTCATATTAATTTTTTCTAAACTGTACTACTTCCTTCCTATATGTCATAGTTGGGTGGTGTGGTAGTGGTTGTTTTTGTTTTGTCTTCATTAGGTTCTGCTACTGGGACTACTACCATAAACCTTCTAAATGAAAAATCTTGATACATGCTAATTTAATTATATCCTGCATTTATAATTAAATCCCCTATAAACTATTTGATTTGAAGGGTATTGCATAAAAAGAAAATCTCAAATTGCAAAATTACTGTAATTTGCTGTGAAGCAAATCTTGTCTTATGTTTTATGCTAAGAGTTGAAATACAAATAAGTATGGATCCAGTTCCAGGTTGTCAGAATGCAAAAAACTGGAACTTGATCTCTGAAATATAGTTTGGCAGTATACACTGTCACTAAACTGAATATCATTAATTGCTTTTTTGTTCTTTGTTTTGGTAAATTAATGATTGTGGTTATAAACAACTACAGTAGTTTGATTTATAGCAGAACTAGCTCTGGTGAAGAGGAGAGCCTTGTATAACACCTTTTATGACCTATTTATGTGGTGGGGAGACTTAACAAAAATAGAGGTGTGAATAGATAAAGGCGATTTTAAATAAGACTGGTATTTTTAACTAAAGATGACTTGATATGCATTCTCTCTGATCATGCTTGATATATCTAGGTCACGTTCTCTGAGGACTTATTAGAGAGTGAAACTTGAGTAGTTGGAAAGTGCTGTTCTCTTCACAATAATTCACCACAGGGTGGGGAGGACAGTGGAAAAATGGGGGGGGGGGCACTGACTGAACCTAATTTTTTAATTGCTGAATTATAAGGCTGGATAATTAATTGTCTTGCAGGTGCATAATAGGTTTGCCTGTGTAGTCTCTCGGCTGCCTTTTAATATTGGCAGTGTAGTTGTAGTTTTGTTAGTCACAGGGTGTTAGAAGTTGGTCTGTTTCAAGTATCTTTCTTCTATAAAACTTCCTTCATCCAGGACATTTAATTTGGCATGCAAAAACGGATCTGCTTCATGGCTTTGCGAATAAGTATGTTTGTATTCGTGTGGAAGTGTTGTGGAAAGTCCCAGTTCTTACAACCAATAGAAATATTTGGATTGGTTGTAGAAATTTATTCTTGATGACTCGAATCTCAGCATGTGTTGGAAACTGGAAAGATGCGTTCTGCGAGCTCTTAGAATCATCCCCCCCCCCCTTGTGAATTATGTTTTTTGTTTGCTTTTATCTAGATTTTTTAATTGCTATGTGAGTGGCTGTTTTTATCAGTATCTCCGAAGTCGTCTTATGAACATTGAATTTAAAGAAAAAAGTGGAAGCGCTCTCTTTTCAGACTTCTGTTTGGATTACATTTAGAAGCCTGGCCACAGATACTCAACCAGAGAGCTTCTCTGTTTGACTCAGCTGCCTCTTGCATCATGGGGGGGGAACATACCAAAAAATGAGACAAGAAGCTCAAAAAATTGTTTCTCTCCAAGGAATGGGGAAAAGAAATTGCATGTGAGATGAGCAATGTTATCAGAAATAGTACTAAGTTACACTTTGTTTTTAGAGTACGTGAAGTCATTTTGTGTGTCCAGAAATGACTTCCAGATCAGCAATTTTAGCATGTATGGCATTCTTTTTCAGAGAGTTTACTTTTATTAAGTCAATAATAAAAGAAGAATCCTGCATGCTACTGAACGTTTTGTGATGATCCACGTTCTGTTTCAAAGGAAACAACTTCTGTTGTGCTGGCAATTCAGTGAATGAAGTGGAAGTTGGATTGTGCCCTCAGTGACAGTTGGTGTCACTTGGAAAAAGATTTTGCAAGTACACTCCATTTCCCTCTTCCCCTGTCTCTTGCTCTTTTAGAAGTGAAATCTGAGAGGAGAGGTTTTAATGGTTTTAGGTAAGCATTACACTTTATACTTACCTAGGGTGGTGTGGTTTTTTGTTTGTTTTTTAAATCAAAGGAATGCTATAACTGGCTCATCAGTAATAATTCTCAAGGTAGGCAGTCTCTAGAGAATGAGAAAAATAGTTTGTATCCATATAGAATCAGGATGAATTGATAACTGATTTTTTTCCCCTTTGTCATGATTTTAAATCGGCAACCAGGGAATCTTGATTTTTAAATAATCAATTTTACTTGCATTTTGCATTTGTATTTGTCATTTTTCCTTATGAAAGGTTGCATCTCATTTATTGGTAACTATTAAATCACACTGATGTGCAACTGAGTATTATTTCTACACTATTTTTGGTATTCCTTGCTCACCAGGGACATATGCTATGTCTATATGCATTTAAATAACTTCATAGCTCAAAATATATTTTATTACGCTAGAAATGGAGAATGATGCCCCTTGTACTAGATTTTACTTTTGTTTAGTGTCAAGTTGCATTTTTATGAAATATTAACTCTCAAAATTCATTAAAACAGCCTTATTTTTAAATAGCCTTATATAATTAATTAACTGGTAAACAAACATGTTGGATGCAGAGTAGTTTTCTAGGCAATATTAGTGGGACAAGGTGGGTTATTGCGTATCTTTTTTTTTATTGAACCAACTTCTGTTGGTGAGAGATACAATCTAGGAAAGGTACTACCAGCATCAAAGAAAAAAATGCAAGATGGGTGGATTGTTTAGCATCAGTAGTTAGTGCACACTAGGGGCTTTTCCCAGTAGAGTAGCTTAATGTTGCTTCAGTTAGAGGACAAAAAGAGGGAAATAGTTTATAGTAAGCCGTAAATCCGGTGTCTGAGTGGAAGTGGGAGCTCTCTGATGTGAAAACTTTTCACCAAAGGGATTGGTCCAAGAAAAGATTTTAACTTGTGCACCTTCTGTCTTAAATGTACTGAATACATTTAAAATCAATAAGTTTTTATCATAACATGTATTTGCATTTTAAAACGGATTACTTAAACAAAAGATGTATTGTTTGTAATTAGTGAATTGAACTGATGGTTTCTGGCTATCATCCTTTGGTACTAGCAGATCACATGCCCTCATGCCTTATTTTTATTCATAGCTTGGAAGCTGAAAACAAGCTTTCCTCTTTTTTTTTTTTTAGCTCTTAGTTGATCTCTCAAATATTGAATGAAGTAGTTATTAAACTGCACTTGCTGAATAAAGTGAAATGAAGAAAATACCCTCTGCACCTAGGGAAGAGAGAGCCAGAAGCAGATTTAGGACATTAAAAAAAAAAAATCTGGGCAGGATGCTTAGCCAATCACTTCCATCACTTCCGTGGTTTGACTCTACTATTTTGATGGTGAGCACATACTACTTGAATATGTTTTAGTTAATGGCTTTAACAAATTATTGGTGAGGTTAGGCCTTAACGTAGGTTGTCAATTTCAGTTACAAATATAGTTTTCAGTATTTTTATTCATAAAAAGAAAATGAAGATTCAATTATATTTTAAACATCTGATTTTTATTGAAAACGTATAAAACTGTCCTATTTACATTTACGTTTTTCATGCTTAACTTTTTTTTCTGTTTACTATGCTAACATTTTTATAATAGATTAGAAATAATTTGTTTAGGAAGAAGAAAACACACAACATAATGTGCACTGTTGTGTGGGTCAGACTATAGGATTATAACTCTTTCTTGCAGTATTTCTTTTTCATGGAATCACAGATTTGGTTTTTATTTGTTTAATGATTTAAAGAAATTCCCTTTTGAGATTTCATTACCAGCTGTTCAACTTAGAGGTATTCATGAAGCATTGAAGAGTGCACAGTGCCTTCTCAAGAATTGCAGATAAGAACAAATCCTGTTAGAAGAGGGGAAGAACCAAAAAGCCTTGTCAATAGAAAAGTTGAGGCATTCCTGAAGAGATTTGAGAGCTTGATCCTGTTGGTTCAAGCTGGAATTAATGCCACTCATAGCTCTTGTGCTATGGGTAGGCATCTACAGAAATTTAAATGATCTTCAGAGGCCAAGGATGAGAGCTTTTACTCATCTGCAGTGCTCTCGTTTTCTGGAGGACACTCTCTTTTGATCATCTCTGGTGCCACATTCAGAATAATACAAATGGCATCCAGAGCCAGGGCCTCACCTATGTCCGTGAGGAGAATCTTATGGTGAAAATGATGCACAACAGGCCAATCTTTTGAGGCCTGAGCAGTTGGTTTTTCTTTTTCTTTTTTTCTTTTAAAGGTCATCCTATGGAGAGGAGACTGATTCTGTTTACTTAAATAACTCAAACCAGAGCCTGCTCTAAGGGAAACCCATTAAATAGGAGTGGGTTCATGGAGTCTCTGGCCTACTGTCAAAAGGGTTCAAAACCAGCCCCATGAGAGAATAAATGTATACTGAGTTTTAATTCCTTTTATTCCTAACCAACAAGGAAATAAGCCCCACGGAGACTCTTCAGGTTTTAAGTGGATGCCTTGAAGGTGACAAAAGGCCCATGTGTGGAGCTGCACAGTTTGGAGGAAGGTCAAGAAATGTCAGTCATGTCTAGGCACAGGGAATGTCCAGTTAGCAGGTCCCGATGGTTGCCTGTTCAGGTATGCAGAAGTTCCTCAGTGCAGGCAGCAATTTTCATTCAGCTCACGCTGCTTCAGTAAAAGCAGTTGACAACTCACCTGGGAAAGCTAATTTATCCCCTGAAATAGGGGCCATCCTGCCAGTCCATTCATGCCTTTACTGATCATCAGAGATGTATGATTCTGTATTTCAATGCAGGCTTTGCATTCAGGGTATTCCTGGATGCACAGCCTGTAGAATACTTTGTTTTTTTTAAAGAAAGAAAATGAAAATGTTTGAATGATTTGGTGGTTTTCTTCCCCAGAGAGAGAGAGAGTGTGTATTTATCCAGTCTTTAGAGTATGCATTAGTTATACAGCAATGTTCTTTGTATTGATAGGATAGCATTTTATGGAAAAATGACATATATTTTCTTATCTGAATCTTTCTATTTTAGCTCCCACTAGCCCAGAACAACCTATCTTAGGTTAGCTTAAATCAATTCTTTAATTTTTTTTCTTGTGTTTTGGTTTTGGAATTTAACTTCCAGGGTTTCCTTTCATGGTGTGGTCAGAATTTATGGAGGCAGCCAAGAGTGATGGGCCCAGCTACTTTTGTAGTTGAATAGAAGTGTTCAGCTTGACATTAGAGAGAACAAATTGTACAGTTCAGTGGGGTTTGTTTTTTAAGGAGAGTGAGTGTGGGGATGTTGCTTGACCCTTGTCTCCCTGATGACTTTACATCAGGAAAGTTAACTTGATGTAAAAATGCTTTAAGTGTAGTGAAGACAGAGCTACAGAACCTGAAATGTGATCTGGTGAAGACACTACTGACTTCGACTGTGTTTTATATTTTGATCTTCATTTTGCTTAGGAGCTGCTTTGGTGACATTGAGAATTTTATTTTTCCTCTCATTTTTAGTTTATTTTTCTAAATATAAAAATGTGACTTTCTCTTTGACTTCTTTACTTTTTTCCGAAGCGTGGGCAGTATTTGAATTCTCTCTTTTTCGTTGTCTGATATGCTCTGTTACATGTTTTATTGAATGCATCATTTATTATTTCAATGATGTGGATAATTAACAAGACTTGAGTTGTAATTTTACAACTGCTAACTGAACTGTGGTCTGATGAATATCTGCTTTTCTTGTTAGATACACACATCCTCTGCACTGTTGTTTCTAACTGCTAGCGTATGTATACATCAAAGTAGTATGAATCTTAAAATACAAGTAAGGACACTTTCCAACTTCTAAGGGCATATGTTGTGGAAGAAAAGAGGTTAACCCCCTTGCCTCCTCTGACTCCTGCATAGAGAAACATGCAATTACTTTTGTTAGTACAGTTCAAGAACCTCAAAAACAGCCAGCATGTTTTACTACCTCCAGTAGTCGGGTGTTTTAATCAGTGTTGCTGAAGGTTATTTTGAGTAGGCTTATTTTCTTTTTAATGTTTGTTTTTTCCCTGAGTTCACAACAATACTCAAACAGCAGAAAAGTAAACTGAAGAAGGCTACACAAAGAAATATACTCAGTTAGTAAACAGCTGGTTGAAAACTTCAATGAGCAACACTTAAAAAGTTTGTCTGTTCCAACATTTGAGAATATTTATGTTATGAAAATGTAGGGTTTTTAACTTCTCATAGCTGAGGTTTGTAGATTAGTAATGGACAATATGTAAATGAATTCATATTTATTGGCTTAAATATAAAATGAAAACTGAGGAGGAAAAACATAAGGAAGAAAGAAAAATACACTCAACCCTTTCCTTCCTACAGCTGCTCTCCCATACCTCCCCATTTAATGAATGAAAATTGAGCGTATTTTCTTATAATTAGCATATTCAGAACTAAGTTATGACTTAGACAATTGATTAAATAGTTAAATCTTGAAAGGGTTAATGTTTGCCATTGAAATAATATAAAATTTCATTTTTATTGTAGTTTCAAGCAATTTAGCAATCTTTAAAAAAAAAAACACAAAACACACACCAAAAAAAAACAACAACAACAAAAAACAAACAAACAAAACAAAAAAACCAAGAGCACCAAAACACCTAAAACATTTTTCAACATGAAACTTGATCACCTAGCAAGTTGTTACAAGGAAAAAGCTTTTCAGAAGGTATGCAGACAAGTAGCTAGGGCATGTTTGTTTTTCAGTCCTTTGAACTAGGAACATGTTTCAAGATGGAAGAATGAATTGTTGTTTAGTGCCTTTAGCCTCAAGGCTTGACACACTCACAAGAGGCACAGCACTGTGCCTTCAAAGCCAGTTTCACACAAGCAGGGTCTTTGAATCCTTGTATTAAGGACAGAAATGTTGAGCTACCTAATCTCACCTGATTGGTTGACAGTGTTCAGAAACATGATGGGTTAATGGGCACTGCAGAATGGACATGGCAATAGATAGGTTTCAGTTAATCTGTTTTATTAGGAAAACCCCTGCATAATTAAGGAGGAATCCTGTGGGTCTTGTAACAACTAACAGATTTATGTAAAACATAAACTTTTGTAGGCAGAATCCCACTTCCTCAGATGTGTGTAAAATGGAAACTGCAGTATATTATGTGTACACAGTCAGAGAAGGGGAGGCACAAGTCAATTCACCTCACATACTGCAGTCAAGGCCTTGTCTTTGGGGAGAAATTTGCCAGGATAATTATACTGCTTTAGCTATACAGGTATAACTACCTATGTGGACACTCTTACACAGGAATAAGTGTCTTATTTCTGAGTTTAGTTTGGTGCTTCTGGAGGAGGAGAATAAAGTTTTAAGAAGAATGACACATTCTCGCAGCCATTTTAGGTTGAGATGGCTATAGCCCAGCTCAGATATGTCTGATCCACTTTGTGTGAGTTGGGTGAGGATAGGTCGGGTGGGTAGAACTAAATTCAGTAATCGTGGGTGGAGGGGTGACAGCTGAATCCATGTGAACTGGCAGCAGTTAGTAGCGATATGGTAAGAAAGTGAACAGGCGCTGGTCAAGGATATAGCTCTTTGGAAACCCAGTAGAAAAAAAAAATGGGAATAAGAAGGTGCCACTGTGAGAAATTCCAAAAATAGTTGGAAAGGAAACAAAGATGGGACATGACAGGCTGTGAAAGCCAAAGAAGGATGGGTGTTCAGGAGGGGTGATGGCAAACTAAAAGATGAGAATGAAGAAGAGATTCTGAGACTCGGCCAAGCAGCTGCAGTTAGAATTGACAGAGTGGTTTGTCAGGGGACAACAGGAAGACAGGTTGAGGAATCCAACCAGGGAGTTAGCAGAGAGGAATTTGGAGCCTCTCACTGGATGCAAGTAGTTTTAATGGTTTAGCTTAAACATTAATATTTGACTAAACATTTAAAAATAGAAAGCTTAAATACAAATTGAGCTACTTAAATAATATTTTAGGAAATAGAGTAATGAGAGACCTTGGTGTGCAAAGAATGGTTAAAGAAGACATCTGTACTGTAGTTACAAAAATTAAAAAAATGCCAGTGGGCCTTAAAGCTTATTCTTTCTGAGAAAATATTTTTTTTTTGTTAGAGCCATGAACAATTTGCTCTCTGTGTAGGCCGTTCAATGCTATAAAACAAAAATTGCTTATCTTGGGCCAGATACTGCACTTAGTGACTCATCATTGCCTAACTGAAATCAATGGAGCTAGGACAGCTTTCACCAGCCAAGGATCTGGCTGCTTAAACTTAAATTTTTTTGCATCTTTTGTTTTCAAAAAGAAATTACTAGAAGTGTTCTCTTGGAATAGAGATTAATTCCTAGTTGAATTTAATTGCATTTATATCATTAATGTTACAAAGCTATCAGCTTTAGTGTTAAATTTATTTCATAGCCTTGGGTGTTTGATATTTTCTGAAAACTCCTGTAAGATCAGCAATGTCCAGTTTATTTTGATTCATATTTGTTTACTTCTGTGTGTGTTACAGTCAGATGTCAGCTTTCTGTTCTACTAGCAAAAAGGTCTTGTGATGTTAATTGCCTTTTATTGGTCAGGTCACTTTTTAGTGTTTGCATTTAGGTTAAAGATATCAAATCATTTTGTTGTATTCCTGTATGCTTACTGTTCAGCAATAACTATTAAAACACTAATTAAATAATAGCTTTGTATTTAACTTATATTTTTTACTTTTTAATAGTTTTGCAATCACATTTTTTCTTTTTGGTGGTTTATTATTAAGATATACTTAGGTCTGCTCCTCCCACCCCAGCCCCCCTTCAAAAAAGGCTTTTACAAGCACAGTAGTAGAGTTCACTCTCTGTAATCTATCTCCAGGTCTATAGATCTAATTTTAAACCTACAGGTACACTCTGTATGGTTTCTAAATATATATATAATTTTATTTTTATTTTTATTTTTTTTTTTACCAGTTAGTCTAATTTTTGTGTGACCAACTGATGTCTCTCATCCTGGTTCAAGAATGCTTTTCTTGTTACAGGATGGTATGGCCATCTTGATTCGATAGCATGGGCTGTAGTACTTGACTAAGTAATTCCTACAGTTAAGTATATATTCAAGTGTTCTGAATGGCATTGTTTTCCTGAGTTAGGATCTTACTGAATGTTTAAGTTCCAGTTATTAAAGGAACAAACGTCTTGTATCATGCATTTTTTTTAACTTCACGTATATTAATTTCTACTATCTATTTTATCATCTGATCTGGGTGCCTCTTTTTGCCAATGCTGGAGGCACCCGGATCAAGTCAACTGCTCCCCGTTTCTAAGAGTTTACCTTCACCAGAGGTGACCTTGGCTTGCTTGTAGAGTGATTATTACCGCCAAAACTCAGTCTGTACTGGGGTGGCCAAACTTAGGGAACTCAAGAGCTACACAAGTTGATTATTAAACCTTCGTGAGTCGCACTGAGGCCCATAGTCGTATAGTTTTACCTATTCCAAAATTACTAAGTTTAAAATTCATCGCACACTTTAATTTTATCTTAAAAAGAGGGCAAATATTGATCCTGCTAATGTCGGATTCTACTAATTACTTAAGGTTACCATGAAAACTAGGCGTACAGTAAAAATGCCTCCGCTTCCCCCTGCAGTCCCCGACCATGCTGAGCTTGTCCTCGCTGTGCTCTTCTGTGAGCCGCACTCTTTCTTTCAAAAGCTGTATGTGGCTTGCGAGCTGCAGTTTGGCCACACCTTATACAGTGTTCCTTCAGTCTCATCATACCTCCAAAGAGCTAATTTCTCCTGAGCTCACACACCAGAGTTCTTAACTTCTTGATTTACTAAGGGCTTGTTTCTGTACATTACTTTGCCACTTGAACTATGCTGGTGTCATTAATGCAACAGTCTGCCACATCCCCCAAGTGTGAGTGCACTCATACGCTAATATCAAAGTGCTAATACCAATATAGCTTGAGTCCTGTGTATCCCAGGAAAGGCTTGTTGGCTTTATAAGGCTTATAACTATACTGGCAAACCCTTAAAAGTAGATGCAGTTTATACTAGTAAAAAGAATACTTTTGCCTCTTTAACATATATAAGCTCACTCAACAAAGTTAGCTATATTAGGTGCAGGGACAGGATAGTATGCCCCTTTGGAGGCTAGGGGCTGTGCCAGCCATCTTTGTTCAATTTATCAAACACAGCTGGGAAGGGACCAGGTGTTCTCAATAAAGGACTGAGAGGTCAGCTGGACAAACTGTAGGAGGGAGACCAGTTCCTGTGGTAGGCCTGAAAGCAGGACTGACAGGAGCAAGGGGAAGAGCATCTGGGAGTTATATCTCAGTTTCTGTGTTATCCTGAACTTTATATTTGGCAAAAGGATGGAAAAAGACACTCTGTGGCAGCAAGTTCTTAACTCTTCTAAGAAGGGCCGGAGCTCCTATTGTATGGGGAACACAAGTGATTGGCCCCTAAAACAGAAAAGCTGAGGCAGCAGCGATCTAGAAGTCAGACTCAGTAAGGTGACTGCAGAATTGGCAAAAATGCTTCTTTGTTGGTATAACTGCATCTACACTGGGGTTTTTATTGGTATAGAAATGCAATAAAAATTATGCATGTAACTGGCAGAATTTCAAGGTTAGACTTAAGACATCTTTATATTCTTCTAAATGTATCCATATTAGGACTTGGTGGGGTTTTTGGGTGGTGGGTGTCTGTCTTTTTTTTTTTTTTTTTTTTTCTCTCCTTCTTTTTTTAAGGCTAACCAACATAATTGTTCAATACTCTGCTGGTGTAACTTCTCCAGCATAGAGCACAATCCTTGAAGTCTGATATCATGCCTTTAAAATCCTTCTCAGATGCAAAACAGCACAATTCTAATGGAGTAGACAGTCTTATATATAGCCAGATGTGGATGTCTAAGAGCAGGAGCAGTGCTCCCCTAAAAAAAGGGAGGGTTGGGGTCAGGTTCACCCTGCCGCGTAGCCCTGCCCTTGGCCCAGTCCAGCTCCTGCCACTGCCTGCTAACTAGCAGCAAACAACCTGGACTCAGATCCAGCTCCTGCTGTTTGCTGCTGGCCAGCAGGCAGCGGCTGAAGCCAAGTTGGGCCTTTATGGGCCACCTGCTGTTGGCCAGCCAGCAGTGGCAGAAACTGGATCCAAGCTTGAGGTGTTTGCTGCTGGCCAGCAGGCAGCAGCTGGAGCTGGATCGGGCCTGCCAGGGCCACCAGCAACTGGTCAGCAGTGGCAGGCAGCCCGGACTCAGATCAAGCTCCTGCCACTGCTGGCCAGCAGCCGGTGGGCCTGATCCGGTCCCAGGTGCTGTTGGGCTGGGCTGGAGATGTGAGAGGGCTGCAGCCCCTTGGGCCCTATGGTAGCAATGCCCCTGCCTAAGAGGATAGGTTAAAATTAAGAGTACCCATATCGCTTATTCCCACTTCAAAGTCAGATTTTGAGTGACCAGAGAAAATCCCAAAGCTGATTCAGCTGTTTGGCCTCCTCTTTACAAATCTCTGTATCCCCGAAACATGTCCCAGCCCCACACCCTGGCAAGATATCAAGAGATTGGATGTTGGTTGGTGATAGATATATTTTAAACCTGTTCTTGTACCAATATTTCATTTTGTGGACCACTGGCCCTCATCTGATGTAAATGCACATGTCAGATTACCCAAGTGGTATGGAAATGGAAGAACAAGGACTGAGTTTTTAGTACAGAAGAAACTGAAGCTGGATTCTGGAAGTCACCTTTACTAGATAGCTTCAGTTTGCACATGTGGAGGTGCTCCAGCAGTGGTTTGAGTAGAGTTAAGGGGGCAGTGCCAGGCTCAGGCATAAGCCAGGTAAATTATGAGGGGCCTCATTATCCTTTCTGTTACAATGGAATACTTTTTTTTGCTCTTTTTAATGATGTAGGGTCTCTGAATCTTGACATGGCTTAGGGCTTCAGCATGTCTTAATCCAGATGTATAAGGTGGTCAGGATGTCTTGGGAACCACTAGGAACCTGTAGGTTGATTTTTACAATCCAGTTCTTTATTCATTGTATGTTTTAGTTATTTGCATTTTAACTAATTTTCATTGTGACTTCTTTTGTGCTGGGAAAACACGATAGCAGCTTTAAAGCTCAGGCTGCTTTATTTTTTAACTAGGAATTTTCTTAACTGAAATGACACTAGTGGCTTATCCAAAAATCAGTTTTTCTTCTGACTGAGGGCGTGCAAGTAATAACCGAAGTTTTCCTTTTAAAAGAATGAATAATTTCAGGGATGTCTGCAGAGCCTAGGAGAGAGAGACACAGATTTTGTGTATTTAGAAGGAACCTTGTCTGTATGAGACGACACTAGAAACTAAATTTAAAGCTAACTTGACTTATTAGTTTGGGTTATACACTTTGTCTTTACAGTGGAATAAATGATGCTTAACTATCGTGGTGGATTTGTTTTTCTTCTACCTTAGGTAACTTTGGCAGCATTAGATATTTTGGCATCTGCATGTGCACAAGCGTACATCTCTCTCTCTCTCTCTCTCTCTCTCTGGATTCCTCCAAGTTCATTCTGCCTCAGCAAGTGAAGGTCATACAACACACTCTTTCTTTCATTTTGCCATCTGGCAGTTTATTATTAGTGATGCTGTGGATGCCAGAAATAAGAAAAGCAGAACCAAAATGCTCCACATACTGCTTCAGCCAACCACCACAAGCTCATCCCATTTGTACTGCTCGTTGGAATCTCCTTTTAGTTGTCATCCAATTCAGAATCCTTTTAGGACCAGCAGAGACTTACAGTACCACAAAAAAAACATACAAGGAGTGTTGTGGCACTTAATGACTAACAAATTTATTTATTGCACAAGCTTTCATGGGAGAAGATCCCACTTCTATGAAAGCTTGTGCAGTAAATAAATTTGTTAGTCTTTAAGTGCCACAACACTCCTTGTATGTTTTACAGAACTAGATTAACACAGCTGCAACTTTGGAACTTGGTAACAAGAAAACTTGGCGTGTTTAGGATGCCCCTTCCTCGCTCTCCTTATTTTCTTCTTGAGGATGGAATGCTATTGGAGCCTGACATTTCAGGGAACTACCATATATACTCCAGGTATAAGCCGATCAGAGCACAAGCCGACCCCCCAATTCTGAGCCCAAAAAAGAGGCAAAAATGGGTGACCTGTGTATAAGCTGAGGTCCCCTTTCGTCCTTGGTCCCTTACTCACCTGCCCAGTGCTACTGGCTTTCCCTGGAGCTCCTGACACCCACCCTAACCCTCAAACCCCTGCTGCTGCTTTTCCCTTGTCTCCCTGCTCTCTCCGCTACACCCCTGCTCTTCCTCCTCCTCACTCCTGCCCCCCTGCTCTGTCCATTCCTCACAGCTGCGCCTTCTCCATTCCCTGCTGTTCTCCATGTTCCCCAAATCCTGCTGCCACTTTTCCCAGCCTCCCAGGCACCCCCAGCCCCCACTCACTGCTTCCATGCACTCCCTGACCCCCTCTCCCCCCCCCCGGCTTTGTTGCCACTACCCTGCTCTCCCTCTCCCCCCCCCCAGGCCCCCTTGCCTGACCACGCCAGACACTGGGGTCCCCTCCTTACTCTAGTCCCAGGATGGCAGCTCCAGCCATGCTGGGGCTCCAGCCAGCAGCATGGTCACAGAAGGTGCTGGGCTGAGTATTCCCCCTGTGTATAAGCTGAATGCCTGTTTTGAAGCCAATTTTAAGGCACAAAAATCTCAGCTTATACACGATGATATACAGTAAACTTTTTTTGAGCTTTGTTCTGCTAGCGGTATATTTCTGAGCAAGCTTGCCACGTGTGCCTCTCTGTGTACACTTTGAATGTGGAGATGACATTGCCTATAGACATGCACGTTGTGGGTGTAATTCTGTCCCCATTGAAGTCAGTGACAAAGCTCCAATTAAATTTTAGTTCAGTAGGATTGCACCCAGTGTGTTCTTCGCAAAACAGGCAGGGGTAGATGACAGGAACTGTGCCTTTCTAATTTTGTCCTGACATACTGGCCTTATTTATTATATATTTTCAATTTGTGATTTGGTATCCTTTCCTTTCTCTAGGGATCTTTTGAGCTTCAGATCATTGAAGATTGCCAGGGTGGTGATCTGCCATATTTTCTACCTTTCTGACACAATGGGGTAGTTTGCTCTTGTGTCCTTAATAATGTGTCTCTGAAAAACTGCAAACTTTCTTGAGTTTTTATTTCCTCTTAGACTTGTTTGACAGGGGATCTTGCCTACCACTTCTCTCTGTTTAAATCTATTATCTTTATTGTGCTGTTTTGCCTTCTACCATTCCTTAGTCTTACCATTTTATAATCACCCCCCCCCCAAGCTGCCTTCCACTTTCAAATTCTTCAAATATTGAAGTATGATATTTTTATTGTTTTAATCCTCTTCAATTTTTAATAAGTGTATTTTGTTAACTTCAGTTCATGGTGGCTTGTAGAGTGAGAACTGCTGGTATCTGGTAGGTAGTATGGTTGGTGTTCTTGGATTCGTTTATGATGTGTTTGGAGTGAATTTAGGTAGAGATCTTCCAAAACACATCCCCCCCCCCAGCTTTTTTCCTCTCCCCCACCCCTTATAATTTCAGGACTGGAGAAACCACATGGTGGTTTTAAAAAAAAAAAAAGCAGGAACTTGGATAAAAATAAGAGACAATGTAGGGAAAGATTGAAAATGGCAAGAGGTAATTTTTTAAAATAGAATGAAGAGCAGAGGCAATATTTTTAAATTGACAGTGAATGTATCTGTTGGTTTTTTATTTTTATTGTTCAACTTATTTTTATAGCTAACCTCCCTTTTTGATGATGGGACACAATAGAGTAGAATCAAGGGTGTATTTGTGTGTTTTTTTTTTTCCTTAGGTTCTTTGCAAGACAGGTGCGCATGTGTGTGTGCAGATGCGCATGTGCCTCATTGAACATCAATTGTGACAAAATTTGATTAGAGAGGGGATTTATGCCTTAGTTGACAGTTACACTTGATCTAAATCTGATCTTTCTTTGACAAGTTGCTTAAGGGTCCACTTCTCATCGCAAAGAAGACTGTTCTCAGTGTTCATTACTTTTCTTGGTTTGTTCTGTTTGTGTTTTCCTTATGGAGTATAGTTGTCTGTCGTGGGTGTGGAATGTAAGACAATCTGCACAAAAGCTTGTCCCTCCACCTCTCCCCACTCCTCCATATTTCTTAAATTCAAATTTTTTTCTAAATCTAACTTCACATTGTGGCACCAACAATTGAAAGAATGTTAATGTAGATGGCCACAGGCTTTTACTGCAGTATTTTTATAAGCTTTTTTTGTAGTAGAATTAGGCAGTGTTGTGTTTGCCATTGACTGGTAAATTTAATCTAGATAGGGCCCTTATGACTGATTTTTGGAAATAGATTTTTACTGTAGTGGATCAAGAGACTGTTTGTTGGGTGAAATTCAGTTAACTTTCATAAAGCCTGAATAATTCAGCTTTATGCGAGGGGAGGGTAAGAAGGTGAAGTCTTTCTCAAATCTGGTCTCAGAACAGGAAAGTACAATGTAGTTCTCCAGTAACTGTTCATCTAGCCCAGGGATGGCCAACTTTATGGAACTCAAGAGCCACACTGAGGCATACAGCCATATACTTTTACCTGCTAGATTGATTTGCTGACGTTCTTCCACAAGACACACTTTTTCATTCAAGAGTCACATGCGGCTCCCAAGCTGCAGTTTGGCCACACCTGATCTAGCCCATGGGGTGAATTAGTGGCAGCAGTTTGAGTAGCACATTGGCACAACTTGGCCTTGTCCCTTGCCTGATTCTTAGCTTTCCTCTTGTTGGTTTGTATGGTGCTGACATGGAGGCACCTTCTGTAGCATTAGGAGGTGTGGAAGCCCCCTTGGGTAGCTGCTTCACATGGGATATCTCACTTTAAGCAAAAGGGTGGAAAAACAAACGATAATCTAAAACATAATAATGAATATGACTTTTGTTTTTCTTTCTCTATTTTCTTCTGATTTTATGTGATCTTTTAAGAAAGGAGCTTCATGTAGGTACATAAAATGATGACTTCTGACAATGTAAATGTTAAAAATCTGAAAATTTGTATTGGGTGTACCCAATTCAGTATACCCAAAATCTGTTCTGTGGTGTTACAAAGGGTGTGTAGCACTTTTCTGCACACGGAGATTCTTATTTACAGTGGCTCTTCAGCCTGTTTCCAATTCAGGTGTTAGAGCTAGAGCTGTCAGGCTGACAGTGAAGAAGTAAGTGGTTCAGTACCAAAAGACCTGGCCTAACCTGTTGCAGATAAATCTTTTCAGACCCTGGTTGCTGCAGAGTGGAAACAACTGAAACTGGAACTCTTAAAAGGGATTTTTATATTATTTTATCTTCTTTTTGAGTTTCTTTTGTCTGTTTGGATTCTAAGCTTTTCTGGGGTGTTTGGGTTTGGGATTTTGGAAGGTAGGTTTTCTGGAAACACTCAATAAAAAGGTAATTGACCATGGCAGCTCCCTTTACAGCATGTTTGGAAAGGTTTCTCAGCCACTTGCATTCACAAGGGCATAGAAAAGCCAGCAGGAAAGATGTAATTCCAAATAAACTGGAGAAAGCTTACAGGACTATTGTTCCTGGCTGCAGATGCATGCTACTGTGCTCCACTAAGAACCAAACAAGATTAACATAACTGTGTAGTATTTTAAAAGAAATAAAGAAAAAATATTCTAAGCTAATAACAGTCAAAGATTGTCCAATAAATTGTATTCTGAAACATGTTAAAGACACTCATGCAGCAGCACCACCATAATCAAGGCCAAAACTGAGAACATCCTGGAGTTGGTTTAGCAAACCGTGTCATTGCACATAGAACTGTGGACTTGGACTTTCACCTGGCTTCCTCTGTTGTGCCCGTTGTGTCCGGGTCTTTCATATTGACACTACTTAAGCATCAAGGTAGTCTGAAATCTGGGCATAATCTATTGTATCGTTCATAAGGATAAAGTATTATTGTGGACAAACTCTGTCTTTATTTCCAAGTTGACCGTTCTCTGCATATCACCAGTGATATTCTGAGCACCTATAATAAAATCCATGGCACACACTGTGTGTTCATAGACTTGAAGGGATTCTTGATCCCTTCACCCTCTCCGATCTAGCTGCAATAGCCTTGACTGCCTCAGTTACTGTCTTGTGTAGTTAAGCAAAGTACAGTGGAGACTTGTTGCTACTCCTTTGCAAGTTAAGTGTAAAATCTCGAGGTCGCTGAAGTCAATGGTATTCTTTCTTTTGACTTCAGTAGGCAGAACTGAAACTATAGCTGGGCGAGCAGGGCTTTGTTCCATGTGCACCGGAGTGGCTCCATTGAGCCGCTCCATTAAAGGGCGTGTTCCCCGCCAATCGCTCCAGACGCCAGCTACTGTAAGGGGCACGTTCCAATCGGAACACGCCCCAGGCACCAGATTCTGTAGTTACGGCTCTGTCAGGAGGGCTGTGATTTCAACCTAAAGTTTGTTTGGGCAGCTACACGGACAGATAGGTCATTTGCTTCAGATGAAGAAATATGTAGGCTCTGGTCTTTTTGTTCATATTTTTTTGTTAGTTACATACGGAAATCTCTTCAGTTTCTATTCCAGCTACCTCAAGCACCAGAGGCTTGTTTGGTGTATAGGGTTAGTCCTTCCTGGGTGCAGTAGGGGTTCTGCGCCAGTGGTGGTCAAACCATGGGTCACAGCCCTGTTCTGGGTAGCAGACCTATTGGTATTGGGTTGCAGTGTGGCTGCTGCAGCAGGGGCAAGGTTGGAGAGTTTAAAAGGATGCTGGCAGTCCCCCTGCTACCTACAGCCCAGGGCGGCTAGCATCCTTTGAAATTCACTGCATCTGCTTCCGCCCAGGGGTAGCAGCCGCAGGAAATTCGCCAGGATGCTGGCTGCTCTGGGTAGTCAGGTTTTAGCAGAATGGCTGGTGTCCTTGTCAGTTTCCCTGGGTTGCTACCGGCAGAGTGGAAGCAGCTGCAGGAAATTTCAAAGGACACCGGCTGTCCTGGGCTGCAGGTGGCAGCGGGATGGCTTGCATCCTTTAAAACTTCTCACAGCTCTACCCCTGGCCTGGCTAGAAGCAGCCCTGTGTTTCTTTTGGCCTGGTGCCCGGGGACCCCAACTCCCCCACCTCCACCTTGTAGACGTGGTGATGGCCGCTGCCAAATTTTCAGGTGGCAGCCCCCCACTGCGCTTTTTTTTTTTTGCGGTGGAGGGGACATGGCTTGGCTAAAGGGTCCAGAGCTGGGTCAAGAGAAAAAAAGGTTTGACAGCCACAGTTCCACATGATAGTATCATAAGAAGACTGATGTTGTTAGTTTCAAAGTTAGCTGCTCCCATACAACTCCATTATTTATAGAAGCTCCATCAAACAGGCTGTGTCTTCAGAAATAAATCTGTTAGTCTTAAAGTGCCACACGACTCCCTGTTTTTTGTGTCTTCAGAGATCGGATGATGACCTCTTTCCCCCTGACCACATGTAGATTTGCCCCTCAAGCTCAGAGCAGGGAGAAGGCCAGTTACATAAGTTATGTGGATCTTCTACTATAGGAAAGAACTCTTTTTCAGGCAAATGTACAAAAGTTTTGTATTTTCATTACTAATTAACATGCATCAGTCATTTTTATCTTTAGAAAATTCTTTGCAGCATAAAATTATAGTCCCAAATCTGTTGTCATTGCTTAGGCAGAACTCCCATTTTCTACAGTGGAAATCTTTCCTTATTTAACACAAGATTGGGGCTCTAAGTATATTCATATAAACACATTTGTCTTGGGTTCTCTCAATCCTCAGTTTGGTTTCTAACTTTAGCTTCACATAAGCAGCCAGTGAAACCTAGATGGCTAGGTTTTCATTGAAGCAGTGAGGGAAACCTCAGCAGGTCTTGAAGCTCTGCTGAACTGGACTCAGATAGCTATGGTGAGTGTAATGTAACAGTATTGCGTTGCACTACGATGAATTTAAAAGATTTTCCTTAGTGTATGTGTGTTGAGTCTTGATCTCTTATTGTTACAAAAAGGGCTTTCTGCATTTTTTGGTTTTCTGACTTCTTGGAAGTAATTTTAAATGATTGAGATGCTTGACAATAAGTACCTAATTTATTTCTAAAGATAATTGTTGCACAGAAGGGTTCATATTTAACAGCAGTTTTTAGTCTTGGGCTTGCTGAAGTCAGTAGTGGTCTTGCTGTTAACACTCAGCATAACACTGTCTGGTGAAAATTTTATTAATCTGGTACATTTTCTGAAATCCTGTTGGTTCTTTTGTTTTAACGATTAGTTCTTTGTTTAGTGCAAATACATGTGGTGAATAAAATCTGAACCAGCTGTACTTGTGATCTTACTGAAGCTCGCTGAAGGCCTTCGTCTCTGACGTAAAGACATTCCAGATGGATAGGAGTATTGAAAACAGGTTATGTGTGCAGGCTTTATTTATTAAATATATGCTGAATCTGTTTTTCTTAAACGGCTATAGTTGTTTGTGATCTATTGATTGAAATGTAAGTAGGGTGTCATAATGATTTAACTATGATCTTTTTTGACTGACTCGGGAAATGCCTGTGTATTTACAATAGCCAGCACAGTATGGGCCCCCAATACTGATTAGCATCTGTGTGTTCTTGTAGTGGAAAGAATGTAGTGTTAATGGACATTTTAAAACTCACTTATGAACAGTGAGAAATCAACATACAGTGACAGTTGAATTGGAGTTTGTAAATCATATAATTTGAACAGTAATGGTTAGTTTTTATTTAGTGTAGATCTGCTGGATGTTGCCACATTTAGAAGCAGTCTTCCTTAACTTTTTTTTTTTTTTTTTTTTTTTTAATGTTTTAGAAAATTGAGACATGGGTGTCAAGTTTTCACTGGATACGAGTACTGGTAATTTGATGAACTGCTTCTGAGTAATATTAAATTATTTTGTGTATTCTTTGCATGACTATTAAATCTTTCTAGTTCATAGAGATGTTCCAGTATTTTTGTAGTAGCTAAGAGCTATGAAATAATGCCATGTTTTGACATGACATAATGTACTTTTATAATATTCCTGTTACTACACATATTCCAGAACAAAAAGCTTATCACAGTCTTTTTTTCTCCTTTTTTGTTCTTCTGGAGCTAGTGGTTGCTGTCACTACATTGGGGGAAAAGATTATTCTTATTTTCTGTTCATTTAGTAATTGATCTCTTTCATGTCTTGAAAGATGTATCTATTTTAATTGATATCTGTTCATGTGATCCTTATTCAGTTTCTATATGTACCAAATCAGATGAAGTAGGAGAGGAGGTGCGGGTGTTTCAGGATGACATTTGTTGAAACCCACACCCTCTCATAATTTTAGGAGGCTTCTTTAAAACTTTATATTGCAGCTTCAGTTTTAGTGCTTACCTTGTGAACCATGTCAATAATGTTTTCTTCTGCAAAAAAGTAAGCATAACACCCAGGAAAGAAGTGCTACTGTCACTCTTCTAGTAATGCCTTGTTTTAAATAAGTGCTTGTAGTCTTTGTCAAAATACAGTACAGGTTCAGAATGCCACTTTCCCTTCATGAATTATTTTTCATAACATGCCACACAAATCAGTGATTTTTAGAACAGTTTCAAGAATGGTCTTAATCTTTGTAATCATTACTCTGTGCAATGTAGTTTAGGTATTGGGATGTGTCTCTCTCTTTTTTTTTTTTAATTGAGCATCTATTAATTATTCATACACAAGGTAGTTTGTTTGTTTTTTTTTTTTAAACAATTTTTGTATGTATTCGCCCACAGTCGTCATTTAACCATAAGTAGAATATGGTATCTATGCCTCTGTTGGAGACAATTGAACAATACCTTATCTATTATTAAATGACACTTTGTGGTTCCCAGTTGCTTTTATTTTTCTTACTGGTCTATAATATATCTGCTTTTTGGCATTGGAGATAGAGGATGGGGCAGTATAGTCTCTTGATTATACTGAAAAAACCAAGACACTATTTTGTTTACTTACCAGATGGTATATAAGAACCTAGTAGTTTCCAAGTGTTTAGATCTAAACGTTCATTATCTTTTTAGATACTTTCAAAAACAGCTTTGTAATATGTGCGAGTAAAAAGATAACATGAGAAACCTTCCAAAATCTCAGAAATGTTTGCCTGTGCTGCAAATACTCTATCTTCTGTTTTTATGCTTCTGTGCTTTTGCAGATATTATAGAAATAAGAGCTTTTGTTGCTCTTCAGTATAAACAATGGCTCAAGGACTGAAGTATAGTTAAAAGTGACTTGTCCAGTAATCCATTTAAATATTTCTGACTTCCACTGCTTGATACAACAGTTTAACATAGTAGTCACACACAGAGCTGTGTGTTATCGAGTTGGTAGTGTAGTGAGTCCATTTACCAAGTTGGCAAGGGGCCAAATCCACAGAACTTGAGGTTCTGGCTGGGCCTCTTCAGTGTAACTTTATCTGAAGAACAGATACGTTCTTTTCAGAGTCAAAGCAAGTAATGAGGTCTCTCCTGATACACAAATGTTACACTGAGTTATAAATGGCCAGTGTGATGTTTATGGCTTCCTTATTGGGTGTAAGAGGTGTTAGAGGTACAAGGGAGGAAAGATAAACATAGTTGCTTTAGAAAAAATAAGCCTCGCATATCTAGACACTTGCATTAATGTTTTACATATAAGTACTAATACTTAATTCATTGGGGGTTTGTTGGGGCTAGAGTTCTGAAGCAGAAGTACCCCTAAATGTATTTACCTGTTGACACCGTTTCATTTTCTTTGCAGTTCATGGTATGGAAGGAAGGAGACTCCTGTAAACTGTGTTGGAATTGTGCATTTGTAAAATTTTAGAGATAATGGTAACACTAAATACTATCAGTGTTAGGTTTGCTTTTTGTAGTGAAATACTTTCATAGTACAGTTTTATTGACCTCAAACAATTCTTGAATATTAGTCACACCTTTGGTTTTGCTTCTACTGAGCTCAAGAGCTATCCTGTATAACAGCTTTCTGTGTTTAAAAAATAGCCCTAAACTTAGCACATTTATTTTAAACATACGTAGTGTATGAAACAAAAAGTAGTTTATTTCCTAGATGGCCTTCAGTGCTTTCCCAACTTCACTCCTATATAGCAAATATTTCAGAAAATACTCACTATTCATAACAGGCATCACAGCCGCCAACTATAAATGATATTTAAAAATGATTCTTTAGGGAGTTTTAAACTTGTGCAATTTTAAACTGTTCTGTTTCAAAATTTTTCAGTAAAACATACCTTTAGTGCTTTTTAATGTAGAATATCAGGTGCTCTTATAAATACAAACAAATCACTGTGTTCCTAGGTAAAAGTGAAAGTAAAAAAGGCTAAAATGGAATGGCCAAAATTCTAGTTATGTCCCATCCTCTCGGGGGCCGCCCCCCCCGACGCTTTGGCCCAAAGCTTCAGTTTGATGTAAACTGAAAATAAATGGAAAAATACCCAAGAATCACTTTGGGTCAATAGAAGTATGCTAAGAAAGTATTTTATTACAAATGTAATACTAATCCTACAGTTATTAGCGGCACTTTCTCCTGTAATAGAATAGCATAACAGTAATTTTATGGTTGCATATAATCTCATACACTTGAGGGTTGGATGGACCCAGAGTTAGTCCAAGAATCAGTATTCTGAAAAATCAGCTCAATTTAATGCATGCACACATGCCCTTAAATAGATACAGGTATAAATATCCACCCTCTGTAGACACAGAATTGCACAAAATATTAAAATTTGCAGCAGTATTGCAGTGACTGAAACCATTCTTTCTAGGATTTCCGTTCCCAAAAGTTTAGTATTACCATGTTCGTGACCAAAATCTGTTCCAACGTATTGGCTGTAAAATATGGCTATGTATTGTTTCTAAAATCATATATTTAAGGGGTCTTAAAAAGTTCCCTCAAGTCCCATTTGAGAGGGTTTTTTCTATATGGGCTCTGCATGTGAGGAGAGGATTTGTGGATTGGCACAATAGTGTACCATAGTGCATATTTACTGTATAGAACAGTTATGTATACTAATTTACCTTATAGAACCCTCTGCAGATCATGACACACTTGGTGACGGGTCACAACTCTATGGAACACACCAGCCCACCTCTCCTAGGCTGAAACATACCTGTGTGACGCCACACTAATGTGTCCCAGCACAGTGGTTGAGAACCACTGTTATAGACCATGAGCTACATCTCTTGGACACATACTAATACATACTTTACCATTGCTCATTTATGTGTTTGGATTTTTTGAACAAAGAAATGAGTGTAAAATATTGGGTGTATGAATGTATTTTGCCTAATATAAAGGCAAGGAGTTGAAAGGTAAGACTTTATTCTTTTTGATAAGTGATACAGTAGTACTTAAAAAAAAAAAAAAAAAAAAAAAAAAGCCATAAATTAACATAACTAACATATTTTAAGGAGAGTTGTCAGCCTGAACCTTGGGAGCTTATGGCTCTTGTTTGTTTTCTAATAGCAAATAAACATGTGCATGTGTGACAGTTTGTCTAATTGCAAATAAAGTTATCAAACATCCCTGTAGTTAATACTGACCTGAATAAATCTTGGCATTGTGCCACCTGAAGGAAGCAATATGTTGACTCTGTCTTTTAGGCTTGCTGATATCAGAAGGATAGGCATGTGTCGTGTTCTTTTGGTCATTTTCAATTGCAAAACCAAGATTATTCAGTTCCAGAAGGGTAGCCGTGTTAGTCTAGTTCAGGAAAATAAAAAAGGAGTCCTATCGCACATTTAAAGACTAGCAAATTTATTTGTATGAGCTTTTGTGAGAGAAATCCCACTTTGTCAGATGCTTGAAATGGGAAACATACAGTATGGGAGGGGAAAATAAATCTTGTAAATGAGTGATCAGGTTATTTTAATCACTACCTAGATGGGAGAATATGTTTGTGGAACATTCCAATGAAATTAATGATTTAATCTTAACATTATGGTTTTTAGATTTCCTGAGGACAGTGGTAGTATGTTTTAATCATTGCTTTTTTCCTTCAGATATGCCAGTGTTGAGAGGTCTTACTCATTAGTGTAACTTCAGCTTTTTACCCTAAGCCAGGGGTCTCAAACAAGAGGCCCAAGGGCCTCATGCAGCCCCTAAAGTTATTTTTTGTGGCCCACAATGACACTATTAATATTTGCAATATCATTGTATGAAAAAGTTTCAGTGGTGCAGCCCTTGGGCTACTGTACTAGTCCTCATGTGGTCCTCGTGGTGATTTTGAGTTTGAGACTCCAGCCCTAAGCTGTGCTGCGTTTTGAAACTGTCATTGTTTGTCTCCTACTCAGTCGCAGTGTATTTTGGTCTACATAGGCAGTATGTTAGAGTGGATGCCTTAGAAATATAAGCAGTTGGAAAGGAAAGTGCAGCTGTTTTTATATTAATTTTAATATTGGTGCCCTTCTGTAGCCTCTAATGTAATGGGTGCTTGTTTTCTTAGTGTCTGAACTATAATTTTATGAATGTACCATTTATGGCTGTATTTTATTTTTTTAAGTAAAAGGGGGAAATAAAGATGTTAGGATTTCAGTCTTTTGAAATCAGCAACAAGGCAGAGTAATATTGAATGAGAAGATGGAAGTTTAAGGGTTTTGTATGTTATGAAATTGATTAACTTCCATCCTTGTACCTTCCTTTGGGACTCTGACAGATGTATATTTTTTTTGAACCATCACAGTGAAATTTGCTGTGATTTGTTGTCTACCTCATGTTGAAGTTTATTGCAAAGTTTTATCAAAAAGAATTCAGTCCTTTTCAAGAATGGTGAGCAATGAGGAAAATGGGTATTTTTAACTAACGTAACTTTTTTCTTTCACCTAAACAATATTTTGAACATTTCTAGCATCTTGGGATTTTTTAATTGGAACATGAATTGTGTCAGGAACTTAGTCCAAAAGTTTGAGTGAGGCTTTATGCCAGTGCTTCTGAACCAGCTGTATACATACCCCTAGAGACAGGCAGTGGTTTTCCAGAGGGTATATCAACTCATCTGTCTCAGTGGTTCTCAGCGTGAGGGTTGTGACCTACCCCAGGTTGGTCACAGGATGAGTTTAGTGGAGTTACAAATTCAGTGTGTATGCATGGTGGCAAACGGTGCAGGTGCTCTCTGCCGTATGGGGCTCCACAAAGCTAAGTTTCATTCTTTATCTCTGGACAGAAGGGATTGGACTTCGGACTTCTATAAGTGCTACAGTTGTTGAGGAACACTGCTTTATGCTGTTCTAGTGAAAATTTGCCCATTTGTGCATTTAGTGTTTCTCCACTGAAAGTGGTCACTTATGCCTATGCAGTAGAATGTGTTCATAGTCTTGATCAAGCATGGCCAAATGCAGCTCGGAAGCCACATGCGGCTCTTGAATGAAAAATTGTGGCTCCCTTAAGAAAGTCAGCAAATCAATTTAGGAAAGCAGCCCTAACCTAGGAGTTCAGGAGGCGGTTGGGACAGTGGGGAGAAATGCGGCGTGGTTGGGGATGGTGGGGAGAAGTGCAGCATGGTCAAGATTTTAAAAAACTCACCACTAGCCTGAACTCTTCTACATCGAGCAGCAGCTAAATTTTTACTGTATAGGGCTAATTTTAATGATAACCTTAAGTAATTATTAGACGCTGGCATTAGTAGGACCAATATTTGTCCTCCTTTTTATGATAAAATTAAAGTGTGCAATGAATTTTAAACTTAGTAGTTTTGGAGTAGGTAAAAGTATCTGGCTATATGCCTCAGTGTGGCTCTCGAAGGTTTAATAATCAACTTGTGTGGCTCTTGAAGCCTGTAAGTTTGACCACCCCGGTCTTGATCATTAGTTCTGAAAGTTCTAATGCCTGTCACAGTGAAGTCATGTGCAGAACTTAGATTTTGCTCATCATGGTGTTTGATATCAATCATGTTTTTTAAGTAACAACCACCATTCTTATGAACTGGTGAAATGAGTATTGCTTAAAGATTAAACTAGAATTTTTTTTTAAAAAGTTGGCCAATGTGCTAAAACACTTACAGCAGTTTTCAAACCAATTGTGTAGAGTACAGGATGGTAGCCCTCATAAATGAGTATCACAAGATTATTCATATTTTTTAGAAATGTCCTCTAATAAGAAATCAACCAGGGATCTTGGTTTCTAAAAGTAGTGTGGTTATTGAACTGAGCTAAAGAACAGCCTTTCTTGTTTGTTGTTGGTAGTAAGACAGCTAATCTCTTCTTTCAAACAGCTGCAGTGTGCTTTGACTCCCATAATTAGCTCGTCTAATGGTGTGTGTATATATATATATCTCAGTAGTATGTTTATTTTAATTTGTTATAGCCTTCTGCTTTACATTGTTGCTACTATACAGAAAAGTAGCATATTCTTGTTGCTTGTCACCCTTTTCCTGACAAAAATTCCCAGCTTTCTAAAGCGTATCTATATTTTCAATATGCTAGTTCAATCTCCAGGTCTTTTGCTTCCCCACCTGTATATGAAACATTACACATTAAAACAATCATATTTAACTGTTTGTTCAGTTCCCTGCCTCTGCTGCTTTATAACTTAAAATTGGCCCCAACACATTTTTGGAAAACCTATCTGACCCTACCCACTATAAATAATATGGATTGACACACTTGGGTTTGGTATATTATTTTGTGGTGGGCCATGGGGTTGGCATTACAAAAACTGACAAAATGTTTTGTAATGAAAGTGGTTATTTTACCTTAACAGTAGTATTGCTATGAGAGACCACAAAGAGCTCTTATGAGCATGCAGCTGGAGCGGAGATGCAAGGTATCTTTTTCCATCCTTGTTTATATTCTGTGAACTCCCTTCCCCATAGAAGCTTAAGGGGGCCTTTCGTGTTCAGGTGAACGACAGGGACTACTCCTTGCTGACATCCGTGAAGTCCAAAACCAACCACAAGTATTCAGTATATTGAAGAAAGATAACATAGCTCTTTGCAACAGAAGTTTAAAAATAGGAGAAAGCATCTGAGAAAGCAACTAATTTATTTAACACTTTTAGCCATTAATAAATAATATAAGGCTAATTTGATAGCCTTAAAGAGCGTAAGTAAGTACATGAATTAGAATGTAAACTTTGAAAGTTGCAGGTGCTGTTTAAACTATCATTTTGCCTTTCATTTAACTGTAGTAGTGCATTTTCATGTCATCAGGTGTGGGATGATCAGTGACTTGGCGGTAAGGCGGCAAGTGTAGGATTTTTGCTGGAATAACACAAGTGGTCTCTCATTTCATTTGTGAAAATGTTACTATGTAATCTACAAATAATTCCTAGTAGCGTTTGCATGTTTTTTAAGAGAACAGCTTGAAATCAGTTGATTTTAAAATGCTTTTAATAGTGTTTTAGTTTGTAATATGCCCACTATTTGAGCTACATACCCATTGGAGGTGGATAATTTTATCATTCTCTTTCTGAAGTCACACATCTTTGTTCTTGCCACTTCTCTATGACAATGAAATAATAGCTGCTGTACTGTAATGACAGAAGGAGTCTTCATGTAATCAAATGTTAGATATTTAAGGGTAGAAGTAAAATTTCATTGGGTGTAAACCTGAGCCTTGGCCTTCTAACAAATAGACTTAAGATGCCAATTAACAAGATCTTACTAACGTTCTTCACATTTAAAAAATCCTTTTAATTGGCTTATTGCCACAGGTGCTTACATAGTTTGCTTGAAGGTAGTAGTGGGCCATTGTGAACATCTAGTGGGATCTCTCCCAACTTAACAGGTCACAGTCAATTACTCTGTATTTGAGTTTAGTAAAGTCTTCATAGAGAAGTAATACAGTTAGCAGCATAGTACTGGGATGGGGGGGGGCACCTCTTCGATCATTGATACAGGAAGTCTTAAGATTTACTGATTTCAGCCATGTTTGTATCATTTTCCCGTTTTCTTCATAAATTATTTGTTTGTAAGAAAAGAAATTACAACAGAACAAAACAAAAGTTGACCTACTGCAGCTTAGCTCTGGTGCCAGCAGCCATGCTTGCTTGTTGACTAATACACTGTCAGTTGCCAACTGAGTAATCCATTGGATAAGGGGGAGGGTGGTGAATGGTTCTGAAAATAACTGTCTTGGGTATATTAGCCAATAGGTATTCTGAGTCTTACAAATGTTAATATTTTTGTTAAATTGTAGTTGCAGAAGAAATCCGAAACAGGAGTTTGATTGTTCTGGGTATCTTAAAGCAAAGTGCTTGAGAAGTTTTGTTTTTTGTTTTGTTTTGTTTTTTGTTTTTTTTAAGGCTAGAAACAGAAAATGGTTTTTATCCTCCTTATTCTCCCATCCACTGTTTGCACATATGGAGCTGTTATAGAACCAAAAAAAAACCTTTAGCTTGTTAAAATCTAACTGTCTCTTATTCTGGACATAAGGAAATCATGGCTAATACCCAAAAGTATTTATAATTGAAATGTAGATATTCCAAATACTAATAGATTCAGAGAATGGTGTTAGTATAGAGTATGTCCAGACTAGCATAAAAAGGTCTGTGTTGTTTTATTTAAAACGTGTTTCAAAATACTAACAAAGGCAGAGCAAATTGTGTATTAAAATGTTAGCTAGCTGAGATGTTCCCCTAGCTATAGCAGTACAGCCAGCTATACCATATTAATACAACTAGTCTGCACAAGAGTCTTTAATCATAGATGTAGTCATTGAGGAATTTTGAGAAGTTCGCATTTCTGGGTCTTTCAGAAAAGTGAGTCTTGAAAAAGAATTTGAGGACAAGACATAAAAGTAGTGTGGATGCCTTAGGCATGTGATGCATAGTAGGAGGAAGGCACACTGAAAAACACATGGAGATAAATGAGCATCTTGTAGGTCGAATAGAGCAGGAAACATGATCAGCAAAACCAGAAATACAGGTGTAGGCAAAGTTTTGTAAAGAGTATTGAATGTGAGGATTATAAAATTGAGTTCAGTGTAGCTAATGAGAGGAAGTCATTGGAGCAATCTGTAGGGGAATTCATTATCAGCACAAACTAGTAAAGATTATTCTTACTTTTGAGTTAGGTGGGATTTGGGGACACCAGGAACTTTAAGAATGGTAATGAAGCAAGAGGGTATTGAATGCAGAGATGGACTTGAGCTTAAAGTTAGAACAGCTACTGTAGATAGTAATTAACATCAGCTATATTGATTTTCTATTAGGTGGAGTATACAGAAAGCTATACATATTCACATTATTATAAGAGGGTAGAGCAGATTGCCAGACTGAAAACCTTTTGAAAGAATTAATTTTACTGTGTAATCTGTAGTAGTGTCATTTAAACTGGGGTATGAGTATGTGAGCTCTCAGCGGAGAGCGCATGAGAGAAACCCTGTAATGACAGGCAATGCATTTTATTTAGCATAGAGATTTCAAATGGGGGGGGCATGAGTGGCTCCCTATGATGTGAAGGAACATATTGGGGGGGCCTTTGTGCAGCCCCACACAGTGAACTGCACAGCATGTCCCTGGCAAGATTGGGATTTGATTTTGTGATTCTCCAACTCCATGGATTGGATTTTGATTCCCAGCTCCATTCATTCTCCAGCTGATGAAATCCCACTCACTGGCTTGCCAGAGCAGACCAACACACCTGTCTGGTTTGGGCATTGGTGCAACCAAAGACTGTAACACAGTGTAAATTGGCCAGCTGGAGAGTGAGCGTGGAATTGGGAATAACAAAATCCTAGTTCCTGCCTGTCATGCTGTGTAGTTTTGGGCAGGTCACTGCAGATTTTTGCCACACTTTCACCTGAAGCACCCGAGAGATGATACCTGTGTACCTCACAGGACTGTAGTTAGGATTATTTAGCTAATGTCTACACTGTTTTTTGAAGCTGTGAAATGGATGGGGGTGTGTGTGTGTGGTGTGAGAGAGAAAGATCATGGTCTCCTTGACTTCAGTGGAGCAAGTTTTGTAATATAAAGTGCACATCTATAGCTTGTAAGAATACCAAGGATGACCAAAAAAACTGCAGGGATGTAGTAAACTCTTGCTGTGTTTCTGACCAGGGCAGTGTAACAGTACAGTGAGTGACGAGAACAGAATGAAACTAATTATTACAATAAGGCTTAAGAAACCCTTTGCTCTCTCAAGGTCAGATTCCAGTCTCATCCCGTAGTATAAATATCTAGATGGAAGATCAAGGCTGAACCCACCCCCAATACACTCTACTCTACTTGTGACTTTTGCATTCTCCAGTGTCTGAAGTGTGATTTCCCCCCCCCCCCCCCCAGGAAAGCTCATGCAATAAATAAATTTGTTTGTCTTTAAAAGTGTCACTGGACTGTGTGTGTGTGTGTGTGTGTGTGTGTGTTTTTTTTTTTTCCCCCCTGAACTAAACTAATATGGCTGCCCCTTTGGAACTGTTAAATGAATGTTACTTTTGTGGAAATATTTTTGCATACTTTTTCCTCTTTTTCATACTTTTTCCTCTTTTTCTCCATAAGTAATGCTGATAACTGTAAAATAGTGTCTATTTTTTAATACTAGTATGAGTTACTAGTAATTTTACCAAATTATTTTGTTACCCTGCTTTGGGTGGTGTAGATGATATTCTCACACTAGTCAACCAGATACTTTTTTTAAAAAATGTAAACATTGCAGAAGGGTTACCTTTGTTTCTTTTCCAGGGTTCATTTTGAATAATTGATACAAGTTGATATATCAAAGATAATGACTAATTTTAAATGAACTGTTTTTTGAAGAGGCTTAGGTATGGCATCAGTGAATCACTGGGCTCTTGTGTACGGGGACACTTTGCCCAAAAAGCCAGGGTATGTGCAAGCTTACCATGTTCTGACTTGTGGTTGGGATCCTGCTGTCATTTAAAACAGCAGGATGTCGTACCACACTATAGAACTTCTAGTGTTCGGTAGCAGGGATCATATGGCAAGCTAATGAGCTTTAGATTTACACTGTGACTTATTGTGCCCTTAGTGTCTGTGTGGGGAGGTCCTGGGATTGCCACAATGGGTCAGACTGGTTAAAAATCCCAGGTCTTGCTTCAGAAGACCAGGTGGCACATGCAGAAACTACTCATTGCTCTTGTAACTCGTGGCAATTACCTTTTATGTTATGGGACTAAAAAGCATGGCCACATTTAGGAGCAAGAGTGCTTTTATAAATAAGTTATAAAATGTTAATAAATGCTGAATAGATATTTTGGTAAATGGTTAACATTTGTAATTGATACAGAATCTGACAAGGGTTACTTGTATTCATGACTAAGTCTTCTATAACAATTTCTACTGATGTTTGTAGTCATTTATAAGCATGCCTGTAACATGGTGATAACCTATTAACTCATTTATTAAGCTTCTATCAACTACTAAAATACTTTTAATATTAAGTGTGATTGGAAAGATCAATGCCTTACATAATTGGTTGCTACAGAATGGTATTGGTTATTTATTTACAAATGTATGGATGTTGTAAACCATTCCCATATTATATCTATTTTAATGTAAGTTAAAAATAATTGAGTAATTGAGATTTTTGTATCTCACTCAAACAGTGGATTTTGAAGATGAGTATCAGTTCAGTTTATTTTTGGTACATTTATGCAAGCAAAATGGTAATGTCAGCTTCAGATTTGTTAAAATAGCAAATTATTAATATAGCTGGTTAACAATTTTTCTCTTAAAATCTTAGTGTTAATACTTTTAAAAGTATTAGTTCAGTGAACACAAGTCCATTTATTATGTTAGCTCTATTAAATAGCTGTAACACTGGCAGTTTGTTTCAGATTTTTCACTGAAAGAAATGTGTAAACAAAAAAAAAAACAAAACAAAAACCAAACAAAAAAAACCCCACACAAATAGTGGGCTTTGTTTGTTGAATCTCTTTCAAAATTAGTTCTATTCATAGTTTTATCTAAAAGGTGGTGTTTCCTGAATCCGCCTAGCACAAACTTCCCCATTGCTGTCTAGCTCTTCTGTTCCTGCTGTCTTCAGAGCATAACTAGAATGACAAACATTGTTTGAAAGCAGAATCCAGATATAAATAAAGTATTACTCTTTTAACAAGTGCACCAGCTAGTTCAGCCCTTGCACTTGATAGTTAAATTGAAGGGAGGGGGCCATGTATCTGCCCTTCCAAGATGTTGCACTTAAAAAGATTCAGTTTACTGATGTCAGCTTGTTGAACTTTTTTTTTTT
>ML682006.1:17719405-17829756 GCA_007922195.1 Podocnemis expansa | reverse complement strand
TGGAAGGAGGAGTCTCCAACTGCATGGTCATATAATTTTCCCACAGAACTTCTGCTTCATCCATTGTGGAGGATGGATGGTGTTAATTGAATAAGGCAGTTACTAAGTATTTCTTTTATCCACTATATTCAGTTAGTGCCTCTGACTTTTATTTATGCATGCCATCTAAAGCAGGGGTCTCAAACTCAAATCACCACAAGGGCCGCATAAGGACTTGTACATTAGCCCAAGGGCCGCACCCCTGAACCTCTTCATACAATGATGTTGCAAATGTCAGTAACAATAGCGTCATTGCGGGCTGCAGGAAATAGCTTTAGGGGCTGCATCCAGCCTTTGGGCCATGTGTTTGAGACCCCTCATCTAAAGCCTGCACTGAATGTGGAATTAATTGCCACACAAATTTCCCTGCTAATGATCACCGTAGTATCTGAATCTCACAAATATTAATAAATTTATCTTCAAACATCCCTGTAAGAGAAGATTATTGTCTTCCTCTTTTTTTAGGAAAGAAACTGGGGCATAGCAGAAATTAAGGCCAAAAGTTTGCAAAAGTCTCTGCTAATTAGAGGCATTATGGTAACTGTGTCTTACCTTGAGACACTTAGCTTTTTATAATGCTTCCTATGTTCAAAGCAGTGCTCAGATGTTGAGCTAACTACACTGTCAGAAGACAGGTGTGCAAAGTTGTATGATAACTGTTTTACAGATGAAGAGCCTGAGACAGGAAGGTTAAGTGACATATCTAAGGCCAACAGCAAATCCAGTCAAAGAGCCAAGAAGATGAGATTTCTGGACCTCCTGACTTAGAATATCACGCGTCTTCCTCCAGACTACACTGCCTTATCAACATTTTCATAAGTTCCACTGGCTTCGTTTGCCATTATAAGTGCCCGTCACTTTGGAGTATCAGGTTCCAGGTGTCAACTTGGGCATGCAGAAATGGGGGGCACATGAGTGGCCACCTGCAGGAAAATTCAGTTACTGTACTCTTCCATGTGCAAAATAGTAATCTGGTACTGTATGCATTGTGCAAAATGTATGTAGATGTTGGTGACTGACCTACATGAGAATTGAGTGCTGCTGCCTCCAGGGAAGACCAAATGGAGTGCAAATACCCAGAAGTATATATAAGGAATGTGGTGTGAATATTCTTATCAAAAACAACTTTCTGGGTTTAAGTGGCAAAGATTTATTTTATGTGATACAAATACATTATTTGTATCTAAACTGTAAATTAAAAGGTCATTTTGATTACAAGAAAATAATCAGCCAAACACATCTCTTTAATGCGGTTGCTCTTAAGAGGACTGCACAATTGTAGTAATTGTTTATGGTTAAATAACTTTATTTTCTTATGGGTTACTGAGACATAGTACATCATCTTTCTGTGCTGTAACTTTTTCCTGAAGGACCGCTCGCTTTCCTGTTTCATTCTGTCTTACCTGAACTATATTTTTTCTTTCTGCTGGGCAGCATCACTTGCAGTAAGGCACAGCAAGCTCTTTTACCAGAAATTTAAGTTGGGGATTTACTAGATATACAGCATAATATGGTAATTGGCTGAATGGATATTTTTGTCATCCTCCCAGCTGGGTAGCTCCTCCCTCCTATTTGTTTGGCAACTTTGTAGATTTTTCAGGTTCTAATCTATTTTGTGCTATTTTTCTGCTTGTTCTGTTCCTGCCTCCTACTTGCTCCTTCATTACTCATTCTTGATGTCACTTCACTGGGCACCAGAGTAGGTGTTCCTTCTTCAGTCTAAAGTGCTTGTTCCTTCAGCACTGCCAAAGGTGCTGTGTAGATCAGCAGCTTCATCTGAGTGGGCAAAACTTCAGGGGGAGCAGGAAGAAAGATGCTATGGTCAGCTAGCCAGGTTATCTTCTCCAGAGGCTGTTTGTAACTTTTTTCTTTCTTTCACAAAAGGTATGTCTATATGCCAAAATAAAACCTAGCCTACCCTGACTTTAGGCTCTTTCATTGCTTTGTAGACTTGTGGATTTTTGGCTGGAGCCTGCCACCTTACAAGGTCCTAAAGCCTGGACCAAAGCCCAGATGTCAACACAACAGTGAAACAGCCCTGCAGCTTGAGCCCCACTAGCCCAAGTCGGTTGTCAGTGGCTGGGGCTGACTTTTTCTTTTCTGTGTAGACATACCCAGAGTCTCCTCCCACCACAGTAAAGGCTCTGCACTCCCCATACATGTCTGTCAAACGAAATGGCCCTGCTTAGCAAAATTTTGCAAGGCTGATCTTCATGGCTGGGATACCTGAACTGCTAAACATCCAAAAACCTGAGATGGTCACTGCAAGTCTTTTATAGATGTGACTGTAGCCTCGTAGTTCTTTAAGGCACTGCCAGGAAAAAATTTGTCTTACCATACTGCCCTTGAGTTCACTTATCCTTGGACAAAGAAGTCTTAAGTGTACCAGCACTTTTTATATTTAAAATTACTCCCAAGTTATCTAGCATTCATTTTGTTTTAGGAAACAATAATATTTCTTTAATAAAAGATCTTTGAATTTTGCCTGTATCCCTTAATCTGGCCCTGGAGATGCATCAAATAAAAATTCTTCAGTGATGAGAGAACAGTTCTTTATACAAGTCCTATGCTTTTTCTTTAAACCAGTGAAGAGAATGCTTTCACTTAGACAACAGCATGAGAATTGGTTAGTAGGGTTGCAAAAAGATGGCACTCTGACCATGGCTGCCTTGGAAACTGAGCTCACTGATAGTCATACTGGATGCTAGAAGAACTTTTCTTTCTGATGTGGTGGTTGTACCAACATACGTGAAGCTGTTGGTGAGACTGCTCAACACCTAACCACATTAAAAGAAATAATGCAATATCCTTTGGTAAGAAATTCCTTTTAAGAAATGAATTGCACAAATAGGATGTTATCTAGCATGGTACTTCAAATTGTTAGTAATCTTAAACTCCTACCCGTAAATGGCATTTGTTTTAAGTAGTCTATCACAATGTAACTAGCTTGTTTTAACAATCAGATTGTATAGTTTTAAAATCTACCAACTGAGAGTTTTTAAGACAAGATTTTTGGTTTTCTTGTGGGGTGGGTGGTGGTTTTTTTGTTCTAGTTTTTTTTTCTTTCTTTTTGTTCTTGTTCATTTTTAATTACAAAATCTGGATGCAAAGTATGTTTGACTTCATAGGTTTTTTCAAAAATGAATGCACTTTTCTGTTCCCTGAATTTGGAGATGTACAATAAGGTCAGATTTAGAGTTGCTCTCAAAACAAATAATTTTATAATATATAATTTTGGCTAAGAGTTCTTTATAAGCCTTTGGCATAAAAATAAAGGCTGAAATATTACAGCAAAGCGCAGTGTTTGGCAACCTGTGCTGTCATTGAAGTTAATGGCAATTTACCACTGATTTTATTGGGAACAGTTAGGACCTTGCTAAGTGCTTTTGCACGCACCCTCCCCCCACATGCATCTGATGTTTTTTTTTTTTTTTAAGAGTATAAAGGGATTGGGGTAAGGAGTAGTTTATATTAAACAGAATGATGAAAGTGAGCACGGATTTAGTTTTTACTGTAAGTTTAAATTCAGCTTTTAATTAAGAGGAAGAAAGTAAAAAGGGGTTGTTATTGTTAAGTTTTCTGCTTCCCAGATTCTTTTGATTTGTAGGACCAGTCTTGAAAGGTACTCAGCATCCTTAACTTCCATCAGTTTAGTAATTATTTGGATCTTTTGTGGGAACTGAGAGCATCCAGTATCTCTCAGGTCCTTCAGATTCAGCTGATTCAGGTAATGCAATGTCTACACTAATTAGTTAACTTCATCGGTTTCCGTGAGAGTTTCAAAACAGTAGCAGATACTTTGTGCAATGAATATTGAAGCAATTAACATGACACATTTGGTATCTGATGCTTACACGCTTTATGGCAAGTTGAGATTTTGAGGAGGGGGAAAAGAGGATGGGTTCCAGTGCTAGTCTATGTAAGAAATATTAGAAGAAATTTAAGATACCAAGAGTTTTGGAGCAGCATTACGAAAGATTTCAAGGTGAATTGGTTGAACCAAATACAATCAGTCTGAATTCTGACTTTGGGGGTGGGGCACTACTTGCCTTCTCTTCCTGGAAAAAAGGGCAAGGGGAGCAGAGGATTTTCCTTTCATATTAGTTGGAATGCTGTTTTAGTTGATTGCTCAGCCTGGGTTATTATTTAAAAAGCCTGTAGAGAGGGTGAAGCAATCCAAAACACATTTTGTTGTTATAAAACTGAGGCAAAGGGCCAAAAAGAACGTCATTAAAATGTAACATTTATTTTCCATGGGGGATACATATTCACCAGTCTTTTTTTATAAGAGAAACCTGAAATCTCTAGACTGCAGCTCTCTTCCCTGTTTACTAAAACCATTGGATTGATTGATAATACCTTTTTCAAAACTGGAAAAGTAAATATGATAAACTAGAAATGGCATCTTTTGAGCTGATCCAGCTGTATTCAAACTTTTGTGTGCTATTGAACTTCCTTAATAAAGAAGTTCCCTGCAGCATCTCTTTCCATTCACCACCTGCTGAATTAATTTTTTTCCTAACACCTTTTTACACCAGGCCAGAAAACTGGCTTGTTTTCAGGTCCACAAGCTGTAATTATGTCATTCTCTCTTTTATACTCAGTGTTTTGCTGGCAGTCCCCTTGCAGTTTCCTATTGCTTGCATAGCCAAGCATCCTCTCTTGATGATTGAACTGATTGATTTGGGTTATGTGCTGATTTTTGTTTTTAACCAAGTAGATAGGCTCCAGGACTGAATTAGAACTCATTAATTCTTACAGTTATTCTAATGTAGTGGTGGTGTAGCCATATTGGTCACAAGATATTAGACGGGATTGGTGGTGATACCTTTTATTCTGTCAACTTGTGTTGGTAAAAAATGACAGGTGTTCAAGCTAGAGAGATCTCTTCAGATATGGGAAAACACACAGCTAAATATCAAGTGGAGCAGGTTGTTTTAGGCTAAGGGTCTTGAACTCAAATCACTATGAGGGCTGCATGAGGACCAGTATATAAGCCTGAGTGCCGTACCACTGAAACCTTTTCATAGAATGATATTGCAAATATCGGTAACAATAGTGTCATTGCGGGCTGTAGGAAATAGCTTTAGGGGCCACGTGCAGCCCATGGGCTGAGTGTTTGAGACCCCTGTTTTAGACTAAAATAAGGTGTTTTCACTTACCATAAGAGACTTTTTGGGGTGAAGTGGCCTGTTAACACTTTCCCCGGAAAAGGACAGAAAAGATTGGGTTACAAACTGTTGTAAAAAAACTAAGGCAAATGCCTTTATTAAAGGCACGTCCACACATGTGGCAGTGCAGTGGCACCACCGTGGCGGGTCTGGTAAAGATGCTCTTTGTGGATGGGGGAGAGCTCTTCAGTCAAGGTAGCACTGTCTGCATCGGCACTTATGTTGGTGTCACTTATCATTCAGGGGTGACTTATTCATCCCGAGTGACACAAATTCTGCCAATGTGAACTGTAACAAAGACTTACCTGAGATTTTTTTTTTAACTCAGCAGAGTTATGAATGTAAGCTCCCAGCTTGTCTCTTTAAGGTGCATGCAGGTTCCTTTCAAGGATAAAGGCTGAGACATCAGGTAGGGAGTAATTGTTTTGTGAAAAGTGTTTGATAGTCATGTCTCTTATTTTTTTGTGAGTTTATTCAGGAGCATAGTAATTGCCTGGCTTCATCCACATCATTATTGTTGAGGCATTTAGTGCACTGGATGAGGTACACCTCATGTTGTGATTGGCATGTGTGGTACCTACAGATCTTCAAGGCGTGTTCTGAATGGGAATGACCGCTGTACCAGAGGAGATAGGATGGCAGGTTTGCATCTGTTATTATAGGAGGGTCTGATGGGATCCTGGTTTGTGGGGAACTTGAAATAAAGTCTGTAAAGATATGGAGAAAAGATTCTTCCTACAAAATAAAAAAGGCTTGAAGCTAGGAAGAGCTTTATCTCTGCACTGGGCATAAGAGGGCAAGGGCAAATGCAGAGCTTGGAATAAAGTGAACTTTGCACTATTTCCAGTTAAAAATAGCATTTGTATTGAATGGGGGATCTGGAGAGCTTTCCCTTTCCCAACCCTCCAGGGTGACTGCCTGACTAAGAAATTAGCAGTTGCAGAGCAAGTCACCTATGTTCAGCAGAGATGTAACTGACCAGGTTTCACAGAGCAGGATTCTGAATTACAGGCCAATAGAAAATGTGAGAACAATGGAAAATGCAGAATGCATGTTAAATAGGCACATCTTTGCTTAGACCAGTAGTTCCCAATCTTTTGCAGACTGTCGACCCCTTTTGTACCCCCCCCCCCCAAAAAAAATTTTTGCAGGCCCCCTGCCTGTTGCCACTGTGGGCAGGATCTGGCCTGCAGAGCCAGAATATGGGTGAGGAGTGGGAACCACTGTGGCCATGGTCCCCTCCCCTTCCCCCTCTCCGTGCCAGTGAGCTGGGCTGCCACGGCTATGGCTCCCAGCCAGCCCATGCAGAGGAACAGTGTGAGGCGCTGGCCCGGTGAGCAGAGGCAGCACTGCCATGGCCCCCAGCCAGCCCCTGCAGGGAGTGAGGACAGGCAGCCCCTGCAGGGGAGAAAAGCCGAGTCACCACCGACATCAGGCAGCCCTCTGCGCGCCCGACCCCTGCCGGGATCCAGCCCTGGCAGAGACCATTAGGGCCGCAGGGGGGTTCCGGCCCCGGTACAGAGCAGTGCTGTGGACCCCCTGGAACATGTCCACAGATCCCTGGGGATCCATGGACCCCAGACTGGGAACTGCTGACTTAGACCAAAGCTCATCCAAAGTGCCTGGATTTTTTTCCTGCCTAAAATGTAGGAAGCTGAGGTGGTAGCCTAGGCTATTGTTACACTATTTGGTATTCTATCACTATCCTATAATTGACAGTTTTCTAGTTTTATCCAGGAATTTTTCCATGTATGGTAATCCGCTCTCCCTCTCTTGCTCAAAAACAAAACAAAGAAAAAGACTGGCAGCTTATTAACCATTTTTCTGCAGCTGCTTTTGTGGAGAGAGAGGAGAGGAAAAATCCCTACATTAATCACCTCATGCCTGTTCCCCCGTTTGTCTGTGCTTTTTGTGTTGTATTGCTGCTCAGTTGAAATTTACAATATAATGTCACAGTGTACCAAGTAGATCCGGTGTTACTGGTGATATATTTTATCTTTACTGCCTAGGCATGCTAAGCAGTAGTGAACTAGTTGCATCTGTTTGCTGAACTGAGAACAGTTTCAGCAGAGCTGATTTATTGTGGAGAAAAGTCCATAATTTTGTTTCTTTTAAACAAGTTAATCCTGTAATTTGCATAGGACTGTTTTAATTTAATGCCATGTACAGCACCAAATACAGTGCCAGCACCTAATAAATCAAAATAAGAAATCTGAGAGAGGCTGGAATGCTACTTTTGCTATAACGTGCCTCTATTTTTTCATGATCATAGCTTGGAAATAAGTCTCATGTTCCTTTCTGTCAAAGAGAATTGCTTGGGGAGGAGAGTATGAGTATGACTGAATTAATTTTTAAGCATCCTTATTTCCCTTGCATGCATGAGGTTTCAGTTGACTGGGGGGGGGGGGGAGTCTAGACTGTTTTGGTCTTTTAAGATATTTAAAGCCATAAATGTGTGCAAACCCCCCACCACCACCACCACCCAACTCCAAAAGGGAGATATGTGAGCTTGAGAAACCCTTCAGTGTCTAGTTTGAAGGTTACTTTCTTCAGGAGATGTAAATTACATGTTGCTAATAAAATAGGCTTCAGTAGTAGTGGAAACTACAATTGTTGTTTTGTATGCAGTCTGGCCTAATAACCTTGTGAAAAGAGAGTTCCACCACATGGATCATACATTAGTGTTATCTGCATCTTTAACAGATGAGCAGAGACACTGATCAAACATATCATGTAGCATTTTAAAGATGGCTTGTTTTGTTTCAGTACCTTCCCCACCCCCCACATTGCCAACTTCTTCCATAAAGTTAACCACAAACCATATTACTGGGGACTTAGCTACAGCCTGTGGTGAGTAGAAAATAGATTAAACACAGGTTTTCCCTTTTAAGTTTCCAGCAGTAAAATCAGTGATGTTAAAGACTTTATTCCCTTGACTCACTGTAGTCCTAATACTGTCAATTAAAACACTTGTGTTGTGTGTGCTATTGTGTGTTAAGGAAACACTGATGTTTGCTGAAAAGAAACAGGACACCCAAATGGTATCTTAAATCTCTATAAGATACTTTCCCTGTGAAACATTTTGTAATATCACATGAGGAAAGGACAAAATATTTTTACTGGTCAAGAAAAGTCTTAAATATTTATTGGAAGGAAACATTTTAGTGCTCTTTGATTTAATAAAATTTTAGAAAATATGTATTTTTCAGTTTACTGCCAGTGGGTTACAAACAAATGTTCATTGGGTTCTCTTTGGGCTGTTTTGAGTCTATAAACCAGGTGTTGAAAATGTGATACTTGAATTATAGTACATTATCTTTGCTGTTTGAAAGCTGAGAAAAGCTTAAATTAAAAAAAAAAAAAAAAAAAGAGTAGCATAAACTCTAAACAGCATGTGATGAAAAAAACCCCCCACCATTTCTGCATTGGTCATCGAAGAATTTTAAAGTAGACATGAGAACTTTTTGCCTTTTGAAAAGCATACTACTTGTTATGTTTGCCAGTGAAATTAGGCTTGCATAGTACACCTGTAAATTAGTCAAACTGATTTATCTTTGTCAGAACATATAGTGTAATTGGGGCGCTTCTTAATTTATAATATGTTTCAGGAACTTTCTGCAAAACTTGGGTATAAAATTATACCCAGTTTCATATTAAATGATGCCATATATGTTTGAAGGTTATTACTTAATGAAAAATGCCCTCTCCTTTGGTTTTCTGCATTCACACCTGAAGTATTGTGTTAAATCTCAGTGTGGAGTATTGGGTAATAACAAATATTCAATGTTCTAGTTCTAGTGCTCGCTTGATTTGAGAGGCTATTCAGAACCCTATTTTGCAGTTTAATTTAGTGGACAAAGCAATGAAGTCAAAATATGATTTTGGTCCTCATGGCCAGAATTAAGGAAAGACTGGATTTTTCTTTGACAAAGGTGAAAATTAGGGAATAATAGAGAGCTTGTTCAGGGAGAGATAATATCTTGCTGTTAAGTTAGTATATCAGCACTGAGAGAGAAATCTAGAATACAGTAATTTAGTGTACGAATAAACTGCCCTTAATGTTTATCATCTGTATCCTGAGTACTACCAGCATTGAGATTGTCTGGCACCAATGCCCCTTGGCAACCATCAGTGTCTGGTCCTGTTGATAGGCCCACAGACCCTTTGAGCACGGACAGCAAATCTTCAGTATCGAAAGACAGCATAGAAATGCCCCAAGATGCTCTCAGTACATGTGCTGTTGCTGTTACTACCAGTAGTATTGGCCCACCCAACACCTCAAAGGTTGGTCCCCATCTCCAATGCCACTGATGTAGGGACTTGGTACTGGCAGAATTCCATCAGGCCAGTGACTTAGCTATATTGGAAGCCACTGACTCTCTTCTCCTTGGAACCAAGCCATGGCCAGCAAAGAGGTAATCTTTTCCTGTAATCATGCCATGCCCCTCTGATGTCAAGTGAGGGATCAGACAGTGAGCTAGATGGGGATTAGTCAGAAGGCATATTCCTTGGCCACCTTAAAGTTCGATTGCCAGCTACCAGGCACTCATGCCAAAGTACAGTTACATTGATTACAATAAACTACATGATAAGCTGCCAGAAAGCTCCTGGGATTACTTCAAGGCTTTCATCCAGGATGGGCAACTTGTAGCAAAAACATCTTTACAGTCAGCCATTAATGCCACCAGCATGGCTGCCAGGATCATCCAATGTCCGTGATAATGAGATGGGCATCATTGCTCCACTTCTCATGATTCCCAGAGGTGGTGCAGGGCATGATGGAGATCTTACTTTCTGAGGAGTTGAAGCCTTTTGGTGAGAAGACTGATGCACCTCTCCACAGACTCCAAGCCACTCTCTGGTCACTGGAAATCTACACACCAGGGCAAAAGATGCTTTAGCCTTGAGTACCAAAAGGCATGTCATTTGTCCCATTTCCATCACCATAGGACTATGAACCTCCGTGGAAAAAGGGAAAGTTCTTAAAGCAGGAGACTTTGGGCTGCCTGTCCTCAACCCAACTATCCACCCCAAAGCACCACTGTTGATGAGGAAGTTTAGGTGTTGCAAGACCACTTCCCACTTTATCTGTGACTATGCACCTGTTCGGCAGAGTTGTGCAGTGCCTAGGAGTGCATAACTTTCAGGACAAATGGGACTTCTATTTCACTGCTATTCTGTTTCACTTCCCTGTGTCCTCCACAACAGTCTTCCTTGTTTCTCTTCAAAGACCCTTCTCATGATAGTCCACTACAGCACAAGATAGACTGCCTTCTGCAGTTAGGAGCCATAGAACCAGTACCTCAGCATTTCTGAGGCAAAGAGTTCTACTTTTGCTACTTCCTAATCCCCAGAATGAAGAAAGGTTGGAGACCTATCCTGGACTGCAGAGCTCTCAATAAGTTTGTCAAAGTTTAGTCCAATAAAGGAGGCAATCTTGAACGCCACTGGAACAGGGAGGCTGGCTGTCAGTCCTCAACCTACAAGATACTGAATTTCACATTTCAGTACTTCTGGCTGATGGATGTTTCCTCAGGTTCATGGTGAGCCATAACCATTACCAATAGAGAGTCCTCCCCTTGAGATCTTTATGAGCCTTTGGAATATTTTCCAAAGCTCTGTTTAGTGGTAGCTGCCTATCTACAATCACAGGGAATAATGAGCAGTGGTCTTACCTGAATTGTTTCCTTGGAGCCTGGTCACTTCAAGAGGCTTGTTGAGCTACTGAGGACGTGATATGCTAGCTCATGGAACTGGACATACAGTTCAGTTCCCAAAAGTTGATCCTCACACCAGTGTAGTTTCTAGATTTTAATAGGGATTGACCAACACCTTCCTACCACAACACAGGTTTTTGTCCTTTGTATCACTTATAGACATGACTCCATGCAGTCCTAGAGTACCACCCAGAATCTGCTTCCAGCTCCTGGGGGTATGTGGCAGGAAGAATGGTGGTGATTCCACATGCCAGTCTGCACATTTGATGCCTTTTGCTGTGGGTTGTGTCTCTTTACAGACCAAACAGGGACAGTGTGGGCAAACCTGTCACTGCCCACCACATTCTCACATGACCACAAGTAGGAAAGGCACCCATCAGTACTTCATGACTTAGTCACATGGTGGGAAACACCATCCACAGATCTTTTTGCCACTTAATAGAACAAGAAGTCTGTGTCTGCAGTACTGTTCCAGTGCAGAGATCAGACAGCAGTTTTTGGGCAGTGCCCTTTTCGTCCTGTGGAACAAGAATCTTTCTTTATGGCTTCGTTCTGGTTCCTCAGCTGTTTGAAGATAGGGAGATGGAGCTCATGTGATTGATTTGCTCTCACATGGCCGAGACAGACATGATGGGTCCCATCAATCTCTTTTCTGGCCACTTAGCTGATGAACCAGACATCCCAGCTGGGGGAATCCTCCACTTCAGATCATGGCTCCTGTGTGGTTCAGACACCTAGAAAGCTCATGCTCAAAAACATGTGCAAGAGGGTCTACTTCACAGTAGAAAGTCCTCCAGAGAATGCGCTTATCTGTAGAAGTGATCCAGATTTCAGATTTGGTGCTTGTCTCTCCAGTGTTGTCAACTAGTTCACATGTTCTGGAACATGCCCCCCAATAATAGAGGTTTTCACTGAGCTGCCTCTCAGGGTCCATGTAGCAGTTACTGCAACATTTCACCAACCAACTGGTCCTTGGTACTATCATGCAACCACTAGAGTTGCTAAGGAAATAAGACCTTTTCCCTCATCTCAACCTCCTACCGTCTCATGGAAGCTAAACCTAGTATTGAAAGGCCTAACTAGACACCCCCACCCCCTTCAAAACCATGGCCACCTGTTCACTAAGGATACCCATCAATGAAAATGGTTTTTCCAATTACAGTTATCCTCACTAGGAAAACCATTGTTACTGCACAAAGTGAGTAACTACTTTCTACTTAGAGGGTTAACAGTTGTCTGAATCAAAGTGAGAGGAACAAAAATAACAAAAACCCCTAATAAAACAAATCACAAAAAAATTAAATTGGATACTTCAGATAAAGGTCTGAGCTCCCAAAGTAAATTATAATCCTAGTCTCATCATGCTTGATGGGGAGATATGATAAAAATCTAAACAAAGCAAGGAGTCTTGTGGCACTTAGACTGACAGATTTATTTATTGCATGAGCTTTCCTGGGAGACAATCCCACTTCATCAAGTGCTTTGAAGGGGGAGGGGGGGAATTACAGAATGGAATGAAAATAAATTCAGGGGAGTGTGAGACATGGGATCAGCTCATACTGCAACAGCAAATAAGAGCATTTGTAAGGATTCAAACTCTAGGAAACAGCACATAGAGAGAAGGTGAAGTCATATTACCTGTTATAATGTGAGAAGAATCCATAGTTGTGATTAAGTCTGCTTTCACACAATCTAATATGCATATTAGTTCAATTTTGGTTGTTTCTCTTTGAAGTCTTGGTGTCCCATTTGATTTTCTTGAGGACCAGCGTTAACAAATCATTAATGGAGTGATTAGGAGGATGAAAGTGCTCAGCAACTGGTTTTTGTGTTGTGATCTCTGTCAGTTTTGTGCCCATTTGTTCTTTTGCGTAGGGACTGTCCTGTTTGTCCAATGTATAAGGTGATTTTCTAGCCATCCCTAAGAGATTAGGAAGATACCAAGTTAACATCCCATGCTTTGTCACCATCACCTGCCATCTGGACTATTGGTATCTATCTGCTGCTGCAGATGGCTATGCCATTCCAGCCAGTCTGTAATGCTCAGCTGCCACCATGGATCATCATATCCCAGCACATTCTACATCACGTTCACCCCCCCCCCCCCCGCCAAAAAAAATTTATTGAAAGGGTGAGAGTAGCCCAAGATGCAGAACAACAAGTAAATGTCAAGAGGCCTCTTGTCCCATCATTTACTACTTTCCAGTCATCTTGTTTTTCATTTTAAAGCCATGAAGTTTCTCTGTATGTAGCAGTCTAAATTCAGCTTGGTGATGCTGCTGAAGGTGGCTAAGCACTCAGCATTTCCACCTGAAGGTTCTTTTTACCTGAAAGAGTGAGCTTTTTGATCAAGAGGAATTATGAGGGCTTATTTGACAGCCTGAGGAGCTCTGCAGCCTCCACATACCTTGCATGAGCACCGCTAACATTGGCGGATACTAATGCACGTCAAATTCCTTTCAAAACTAAAATCCTCACAGTATAAAATCTTTCTGGAAAATGTTTTTTGACAGCCACTTTCTCTGTCATCACATCTAGATATAATATACGGTTCTTATTCAGAACCATGGGATACAGTTCAGTTTCTTGCAAGTGAGTATCTTTCGTCATTGAGAATGCATTACTATATAGATCTGTTCCCTGCTTTCTTATTAAATCAATGGATGATTTTATAGATGTCAGGGGACAAGGTAGTCAAGGAGTCACCAGAAAATCAAATTATAATTTTAGCCTCTAACAGATACAGTGCAAAGGAGTATAGATCATATGGCAAGTTGAGATAGTCCCTAAAGTAAAATAGGTGAAAATACCATTTTGCATTGGTTGTTGGAAGAAGTCTGAGGTAAAAAGAACTAAGGTGATGTTAATAGATCTTCTGAGAGCAATTTTTATAATTCTCTGCCAATTGTGTCTTGAATAGACTTCCCTTGAGTGGTACCAGGTTCTCTTCATTCAGGAACAGAGATACTCACCACTGGTCAAAATTAAGTTCTTAAACATTGCCCAGGAATGGGGGAGAGCAAGGTGGGAAGAGATTCTGTTGAGCTGTGAAAGAATCAAAGCTCAGTTGTGTTTTTGTTTCTGTGGTGTTTGTTTGTTTCAAGCAAACTTTGGAAATGAGAAAACATGAAGGCAGTAATCTGTTTTACTGATGGGATTAATACGAGCCATACCCTGGTGGAGGGAACTAAAGAGCTTTTCTTCATCCTGTTGTATTTCTAGTTTGAGAGAAATGGGGCAGAGAACAGAGCTTTACTGAATATGTGAATAAGTGCCCACGGAAGCCAGAGGTCAAGATGGACTTTCTCAAGTTCACTCAACAATTGTCTAGAGCAAGTTCCTGTTTTCCATGGATTTTAAGGAATTTTGTCTTTCTAGTCTCATTGTATGATTTTAGAGACAATAATCCTGCTTGGTAAACAGAGGCCAGCCTTTTCCCCTCTGCTAATTAGTGTTCATCTAGCAAAGTACTCCAGGATGTTGTCCAGGATCATAGGACTTACAATAATGAATAAAAGAGGAGGAAATTATTTTATCACCTACTGAACAGTTCTGCTACTCAGGACACTGTATGTAGAGAAATCAGAGATACCTTGATACAATTTCTGATGCATCTTTGGCTATATTAGGAGACTGTGAGGTCCTAAATCTGTACTTGGAGGAATGTTAAACAAAAATGAAAGCACTCATGGGGATGGGGCGGGAGCTATGCTGGGGGGGGGGAGACAGTCCTTATTAATGCCTATTGGGAATGCTGGTTTCATGCACAGCTGAGCTTCATTGCCCAGAGCTCATGTGAGACCCATTAATTCCTTTTAATTTCCTTCCATATTTCACCCTATTATGTCCATTTGCTAAGGTGAAGGTCTCATGGCTTTCCTTTTTTTTTTTTTTTTCCCCCCCCCTCCTCTCTCAACTGAGGAATGCAAGGAATCCTATTAAAAGGGGGAGATGGGGAGACAGTCTAGTGTAGTATTTCCTGATGCCACTGACTCTGATCTGCTATCACAAGAGCCAGTCTTCCATCCAGACTAGACAGGCGCATCCTGACTATCTTGTGCTTTGAAAGGGATCACTTAAACAGAAATTGACATTGAAGTTATCAACAGTAATAGCCCTTAGAAAGAAGTGTATAAAATGAGCTTGCTCTACTTGCTGATGAAAGGTTCATGGGTTAACTGGTATTAGCCTGCGGTTCTCCTAGGGGAACCTTTTTTAATGGAATGCATAAGTGTCCAGTCTAAAGTCTGTTCACTATGGTAAGGAGAAGGAAGTTGTCTACTCACCTAATGGTTCCCTGTGAGAACTACCTCAGTTACACCATTCAGGGTTGTAGTGGACAATTCTTAGCCTCAGTTCAGGTTCTTATGACACTAACCTGATTGAGCACCTATCAAAAATGTTGTATTTTCCATCTATCATAGTGGTCTGCTTAATAGCTACTGCCTTCACCAGGTGAGTCTTTGATGTTGGGAGCATTTTCTGATGAGCCCCACTATTGTCCATTTAACTCAGACAAGGTTGTCTTTACAAGATAGGAGTCATTCCCACAATAAAATTCATTGTCAAAGAAGGCAAGAAATGCTCTGAAGATTTTTAGTGGTGAAGCACTTCCACACATGTTGATAAATAAGTTCTAATTTATGTATACATACAACGGTTCTACACATCTAAATCCAAGTTATGGCGATATTACGGTGACCTTGAGGATTCAAGTCTGCTTCAAATATGGATGTTATCACTGATTCAAAACACAAATACAAAGCACCACAGTTGTTGTGTAGTTATAGTATGGATTGTTGGTCTTTCCATTATATTGGGGTAGGAGGGGCAGAGAGGAATACAGAGTCGGGAAGTAGGTCATCTTAAAATCAACTGTCTGAGATAACACTTTCCTTAGCAAAGAATCAAATATTTCTAAATGTTCTTGTTGCTTACATATGTCCTACATTATTAAAAGGTAACATGCGGAACAGGTTTCAGAGGCTTATGTTAGGATCCTGGTAACTCATACAGTTTTGCTTTTTTGAAGAGACATTTTGAAGACATAAGTCAAAATAAGATGAACTCTGCCTGATTTTAAATCTAAACAATAGACGTTGTTCAAAAGTAGAATGACTTCACTTAAAGGCAATAGCTTTTTTTATAGATCTATGTAAAAATGTTACTACAAACAGAAGCTTAATTCATATAGATGGAGTTCTGAGATCTTGAATTCTCCAGTTAAAATGGTAAAGTTTAGAGTAAAACCTGTTTTACCAGCAAACTGAAGTTACTTATATGGCTTCACAGTTTTGTTGCAAGTTAATTTTTTTGTTGGGAAAGCTTTACAAGTGTACTGTGCCCTGTAGTAACCCAGCAGGCATTGAAAGTGCAGTAATGGGTCTGAAACTGACCCGTGCTACACTTCCGTAAGGAAATGCCAAGAGACAGTCTACTTTCAATGAAACCATATTACAGTCACTGCTCCATATATTTTTGGACAGTCATCCTGAGTCACAGAACTCCTAGATATACAACCTGCTCCTGTCTTCAGCTCATTTTGCTTTTCCAAGTATTTTTTTAACTTGTATGCCCAGTCTTCCATAATTACTGTTTTCAGGAGTTTTGAAGTTCCTGAACGATTTCACTAGATTAATATTTCCCTGTCTCTATTAAATGGTTTTTTCTCTTTAATTCTGTATACAGAACTGTGGGAGAGTAACACCCACAGCTTACAGTAGGTTTCTTTACAAGAGTCTTAACTGCACTGGTTGTGTTGGGGAAGTAGAGAGGATTTTTACAAGTAATGCATTACAGATTTGAGAGTTGGGATAGATTACAGAAAAATTAGGCAATAAGTGTGATAATATTACTCTGACACTGACAGTTGTTTTTATTTATAGAAAATATGTCAAGCTTGTTGTTCTGAGATAAGTAGAAAAACTGTACATTTCCCTCCCTCTGTGCAGGTTGGAACATGTGACCATACTACTGGGTACAGTTTGTTCTTGCACTGAGTTGGGTTCATTCAGCTATGCTGGATAAGAGCCAGATATGAAATGAAAAGCAAACCATGCGCATTTCACTACTTCTCAGTTTAAATGAGGCAATTTCTTCCTTTTGTCACTAGTCCTTTAATGAAGTGTGGCATTCTGTCTATTTTTAGATCCAACATATTTGAAAGCTGTTAAGCTGTGTATAGATGTTCTGGTAGGAACATTCCATTAGATTGGAGTACGAGTTCAGGAGAAAGTTGAAAGTAAATAAGAGATCTGTGAGATAATTCTCCAGAGAGTTTTCCTAGCATACCACACATCATTTGCAAGCATAGGCTTTCCTTTCATTTGAGGGACCACACAAAAATTCTGTTTCTTTGGAAATTAAAGAATATAGGATGGGAGGCCTTTTTTTTTTTTTTTTTTTTTTTTTTTAATTCTGTGACCCTATGAGAAGTCTCTCTTTGCTGCAGGAAAATATTCTGTTAATTTACCTTTTAGGAGCATAGTTAATATATGTTATGAAAAATATACACAGGTTCTAATTTGAGGAGTGTCCCCATGGGTGCTGTACTTTAGGTGATTGCGCATCCCTCTGTTTATAATCAAAGCAGTGCCTGGTTGGGTAGCACATGTACTTTCCCAGTCTTGCATCCTAATTTGAGGAGTGTCCCTGTGGATGCTCTACTTTTAGGTGATTGTGTATCCCTGTGCTTGTAATCGGAACAGTGCCTGGTTGGGTAGCACATGCACTGTCCCAGTCTTGCATTGTGTCAAGCAGTTTCATAGCACTGCGTGACCAAACCCCTCTCAAGCTGCTTCTCTACCACCCTTTGGTTTGAGTCAGAGCCCTTAGCAGCACCTTTTTACCTAACCTAACTAGTATGTTTATTCAGTTAAGCTGATCAACAACTAAGTCTTATAATTGACTTTTGTTCCCTGTTCTCTCCTACTCTTTTTATTTTAAGGGTTTTTTCCTGTCATAATAGGAGAGTAATTTTCAGCTGTTGGTGATCATTTAGTGTAAAGGTTTTCGGTCTCCCCTGCTTGAGAAAACTCCAAGGGACATAGCTGGCTTCCTTGGGTTTAAGCGCTGCCTTGTGTGCAGGGTCTACTTCCCGGTCTTAGATGTCATTCACAGTGTGTCTGCTGCCTTAGCGAGATAAATGTCCCCCAGAAGTGCTCACATTGCCATAAACTGAAAGTCCACTCCAAGAAGGCGTGAAATTTGCAGTTAAAAGACCTCATGATGAAGGCTCTGCACCCAGCAAATGATCCCGAATCGTGGAGCCCTTCTGAACAAAGGTCTCCAACAGCACCTTCTGACACATGCTTTCTTTTGATTCAGACAAAAGAGCACTCTGCCAAGAAAGCAATTAAAAAAAAAAAAAGTGGGCTAAGATTTCTCTTTCCCTGGAATTTGCCAGGAAATGATGTTACCCACCATGTTAAGACCATATGATACCATGGGTACCATAATAACATAAGACCCTAAGCAGGTATCTCAGGCAAGGCCAGCAAATAGAAATTGAAACCCTCTGCCTTTCAGTTGCTGGAGCTGATGAGATACTTGACCTGGGTAACTCATTTCTGCTACAGATCATGGTGCCATCTTCTATTGGCATAATTCACAAGGTGTGACCCTTAGCACCAAGAACTGCAGAGCAGCTGTTGATGCTGCCAGGAACACCTATAGCAGTGCTGATGCTCTTGGTACCAAAACACTTCCTACACCATAAATGCTTCATCATATCTTGATGCTGAATTCCCCATTCTTGCTGTTGTCATCACTTCAGCACAATCAGTACTGAGCCATCTCACTGCACCATCCAGTTCTACTGTTCCCTTCTCTACCCAACCAGGTCCATCACAGCAAAGGGCCTGTCACGTAGAGTCTGAAACTCAAAGCTGAATGCTAATGATGGCATGAATGCTACTGATGCCTTTCCCACCATAATGGCCTTACTAGAACCCATGGGCACCATGCCTTCCACATTATCAGAAGCCTCCCAGTCCACCCAAGGTAGTGCCAAAACATTCCTTCCACCTTCAGTACTGGGCCACTGTGAGCTCCAGAAGAGGCAGTCAAGGAGCCTGAGATTTCAGTTCAGAAAACTGTCAGCAGCCAATTTCTCATTTTCCCTGAATGAGACCATCGTGTTTCCAACTCTAACTATCAGAGATGTGTTTAAATACTTCCAGGAACTCTTTGAGAGTGGCATATGCTTTGGACACTTCATTAGAGGAAGTGACTGAATCTCAGCTTAAGCCACTGGAAATTTTACATACAACAATCTCTTCTAAAATTGCTTTACCAATTAATGATGTACTCATGGAACCAGCAAAAACCATCTGTCACATCCAAGCAGAAGGTTGGAAATAAAGTGCTGTGTCCTCTAAGGGGACAGAATTCTTTTTCTCATACCCCACACTAAACTCTTTAGTACTAGAGGCGGTAAATGAACGGAGCAGACAACACCACTCCAGAATCAGCCCGTATGATAGGGGTGGGAAGAGACTAGGCCTTTTAGGTTTTAAGACTTACTTTTTGTTTCGTTTAGCAGTTCGGTGTATCCAGCTATGACACATTACTGCCTAACTACAAATCACAGATTTTTTTAAATTATTAGAATTTATTGAAATTTTTGCTGAAAGAAAAGAGGACATCATCAGGCCATTGGGTACGAGGGGTATCTTCTTGCTAGAGCAGCACCGAAAATGTCACAGGTTTCCACAGATACTGTTGCTCTGTCTACAGCCACGGTGGTAGTCATGTAAGTTATATCCTGGCTACACCTCTCTGATTTTCCCAGACAACTTCAATTGTTGATTGAGGATCTTCCATTGGAAGGCCCTAAGCTTTTTGCAGGCAAAACTGAGAAATCCCTTTGTGTGTTTGAAGGATTCCAGAGCAATGCTGAAGTCTCTAGACCATCTACACACTGATGAATGAGGAAAAAACATGGCAAATTAGGGATTTTTGGTCTGCACCTTACACGCAACCTCAGACGATACAACCTACAAAGATGGAGACAGAAACCTTCATGACAACAGCCCCTGCCCAACACTTGACATCCCAACAGTCCACTTTTGAGGTTTTGGTCATGGGTGCAAGACTCCCACAGTCTCAAGCTTTGATATACCTGCTACTTATCATCCACGAAGATCAGGAGGTAGACTATCTCATACACTTAGATATAGTAGAAGCAACACTAAAACAAAATAGAGCAGATTCTACTTGCGTTACTTCCTAGCCTGGAGAGTGGGAGAGAGAAGAGGCCCATTCCCCACTGAAGAAAACTCAACAAATAAGTGAAAATTCAACATTTCAGGATGGTCACAATGGCAGCCATAATTCCAGTATTGGAAAGTATTTGGTTCTCAGTCTGCAGGGCACGCACTTCCATATAACTGTGTACCTCACACAGGAAGTTCCTCAGATTTATTCTAGGAGCAGGCCATTTTCAGTGGACTGTCCACTGCCCTGTAACTATTTTTGAAAGTTCTCACGATGGTGGCGGTTCATCTCCACAGACAAGGGATCCTAATAGTCCTCTGTTAGGACAATTGTCTACTGAAAGCACTGGCACAAGAAGGGGCACTAAAAGCTACACAAAACACACAGTAGCTCTGTGCAGAAACTGGAGTTATCAGTCTATCCAGTTCTTCAGAGACTACAAGTCTTCCTTCCCTGACAATGGTGTGTGACTACTTCATCTTATCTCTATGGCATTAGACAGTCCACAAACATCATTTTGGATTTGCCTATAACTGTTGAGCCATATATCTGCAACAGTTTGTCAAGAAATGCATGACTGCACATGCAGTTCCTGCAGGTCTGGCTCTGGACAGTCTGCATTCTGCACAGAAATGGCATGAGCAAATGTCTTGTGATGCCAAGCAAAGTAAGACTCGCTACAGTGTAGGACACTGTCAAATAAAGTTTGTGCAGGAATCTCCTTTATACGGTCCCCTCTATTGATATTCACTGTGTATGCTTCCCTCTTAGATTAGGGAGCACAGTTGCACTCTCACACTGTCCAAGGCTGGTCCAAGTCAGCATCCCTGGTACATATAAACCTACTGGAGCTATGGGTGTTCCTCAGTGTGTGCTCTCCTTTCGTGCCTATGATTAAAAACACAACCATAAAGATCCTTACAGACATTGTCATTTGTATGCTGTGTATAAACTGACAAGGGCGAGGGAGCATCTTCATGTGCCGTGTGCATGGAAGCCATGCTGCTCTGGACCTGGCACATTAGTCACAACATCATCTTCTGTCTCCTGTCTACCAGGATGCCAGAACCCTAAGCAGATTCACTAAGCAGAAAATTCTTTCAGGACCATGAGTGGGAAGTTGACCCCTGTGCTACAGAATATAATCAAACAGTGGAATTTCCCAGCTATAGATGTCTTCATGATCACACAAAATATATGTCCCCAGTTCTCCTCCAGAGCAGACGTGGGTCCCTGGTCCATGGATGATGTTGTTATCAAATGTGATGCACTGATACTGTATCCTTTCTCTCTAATCCATCTTTTCTCTTGGGCATATTGCATAAGATCAGAACAGACAATTCCACAGTCACTTGGGTAGCTCCCAGTGTGGGTTTCCTTACCTCCTAAAGATGGCTGCATGCCCATTAGGCACTCTTGCTCTTCCACTTCATCTTCTCTCAGAAGATGCAGGCCAGATTCAATATCTCAAGTATTATAAAATTTCATGGTTCCAAGAAGCTAAAGTGGCCTGCTCAGAGGCATTCAGGGACATTCTGTTAAATAGTCTTAGACTGACTAGTTGACTTACATGTCTACACAAATGGAGGTGATTCACTATATAGTGTCAAATATACAAACCAAGTGCTCTCCTCTTCTCTAATTCTGGTGCTGGACTATATATTGGAACTTAAGAAATAGTCTTTCCATGAGCTCGATCAGAATACATCCCACTACTATCAGTGTTCCACCATAAAGTAGACAGGTAATCAACTTTTACTCACTCCAGTCGCCAAACGTTTTCATGAGGGCCTTAATAATACCTACCCCAAAATGCAAATCCTTACTTATTATGGGACCTTAATCCAGTGTTATGGGTCCTTACCAGAACAAATTTTGAATTACTAGCAACATATTCACTACTTCACCTTTCAGTGAAGGTGGCCTTCCTTGTTGCTGTCATATCATCTGTCAGACAGGTGGGAAAACTGAGGAGTCTCATGGCATACCATCCACACAGAACATTTTTTAGAAATAAAGTTAGCTTAAGACTGCTTCCCAAGTTTTGCCTAAGGTTGCCTTCTCATTCCATGTGAATCAGCTCATTCTTTTCCTCTTGTTCTTCCAGAAACCCCATGGGAATAAATGAGAAGGGGCACTCCATACCTTGGACATCTTAAGGGCACTAGCCTTTTGTATTGAGGGAACAAAGACTTTTAAAAGTCACTAAAATTATTCCTCTACTTCACAGAATGCTCAAAAAGATGCCATATCTACACAGAGGCTGTCTGAGTGGCTTTTACTATCAACAACAGTTTCCATCCTAAATAGTGACCCGCACACACTCCACCAGACATCTCTGCTTCAGTAGCCTTCCTTAATAATGTTCCTATAATAGGCGCCTGCAAAGCAGTAATCTGGGTGTTCGCTCATACTTTCATGTAACGTTGTGCATTAGATCAGTATTCATGGTCAGGTGATCTAATCAACTTTACTATCTTGTCGGCCACGATGACTACAACTCCTAAGCCCCCTTCTTCCGCTGAAGGGCACTACTTTACAGTCACCTGAAGTGGAGCACCCACAGGGACACTCGAAGGGAAAAAGTTTACTCACTCTGTACAATAACTGAGGTTCTTTGAGTTGTTTTTCCTTGTGGTGCTCCAATACCCTCCCTCTTGCCTTCTATTTCGAAGTTGTCAGTTAGATATTCGGGAGTAAAGAAAGAACCAAGGGGAGAGGTGGGTCTCCGGGCAGTATGTGCCTGAGGCAGTGTGAGACAAGAGAGGACCTGTGTAGCCAAGCCGGTTGCTACTACTACAGATCTCCACTTGCATATGCCTGTGCATGTATTCACCTAAAGTGGAGCACTTTTAGGGACAGTTGTCTTGAAGAACCTCAGTCACTGCATAGGGTGAATAAGCATCTTTTTTGTAAAATTGCAATCCGGTTATAAATTGATTTAGCACAATTGTGCAATTTAGCCTTCTTAAAACAGTGGTGTTGCAGAATATTTTTTTTCACTTCTGAGTCCTAGTTTTAATAATGTCATAACTTCAGAAGCAGAATTACGGTTGCAGCATTTGGTGAGGAGTTAGATTGTCTATACCCTGCATTAGTCCACATCAGTGAAAATGTAGATTGTAGTCTATCATCCCAGTGTCCTTAGGAACGTCTACTGCATGCCACCAGTAGATTAGAATTTACACCTTGTTCTTATGGAGTAACACACTATATTGACAAAGAATCTGTCTTCTGGTGAGTGATATTAGCTGTATTTTTAAAATGATGTCAACAGATGTCACAAATATTTCCTGACTTCCGGCTCCATGGGAATGGACACATTTATATTTTCAGTTTTTTTTTCATTACTTATTAATGGTCCATGGTGTTCATGTTGAGTGATGCGTAACACCTTCTCGCACAAGAAATTGTGCGCCTAGGAAGGCATGAAAGTTCAGCCAGAATACTACCAGAAACTTCCTTGGGGGGGGGGGGAACCACAACAGCCCACACACAACCCAAGAGGTAATGGTCTGGTCTGTCGTCTTTGGTACATTAATCAGTGTCAAGAAATCTAACCGGTATAAACATTCTTGTTTTCTTTTTCCACAGGTGAATCTCTCAAATATATTTGATATATTGATTATTGGTTATATTCGTATAACATGTTTGTTGCTTTAGTGAGCCTTACCTGTTAAGTACAGTTTAAATAACTATGCATGCAATTCTTTTCTAAGATGGTAAAGATTGATATTTGAATGCCTCATATCATTTTTTCATTCTAAGCAGTTATGAGCAGTGTGTTTACACGCTTATAATGGTTACTTTCTTTTTCTTTCAGTTTCAGAATGATGACCTATACAACCTCAGCAAATCCTTCCTTTAACTCATGGGTATCCAGACTATAAATGTTACATGAATCGCAACTAGGACCTCACATCCTCCTCCTCCTCCTTCTCTTCGTCTGTAGATGGGTATGATGCATCCAGTTCAGTTTGTTTACTTTACACAGACCTCAGGAGTTAGTTGACTGAACTGCACATTCTCTGTTGTGCCAAGCAAAAGCACTGTGACACCTGGATAATGAGTCGATATTACTTCATCCTCTACCATAAGGACTTAGCTGGACACAATGAACTAATGTGCCCACCACTATGTCATGGTGAGAATGGGTATTGTACTAGCACATTTACACGATACATTACATTTCATTTGCTGCTGAAAACCTGTATGACAAATCATCATTGTAAATTATTACATACAAAACTGTTAATGTTGGTTGAAGAGTATTAAATATTTAACATAGGTTTTGATTTATACATGTACTTTTTTAATTAAAATGTAACTTTTCCTACAGCACATCTTTTTTGATGTGGAACTGAGGTATACTATATTCTGTTGTAAACAGAGTGGGGAACCTGCTTAAAACAAGGCTAATAAGAATAGAGTAGGGTACTATTCTTGTTTTAAGATTGTAATTCAGAAAATAATATAATATGAATCATTGGCCCCTGGGCCTTGATTGTACAGTCATATTTACTGATGCTATCAGTTGTAAGATAACCCTGTTATTGAGCTAAATTCTTTCCAAAAGAAAAAATAATTTTGTACTCCTCTTGTAAAATAGGCTGTATTAATTAAAATGAAGACAGACTTACTGTACATGGTATTTACAAGTGTCAACTTGAATCATCTATTGCACAGAAACTTAGAAAAAATCAGAAAAAATAAATCAAAGTCTTCCATTGTATATATTGTTAGGAAAAACAAGGAAAAAAAATACATGGGTGAAGTCTTCAAATCAAAACTCTTCCTGGAATGAAAAATGTGGGTGTTTGTAAATTCTGGAAATCTTTCTATATGTAATAAACTAGATACTGTTTTATCTGCTTATTTTTTCCTTGTAAATTGTTTATACTGTCTACACATCCATTGACAGACATTCTGTTGACATGCTTTTTGTGTTACCACAAATGGTGGTGGCAGGTTACCATAGAGCTTGGTTAGTATCTTAGTAGGGTGCACAGATCTCTGCATTACTTCATTAATACTCTTTTCATGTTTCCAGGAAATTCTCAAATGCTCATTCCATTGAAGTTAGTGGAAAAATTCACATGGACCGCATTGGGAGCAGTGTCAGGCTTTGTGTTAAGGTTTAAAAAAAAAAAAAAAATGGCCTATGCAATTTGCTGGAGAGCCCTGTGTGCAGAAGTGGCAGTGAGACAGTGCTGTTTTTGTGGCATTGTCCTGTGTCCTCTGGTCCCATTAATTTCTGTGAATAGCACCCGCAGGGCTTCACTCTTGCGTTAGGGTAGAGTAGCAGAGGTCAGGCTCTGCTCCTGTGAGAATGTGGTCAAGAGCTAATGTAACTTGCAGCTGCCATTGGTTCTTCCAGTGTCTGTTCTGCTGCTTCTGTTCTGCTGCTCTAGGCCAGTGGTTCCCAACATCTGCTCTGCTGTGGCACACCTTGCTATCTTTAACTAATTTGAGGCACACCAATATATGGTTTCCAAATGAACTCATGGATATTCATGAGCCAGTCCAGGGCTCTTCGAGTAGTTTTTCAAAAAGCTTTGTGGTGCACTTCCTCAGACCTGACGGTGCACCAGTTGGGAAACACTGCTTTAGGCTGTTGTCAGTGCAGTGAAAGCATGAGCTATTTAATGGAGGAGAAGCAGGCCATTGGAGTAGTAACTGTACCTACAGAATTGGCCTTGAACCCACCAAGAATGGGTTCCTTTCCTCATTGTTCTTTGAGATGGGCAGAGCTAGAAGAGGGTGCCACCTTTGAAATCTTGACTTTGCCAACAGAAAGCCTCTTTCCAAAGAAGTTTGGTGCCAGAAAAAGGCATGAACCCTCTTCTGTGGTGTTTTCTATAGGAAAGGGGCTATCTGGTCCATTGTATTTAGTCCATTGTTCTTGAACAGCATTGACATGATTTTTACTAAAGAAACACTAATGGCTTCATAATAAGCCACATAGATGTCAGTGCAGCAAGTCTTGTGGCGCTTTTTAAGACTAACAAATTTATTTATTGCATGAACTTTTGTGAGGAAAAAAATCCCACTTTATCAGATGACATAAATCTAAATTGCCTTTCTTCATTTGTGTTACACTTTGAAATCTTTTGGCTTTTCTTTACGGGTTTAAATTACAATAAAACTTTACATGTGTTTTAAAGTAACAATCTTGCACACAGCTTTGTGTGTTTTCACAAATTAACATGTGTTCACTGCCCTTCATTCAGTTGCTGAATGTTAGCTAGTGCTGCTGTTACATCAGCCATGATGCTACAATATTTTATAGCCAGCTCACTCTGTTATTTCAGATGATTTGAATGCTCAGGCAGTCATAAAATAAATGGGTTGTAGCTACTGAAAGCTATTTTTAAAAAAAAATATATAGCATAGTATTGAATAACCTTTCAAATACATAGGTGAGAGTATTTTCCAATATACATGAATGAACAAAGCTGCCACTAACTTCTTCCATAATCAGCTTCATCTAAAAATAATCACTTGCCATCTTAAGGGGTAGAAAGGAGTGTGTTGTGTGAGAGCAGTCTTCATTCCTGTCACTATTAGCAGACTATTGACACAGCGTAGATTAGCAAAAGCACTAGCTGTTTTGTTTTGTTTTTTTGTTTTTTTTAGTGCTTGCTTTTTTCTTAATAAAAATAAATGTCTATTTCAACATATTTGTTGGTCTCATGAAGCAAAAAGGGTTCATAACAAAGTTAAGCCCCTCAATCTTTCTCCTTGTTTGCTGTAAATGCCATGACTGACTTAAAGAAAAATTCAGACAACATGAAGCAAACTTTTTTTTTTTTTTTTTTTTTGTAAAGCTTATAAACTTTTCAGGAAATATGGTACTGTCTTGTTTGATTATACATTGTCCATTGCAAAACAGATTTTTTTCTAATTTCTTAAGTTACTAAACTGAACAAATAAGGTCAGTTTTACTTAACTAGGAAAAACAAATTCAGTTAGGTTTAGTTTTGCCTTCAGCCTTTTTCAAAGGAAAGCTTCCTGTGTATGAAGTTTTATTTGAGACCATTCCAATTGAGTAATCAGTTTATATGTGGATTTAGCACTAGTGTCTTCAATGGTGTAGCATCAATGAACAGAGCTGAAGTTAGAAAAAGATTAAAGCTGTCTCCAGTGGTATTAGGAGCATTTACACCTTGTATTCTGACAGTTGTTATGGTCAAGCTTAATTTGCTGCTAAGCTGGCTCATATACCATGGAACTATAAACAAATCCTGGTCCTTTTAGTCTTTGACATTAACCTGATTTACTAGCATTTTAAACGTCATATGTCTCAAGTGTTAAATGTTTTCCAGGAAAGGCACACTCAGGAACAGGAAGAAAGGTATCTCCATGTTAGACGCAACTTCTAATGCCACCTTCTGTCTGTTACTTCCTTGAATGGTAGACTATCAGTCTTGCTTTCAATTCAGTTTTTCTCCTGATCGACATCCTTTAGGATGGGTGGGCAAAGTTTTTGGCCTTAAGGCCACATCCAAGGTATGGCCATTCATGGTGGGCCCGGGGGGGGGGGGGTGGCCACTGCACCATCCAGTCTCATGTGGTGGAATGGGGCAGAGCTAGGAAGGAGCATTAGCGGAAAAGGATGGAGTGGGGAGGCAAGTTTTTGCATTTCTTGGTGTGTTTTTTCACTCTTTCCCCCATTTTTTGCACAGTTGTACTTTTTTCTCTGGTAGCATGGGGGGTGCTGAGAGGAGGTGGGTTGTACTGTTTTGTTTTCTCAGGATTATTTATTTTACTTGGTGCATGCGGGGGAGCAATGGGAGCTGTTTTTGCACAGCTGCCTCCACACTTCTCCCTCCTGCCCCCCCCCCCCAACTTGGTAGTGCAGGACAAGGGTGAGAGCCATATGCCAGTTAGTCTGTGCCCCTGAGACGAGTGGCTGCCATACTAGGGCCAGGACCCTCCTGGGTCCTGGAGGAGAGTGGCTGCCACGCTCCAGAAGGGCACTCCTCGGGCCAGCTAGGCTTGGTCAGCCCAGCCAGCAGTGCATACTCTTCTGTCCTGTGCACAGCCCCTGCCACGAGGGAAGGGAGAACAGGGACTGGGTGGGCAGAGCCAGGGCTGGGCTCCTCATCTGGGGAGGGGCAGAGAGACAGAAATGGGGGTCTTCTCAGCCACTACCCCCCACTGCAGCTAAAAGAGGGGACTCTGCTTGGGGCTCTGCACTTTGACCGGACATGACAGGACTGCTCTTAAAAGAGCAACGTCACCTAGCTCCCCTGCTGCTCTCTGAGGGAGGCGAGAGTGCCAGGGATGTCCCTATCTTCAGGACCAGGTGGCTGTACCAGGGACAGAGGAACAGGCTCAGGGCACTCTCCACATTAATCTGGCCTAGGGGACAGCATCACCTGCTCGTCTGTAGCCAACTGGGACTAGCCACCATGCACAGACCCCGGGCACTGCTGGCGCAGTCCCCGAGGTGGAAGACTGAAGCTGGGAGCGAGGAAGTGGGGAGCAGCTGCACTGCTCCGGCTCTCCTTTTTCAAGTCTATGGGGGGGGCTGCCAGGCTGGCTAGAAGGGAAGAGGCCCCAAGTGCCTGCAAACACAGCAATACTTGCTCTCCCAGCTGCTGGACTGGTGCAGCTGGGGCTGGAGGAAGAGTGCTCTGTCTGCAGGCCATATTTTCCCTCCTCCTGGTTTAGGAAATGGTTTTACAATTGGCAATATATACTTAAAGTTATGGTTTGTAGCTTTTAATGTATGCTATCTTTTAGTTGTTAGCTGTAGAAGTAACAAGGTGATTAACACTGACATGTATAAACAATTGTTAATACATTGGCTTTTTTAAATATTTAGCTTTTTCAATGAACTGACTTCAAATCAAGTAAACCCAGTAAAATATTTATATTCAATTTATTTAGGGTATTAGTGATTTACTGTAAAGTGTCTTAAATACTTCCTGTAGAGAAATGGTATTGAAGCCAGTGATTTTTAGTAATGCAACAAGGGACATTATTTTTCTGATACCACAATATATTCAGCAAAACAAACAAGGATTCCTGCAGCACCTTTAAAGATTAACAAATTTATTTATCACAAGCTTATGCAATAAATAAATGCTAGTCTTTAAAAGTGCCACAGAACTCCTCGTTAGTTTTGCTGGCCTAGACTAACACAGCTACCTCTCTGGAGGTTGTCACAATATATTTGGAGTATTGACTCCTCACTGTTATCTCCTTAGCTGGACACTGGTGGAGCTCCCTTAGCTATCAAGAATTTTTGATTTAGGCGGTTGGTAGTAAGAATGAAAAAGCACAGACCAAGTCAAATACTGGATACATCTGTTTCATATAAATGCAGCTTTCGAAATCTGTGTTGATTCCTTTGACCTGCAATCATTGAAAAAGGTTCCTGTAGGAACAAGTGCTTCAGTAGGCTATTGTTCCAGGTGTCCTTCACATCCCAGCAATACTCGTTAGATACCCTTTCCAGTTCTCCCTTTCAGTCCATGTATATTTGAGCAGTTCTGAATCTGAGACCTTTGCTTTCAGCCTATCTCTGCATGGCTTGAGTGACTGTCTTGTTTTTAGTGTTTGTTTTGAAACTCATTTTGTATTTATAGTTTGCATGGTATGTTTGCATATGAGGCAGTCTTGTGGACTAAGATCATGGAAGCAAGTATATAGAGACAGTTGCACAGATACACTCAGGCCACTGTTGGGTAATAGATGATTTTGGTCTTGGCTGACCCTGAATGTACTCTAGGGACAGTCTAGCAAGGAATGTGCATGGTGGCAGGAACACACTTGCAGGCAATTGATTTGTGACCTATCCAAAGTTTCTGGATCAGAAAATGAGGGTTTAGATTTTTTTTGTAGTGTGAGACACTACTCCCATTTCACTTAAACAGAAAGCTACCAGGAACACGTTGTGTTAGCAATAGCTGCCTTCCACATCTGGGAAGGGAAACTTCTGTATGACTTTCTACCCGCCCTTCTGGTAGCAAAGGCCCTGGCAAAGCCCAGGATCGACAGATGGTCAATTATCCCAGTATTGGTCCAAACACGTATGGGTCACAAGTAAGTTCTCTTGAGCAAAACTGGTGATAATAGGCTGGACACAAAAAAAAAACAAACAAAAAAAAAACCCAAACCACCTCTGCTGAGCGCCTAAACCCAGCTTCTTGGGCAGGACCTCTGAGCAGGTGTGTCTTGTCCCCCTGCTATTTTATAAGCCAGCTGTCAGCCAGGGATAAAATTTTGTGTGCAAAAGAGTTAGTGTTTTGCAATTGTGGCCCATGCACAATAGTTGTCTACTATCTTCACTTACCTAATTTAAGGCTATCTCTGTCTTGGTACATTTGGCAGTTAGGTTTGGCCTGTCATGAGCAAATGGAAAGTAAACCAGTGTCCCCTTGCTATTAGGTTCATGCAATACTTGACACTTCATCCAGGTCCATCTTGATTTAAAAAAATCTGTTGTGTCATAAGATATGAAAATGTGGCAACCAAAATTTTGAATGCTTGTTTGAACCAACTGGTTCTAGTCAGCTTAATTTTCTTACATGGAAAGCCATTTTTCTTTTGCAGCGACTTCAAATCAGAATGAATGAGCTTCATGCTTCAGTGATAAATCCATTTTTTATCAGGTTTTACGAAGATATAAACATGCAGCATCTCTATTTCCGCAATTCCAAAGTGGTATTGGAAGTCCATGTTAATTACCGTGGCAACCAGCTGACATTCTTCCCATAACTAACACCCATCCCGGTGAAGCCCTTCGAGTGGAATAAATGCCTTAAAAGTCAGTTCCCTTTTTTCTTTCTATTAACACCTGTTCGTTTGGCAGGGCTGCTACTAAGATGATCTCTTGCCTTAAGAAGATGTCTGGTTTCATTTGGCATTGTTGTTAAAAAGCAGGCATGCAACTAGAAGCCTATGTCAAGGCTTGAGTGAACAAGACAAGGCAGCCCTCATGCCCATGACTGGCTTCAGGGCTGTTTTCCATTCCACAGTTGATGTCAGAGTAGCTACTTGTTTCTTTGCAATTTGTGAAGCATTGTTGGTTAGGGTTAACCCCACAGAGAGAATTCTGTTTAGTTCCTTCCAAGTCTGAAACTTGTCCCTCAGGGCAGAGGAAATCAACCTCTCCTACCCCTGGCCTTATAAATTTTATGTTTCTGATGAGTGGCCAGCATTTTTTTCTATGACATTTGCTTCTCTACTTTTGGGCTCATCAGTTTTTCTCTTCTTTCTTGATATTAGGAGATTTATAATCCTTGTATCACTGGTGCTCATTATTATTGGTGGTCATTGCAGCTGTTCTCTCATTTCCTTTGTGATAGTCCTCAAACTTCCTCTCCAGGAGTTAGAATCCTGCAGAAATGGGATATTTGGAATAATGAAAATCTTTAATTCTGTTTGAGCTAACTTTTTCTTACAGGATTTTCTGTCATCTACCTCATTTAGAGTTGGAGAATGCTGGTCTTTTAGTTGACTCCCTTCCCCCCTGCCCCGGCACTTTTCTGATTTGATACCTATTGTGACTTGACTATTCCTTCCTCACGTGTTCAGAGAGCACCCATTATACTTGGCGGGGATGAGACATTGGCCAGTAGGGGTTCTGGTTAACTTTCTTTCCCTTTGCTTCTGATGTTAGATTATGATATTGAGAGCAAGCACATTTCAGTGGCCTTGTACAAAGGCACTTAAAATCAGTAAGTGAGCATCTTGTAAAAGATCTCTTCAGAGAGTAAAAATCATACAAATAACCTTCAGAAAAAAGGAAAATAAAATTCTCTGGTCCGTGGTCTCCATGTTGTAAGATAATTGTTACATTTTTACAATAATCGTTGCCTCAATTCATTTTTTTTCTGAGACTGTTTTGCATTTAGAACATTTTCATGAATCCTTACCCACTGAGAGAATACTTACTGTACATCAGCTGCCATTTCTAAAGAAAAGGGACCCAGCACTGAATTAAAACAATCTCTCAGACAGATGTGGCACTCCTTAAAGAAAGGGTTGCTGGCAAAAAGTAGTAAAGTTTTCACTTCCTGAGTTCAGAAACATTTGCACACTTGTTGTCAAAGGCCACAGTTTCTCATAGGATATGTCCACACGTCTCATTTATTTCAAAATAACACTGATTTATTTCAAAATTAAAGAGATTAGGTCCACACAATATATTCTTATTTAGAAATGACAGGCTCTGTCATTTCAAAATAAGAGCCGTCATTTCGAAATAGCCTAAACCTCCTTTAAAGCAAAACGGCTGTTATTTTGAAATAAATAACGCTGTTCGGACGTGTTATTTCTAAATAACCATTATTTCAAAATAACACTTTTGCCCTTCTCCTTCCCAGGGTCCTTTCCTTTTAGCCTATATTGGGTGGGGGCATGGCCCAGGGAGGGGGCCATGTTGCCACACCTCCCATGGTACCTCTCTCCTAAAGCGAAATAACAGCATGTCCAAACTCAGGACTTATTTCACTTTGAGCTTTTCCCTTAATTCGAATGAAAATTTTCTTAATTTAAATTAACTTATTTTGAAATAAGGACTTTATTTCGAAATAACTCCTTTCGAAATAACTTATTTCTAAATAATGTACATGTGGACATAGCCATAGGTTCTAGTGTAAGGATGCTATAAGATTATTAGCAATTTAATCACATGCTTGTATCAGATTCTGCAGGCCATGGGCATAAAGATAGAAAAGAAGGTTGCCACACCGGTCTTCATGAGGAAATTATTGCTAGGTAAATAAAATGAGTGATCAGGATAAGATTTCCCAGTCTTCTTTCATGGCATATATCAGAATAAGAGAAGACCAAAAAAAGTGTGTGTGGGGGGTGCTAATTAAGTTGTTGGAGAGGAAAGGGTTGCAGAAAGGCAGCTGGTTTAAAAAAAAAAAAAAGAAAAGAAAAGAAAAGAAAAGTGACTGTGTTCCAGGAAACAGATAAATGTCTAATTTCTATAACAGATTTCAAATATTTGGAAGTTAGATGTTCTGTGTTCACTTAAATTTAGATCAGCAATAATTTCTTTGGTAGATCAAATGTTAAAATGTATTCTATTCTCCTCAGAGCCACTCCTTTTGTCAAATCATAGCAAAACGTGCAATTTCACTTTTAAAATTAGAAGGATGGAATAGTTTGGGTCTCAAACAATTTAAACTCCTTGTTGATTTAGCAGGCTGGTCTGAGTTTTAATTTAAATAGCTCTTCCAGTTTTATATTTGCTTCACCCTCTCCGTCTATTCCAAAAATGTGTGCGCAAAGATAAATAAAACCACGTTCTCAGCATGTCAAAAGCATGAGAGCCCGAAAGTGGTCGCCTTACATGCTATTGTAATGTATTCAGAAAGAAACATGTCACAACTAGCTTCTTCCTAACATGGCTTTCATTCAGCTCTTGTTGAAGTAAATGACAAAACTCTCCCCTGAGTTTCAGTAGGAGCAGCATCAGCTCTTCAAGCTCCAAAAGAATATCAATCCAATAACCATAACCTAGTAGATGTGTTTTAGATGTGACCTAGCCTGATCTCTTGAAATATATATCTTTACGCATGCTCACACATGTACACAGACACTGCTTTATGGTTCTGACTAGGAAATGTCTTTCTCTGAGTGAGCCTGTCCCATTCTTCATTTGAATTGATGTTCTACTGTTTGTTTTAAAGTGGCACTTAAAGCACACAAACCATTTGACTTTTCCATGACCCATGGACACTATTGCCTGGAAGATTTCCATAATACCACACAAACCTCATAAAGAGCTTGCTGCCTGAAGATGCTTCTTCCACCATGAACCCTGCAGCCCCTCTTATCTCTGTGGTTATATTAAGCACTCTGAGGTAAGAAGAAAAAGGATTTTGGCCACCTAGAGATTAGACTGATGGAACCAGTCTATCGTCTAAAAGAAACAATTATTTGTAAGCAGATAAAAGATCTTGCATCAAAATTGAAAGAATAAGAGCTGCCTGGTGATACCACCTGTGGAAGATGACATTTTTGACTGGTCTCTTGCACAGTGCTTCTATTTTTTTTTTTAAATCTAATTTAATTTATAGAGAATTGATTTGTAACTGATGTATGACTTATGAAGAGTGTTGACTTTTTTCCAGGCAAAGAGCTTAAAATAGTAAACGTTTATAGTAAAAACTACAAATACTTGCTATGTTGCCTTGGCTAATTTTGCAGATGCTGAACTTTGTTCCCTTATAATCCACATTCTTGCATGCGCAATGAGTGAAAATTATAATTTAGTGACATCACATCTGTTGCTATATACTGATGTCACAAATGTGTTTTGACTTCACTCGAGTGTGAAGACATGCATTATATTTGAAGTATATTTGATAAGGAAACAGTTATGAAAGATGATTTTATACAGTACATCATGTGATAGGCTAAATCTGAATATGCAAGTTCATCTTTGAGGCCTTCTTAACATCACTGTTTATCCAGGAATCCATGGGTCTCCTTCCATATTCTTTTCAGGACTATCTTTTTTAAAAAATAAATGTTGTTTATATTTGGGCCCAATATCAATAAAATCCAGAATTATTTGCAGTTAATGTTATAGGATTGAAATAATACTGAAGGCAAAATATTGGGAACATCTTTCTTCCCCGGTTTTATATTGTGCTGGTGGCATTCCCTTCAGTCAGTTCCCTATGCAAAACTGCTCTCCTCTTTTGTCACCTGTCATTTTGTTTTGAACAGTGACACCGAAGGGGAAAGGGCACAATGTTTTTAAGCCAATATCAATGTACCATTTCATTGTATGTGACTGAATTTTATTCATTTCAGTTTAACATTTTGAGTTCTCATTCTGGGGATCTTGGAGGGAAGAGGGTGGAGACAACTGATTTCATTGTACCAGACATTCTCATGGTGCCCTGATTGTTCGTTTTGAAATCCATACAGGGATAAGTTAAAGGGTAGACCCATAAGCCTGTGTCTCAGACCCGTGGTCTTGGAGTTCTGTGGTCAGGTCCTGATTTGACCTTTCATTTAAAAAAGCCTAAAACCCAAGGCAAGTATCTAGCCCTCCGTGACTGTGGAGAAATCCTTGAAAACAGTAACCCATGTGACCACCACATTGCTGTATGCAGGCAGCATAAACCAATTGACCATGAGAGGTACGAGTTGTACCATCTATCTTAAATGGATTTTTAACTTAAAAGCCTGCTGTTTGTAGGGAGATCCTGCTTTTGTTGCCTCAGCCCGGGGTGCTTTGGGTGGGAGCTGCTGCTCCCTCCCCCCCCCCCATTCTAGCTCTTCTAGGCTGGTGTCAAATAGAGACCCCCATACAGCAGAGCCTCCTGCTCAGGCAGGTGATGGTTGAACTGTACCTCCTGTGTATAGAGGACACCCTAGCCAACTTGAACGAAGAAGGTGGTATAGATTTCCCAAAGAAGAGTGGTGATGGGTGCCCCTGTGCAATGGACAGCTCCTGTGAGAGTGAGTAAAGGCACCAAAGTGTGAGGGATTGTGCTGCCAACCAACAGGGCATGGTGATGGGGAAGTCCAGCTGTGCACATAGAGCACTAGATTGCCTCAATCCCCTCATCAATCAGATTTTATTTTAGCCATTATGTTTGTGCCTGTACAGTAGAAAATATTAAGCCCTATGAACATACATGTGAAGTTTATTTCAGATATATTTAAAATGGATTAGATTTTCAGCATTTCTAGCTTGGTTTCTTGCTTAATATTTGCTATTAATAACCCTTTAAAATCAAAAGACTGTCCTGTCAATATTGTATTAGCAACTTGTTTCTTATAGCTGGGCACTCACAGGTGTATGTGAGTGTTTGACAGGGAAGCTCACTCCACTGCAAGGCAGTTAGGATTTCCTTCTTTCCCTGTTTGAATTCGGATGTCTGTTTTCTGTAACACACAGCTGCAGAGCTGCAGAATTTCTTCTCAGAATCTTCAGGGGGCTTCAGGTGTGTGAGATTTTCAATAATGAATCTGTTAATTTTCCTTGTAGGCCAACCTGAACACCGTGCTGTATTTGTTCCTTCCAGCTCCCTCAGAGTGAGTGGATCGGTGCAGGCCAGCCCAGCGTGCCATTTACTACGTCAGCTTCTGGTTTTCTCAGCAGAACCATCTAGCTCTGACTGTCAGCTACCTGTGTCAGGAGACAATTTGCAGTCGTTCTAGCTCCCTGAGTGTTTGTGTCCTCATCCATTCAGCCTTTTCACTAAACCTCCCACCATCTTCTCAATAATGCAGCGCAGCCATCTGCTTCATATCACTGGCTTTTCTGCTGCCCAAATAGTGGCGTCCTGCAGGAACAGGTAAGCTAAAATTTCATTTTTCCTCAATTCTCTGTGTGCCCAGAGGAGTGTAGCTTAGACTGTTGCCTTGTTGAGCCCATCAGTAGTTTTTCCAAGAGACATGCGTAATTGTCCAGTGGCTCATGCCACCAGCCTTCCAGTTTCCGCAGGCAAATCAGACGGCTGTAATCTGTAATAAAAACTCAGTATAAAGGGGAAAAATACCTCAGATGTGACATAGACCCTTGCTCCAGTACCTTTTACAGTTGCCTGCATGCAGTGCATTTTACATTAGGGCTCAGGATTGGAACTCCAGAACTGTATGTTTTGCTTCTCACTCGGCCATAAACTGCTGTGGGATCTTGATCTGCTCACTGACCTTCTCTGCCTGTTTCTGTAACTGAAAAGATGATAATACTTTCCAACCCGATGTGTGGTGTTATGGGGATAAATTTGTGTGTGTGAGGGAGTCAGAGAACTCTATAAACAAATACTATAAAACGAGTTTAACTGTGCTTTTCTAGTCTCCTGTGATTTCTGCATCTTTAATGCAGATTTGTCCTTGGCCAGAAGCCTCAGTTACCTGAAAGTTTAATCCTCTGCCTTTAGGGTTATTAATCCAAAACTGTTGGTATCACCTTTCTCCTCACCTCTTCTGTTATATATAGCAGAAGTGAGACTGCCAGCAGAACTGTAACACTTCAGTCTGGCTGTTCTGGCCATTTCTAAAGTTGCTGGTAAGGGAAGCCTCCCTCCAGCCCTAATTCAGGAAGGCTGCTTAAATTTGACTGAACTGATCTTGGCTACACTGAAATCAAGAGACTTTAAGCAAATGCTTAAGGGCATGTCTGAATAAGTTTCAAGGGGGGCAGCCATGTTAGTCTAGTTCAGTAAAACAAACAAACAAAAAGTGTGGCACTTCTATGTCGGCTTCTGTTTGTTTCTTTTCCTGCCTTTTAGAAATTACCTGAGCTAGGTAAGGGTTTATGTGAGCTGGATGTTTTCTGTTGGCTAAAGAGCTTCAAACTTTCAGTTTTTGAAACTTCCTTGAAAAGGTGGCACTGTTCTTAGTCTTCATGTCTTGACTTCATAATGCAACCAAAAGAGAAGCAAGTTCCACTTACTCTACTTTAACGCCGTCCCCTCTTTACAAATCCTCTCCTTCCATATAAGCTTGCATTTGATGCCTTACCAGTCATCTCTCCCCATTGTCCTCTACTAGAACTGTTTTTTCCCATGTTTTGTCTTGTATATTATGATAATATTTTGTGAGGCACCTCAGGACTGACTCATTGATTTTAACGAGAGTGGAAGATGATTGGGGCTTTGTAACATCAGGACCTTTGGAACAAAAACTGCATGGCTAAAAGCAAAAGGAGTTTCCGAGACTTCACTGGGAGGGAGCTGAACTGAGCCTTTCATTGTAAATTCTGTAGAGTAGGGACTCTCTCAGGTTCTGTTTTGTTAAACACCTCGCTAGCTTATTATGCCATGTAATTGTTTGTTAATAAAGCCCCTATCAATCTATAAAATAGTTAAAAATTCTTCTTCAGTAAATAACATCATAGCAACTGTGGCGTTAATCCATTGTCTTAAGTGTTATTAAAGCAAGATGTTTCTCACATTTGGCATTAGTATAAACTTATGCTGAATAGACTAAATCTTTTAAGTGGTGCCATGATCAGCCTGTTTCAGCAGTTATTTTTGACTTTTTTGCCACTTGTTTTTTTCTTGTTCATATGGATAATTGTTTAAAAAAACTTACTGTTCATAAAGAGTCGATGGCTACTCACATTGTTGTAAGATGGAAATGGTTGATGAGATTGACTTTACAACATTCATAAATGACTTTTGAGAAGTTTGCCAGTGGGTGCTTGTCAAGAAGGCAGTTATTACAACCTCATCTGGAGTGACAGTTACCTAGGGTGCTGAGACGCTCTGTTTGAAAATGAAGTGAATATATAGTTGATCTAAAATTTTTAAAAATCCACAATCAGTCCCCAAATACTGTGCTCAACTTAAATTATACAGTGGTATCTTTTTTTTTTAACTGTTTCAATGGCTGTTCTATAGTAAGAAGGGTACAAAAATTGAGATCCATTAAAAATTCAGTTAAAAGGTTTGCCTGGCTCTAATCTTTTCTTTATCATCTTTGGTAGCCACTGAAAAGCTTGCAGAATTTCCTCACTTCTCTTTCTCAAAGCTAACATGTATCCAGAAAACAGGACTTGGCTTAATGTAGGAGATAAGCTACAACCTTTGGTTCCTTTCCCATTAAGGAGAATAGGGAGAGAGTTTCCATCCTTCTGTTATGTATGAATCTGAATATAGCACTGTAATGTAACGCTTACTGTATCTATCTGATAGATGTGATAGTGTGGTACTTCTTGGCTTCCTCGATTACATTATGTCTGTTTAGTCGTATCACTTGGTGCATCCTTATATATTACATTGGCAAATGCTCAAAAACTAAATTGTTGAAAATCTTTAAGGCCAGACCTTGCGAAGTAGCTCTTAACATCTACTAACGCTTTAATCTTGTGCAGAAAAATGAAAGGTCAGGAGAGTTAAAAATAAAAACTCTGATTTTGATGCAGCAGTGGTCAGTATTTTTATATAATTGGAACTTTAAAAATTTATTCTTTCAACTCTGCCACAGCAATCTGAACATTGTACATCAGAAAAAAAAAAACTAAATCCGGTAACATATGTCACAAATTCTTAAAATACTAATGAGTGGGTCTAATTTTAAAAAAGGATTTTGAAAGGGAGGGGCCGTAGATACCATTTTGAAAATATTTTTAACAGCAAAAACATAAGGTTGAAGATGTTATAGTCTCTTCTTAAATGGGGATGTTAAAAATGAGGTTGACTGCAAGAGAGAGTTCCACGTTGAAATGCTCTTCACAGGAAAACTGCAGTCATCTGTCAATTTCAGATGTAGTGATGGGAGCATTAAACAATGAGTTGTATGCAAACCCAGAAACATGGTGAGCTAAAGGAGCAGGTGCGTGAGATCTAATGCCCCTTAAGGTTTTAAATAAAATAGTCATAACTAAAATCAGTCTGCCATTTTAGAGTGAGAGAGACAAGATAGGAGAAGCAATAACTTACATTGGACCAACATCTGTTGGTGAGAGAGACAGGCTTTTGAGCTTAGACAGTGCTTTTTTTTTCAGGTCAGAGAAACTTACTCAGTGTGAATCTATGCTACAGCATTTAAAGTGCCACTTAAACCTATAAAAGAGGTTTCTTGTCAACTTAATAATGCTAGCCTCCATAAGAGGTGGTAGCTATGTCAGTGGAGAAACTCTCTTGCTGACATAGTGCTGTCTATACTACCACTTAGGTTAGTGTAATTAACCTTGCTCAGGGGCGTGGTTAGTCACACCCTGGAATGACATAAATTATACCAAAGTAACCTGTAGTGTGATGAGGTCTCAGCATGTCACAGCTAAATGCAATATTCTTTAACTTCAGTAGTTAACACATTTCGAGGGACCACTAAAGCTTAAGGGGCCTCTTAACAAGAGCCCTGCACGGATGCAAAAACGTGGATCTGCATCTGCAAAAAATGGTCCACAAACATCCGCACTCTATCCAAGGATGCAGATATAATGCAGGTAATCCACATATTTGCAGGGCTCTAGCTCTGCACAGATAAAAATATGTGGAGCTGTATCAGATTGGTGTCTACAAATATCTGCAGTGGATCCATGGATATAATGCGGATATCTGCAGATTTGCACAGTTCTATTCTTAATACCCATTCACTCTCTGGAAGGAAAGAAAGGAGGAGAAAGCAACTGGGAGTAGGGAGGGTTGTTTATGAGTTATAGACTGTAGTAATAAGCCAGAAATCTAGTGTGTCTATTCAGCCCAGGATTTTAGTGCCTACCTAAGTTATGAATTTAAACTTCTAGGCTCATCTTGTGAAAGCATGCAGTTCTGCATTGAAGTTGAGGACTGATCCGTCAGATATAGAGTGATCGCTTTGTGAAAAGCATTCACACCCAGATGATGTGGTGTTTGTTTTTTCAATCATTTTCCTGTGTGAGCTAATTTGAGAGCACAGTGATTGGGTGGTTTCATCCACATATTTGCTAGTGAGCATTTTGATGCAGTAGGTGAATTACACCATGTGCATGGGACCCATGGATCTTGAAAAGTGTGTTGTGGAGAGTGTTGATCATTATTGTACTGGAGATATGTCTGCATTTGTATCTGTTCTTGGCAGGGTCTGATGCTTTAGGTTGTTGGGTCCTGGTCTGGGGCGAGCTTGCTTCTGATGATGCGCTTGGAGCAGTTAGGGGGTTGTCTGATGGACTGAAGAGGGGTTTTAGAAATGTTATAGTCAATTTAAAAAATGGAAGGCTGATGTAATGATCACTCAAGCCATTAAGTAACTGAACTGCTGACTGAATGAGTGGCAAATAAGGGAGTGATTATCCATGAGCTGGACATGCAGTGTTGTGAGGAAGTCAAGTACTGAACTTGCACAAGCTAGACAAGCAGTTAGGGCCACATCCTGTGTCCATTTTAGTAAATGACAACATTCCCATTTCTTTTAATGGGGCAGAATCAGGCCTTAATATAGGCAGCCATGAAGCTGACATGGAAGCAAGAGTGCGTAGTTTTTAAATATAATTTCACTTTTGTAAACATTCACAATGATTTCTTTGTCTGTACCTGCACAGAAAATCCTACCTTTATAATTGGAACAACCTTAATTTAAAACAAAACAAGAGAAAAACAAGGAAAGGATTTCTAGCTACATGCTTTCGTTTGCAGTGGAATTGAACTTCATCAAGGTTAATGTACTTTTGGGAAAGTTCTGGATTTGGGAGTAGGATGAAAGAGGAATTCTGGCAACTCAATCACTGCTTTTAGATCCAGCTAACATAATTATAGTTGTGCTACTGGCCAGTAGCATTGCTCTTGATATCATCAAAGCATTCTTGTGAAACATTTTGAACTACTCCCAGTGACCATTCCTGTGGTCATATATAGTAATCTTGGTGCACATAGTGAACCATGCCCATGCCTTGTACAAAGAGCTATGAAGATTTACATATAAACACTAGAATAGATCCATGTGAACTACCAGAGTATAAACAGTGGACAACATGACATTTGGGCATCTCAGCACCTTTTGTGCCAATATTTTTCAAGTAATTTGGGGGGTCTGTAGCTTTGCTGCTGTAATCTGTTACATCAAATAATAAAATGAGAGTGTGCTTTGCCAAAAGGATTGATGAATCAGTGCCAAGTGACCAGTCAGTTGCATTGTTTGATCTGTTTCATTGCTAAAACAATGAAATGGTGTGAGGCTGAGTGCTGGCTGTCCTTGAGACATGAACATTTAAGATTCTGTTGCTTAGAATGGTAGCTTCTAGGCCAGGGGTCAAACTCACAGGCTGCATGCAGCCCCTAAAATTATTTGCTGCAGCCCACAATGATACTTAGAATTTGGATTGGCTTTGGCTATCAAACCTAATATTGATGCTTTCATTGATGCAAAATGCTACCAGCTAAGTGGCCAAAATGAAGTGACTAAAAATCAGCACTAGCTTTTCTCAGTACAGTTTCTTCTTAAAGTTAATAAGTTGACTTTTAGTGGCATATATATGTTACTCTTCATTTTTTTCATTCTGACTGTACTTTGTATTGTATGAAAAGGTTTCAGTGGTATGGCCCTCAACCTAAAGTACTAGCCGTCATGTGGCCTTCATGGTGATTTGAGTTTGAGACTCCTGTTCTAGGCCAATTATTACTCTTTGTGCCTGGTATAATATTTCCTACTCAAGCTCTGCATTCTCTATTGGTACCACCTGTTTCCCCTTAGGATCTGTAGTAGAATGGTAGTACAGTTTTGACACTCTGGCACAGCCAGTCCTTCAGTGGCTAACTTTATGTGCCACTCTGGGTAACATATCAGCTTTGACTTCTCCTGTAATGACACAGGTCATCCTTCATCAAAAGAATTTGGAGCATGCGAGGATTAAATCAATGGTATGTATTGAAACACCAGCCTGCCAAGCTAGCCACAGTGATGTTTGCCAAGCCAAACACAATCACTATTAATTTGGCTCATTTGTGAAGACTGGCTCCAGGGAGAAGACTGCTCAAGAAAACTGGTGAGATCCTATTCCCAGAGCAATAGAAAGACCCCTTTCAGTTTTGCAAATTTCAGACTTTGGGCCAGCACCCTGGTCTACAGCTGAACTTCCACATTTCTGGTTTGCTAATCCTGCTGTCTACCACTGATTTAGACTCCCACCAGTTCTGGATTATTTTTGAAGGATAACCTCTAGGTAATTCTCATAATTAATAAAATATTTTTTCCTCATTGCTGTTTATAATTAAACCTTAGAGGCTTGAGATGGAAATCTGTTTCCAGGCAGAAAACTCTCCCGCCACATACAGCCTGGTGACAGTTGTTGTGTATGTAGTGAGATTTCAGCTGCCTGTTGGCATTGGCGGATCCGGGGGATCACAGACCTGTCAGCCTCACCTCAATCCCTGGAAAAATCATGGAGCAGGCTCTCAAAGAATCCATCCTGAAATGCTTGGAGAAAAATAGAGTGATCAGGAACAGTCAGCATGGATTCACAAAGGGTAAATCGTGCCTGACTAACCTCATCGCCTTTTATGATGAGATGACTGAATTTGTGGATGCAGGAAAAACTGTTGATGTGATATACCTCGACTTTAGCAAGGCTTTTGATACGGTCTCCCACAGCATTTTCGTCAGCAAGTTAAGGAAGTATGGGTTGAATGTGTGGACTGTAAGGTGGATAGAGAACTGGCTAGATCAACAGTTTCAGTGTGTGGGAATCAATGGTTCCATGTCTAGTTGGCAACCAGTAATGAGTGGTGTGCCCCAGGGGTCGGTCCTGGGGCCAGTTCTGTCCAACATTTTCATTAATGATCTGAATGATGGGATAGATTGTACACTCAGTAAGTTTGCGGATGACACCAAGCTGGGGGGAACAGTAGACACGCTGGAGGGCAGGGACAGGATTCAGGGAGATTGTGACAAATTAGAGCAGTGGGCCAACAGAAATCTCACGAGGATCAACAAGAACAAGTGCAAGGTCCTGTACTTGGGACGGAAAAACCCCATGCACTGCTACAGGCTGGGGAGCAATCAGCTAAGTAGCAGCACCATAGAAAAGGACCTGGGGGTCCTGGTGGATGGGAAGGTGGATATGAGTCAGCAGTGTGCTCTTGCTGCCAAAAAGGCCAATGGCATACTGGGCTGCATCAGAAGAAGTGTTGCCAGCAGATAGAGGGATGTGATTGTTCCCCTCTATTCGGCACTGGTGAGGCCGCATCTGGAATTACTGTGTCCAGTTTTGGGCTCCCCACTACAAAAAGGACTTGGACAAATTAGAAAGAGTCCAGCGGAAGGCAACAAAAATGATCAAGGGGCTGGAGCACAAGCCCTATGAAGAAAGACTGAAGGAGCTAGGCTTATTTAGCCTGCAGAAGAGAAGACTGAGGGGGGATTTGAGAGCAACCTTCAGCTACCTGAAGGGATTTTCCAAGGAGGATGGAGCTGGGGTATTTTCAGTAGTAACAGAGGATAGCACAAGGACTAATGGTTTCAAGTTGCAGCTGGGGAGGTCAAGGCTGGATGTTAGGAAAAACTTTCTTACGAGGCAAGTGGTAAAGCATTGGAATGAGCTACCTAGGGAGGTGGTGGAATCTCCATCTTTAGAGATGGTTAAGGCCCAGCTGGACAAAACTCTGGCTGGCATAATTTAGTGGGAGTGGTCCTGCTTTTTTTGGCAGGGGGTTGGACTAGATGACTTCATGAGGTCCCTTCCAACCCTATGATTCTATGATTGTGATTGTATTGGAGTTTATTTCCAAGGAACATTAAAGTATTAGAAAGACAAGGGGAGAAAGAAAAGTGATAAGTAGGTTAATGTGGTGTCTACCAACTTTGGGAGTGAGACTTCAAAAAATTCAGGTACATGCCACACTTGAACAGCAGCTAAAGATCTGTGGGTCTCCTGCTCCCGTCTGTGAATAGATCATTGGCTGTGCCCTTGAGAGGGGATTGTTGCTTCTCTATAGCACTCCCTTTGGTTTCCCCTCTCGAATCCCTGGAGGAAACCAGCACACATTAATACAATCAGTTGCTTCATTGTGTGGAACCCAGTTTTAGAGTGGCTCTGAGAGGAGCTGTGATTGGCTGACACAGTTCACAGTGACTTGCTCCTGGGACCAGGAGGAGTTTTCCCTTCCTACATGAATTATTCCAAAGGAGGATGGGTCCTACAAGGCAAACAGCCTGACTTGGTTAGCAAGTCCATCATTTTCTTTCACTCAGAGTCTCTTTCTTTTTTCTTTTGCGTAAACTTTTGCATCCAGGATCTCTCAAATTCATATTATCTCTACTTAAGAATGCATCCAGTGTTTCATTCTATCTATGTCAGTGTGTCTTGCAGCTCTGTGTTTTCAAGCACCAGTGCAGCCTTTTTTTGTTGTTGTTGCTGCTGCTGCTATAATTCCTGTCACATTTTAACAAACCTTGAATGTTTTTCAATAGCTCTTTTCTCACCAACCTATATATTGGTGTGTCTGAGCTTGTCATGCAAAACCTAGAGTACATAAAAATATGGGAAGCGGCCTTATCACTCTATTATATTGAAAACAGGAAGAGTTGCACTGCAGAGTTCAGTTATGAATTACAGCTGACTTTGTGCTTTCTCAGTTTAATATTTGCTCAGTCAGTTTTGCTGATCTTAATTTACTTATATTTGCTGTTGATGCCAATTTCTCATTTCTGTTTGCTATTCATAGTAAATGTGTTTTTTATTTTGTCCGAGACTTTAAAGGAGATGAAGAGTAAGAGGAGATTTTAGCCTGTAGGACTTGTGAAGCAGTAATGGAGAAGTACAATACATAAGAGTCCTGCATACTTTATATTCTCATACATACAGAAGTTGCTAATGCCACTGTTGAAAGAGAGATATGTAGATTATGACTGATCGTTTGTATAACATCAGTGGCTGATATGATGGGGAAATTGCATCTTTTAAAAAAAAATCTGTGTTAAATCAAGTTATGCAGATCCATATTTCATAAATTCTGCATTAGGTATTGGTGACAAGGCAGAGTTAAAACTATATGGAGTTGATAATGTAATGGGAAACCACTTCTAAGAACTAAAAAACCTCTCCCTAAGCTAGTCCAAGGCACTCACTCCTTGCCAGGATCAACATGGTAAATCAAACTTGGAATTCCTAGACCAAGCCATTTTTGAGTTATGACCAGGGGCATCGCTGCGCTGGGGCCAGCAGGGCACAGGCCTTCCATCTCCTGCCTGCCATGCCTGGCCAGCAGCTCAGCAGAAGGGGCCAGATCGAGCTCCAGGCTGCTTACCAGCATGTGGCTGGAGACTGAAAGCCAGAGCCAGCTGAGCAAGTGGCAGAAGACTCGAAGCCAGAGCAAGCTCCCGCCGCTGCCCGCAAGTGGCAGGAGTCTCAGAGTTGGCTTCTGCCACTTGCGGGCAGTAGCAGAAGGCATGGCTTTGAGCCTACTGCAAGCAGCTCCAAGCCTCCTGCCGCTTGTGGGCAGTGGCAAGAGTTGTCTCCGGCTTCAAGCCAGCTCCAGCTTAGAGCCTCCTGCCACTTGCCGGCAAGCAGCCTGGAGCCAGAGCCGGATCCGGCCCCTGCCACTGCTGGCAAGCAGCAGCGGTAGGGGCCAAATCAGCCCCTGTAACAGGATCAGGGCCTAGGGGCAGGCCCAGGCCCCAACTCTTAGGCAACAATGCTCCTGGTTACAATGTGCTAAAGATCACATTTTTTTAAAAACTCTGGTACCTCCCTTGCTTCAAACTTCCCAGATAAATTCTACCAAGGTGTAAGCTCTTTCCTGTGAAATTTCAGATGGATTGGTTTTATTTTTGATGAAGTTAAGGCTGTATATGTCTAAATCAGCCTGCAAATGGAAGGATTGTTTCAACCTGAACTATGAGGAGACTATTGTCTCTCCATAATAAAGTAATAGATGTTTCTGAATTGCTTTGAAGTTGTTCCAGCCTCTTCATGGTGCTGTGAAATCTGATGCTTCAGCTTTTAAGCAGTCTGTGAAAGTACAAACTGCAGTACTTGTGGAATTCATTTAGTGACTTCCAAGCTGAAGTCTGGTCTGGGAATGGGAAGAAAGAGTCTAAAGGGGGTGGGGGTGGGGGGAAGGCTTCAATAAAATGTGGTGAGTAGTTGTCAGTTTTGGCGTATTTTCAGATTTGTGGCTTCATGCTTTCCTAGAGATAAACTGTGACTTTTCCCAAAGGATTGAAGGATTTTTTCTTCTATTTTCAGTCAAAACTTTTAGAATCATAGAGCTGTGAAGTTAAATGAAATACAGAACCACCAAAATGCATGCTTTGTTAAGGCACTTAGATGTTAAATCTTTTGGTGGGTTGCAAGACATTTCTCTGCTTTTATTAGCGTACTGCATTGATAGTATGTTATCTTCAAAAAACCGAACACCTCCATCCCCTCTATTTACCCTACTGTGCAACTGTCTGGAGATGTTTTGCTCAAAACCCTTCATCTATTTTGCGGGTGTTTGTCCTTCATGGAATGGAGTGGATGGGTTGCGCTGACTCCAGGCTCTCCTCTGTTATGTCAATGGGAGATGAGGGAACTTGGGAAGTGATAGAGACTGGGGATTTGGGGAGTGGGATGGACAGCATTGAGGAGAGACCCTCCAGAGCAACTGTCAGAAGAAGGCTTGAGCAAACTTGTACATTGCTATCTTTGTTGTTAAAGCCAAAGCCCAGGATGGAAATAAGGGGTGTTTTTGTCAGCTACCTTCTAAAATTGGGTAGATTTTTGTTTTATTTATAGGAGGCTAGAAAATGCACCTGGCTGTTTGTTGCTTGTCTTCACTGCAGAGTTAACTTTGAGTTATAACTTGAGCATTTTCTGTATCTTGAGTTACAGCCTTCCACAAACCCTTTAAACTCACAGGAGGGATTGTGCTTTTTCAGGTGCTTACTCAGGTCCATTCCTATGTAGGTGTGTACTCCAGGGGGGGCACCAGAGCCATCCTGGCACAAAACATTAGGAAAAAGTTTTCTGGTGCCAGCACATATGATGCACGTGCACCTCCATAGGAATGACCACGAGCAACACATTTTGAAGAACAAGAATTACGGAAAGGTTGGTGACTTTTTTCTAATTCAAGTTGGGTGGTCCACTGGCTGCAGCGTAGGCTGCAGCTCCAATGAGCGCCACTTACCAGCTACTAACAAGACCACTCCATGCAGTACTCCAGTCTGTGCGGCTGAGAATTGCTTTGCAGTGTGGCTGCTTTCCACTGAGGGAAGCTAATGCAAGAAGAATTAACTCAGGTATGGGTAACTTGGGTTAATGATGCAGTGAAGACACAGGAGGACACCGGAGGCCTAAACTCTGAGTCAGAGTTTTTCATCTGCTTCCACCTTGTTTGTAGACAGAAAACATTGTTTCATCCTTTCCTGTGGAATAGTTTATTCTCCCCTCTGTGCCCATGCGACCAATGAAGAGGGAGGGTGGCGCTACTGCTGCCAGATCTCCCTTGTCCTCTCCCTCCAACCAGCCAACTTGCTTGCAGTGGGAACTCTCTAAATAGCAACTCCTCTGTCCAGTAGAGCGAGAGTCACCACCTGAGCAGGGGGGTAAAAGGCACCTGTTGGGGGGACACCACTCTTCTGCATTGCAGGGTAGAAGTTATGGCCATCTACCCCTTACTGAGTACGCAGGCTGGAGTTTTGAAAATGGTGAGGCACAGAATGCGGAGTACACAGTTGTGTACATGCTGTCTGCACATATTTGCACCCTTAATTAGCATTCTCAAGTGCCCTGGCAACACCCAGAGTTGTAGTAACTCAACACAATCAGATTCAGTGGAGGGCGAAGTCATCCCTATATATAGTTTGTGTATCAGATTAAGTTTCTATTATGTTTTAGGATCCTTTGGTCTGTGTAAATGCAGGAGATGATTTTTTTATTAATAATAAATTGTAAGAATACATGTACACATACAAAGTGGTTGGGAGATATATATGCCACTATAATGGGGCAGAATTTGGCGCACAGGATATAATTTTCAAATTTCTGTCAGAGAAGTATGAAGCTTTCTGATGCCAGCCCTGGGAGGAGGGGAGAAAAAGCAGCCCTGCCAACTCTATTTAGGAATGGCACTAAGAAGCAGACAACTTGGACCAGACAATAGTCTGCAGTGATGCATCCAAAACAACTGCTTTTGTTCCAGACTGAGCTGATGCATTCTATAAAATATTCAAGGAATGTTGTGCCGTTTGTGGTGCAGTACCATAGATATCATTGTAAAGAAACTAAATACCCAAATCCATGTTAAAATAATATGACTAATGAGACAGAAAACCAACAAAAGCAAGACAAATTCCAGGGAAAGATGGCTGCTGCCCTGCAAGTCTACTCAAGCTTGAAATGAAATTATCTCCATTTAACTCTGAGCCATCACTCTGGAGACTTCTTGCTTATGCCACTTCAGTGGCTCAGAAAGCTAGTTTTTAAGTCACTCATCATCAAAGGGTCAGAATCACAGACAGTGATTTAAAAATTTAGAACCAAACTATGCAGGGGGTTGGACTCGATGATCTCATGAGGTCCCTTCCAGCCCTATGATTTGACTTGACTTGACTATGTGATTTCAGTGAAGGTGACAGTTTTTCTCCATTTGACTTTTTCTAAGTTATATATGGTGATTTCCCTTCCTTCTCAGCTCTTGCTTTCAGCTCCTGCCTCCCCGTTCCACAGTTTGAAATCAAACAGCTTATTTATTTTAAAAAGATAGGCTAGCAGCTATCCCTCTAGGTCTGTTGGAATGAACCCTGGGACCCAGGCCCTTCTCTGTATCTATATATTTACAGTGACATGCTGTATTTTCCATTTCATTCATCTGACAGTGTGGGATTGTGCCCATGAAAGCTCATGTAATAAATAAATTTGTTAGTTTTTAAAGGTTCCACAGAACTCCTTTTTTGTTTTTAAGTCAAATATAGGTGTGCACACATTTAAGGTCATGAAGCTGTGTGTGTAGTTTTCTTACACATACTGAAGGTGTTTGTGGCAATATCATAAGGAGCAGTTAAGGTTGCATTCCTATTTTCAATTAAAGTGGAATGTCATTCTTTTTGTTAGTCAGGAAAGCAGTTGTTGAGCATACCCAAAAGTACACTGCTTGCTCTTAGGGTAAAGTGTCACAAGATTCAAAATCCTTCAGGACTCTGGAAATTCAGATGCTAAAAGTAACTTTAAAAAAAAATTAGAGCAGCTAACACTTTCATAAGGTTTTAATGCTTGGAACTTCAGGCAGATATAGATGAAAACACTAACACACTGGGGATTTTAAAAGCATTGTAAAGTAATACATTTATTAGCATTAATGTATCTTTTAACATCACAATCATTGAAGAATTTTTAAAATATTCATTATCAAATATCACTCTCACTATTCTGGCATTTTATAATTTTGGATGTTCACTATTTTGAATGACAGGAGATGGTTTGTAGCCAGTGGTGCACAGATTTCTGTGGAAGTAAGTAACCTGCTGCCAGAGTGGGAAGCAAGTCTGCAGAGTAGTTAGTTTCCCAATTGCACACCTTATGAAGTGCATTGTGGAGGAGTTACACTCCTGCCGTCATATGAGATTTGTAGTAAGGGTGTTGTGTTGCCTTTTGAGCACTTCTAAGAAGTGAAGCACCTCTCCTTCTGCTGTGGATCTTTTTAGGACTTCAGGGAGAGAATCACTAACTCCTTACAGTTAACAGGTGCGTTATAGTGCAGCAGCCCTGCTAATTTGAGGTTCCTAACAAGTTCCTCTCCAGTGCGCTTTGTAAGATACATGTGCAGTTTAAGAGCTTAGCCTGAAATCCTAGAAAACATTGTGCAGCCTGGACGTAAAGGTTTCGTGGCTCCTGTTGGAGATTGTTTTGTTTCACACTGGTTTGAACTGTTAAAGCTGCATGCATTTCTTTTTCTAGCAAGAAGGGCATTCTCTGCTGAGAAATACAGGAGAGTTCTTTCATGAAACTCTATATCCTTCCCATAGAGAGGGATACACAAGTAATAGTACAGTACAGCGCATGGAAAGAGTTCGTAAGCCTGTCTTGTGGGTCAGGACTGTTTGTTATTGGAGAATGCAAGCTGAATTTTCCAAGTTAATGTGATTGTTTGCCCAATTTAAAACCTGTAAAGGCATCAGAGTATTTGAATAAATTAGAACTGGTCTCTTCTATTCTTCTTAACGCTTAGGGGTATGTAAATTTTCGACTTGTGTTTTGTGTAAATCTTATAATGCAATTAGAGACTTGGGCAATAAGATGATATGACTATATAAGTGCCACGTAAGTGTTTATAAATAGAAATAATAACACTAAATGAACAGGCTCCTTTGCACTAAGGTAGCTCTAGTTTGCCTGTGATCATGGTGCTTCAGAAAAAGCTTGAACTAAAATCTTTGGACACTGAAATCTCCTGTTAATCAGGAGAACAGGTAGAGCGCGTACAGCCAGCCTTCCTATGCTCCTCTGCTTTGACCTACAGGGACAAGTTCTCAGCAATCTTTAAAAAGTTAAAGTGGGGAATAACTGTGTTAAAAATACACACATCCTCTTTTCCTTTTGCACTGTCATTTAGATTTGTATTCTCTCCTCTCCTCTCCCCACCCCCAATGAAACAATCTAATAAGTCCTTTTTGTTTCTTCCCATTTGCTGCAAACAATATTGACAGTCTGCAGAAAATCCAGGGTGGATAGGAAGGAAAGCAGTTCTACCCCCCACCCCACCCCACTTCTGCTCCCATTCCAAGATATCTGCTAAGGAGGGAAGGGAAGCACTGTCCAAAACAGAAGGTCTGATATTGGGGGGGGGGGTCTGCCAGGGGGCAAAAGCAAGTGGAAGCTGAGGAAAGAGAAAACGGTAGCCAGTAGCTAGTGAAGGTGTTTTTGCCACTGATCTCATTTCTGATCCCCATGCAGACAGTAGGACTTTCAGTCTCTGCTCTCCTTTTGGCATTGCTGCCAAAAAAGAGGAGCTGCAGCTATCCTTGCCCACAGCCTCTGTCTGTTTTGCTGTTGAGAAGAGAATAAGGGACAGAAACAGCATTTTTGTGGAGGCAAAATTTCCCGCAGTGCCAGCTCCTTCAATCCCAACTCCTTCTGCATTTGTAACTGCACCAAGTCCACTGGGTCAAGGCCCTGTGGCAGCAGCAAGGAGTCCCTTATCATGAACATCAGTTTTGTGAAAACTGGGAGTTAAAAAAATAACAATGGTGTCATATACCCCACAAGACTCCTAGGAGAGATAAATAATAGTATGCCCATTTTAGACCTGAGAAAGTGCTGGCACAGAGGACAGGAAGCAAACACAAGGCCATGTAATAAGTCTGTAGTAGTGGGGGGAATCCTTAGAGTTTAAGTTCTTCTTACTGTAATCTTGACAATAATACCATCTACTCACCACATTGTTTATCCATGTTCTTATATACAGATAACTTCTTGAGTCTCACAGAAAGTTACATGAGGTTACTGTGAGCACATATATAGGAAAAACAGCTTGCCAGATGAACACAGGAAAATGTCAGAGGAAAGAATTGATAAGGACTCTCATAAGTTAGAATAGACTGTTGAATTGGAACACCAGCGACTTGAGCCAAAAGATGACATGGCAGACAAAGTATATTAAACACCTGGTTAAAAGATGACCCAGCAAATGATACCAGTTTGAACACCAGCACTCTAGTAAATACATCATCAAAAGGGGTAATTGCTGAGTATCCTCTCAGCTTAGTTATTGAGGAGATAGACAAATGGTGTTAAAATACTCCCTTTAAAAATCCCATAGACTGTCTATTTTACTGTAACCCAACTCAGCCAAGGCATTCACTTTTGCAACTCATTTAATCTTTGAATTTGAGATAGACCCACAGACTCTCCTGTCTCTTTAAGGTGATAGTAACTAAGGTAGTTATGGCGAAGGAAACAGCTTAGTTGTGGTGCATATATGATAGCCATTATCTCCAAAAAATGAGAAGAGGAATGGTAAAATATTTCCTTCTCCGTGGAACACAATTTTGTGTACTAACGGATAGGGCTTCTCAGAGTTCTCAGTGAGTGTTACAATGCAATTTTTGAGAGATGTCTTCCACTGTTAATGAGCAGCTGAATCTGTCTGGGGGAAACAGTTTGTTGCTAAAAATAAATCCCAGTCTAACTGTAACTAACCTCAGACTGCAGAAACCAAGCTATTCAGATTCCAGATTTTTAATGCAGAAGCAGATGAAGCTATTATAAACAGCTCTGATTAATACATATTTTTAAAATGTGCCAACTGAGCCCAGTTTTGAAATTAATCCATTTGTAAGCTTCCATCAAATACACTTACAACATTCTCTAAAGATTTTCTTCAGATTCCCAAAAGCCAATGAGAAGCCAGTTAATAGTTATGAGGCTAAAAGGAAAAAAGCTGCACACAATCTATTTATAGACTACTGAGCAAAAGGAGTGTGATAAAGGGCAAATCTAAGCTTTAAGCAAGAGAATTTTCCCTTGCAGCCCTAGTCATGTGGTCTTTACATACAAACCATACAATTAACCCTGGAAACTAATTCACTCGAGAGCACTGTTACTCTGAGCAGAAGAGAGCATTTCAGTGGTGGTTTGCTGTTTAAAATGTGCTCACTTGCAAGCCCTCTCTGTGTAAGAGATGGCGATGTCTTGCAGGGTCTAATGCTTTGGGGTTATATCTTCCCATGGGTGGCTGCAAGTTTGCAAGAAGGAGGCAGCATGGATGCATAATAGAGACTTTTCCATTGTCAGATGGAAAACTTGCAAAGTAGGCAGACTCTTAAATGATCAGCTATGGGTGTCAGTGCAGATGGAGTCACAGCAGGTGTGTGCAAAACAGGAGCGATGCTGCCCTCGAAAAAGACCTGAGGTCCAATGCAGCACCTCGTCCTGGAGCGGGTTCCTGCCGCCAACAGCCAGCATCCTGGCCCCAGATCCCTGGCCAGGGGTCAGGCCAGGTAAGGCAGCAGCCGCCATGGGCGGCCTGGCTCCAGATCCCCGGCCAGGGCCAGGGCCAGGGCTGTGTAAGGCAGTCACTGCTGCGGGTAGCCCGCCCCCAGATCCCTGGCTTGGGCTGGGGCCAAATCGGGTTGCTGCCGCTGCAGGGCACATGCTCCCCTGTTGCTGGCGTCAGCGATGCCACTGGTGTGAAAGGACCCATGAGAAGTTCTGCAGACTACTTATGCATGATCCAACTGAGACTACTGTTGCTATGTTCTTTCAAAAGTCTAGGCAGTTGGCATGGATGTAAGCCAGCTGGACTAAATGAATCTGTCCAGAACAAGAATGGCAAGTCACAGAAGACTCTGCTATCAGCCAGGTGAAGCTGAACTCCTTGCCACGCTGAGCCTGACTCAGGAGCCCCTTCTCTCTGTCCCTGTGAATAAAGTGCTAGTACAGCAGTCGAATAGCACAGGCTGGGCAACTTCTAGCTAGAATAGATAAGACAGTAGCATGTCCCTGGAATCAGCTGTCCTTGTTGGGGCCAAAAAGTCAACACAGAGGACAGCCTAAAATGGTGCATGCTGTATATTAATAAATAAGAACTGGAACTGACTGCTGTCAGATGATGCCTCAGACTGTACATCTCCTATCTGAGGTACTGCCTGCTCTGAGCTGTCCTGTCCCACATGGCTAACAACTGAATAGACCTCACAGATCTCTGTGGAACAGAAATGATAACTGGTGTAAAACCTGACACAATGAATGTTGAGTGTGGTAAACAATAAGGGTGGTGACTTTGAAAGAATTCTGCTCTTCACAATGGGATAAATAGCCAGCAGTGTGCAAGCAGAAGGGGAAAACTATATATTTAGCAATGCAGCCACAGAATTTGTAATGTCCTTGCACTGGGCAGCATGTTGCATATGGACGTTCCAGAGCCTCCATAACATGCATCCATTTTCGGAGCAAGGAACAGGTAACACCTTGCATAGAAATCAAATCATAGGTATGGCTGTGATCACCAGAAAAGTGAAACAGCAGTCCTGTGACTCAGATATGCACATGGCATGAACAGAATGTTCTTGATAGCCGTGTAGAACAAAAGACTGCTCAGATAAATGCACAGGAATTAGGCAATGCATTCAGTGCAACTAAACAGTTAGCTCAGTATGACATTTGTCACAGGAATTAGAGAATTCATATGGGATTGTAACTGCTATCCCTGCTCATAGCGCATCTTAAGAGATGTAATCAGGTTTACTTAATATGCAACATCCACTGTGAAGAAGTGGAATAAAATACCCAGCAAATGCCAAACACCTATTAACATGCTTACACTCGTTGTATTCCTCTATTTAAGATCTGTCTATCAAAGGTACAGTATTTATATGGCCCTCATTGCTGTAGTTCTGAGTGCCTCACAATCCATAATGTATTTATCCTCATGAAACCACTCTGATGTAGGGCAGTGCTGTTATCTCCATTTTACAGATAAGGAATTACTACACAGAGAGGCTAAGGCCCAGGTTTTTAAAAGTATTTAGAGGTTGCTTCACTCAGCTTTGCAAAGCCTAAGTCACATCACCCTTCAGTGAGACATAGGCTCGTAAATGCCTGTTGTATTTAAAAATGAGACTTAGGCTCCTAAGCCACTTAAGTCTTGCAGAGCTGACCATAGCAATGCCTAAATACCTTTACAAGAATGACCCATTCTGGGTCCTGTTTGACATCTATGCAGCAGCATGAGTCCCAGGTTAGCATACTAACTTTTGGAGCACCATCCTCTTGACATGCATGGTATCTGCTTACTGTGGCATTGCAAACCACGGCCCCAGTTATCCTGATTCCTTTTCATCCATCCTTTTTTGACCACTGTGTAGATCAGTGGTTTTCAAACTATGGGTCAGGACCCAGTACTTGGTCGCAGACCCTCAGGTACTGGGTAGCAGTATCTCCTGCTGTCACTGCCGAAAGACTGGAATGCATTGTTGAAAAATGTAATTTTTGGGTTGTGGACATAATGATTTTTTAAAACTGGGTCCTGAGGAAAAAAGTTTGAAAGCCACTGATGGAGACTGTGTTTAGAGACTGTGTTAGCCAGTGGCTGGATTTCCACTGCATGAAACCATGAGGTATTGTGGAGAAAGGGACTAGACCAGTGGGTGGTTCAGTGCATTTGCCTCAGCTGGATGGTTGGTGATGGTGTTGGTGCAATACGCCACATGACAGTTTTGCGCAGTTATAAAGCAGTTGCTTCACTGTACGACTCTTTCACATACTTCTGTGGGCCAGCAAGCTTCAGGCTTGCAGAGACCTCTCTTGGAGCCATCTATGTTTCCTCTGGGTCATGTAGGACTTATTTTCTGTACACGGGACTTTGCCTGATCATCCTTGATGGGAAGTCCATTTCACATAACCCTCTGCACAGGTTAATTTGAGCCAGAAGAAGCCAATTATAACTATACATGTGGCACCTGGAGGGGAACCAGGGAGTGATGACACCTGAGGACAGACAAGCCCAGCTGGGTAAGGAGCTGGGATAGCAACATAAGCCAGGAAGAGGGTGCAGGGATGAGGTCTGTGGTTACTCTTTAGAGGCAGAAGAGGTGGCAAGGGGCAAGAAGATCCAAGGGAAGAATAAGCTCGGGGCCTTGCCTTGGACTGAGAAGCTCAGCAAGAGGTAGCCACAGAGAGCAGAGAAATCTCCAGTGATAAACAAGCAAGGAGGTAGAGGCATGAAGATGGAGAAGTGGGGTAGAAAGGGCCCCAGAAAAAGAGCAGTGGGGTCTGAAACTGAGCAAATCTGGAATGCTAGTCATTGGGTCCCTGGGCTACAACCCAGAGTAGTGGGCAGACCCAGGTTCTCCTACTAGCCCCAGTAAAGTGGCACATCGTAGAGACTTATAATGACAGACACTGACACGGCAGCTGAACAGTTTGGCTGGTGGAACTTTGTTACCTCAAAAGAGAATGTGGGCAGAGGGCTGAGTTAAGAAGACAGAGCACCCTGAGGCATAGAGGGTTGGGAGGGAGCACTGCATGAGCAATTAACAGAAGGGGCAACAGACAGGACAAGAGCTAGCCATGGAGATGTGCACCTAAGGAACCCATTCATACTTTGTCATAAGAAATATGGTAGTGATCTGTATAACATGGTTAAGCTGAGGTGAAAAAACAAGAGTCCTCAGTATTAGCAGTCAGTGAAAACCAATAGTGTTCACTGGAGTAAGTTGCAAATTCCATAGCAATGGTCTGGCATAATATAGATTCCTAGAAGACACTACAGGTTGCTGATCAGAAGATGAGATTAGCCTAGCTAATGATGGGAAAAGCATATTTCCCCACATTTCCTAGTCTGAGTGTTAATTCAGGAAAATGTCTCCATCCTTTCATCTACCTTCACAGTTTGGTTTTTAGGCTGAGGAGGGCTTCCCACTGCTTTGCAAGAACTTTCAATTGCAGATATTCTAATCTCAGATTCTAGGCAGACTTTTCTTGTCATCCCTTGGCAGTAGCATCCAATCTCTTGTAGATTTTGGAGCATTTAAACTTAAACTAAATTTATCAATGTGTTGCAGCTGATTTAACAACTTACCTATGATGGACCAGAAGGAGTTCTGTAAAGTTCCACCTAGCTTTTCAAGGAGTAAACTTTGGAGCAGTTGTCAAGACATATTTTAAAAGCATAGTTCTCTCCACATACCATTTATGCAGAATTCCTTCTCCTGTTCCTTGCCATGATGCTGGTGAATCTTTATTAGCTTTTCAGGTTGTATATATGACCTTGGAAAGCAGTGGTGGCATAGTGGGGCTCAAGCCAAGTTCTGCTGCATGTCAGCAGCTGCTGAATTTAAAGGCTGCCTTCTGAATTTCCCTGTCATTTGTTCTTGATGTGATCCACAAAGGAGCTCTTTGCAAGAGATTACACCTGACCAGGTATTAATCCACCTCTTCCTCAGAGCCCTGCTAAGTCTTACCAGGTGTCTTTTGAGTATCTTTTCCTGATATTTTGGGCAGGTCAGTTACCAGAAAACCTAAGGCTTTAGGTGTCCTTGTGAACCCTCCTGATAGTTTGAAAAAATTTGACTTGGTTCTGAAATTTGTAGCTTAGGCCCATTTTATATATGATTTTCTCAGAAACTTTAAAGCTGCTGATTTACTTGAGTTAATTGCAGAAACAATTTTTGATTAGCTATATTCTCTCTAGGAGGAAAAATGGTGCCTTTTTGGAAGTGCTAGGGAGGGAGCAGCTACAGCAATTGCATTCTTGGACCTTCAGACATATTCCTGGAGGAGAATTCCTTCCTCATTCTCAGGAAGACTGTTTTTAATATATGTGATAAGACATATGGGAAGCTGTAGGCAGCAGGCTATTTAGTCTGCACATTTACATTGTGGGTGATGTTGCTACAAAATGTAACTAAGTAATTACATAGACAGGGCATTGACTGCAGAAGCCTCTTGCTACGCCCTGGCAAAGGAAATGTGGGTCCTCAGCTGCTCAAAAAATCAGGCCATGCATTCAAAATTAGGAGCATCCCTTAAATAATTGGCATTTGGCCTTCCTTTGTCATAATTCTCTTCATTCCCCAAAGCTACATGCAGACACAAAAAAATGAGGGCACTGCAACCCCATTTTAGATTTAGATAAGTTAAAAGCAGTGAGAAAACATCAAGGCTTTCACATCTATCTCTATTCTGTATGATTCATATTTTGCAACTAGGAAGCTGAGTAGCAAAGATCAACCTACATGATGCATATGTTTGTATTCCCATATGTCAGTCTCTCAGACAGTTTCACAGGTTAACTAATGGGAAAAAGGCTTTTCAATACAGCTTCTTCAGGGCTCTTTTGGAGAGAAGTGAATGCACTCCACAACCTTGATGAGTGATAGGAGAAGCACTCAAAGACAAATTTCCACTGGTGTTATTCAGATACACGACCTTCTTCGTAAGTGAGGAGTCACACTCAGTTTAAAGAAATCAACACTGGCTTCTACCCAGTTCTTGGGCTGTTTGAGAGTTCTGCTATGCTTGTGATTTATTTATTTTCTCACACACAGTGCCAGTGCAACAAAGTTACAGAAACAACAAACTGGACAATAGTCATATCCTGCCCTTAGTAACCCAAGTTTTATGGGCTCCAGGTAGATCTGAAAGAGGAAAGCACATAATAAAGCAAAAACTAGGGTGCAGTGTAGAAATGTTTCATGGTATTTGGCAACTAGACTGGAGTAGAGTAGCCTCCACATCCCTCCTGGACCCCGTCTGTGTACAGGGGGAACCAGAAAATCCATGCAATAGAGACCGTCTGCACCTTCCCCAGCCACGCCTATCTAGCTGAAAATTTCCCTGTATATGGCTTCATAAGGAACTATCATGGCGATCCAGTTCCATGCTTCATAGCATGTGTGAACTGCCCTCTTCTCTCCTGCACTTTTGAATCCTACCTCCCCTGCTTTTGAATGGCAAAACTTGCTCTGCTACCATCTGGCTCCCCATGGTCCCAGAGATAAGGATGGGAGGTGCCTGGCTGTGCATGTGTCATGACACTGGGAAACAGCAAATGTAAAAAGAAAAGCACAGTTTGGCCCATAGTGTTTGTTGCCTAACAAATTCCTGTGAATACTCATCCTTTCCCACCCTGTACATGTACCAGTGTGAGAGCACCCTCTCACTGGTACATAGTCAAATGAATCTTGATTAATGTTGTAGCTGGTCAGAAAATGGGATTTTTGTTCCCCCATGGAAATTTTTTTCTAAAATGAACATTTTTTTTCATAGGGGTGTTCTATGGAAAATTAAATATTTTTCCTCAAATTAAACCCAAAAATATTTAGATTCTGCAATTCCACCCTCATGGAAGTAGCCCTTCAGGGGTCTCTCCCTCTCAATTCTCTGGGGGCTGGGCTCCCCTCTCCCCCAGCTTTCCATCTCCCATCATGCATTGTATCCATAGGACTGCCTTGAGGCACAGCTTCCCTTGTTGAAGAGAAATGACCCTGCGTGATGTGAAAGTGATGAGAAGTGTGGTCACCTTCGCAGCAGCTTGGAGACTGTTTTCCAGCTCCAGCCCGCAAGGGAGACACCACATTTTTCAGTCCACTGTGTCCTAGATAAGAGAGGTCACATTCTGACCCCAGTAACACTGGCTGACGTGTTTTTGACTGGGTTGTTGTCTCACCATTGGGACCGCATGATCTGTGTTTTAGTTTCCTGAGTTAGGCATTTTGGAATGTATCACAAACTCTCAGTTCCTGTCTTCCCAGCTTTTGTGGCATCAGTGATCTTTTTTCTCTCTCTCATGGTCGTTTGGTGCATGAAACCATTTCAGCTTTTTTCTCCCGGATAGCTTATGATTGTTTATGACCTAGACTACTGCCATTACATTAGATACCCCCCCCACCCCCAAAAAATCCTCAAACCCACGTAATTTCTTTAACAACAACCTGGGGTGAGGTACAGGATGACAGTGCTTCTCTAACTTTTTGTATTGGTGTCCCCTTTCACACAGGAAGCCTCTGAGTGGGCTCCCCATTTCCCCTTCATCCTGACCCCTGCACCATGCTCTCTTCACCCCAACCCCTGCATCTCCCCCCTTGTGTTCCCACTGGGTGAAATAGAGCTGGATGTGTCAAGCTGCTGATACTGCTGTATGCTCGCTCCTCAAAAGCTGCTCCTCTGTGTACCCCTTGGGGGTTGGAGGTGGAGGGGGGGTAATGAGCAACATCAGGGCTCCCTGCATTTGGGTCACTTTCTGCACCTGGACTGTGTAAGGAGGGGACAGCAGGTAGCAACTCCTGTTGTCCTGGATGCAGAAAGCCCTAATGTTCCTTCTCACTTCCCCCCTCCTCCCATAGTCCACTGGGGGGGATGGAAGGGGATGAGGGAATGTTGGGGAAGGTAGGGCTCAGCAATATCTTTGTATCAGTGCTCACCTTGTCCCTCTACTTTTATCTGCCAGAAGGAAGCAGGAAGCCTCTCAATCTTGCACCTCACCAGGGTTGGGGATCTCAGTTTGTGACCACCACACATAACCACATTGCTTCTCCATGAGGAGTCCTGATCACCAGCTTAAGAACCAATGATGTAAGTGAATCTCTTAAAAGCCATTATACGGGAACACAAGTGGGTACAATTATACCTCAACACAGTGTACTTCTCAGTCTGAGACTCACACCTCGAGAGCATGGAACACACTGATCTGATCCATTACTGTCACCTTCAAATATAAACCTGCTGGAACAGATAGTTCTGCACAAGCATATGTTTGTAAGAGCATGCAGTAAAGCAACAGTGTGTTCCATTTTTGTGTAAATGACCTAGGGGACAAAAGACATACAAACCCAGTTCAGGACTATTCAGACTGTAGAGGCTTTTCAACAGCAACAATGTATAGTCCACTGCATTGGGCAGGGGATAGGAATAAATATCATGGCAAATTTATATATATATCAGTTTTCATCTCCTCATGAACATTTCTGTTGAATTACCTAGGAATTCAAGAAAGGAGTTCTGAGAATTTCTTAGCCCTTTTGCCCTGATTCTTGTACAACTCAAGGTGACAAATGAAGTGGTAATGAGTATGGGTGGTGGAGTATTTTTTTTTTAATCTGATCTCGTTATGGTCATTCCACTCTGATTCTCTGAAGCACCATACTTAATTTTGCAGCTTGTTTAATATAGGTGTGTTGATGCACAATTTTTAGTAAAGATGCCAAAGAGACCCCACTTAATAGGCAGCCATCTGTCCTAAAAGACTGCTTCAGTTAATCCCAGATCTTTGGACCAGATTGTCTGTTATGTTCAGCTGCTTTCTTTCGCCCTCCTCATACAAACCTGATGCTGATGTAACACACTAGAAGGGTCACTCTAGCACTCTGGTGGCTTATTAAGGGAAAGCTGAATGGGGAGAAGAGAAAAGGGGCATGAGCTAGGCTGCCACTCAACCACACTGACCCTCAGCTATGTGTTTGGCCCTGTGGGGTAATTGCACCCAGTATAAATGAAAGTAGCCTTTCCTCAGAAATACCTGCCTAGTAGAGCCAGCGTGCAAACACACACATATACACCCATTTGCTCTTCAGCAGGGTTAGATCCTTTAGCTGCACAGCCCAGACTTCCATCACTGGAGCTAATGCAGGAACTGATGCTGTAGACCAGTGGTTCCCAACTTGTTGTCCGGGTTCCCCTGGGGGTCCACGGAGTTATTGCAAGGGGTCTATGAATACATCCAGCCCCACTTGCTGCCAGCCAGCAATCCATGGTGGACACGACTCTAAATCAGGGGTGTCAGACTTATGGCCCATGGGGCCAGATCCGGCCTGCGGAGCTGCTGCCTGGGCTACGCCTCTGTGCTGTCCCCAGCAAGGGGAACAAAGGAAGCAGTCCAGCCAATTCCAGCTCAGCTCTGCTGTGGTCTGCTAACCAATCAGAGTCTCGGTCACAGTAGGCGAGGTTGGGCTCTGGGAGGCCGCCACACTGCCCCCACCTCAACAGTTCACTGTCAGTCAGCATGCTAATTTGATTGATGCCACATTGCACAAATCTCAAATAAAAAGGGGAGAAGTGGCAGAGGCCCACCTGAAAACAAGCCAATCAAAGACCAGCTAGGACTGAGCCAACCAAAGGCCAGCATTCTGAATGACTGCAGTGATGGGAGTGAGGGGAAGAGGCAGGAGTCCAGCCTGGCTGCCTGTGACTGACACGGATTGATTTTTTTTTTTTTTTTTTTTTGCTTACCAGCAGGAGATGGGGAAGTGGAAGGGGGAGGTGTCAGGGAGCCAGCATGGGGGATGGGGTCCACAGGGCAGGGAAAAGGGAAGGTGTGTGAGAGCCTGCGGGGTTGGGGGGGGGGAGGGAAGTCCATGCCACTCTGAACATGGAGGGGGAAAGGGTTGGGGAGCCCATGCGGCCACATGGCCTGTGAAAGATGTCCTGCCTTCCAGTTTAGCCCCTCACATTGAGTAAGTTTGGCACCTCTGCTCTAAATGAGTTGTATATGCCTGCTGTGAGCAGTGGCACCTTGGATATGTCCACACTCTTTGGGAGCAGGCAGGGGGCCAGGTCCTCCATTGCCCTGCTGCCTGCAGTCAGTCCCCAATAACAACTATTATCATTATATTAACTATTTAACAGTACAGCACTGGCCATCACCTATAGCCCCCAGCTAAAATCTCTCCAAGACATCATCAAGGATCTACAACCTATCCTAGAAGATGATCCCACACTCTCTCAAGCCTTGGGAGGTAGGCCTATTCTTGCTTACAGACAGCTCCCCAAGCTGAAGCAAATATTCACCAGCAACCAAACACCGTACAAAAAGAACACTAATCCAGTAGCCTATCCCTGCAACAAACCTATTTGCCCCCTCTGCTCGCGTATTGACTCTGGTGATACCATCACAGGCCCCAACCACATCAGCCATGCCATCAGCGGCTCATTCACCTGCACATCCACTAATGTGCTATATGCCATCATGTGCCAGCAAAGTCCATCTGCCATGTATATTGGCCAAACTGGACTGTCCTCCTGCAAAAGGATAAATGGACACAAATCAGACAACAAAAATGGCAACATCCATAAACCAGTAGGAGAACACTTCAATCTCCATGGATACCTGAGTAGCAGACTTGCAAGTTGCCATACTTCAACAAAGAAACTTCAAAAACAGATTTCAGTGTGAAACTGCAGAGTTGGAGATAATTTGCAAGCTTGACACAATCAGACTGGGCTGAATAGGGACTTGGAATGGTTAGCACATTACAAGAACTAATTGTCCTTGTTCACACATTTTCTCCCTTTGATCAACTGGTGTGAATGGGCCCCATCTGCCCTCTGAACTGACTTTGCTAACACTTGCCCTTCTCCAACCTGGCATGTTATGTATCTACCTCTCAGCTGTAGTTTCCACTTCATGCATCTGATGAAGTGGGTTGGAGCCCATGAAAGCTTATGCCTGAAGAAATCTGTTAGTCTATAAGGTGCTACAGGAGACTTGGTTGTTTTTGCTGTACACAAACTAACACATCTACTCCTCTGGAAATTATCATCATGTGGTGGTCTATGAATTTTTTTTACATTAAAAAGGGGGTCCTCATACTCAAAAAGGTTGGGAACCACTGGTATAGACAGTTTTTGTGCTGTGTGAGGACCACCCAGTAAATGGAGATGAAGCACACATCTCACCACTGGGTTCTTCTCTACTGATTATAGACTCTTCGGCCCCTTGCCCTCCATCCCCATGCTTCACTCCTCTTTTTCCTGATCCCTCCAGCCTGTGCTAGTCCCAGTCTTTCCCCAGTTCCTCTGCATTTCAGTATGCCTATTTCCTCCTCTGTGCCTGGGGGCACCAGCAGTGGGAGCAGTGGAGGTGTAGTCTTCCTTCTCTCAGTCCCTGTATTCAGTACTACAGTGGCCCTGGCAACCAGAAAGAGGGAAAGTCCTATTTATCTCCCCCATCCCCAGGGTGCAGCGTTCTCAGTCATCCTCTGAGGATGGCACATGCAGTCAGGATGGCATGTAGGAACTGTGAGGACGTGGAACATGCCCAGTACAGGTGGACTTGTCAAAGAATCAAGCTGCCAAATTGGGTAGGTCCCTACTAAGGAGTAACAGAGGACAGAACAAGGAGCAATGGTTTCAAGTTGCAGCTGGGGATGTCGAGGCTGGATATTAGGAAAAAACTTTTCTTACTAGGTGAGTGGTAAAGCATTGGAATGGGCTACCTAGGGAGGTGGTGGAATATCCGGCTTTGGAGATGTTTACAGCCCAGCTGGACAAGACTCTGGCTGGGATAATTTAGTGGGAGTGATCCTGCTTTTTTGGCAGGATGTTGGACTAGACGACCTCATGAGGTCCCTTCCAACCCTATGATTCTGTGATTCTAAGCAAGCACAGATTGAAATTTTTCAGAGGCTTATAATATAGCCACCTTTGGGTGAATTTTCCCAGGGATGGTGTATCTGAGCTCAGGGCACTGTCCCTGCAGAGTTCCAACTTCAAAGGCCAAACAGACACAAACTTTTTAGTGAAACAGTTGTAGGGTTCTTTTTGACATGGACAGAACAATATCTTTTATTTCCAAATCTCACTCTGACGAATGGCTTAACTACTTTTACTGAAATTTTTCAAAAAATAATCTGCTTGAAGTCTGGGAAATTTCAGCCCAAATTATTCAAGTTTAGGAAATTTACAGGAAGCTGAAAACAGGGTCTTATGTTGGGTAGTTTTACCACAGTAATTGCTAACTGATCCATTTTTATAAATCGCATTGATGGGATAAGCCTGGTGCAGTATAGATGCTTGTAATATAAGTTGTCAAGCACAAGTGAGTTTTTCAGGTTAACCCAAGAATATGCTTAATGCAGCGCATTACAAAAAATGTTTTAGAAAGTGTTTAACCATTTTTATTGGGTTTATTTTTCATGTCCCTCTGCCAAAAAGCTGAGTGCCTTAGTTATTATAACTGCAACGGTCCAAGACTTTCAGGGAGCCGTAACAATAGCATTAAATTGGTTCTAAGTAACTTTTTATGCCTAAAAATATAACTGTTCTCTTGGGAGCTTCCTAGTGTAAAAGTTGGCTTTCCCCTGTCCAGAGGTATATGGTTCCTAGCCTTGCAGGGATATGTTATATCAGATTTTGAATTAGTAGTATGTGTAGGCATTTACAACTTGCTACTGTTTGCGGTGTTGAATCTTGGTCTGTCCTACACAATGGATATTTATGTGATTGTGGGGAGAATTCTACATTTGTGTGGAACATAACGTAAGAATAGCTGTACTGGATCAGAAAACTCTCCACTGGCAGTTTGACTTTCATTTCACAAAATAAATTGCCTGGTTGGAGTGGCACAGTGGGTTGTACTATTACAATAAATCCAGGGAGAGGAGAACAGAGTTAATACACAGAAATTTCCTTTAGAATGTTTTAGCAGTTTTACATCTGATGCTCTTTCAGTTTCTTTGTCTAACTAAATATAAGTTTTGAAACAAACATTGATTAGTAAAGTTGCTGAGGTTTCACAAAGGTAGAGAATTCAGTATCATCCAATTTTGTGCATTTCTCTTTTTCATCTGTTGCTAATGTAAGGATTCTCTGAAAAGAGGAATACTGTTTGTTCTAAAAGTTCATCTGCTTTTGCTACTCATTCCTCATTTGAAATGAATGATGTCAAAATCCAGAGATGCAAGATTAACTTGCCCAGACAGTTTCCAATCTGAGAGGCTCTGAAAGAGAGTGACAATGTTGGACTCCATTCCACAGGTAGAAGTGATTTACGATACAGCATGCCCTGTGCAACTGTATTGCTTCATGCACGTACATACTGCCTTCAGGGTTCTTTTTACTTCTTCATATTTCTGAATAAGACACAAACAAGCCCCACCATCGTATGCTCTGTATGTGGGCCTGGATATATATAGGCAGTTAAGAACTGAGTTGTCTGTGATAGTTGTTACCAGTGGATATACATTACTATAACAAAATGCAGTTGCTTCTCTTTTCACAAGCATGTCTGTAAGAAAGCTGGGCCCAATCCTTAACAGGGGACAGGTTAAATTGTGCACACAGCTAGTCTGTATAAACTTGATCTCCTGTTATTGGTACCTCATTCTTATCTCCCCAACCCTTGCTTGTTTGTTTTCCTGCACAAGTTGCATGTTGTCCATGTCTTAGGTTATTACCCATTTAGAGCAGAAGTTCTTCTTGCTGGGTGGTTGTAATATGCCTAGGACTAATGGGTTCTGATCCTGAATTTTAGCCTGGGTGCAGCTGTAATGTGACTAATAATACAGAGAGTTTCTCCCACATGCCGTCCCAGTGGAACCAAGGCAGCTCTGCCTGGCAGTACCTACATTTGTGAGTTCAACTGTTTGCAAAATTGGTCTGTTAATTTGCAACCAAGGAGAGACACGCTGAACAATGTACTTAAAACAACCTATCTCAAATGCTTTAAACCACACCAATAAGTAATGCATTTCTTTGCAACACAGCCATTGCACTTTCTGAACATATGGACGACCATACTGTGTCAGATCAATGATCCATCTAGTCCAGTATCCTGTTATCCAGCTGTGGCCAATGCCACATACTTCAGAGGGAATAATTAGAACAGGTAATCATAAAATGATCCATCCCATGTCGTCCATTCCCAGCTTCTGGCAAAGAGCAATCCCTGCCCATCTTGCTAATAACCACTGACGAATCTACCCTCCATAAATTTACCTAATTCTTTTTTGAACCCGGTTGTTGTCACCATATCCTCTGACAAGGGATTCCATAGAATGACTAGGCATTGTGTGAAGAAATGCTTCCTTTTGTTTGTTTATTTTAAACCTGCTGCCTATTAATTTCATTTGGTGACCACTAGTTCTTATGTTGTGAGAAGGAGTAGATAACATGTTCTTATTTACTTCACACCAGTCATGATTTTATAGACATCTATCATATCCTTTCTCCCTCAGTCATCTCTTTTCTAAGCTGAAAAGTTCCAGCCTTGTTGCCAGTTTTCAAAGGGATAGCCATGTTAGTCTAGTTCAGTAAAACAGACAAGGAGTCCTGTGGCACTTAAAGACTAACAGATTTATTTATTGCATGAGCTTTTGTGGGAGAAAATCCCACTTTGTCAGATGCTTTCAAGATGCGGGGACTTACAGAATGGGAGGAAATACATGCAGGGAAGGGAAGTGTAAGTCATGGGATCAGGTCACACTGTAAGAGCAAATCAAAGCTGTTGTTAAGATTCAAACACTGGGGAACAGCATACAGAGGGAGATGAGGTCAAACCACCTGTTGTAATGAGAGAAAAATCCAAAGTCTAGATTAAGCCCTGAAGCAATGCAATCACGTTTGCAAATAAATTCAGTCTCCACAGCTTCTCTTTGAAGCCTTGATCTGGTATTCATCTGTCTGAGTACTGCAATTAGTAAGTCATCAATGGATGATCAGGAAGATTGAAATACTGAACCAATGGTGTTAGAATTTTGTAATTTCTTTTATCAGATTTGTGCCCATTTATTCTTTTGTGCAGAGACTGTCCTGTTTATCCAGTGTACAAGGCAGAGGGCATTTCTTGCACATGACGGCATACATGACATTGGTGGATGAGCAGGTGAATAAGCCTTTGATGTAGTAGCTGGTTTTATTAGGTCCTGTAATAGTGTCTTTTGTGCAGATATGTAGGCAGAGTTGCTAATGTAGTTTATTGCAGGGATATGTGCCTGCTTTAATGGTTCTGTTAGGTCTGTAGTTCCTAGTGAGTATCTGCTTAAGGTTGGGGGGCTTTCTGTATGCGAGGAGAGGTCTGTCTCCCAAGGCTTGAGAGAGTGAGGGATTGTCTTGTAGAATAGGCTGTAGATCCCTGTGGATGTGCAGTAGAGGTCTGACTTTGGGGTTGTAGGTGATGTCCAGTAGAGTCCTGTTTTCTTTCTTGGGCTTCCACTGTAGTAGTTGACTTCGGGGTACCCATTTGGCTCTGTCGATCTGTTTCTTCACTTCCAAAGGTGGGTACTGTAGTGGGATTCTGAAGGTGTCTGTCTCTATCTGAGGGATCAGAGCAAATGCGATTATATCTTAGGGCTTGACTGTAGACAATGGATCATGCAGTGTGTTTTGGATGAAAGCTCATGGCATGTAGATAAACATACCGATCAGTAGGTTTTCAGTATAGCATGGTGCTTATGTGTCCATCCCTAATTTGTACTGTAGTGTCCAGAAAGTTGACCTCCTGTGCAGAATGTTCCAGGCTAAGTTTAATAGTGGAATGAAAATTGTTGAAATGTCTGTGGAAATCTTCAAGGGCATCCATACCATGGGTCCAGATGATGAAGATGTCATAAGTGTAGCATAAGTAGAGGAAAGGTGCTTTGGGATGAGACTTGAGGAAACATTGTTCTAAGTCACCCATAAAAATGTTGGCATATTGTGGGGCTATGTGGATACCCATAGCCATGTCGCTGACTTGTAGGTATAAATTATCCTCAAATCTGAAATGGTTGTAGGTGAGTAGAGAGTCACAAAGTTCAGCCACGTGGTATGCAGTGGCATCATTTAGGATGATTCTTCTAATAGTTTGTAATCTATCTTTGTGTGGGATGTTTATACCATCATGTGCCAGAAATGTTAATCTCTCCTCATACGGAGGCTTTTCCAAGCCCCTAATAATTTGTGTTGCTGTTTTCCATACCTTTTCCAATTCTGATAAATCTTTTTTGAAATGGGATGACCAGGCCTGCATGCAGTATTCAAGATGTGGGCATACCATGGATTTATGAAGAGGCAATATTATACTTTCTGTCTTACTATCTATCCCTTTCCTATAATCTTCTTTAAACACGGCTGTCTGTTATGTGTTTGGGGATGTATGAACATAACTAATTCCATTATCCTAATGTGTGTTTATTAAGAAGTCCAAGATCAGAAATCCTCAGAGGATAAAAGAAACTGATTCTTCCTGGAATACTGCAAATTATGTTAGAATTTATTCCTTCCTTCCCTTTAGATTTAATATATTAATGCTATGATACCATAGTTATGTCAACATTTATAACAAGAAAATATGCAAATACAGCAAAAGTACAATTTTTTCAGGGTAATTAGAGAATAACTAGTTATGTACAAAATAGCATCCAATGTTGGACATAATTTTCTGTCATAGGCAGTTACATTTATTTATGATAGCAATGTAGCTGCTGTTTATTATTGGATATATTTCTCATCCGTGAAACAAAAAGAAGATAAACTTTGCTGGGAATATCTTCAGTCTCTTCAGAATCTCTTCAAGGATTGAGGTCTCAGAAATTCAGTCCCTTGGGTTAAAAAACCCTCAAAGTTACACAGATCAGACCTTAGTAATGGGAGTGCTTCTTACTAGCATTTTAGTTTTCAAGTAAACAATGTTTCTAACAAGCACTTACTCTGAGATGTAACCTGCAAATAGACCATATTGGTAGTCATCATATCTTTAAAATCTGCCAATAAAGCAAATATTGTTTTGCTTAAACAGCTTCGATTTTTCCTCATGGAAAAGAACAGAGCTGTCTGGGCTGTTTTATAGGGTGATGTTTGACAGACTGGCAAGTTACGCCACCTGTCTGTTTACCTGACCCTATCATGTTATGTGTAGCCTATAACCTTTACATTATTTTTAATACTAAAGATAAGCAAGAGATCATTATTCAGTTAAAAGCCATCTATCATAAGCATTTGGATCAAATAATAATAAAAAAGCATAGCAAACACGAGGAATGAGTAGTCCCTTGAATAGGAGAATGGGCAATCTTGAGGGCAGGAAGTGATCTATCATTTAAAGATTTTTCACCAAATGGAGACAAAAAAATAAATTCAGAATGCTCATACCTCATCTAAGGAGGGGTTGCTAAGGAAATAGATGCTGCATTTTAAATCTTTTTTTCTTAACATTTTAAAACATAAAAAAGCAAGAAATTTGTTGGAACAGCATGAAATGTGAAAATACTGAGTTCTTGGAAATATATTAAAAGATTGGATCACTTTTGATAATGTATTCTATTTCAGCATTCATTTCAATCTCAAGTCGACTGTTAGTTTATTTATAACTTTGAAGAAAAGGAATAATTTTAAATGGAAATTTTGAGCCAATCTTATCTTTGTTCCACTTTGAAATGACATCATTTTGTGACAATGCAAAGAATGTACAGTAAATCCTCAAGTGGGAAGAAGATATTTGCAGAGAGAAGATTAATGGTGTTTAAAAGAAGAAAAACAATTATGTAATAAATACAGCCCATGAGATCCAAAGTGAAGAAAGCATCACAGGTGCAGACTGTGAACAGGCCCCAAAGGAGAGAATATTGGTCTCTTAAAGATAGATTCTGTAAGCAAACAGATGATACACAGGATATTTCCTTTCACAAAGTCTGTATTTTATAGATCAGTACATGGAGAATTTAAGGGCCTAAATGTTTATAAACTCAAGAGAACATCTGTACTCCTGTAAAGTAGAACAAATGGTACAACAATGTTAATTTACATGAAGTGGGAAAGATGGGTGGGCTAATGGGTCAGTTTGTTTTTCACTCTTGCAAACTGCTTTATTTCTGCCTCTCTGGTTTTGTTTTGTTCCATTTAGCTGTTCTCAGCTACATAATTGTTCTCTTAGCCTGTAAATATTATGGTCAATCTCTAGCAAAGTTTAGATGAGGCCAGTCTAATGTAAACAAGTTTTTCCATGCCAAATAATGAGAGTAAGCATAGCCATCTCTTGTGATATTTCTTTCCGCCTTTTCCCGAATCTCCCTTGATTGCAATAGCATTGCAAAGCCTGTCAGAGTAGCTCACAATTCTCAACTCAGTTTGACTGTCCATCTAGATTTAGTCTTGGTGTTCAATACAGCAATCATTCAGTAAAATGCTAATGAAAAAATAGAAGATAGTGTCCTAGGTTCCTGATCTGCCACATATATCCACACCAATGAGAAGCACTACTTGCAAGATGTGCCTGGATCTTTCTGTGTATCTTTCTGTTAATACATCAGGTGGATAAGTTTCCCATTTCTCTGCTCATGTAACAACCCTCCACTCTGTCCCCAGTGCCTGAGTCCCCTTGCTCATAAACCTGCCAGCCTTTCTTCATTACGTCCTTAGTGCCTGAGTCCACCTACTTCTTCCTTCAACTCAGCTCCTGTACAACGTCTCTTTCCTTTCCTCAGCCCCACTTCCCATGCCTGAGCCTCCTCCATGGTATTTATCAGCATCCATATCGCCATGTGTGTTCACTGTAGAACATTGATGGTCGCTGTTTGGTACAAGATATTCCCTAAAATATGGGATTTTCACATCCATATTAATCACCAAGGAATTAAGTGTGAAAGGAAGCTGACAATTTTTGTTAAGTATAGGAGAGGAAGGAGTTGGGATGTCCCCCCTCCCGCCCCCAGAAATGTAGATAATTTTGAATGTGGAGTATTTCCTCTGTCATAGGACCCAAAACACTTTCTTTCTCTCTCTCGAGGATTTTTCGCCTGAGCTTAAGAGTGGTGTGGTGATTTGCAGCTGGATTTGCAGCATTTTTGGCTAAAAACGGTTTTAAATAAATGGTAAAAATATTACATATTTACATGGACATTCAAACTATTTCTACCAGCACAGCCCCTCCTGGCTGACATTCAGAGTTGCTGTAAAATTGATCATAATGGCAATTGGTGGGAGAATATGGAGGCACTATATTAACAACAGATGATTTATTCTGTATTTCGTGTGTAGAAAGTCGAACTGCAGTTTCAAAGCTTACCTGCCTTCTCTTTAAGATCCATTTACTTTTCTTTCTTTCTTTCTTTCTTATATATAAAAATCCTTTAGCAACCAGTAACTAGCTAATTAAATCTGTTGTGTTGCCTGTAAACATTTTCAAAATAACCTTTTCTTTTTGGAAGACAATCCTTTTATAAGTCAGGCAAGAGCTAAGGAAATCTGCTAGACTAGGTTTGAGTCCTCAAGCTCTCTCTCTTCTCTTGGGACCTATTGTAAAATGTGGTGCAGAAACAATTTTCCTCTAATCCATAGATTCTGTGGGTCAGTTACAGCCATGGGATTAACTCCCTTGGGTTCAGTGAAGCTGAACATATTAAGCCATCTCTCATTTCCTGTTTCCCAGGGATGTAGCTGGAGCTGGACTTATGGGGCTCGAGCCCCGAGTCCCAGCACCAGAGCCCCAGGTCTGCCATGGTGGCAGCTGCAGTGGCAGGGCACTTACAAGGCTCAAGCCCTGAATCCCAGCACTAAAGCCCCGGGTCTTTTCCCAGGCCAGTGGCGCTCCTGCTGCTTCCCAATCCGGGACCTAAGCCGTCTCCTTATTTCCCAGGATTCTTAATGGGACAGTGTGCTGTTTCTATACAAAACACTTTACCAAAGAAGTATTGAGACTTTATGTAACTGTCTTTCCACATTACAAATTCCACACAATACATGAAGCAATACAAAATATATACATTATTACTTCTCTTTTACTTGTATTTACTAAGGCCAGATCTACACTGGCAGCAATTCGCCAGAGCTATGCAGTTGATGTCCTAATTCTCCTTTAGCTTGGCATCTGCTACAGTACACTGACAGGAAATGGTTCCTGTCAACGTGGTACTATGCCATTTTAGGCAGTATGTGACAGGCTGTTCCCCAGATCCAGTCTGATGTGCCGCTGTGACCCCCCAGTTCCCACTCCCAAGCCCCAATTCACCCCACTTTGCCACTCATCCTGAGTCAGTCCACTCCAGCCTTTCACGTGCAATCGGTCCCAAGCAGTGGGTGTATACCCTCTTGCTTGTTGAGGGATGGTCCCCAAGGGGGCACCCCCGGCCTCTGTTACTTCACTGGGAAGCGCTGTCTTTCAGGGATTGGGACCCACTCCCAATCACCATACACTCAAGTCCGCCATTTAACAAAGAAATGGATCATGTCCAGACTTCTTCATTCACATCCTCCAAAGACTGCACAGCTTTAGATCATTTAATGATCAGATGACAATTCTAAGTGAAAGTATGGCCAGTCATGGCAGAATCACAATATAAATGAGTCCAGAGAGACCACAAGGAAGTAAAAGGTAAAACATGCATACTAACCTAGCATCTCTACTTAAACTGACCTTATAAGCCAAGCTTATGCTCGCGATGTTTGGCTCTCAGATGTTTGTGCAGCCAGTCTCAGCCCGAGACCAGGCACGACCCAGATCTTGCTTGAAGCTGTTTCAAGATGGAGATTCCCAGGCAAAAAGCCCCAGATCCTCCCAAGTATCTGTCTTTGTTTCCAAACCCCCTCCACCCCTCCCTTTCTGGGCTGAGGTAATCTCTTTCTCCCATCTGAGCCAGGGACCTCAATTAGCATATCTTTGTTGCCTCGTCCAGGTGCTTGCTTGCTGCTTTGGTTGTTTACATGTTGCTGGGAGAGAGTTCTGTCTGGCTCCCACCCCCTCGAGCCATGGAAAACGTTACACCTCTGTGCACATGCGTGATGCTTCAAGAAACATGATGCTACAGTAATCATGTAGAGTAGGTTATGAACTTCCACAAAGAAAACTTGTATAATTTGCATAAAAACATAGAATCCCAGTGCATAAGCGAACAGAAAAATCATATAGATTGTGCATAGATGTGCATGCCGTGACAGGATAATTTTAGTAAGCTGATCTCCGAATCAACTTAGTGGGTCTTAACTGAGCACAAAGTTGATCCAGAAATAGCAATCTGATAGTGGTGAATTTGCCACTGTCAGTGTAGATGTGGCCTAAGATGTTTATACACTCAACTAGTTCTTTAAACTACTGGAATGGAAATGTGGGTATAACTTTTAAAGAAATGCTTGGTGAAATCAATTCCTTGGGCATTGTTTTGAAAATGTAGTCCCTACTGTCATGTTTCATGTTATTACCTTAATTTTGAATGCTCTTGTCTCTATGCAGAACAATTTAGTTATTTGAGCCACAGGGTTTGTCACAAAATGGCAAACAATTTGCATGAAGAATTATGCTGCCATTTAACTCTCAGTACTCTAAAATGTGTAAGGCTTCAATCTATAGCTTCATTTTATCACCCCTTTTTATGGTTAGGAAGTGTCAGAACATTGGCCTGTTAATTGAAGTTCTGGGAGATCACTGGGTAAACATAATTATCATGACATTTTTGCATGTTAATTTCACAACTAGATATTTAGCCGCAGTAATTTCTTTTTAAAAATCCTTTCAGTGAATAGAAGTGTAACAGAGACGTTCAGTGTATTGGATATTCTTTTAGTAGACTTTCAGCGGGTGATCTTTAAACTAAGGGCTCTTCGATGTCTTTGGGCTAGTCTTCACTTAAGATCAGTCTTCCCAATAGACCAACCCGGGCCTGGAAGGTCTCACCCAGCCAATCAGGAAGTCAGTCACTGAAGACCACCCCGTCAACTGGAGTAGTGCTGAGTTGAATGGAGGGCATTTCCATTTGACTCAGTGCACTGAAGACACTGTGGTAAGTAGGTGGTAGGCAGTAAAAGGGAGATGCACTGGGTATTTTAAGTACTTTATGTATCTCCCTTTGAGTGTCACCAAAATCTTGCCATGGTATATACCTGCCCTATATTGGGCTCAGCTTGGTGGAAGTAGGCTCTTCGGAGAGACAATATACAGATTCACTATTCTACCTTAGAAGCACATGGGTAAAGAGAAAGCATCGTAGAGTTATGAGGTAACAGTGAGAATTCTCTTCTTACTCCTTCATCTTGGAGGTGTAGTATACTCTCTCACTGTGTCAACTTCTTTTGAAGTGGTAGGGCCATGGCTCTATCTCCTTGGGTTTTCTAGTATCTAGAGTAGTGCCAGCTCTCCCCAGTCTTTGCACTTGGGACTAGGATCATGACTGTCCTCAGGCATGTGTTCAAAGACCGGTCCCGTACACCTCCTTTCCTTGCTTGTGAATCATTCTGGAGCCCGAAATATCCTGCTGTTAACATCATTAACTGACAAACAGGCCTACATGTTCTTAGCCAGGTACCGTCTTTGACCTTGATCAGCAGCAATCTGGCTACAAAACAATATCTGGCATAAAAAACTCTAGCTGTGTTGCTTTCTCTAAAGAATAATGTCCTTTTGCTTCTAGCAGCAAGAGTCAGTCTCAAATACTGAATCATTCTCAAAAACCATTCATATTGACTTTTCGTATCTTTTGTTTTCTATTATCTGCATATTACTAAATATTATGAAAGGCAAGTTAATAATTATTGGAGCAAGCAAAAGCATTTCCTTAGGATAACCATTAGTTTCAGAAACTTCATCTGTTCACCCTGCTTTGTCACTTATTATAAAAAGTGTCCATATCTCATTGCTATCTAACAAACCTCTCCTGTAGATCTATTTCCTCTTGGGCAGTTTGCCAGAAATAACAAATTAGCTTCGACTCTTAGCTTAAGAAGTTTCTCTTTACTGAGCAGAGTTCAAGTGCAGTCTGTTACCCAAACTAAGTGATAAAAAGTCCTTTGATGTTAACTTCTTGAGTGACTTATATAGATCAGTGCTTCCTGTAGGGAAAAACAGGACACCATCTAAAGAAAATGTTTGATTTATCTGGTAACTCCTCTCTGAGTTCAAAATTATACTGCAGATGTTTGATTGCTGTCATGGGATACACATCTGTGTACCTGGGTTATGATCTATATGATTTTTCTGTTCGCTTGTACACTATAATTATTTGATTTGTTGCCAGTTGTACCATGCAATGTTTCTTTACGGATGTTCATAACCTAGTATGATATCATGTTTCCTGTAACTTCATGCATGTGCACAGATGTGTAGCATGTTTAGCATGGCTCAGGGGGGTTGGGAGACAGAACAGCAGCAAGTAAGCACCTGGAGGAGAGAAAGATATGCTAATTGAGGTCACTGGGAAGAGACAAAGGGATCACCTCTACCCAGAAGGGGATGGACTGAGGGGGTTTGGAGATGAAGAAAAATACTGGGAAAGATTTGAAGCTTTTGGCCTGGGACTCTCCATCTTGAAACAATTCCAAGCAAGATCTGGGCCCTGCCTGGTTGCAAGCAGAGACTGGCTGTACAAACATCTGACAGCTGAATACCTTGAGCATGAACTTGAACTATGAGGTCAGTTTAAGTAAAAATATTAAGGTAGTATGCGTGTTTTACCTTGTGTTTTCTTGTGGTCTCTCCTGACTCATTTATATTGTGATTCTGCCATGATTGGTCATATTCTCACTTTGAAATACAATCTGATCAATAAACTTGTAGTTGTTTTATCTAAAGCTGTGTGGTCTTTAGAGGGTGTGAGTGAACAAGGCAGCGTACAATCCATTTCTTTGTTAAATGGACATACGAAAGTGTATAGTGGTTCGGAGTGGGGCCCAATCTCTGTAACAGTGGCTCCTAGTGTGGTGATTGGAGACAGGAGTGCTTGTTGGGGTACCGTCCCTGGAGTAGTGAGAGGTCATACATTCACTTCTTGGATGCATGCCAGAGGTCAGAGTGGACTGACTCAAGAGTGAGTGGTCATTTGGCCAAGCGGGGCGAATTGGGGTGCAGGAGTGGGAATCAGGGGTCACAGCAGCACACTAGACTGGATCTGAGGATCAACCTGTCACAATTGCCTAGTGGAAGAATTATACCTGCACATAAGTAAAGGGCCTGATCCTGATCCCATTCAGATTAAGGGGAGTTTTACCATGATTTCCATAGGAGCATACTCAGTGAGGCCCAAAATTACATGAAAGCAGAGGCTACAGTAACCTGGACGTTCTGAATTCATAGCTGTTCACTTATAAATGCAATTCCAAATACGGAGATTGACGACCAGTCTTATCGTACTCTCCTCTACCTTGGTCAGTGAACAACAGCTTCTGTTTGTACAATATCAGTAGTTCTTCCAACACTGGAGCTGAAATGCTATTATATGTAAGTGCTTGTCATTCATGATATGTCATAGTTATTTGTTTGTTAATTACTTATTTATTACATACATATGTCAATGCCCATTGCTATGGTGTCTGGAGTTATTTTTTCCTGCAAGTTTGACAGGACATAATTTCATTTTGGGCCCCAGTCAGCACCTACTGAAGTCAATGTGACTCATCCTCCAGCCACCACCGATATCAGGTTCAGGCTGTATAAAATGCTAATTAAAGAGTTAAGACATATGTCTAAGTCTGTATCTTAACTCTGACTACTTTTATTTTTGTGCACCTTTATTATAGGATAGTTAATATGTTAGCATATGGAAAATCTGCACCAGAAGCTATCTCTAGTACAAACACATAAGCCTGTGCATGTGTAGAGTCATTTTTCTGAGAGCAGCTTATGGGCTACAGCAGAACTTACTGGTGTCTGGTTCTTCCCCTCCCTGATGTTCAGAACTGACTGAACCTATCGATCAGGAAATTTCAGAGGGGGCTGGATTCTAGTCAAGACTGATGACGCAAAAAAGAAGTGATTCCCTGTATGTTATAGGCTATGGGTTTGAATTCCGGTGAGGTATGTCAGCAGCAAAAATAAATAAATCAGGTTGATTAGAAGAACAATTTTGACAGATTTGTGTGTGGTGTGTGTGTGGTGTGGTGTTTTTTTTGTAAAAACACAGCTCCATCAAAATTAAATTGCTTTATGAAAACATGTCATTTTCACCAGAATTTCATTTTGGAGGGAAAAAACGGGGAAAGTTTTGACAATGCCTATTTTGGCATTTTTGGAGGTAAATGACTTCCATTTTTCCTTTCAAATAACTTTTCCCTTCAGATCTCTATTTTGCATTATGTTGTATACAATACATAAAATAAGTCAGAACCAAAATGGAATGTTTCGACTGAGCCAGAGCTATTTTTTAACATTTTTGTTTGTGGAGAATTTTCAGATCTTAAGGTTTCATCCCGATTTGGAAAGTGAACAGGTTTCAAAATGTTCCAGATAATAAGATTTCCATTCTCCACCCAACCCAGTAAATACACCCTCCATCCTAATGGAGGCAGTTTGGACAGTATTTGGTTAACTTTAAGAAGGCCAAGGTTAAGGGGACAGTGTCAGAACCAGGGCAGGAGTTCTGTGTACAGTGCTCTAGCTATGTTAGATCTCGTCTCTGCTTAGGATAAGGAATATGTTACTTTTCAAGAAACCATGCCTTTCATGGGGTCAGTCAGGATCCGAATCAGTCATCCAGCCTTGTCTCACTCTGAGCTGAGACTTTTGCTTAACGTACATAATTTAAAATCTGGTAATGTCTGTAAGTAGCATGTATCTATTGTTTTCTGTTTAGATGTGTTTCACTAGATGCTTTCATATCAAGTCTTTTTAGATACACCTGTGGTAGCTAGAGCAGGAATAGAATGATTAATTGCCTGATTCTGCTACTGTAACAGTAATACTTTCCTCAGCAAATAGTTCTCCCACTGGCTTGAGTGGGATTTCCTGTGAAGTAAGGAGCAACTCAACTGGAGTAAGGGGGTTCTAATCCAACATAAAGGGAGTGGATTAAATAATAAATTAACTCTGTATTTCCCTAAGACAGAAATTTCCTGCCCATCCAAATAAATCAGTCACAGCTTGGATTGTGGCAACTTTGGTTTATGGCAGAATTTTCAAAACTTGCATAGGGGCAAGGGGCTTTTGGCAGGCTCTGGCTGAACAGAATTGGCCATTTTGGGGCAGTTGCTATCAGGCAGTTAGTTGCAGTTAAGTGCTCTGAGCACTCTGGGAGACAGCAAGTGGGTTCTGGGACAGGGGTGTAACTAAGATGCGGGCTGCTTAATGATGGTTTACAGCAGCACTCAGCCCACAGGCATTCAGCCATGTGCCCCTGACTTCCTTGTATCAAAGTCACAACTAAGTCAACAAGCATAACTTAAGCCATTGACTGGAGCTTGCTTTCACTGCTGCTGAAGCTGGCATCCTTCTGTGATGCATTCTGGTACCAATCTTAAAAACAGCTTGAATGCAATTTTGGTTGACTGTGATGTACCATTTGTTTTTGGAGGACTAGGTAATACTGAGTATAATCCTTTAAAGGTTGCATGGCAGTTGTTTCTGTCTCTGTGTCCTGGAAATATCAGGACGGTGTCTTCAGTTTCCAGCCATTTCTCAGGCAGACACACTTGCATCCCCTGTCTTGTGGGTGGCTGAGTCTCCAGTGTTATGTTCACGGTAAAAGGTGCTGCTGGGAAAGAACATTTCCTGATGAGACATTTGTATTAAAAGTGCATCTGTTTGGGGTGAAAGGATTCTGCAGGAATCATCTGGTGTGAGTATATTTCTTTCCTGCCTCCATCAGCCAGGCCAACAAGGCAAATTTAAACCAAAAGGCATGTTTTTCCTACACCCTAGTCAGCACTCCCTTTTGTGCTGTCTTGCTTGTTCCTTTTATCGCTGTGAGTGCTTCCTGTCACCCAAGATTTTGCTGTGGACCCATGGCAGCTCTGGTGGCAACCACTGGTATTCAGCAACAAGTGGGCAGACCAGTGGCTGGATGCTACAATCCCATATGACAATTGCCTTTTGAATATCCTGGTGTCTGGACTCACAGCTAGAGAGAGAGTTGTAAGATGTACACATTTTTAAGAAATATGTAGTACCAAATCCTTTTGTTTTCTTGGCAGCTAAAAGAGAAAGCAAGACTTTCTTGTACACCCAAGACTCCCTTTGAAAATCTCTCAGCACCAGTCCAAATCTGGGCTCCCTCAGACTATCTTATTTCCTCTGAAAAACTTTTTCCACCTTTCCATCAGCTGGTTCAAGGGGAGCGTTCATATCTTCTTTCTACTGTCCTACAACCCAGCAATACCTGTCTCTATTCTGAAGGGAGTTGAAGTTAGGGTCCTTAGCTAAATGGAGCCATACTTTCACCCTAAAAGATTTGTTTTAACAAGCTAGTTGCTTGAGACAGAGGTTCTCAACTACTATGTCAGGAAAATGTTACTGTGTCTCCACACAGTCATGTGTCACAGAGACCTTGGAAGATGGTTGGTTTCAGCCTGGGAGAGGTGGACTGATGCATCCTGTCGAGTTGTGACATGCCACTAAGTGTGTCATGACCTGCAAAAGGCTGAGAACCACTGGCTTAAGGAATAAGAAAAATTCTAGAAACCAGAGATGTGAGCTGTTTAAAGCTTTGGAAGCTCTTGGAGCTAAGTGCTAACATGATGCTTAAGTGATTTTTTCCAGGCACTTGGCAATATGGTGTAATTCTTTACTCCAGCAGCCTTTCATGTGACATTTATATATAGAAATGTTTACAGCAAATAGTAGCTTTTCCTTTTGGTCATCAGGTTTCACATATACCTAAACAAGTCTAATGTTCAGTGCCATTATCAAGGCCCTTTATGTTTTTAAATTGTATTAATCAAAGAATTCTGTTCAAGCTCAAATAAGCCATCATGGCAGCTAAAGAAATATTTCAAAAAGTGATAATTCCTTGGATTCAGACTCAGTGAATAGCAGGGGTAGCGTTTGATGTGTCAGGCCTCAATGCTTAAGGTGCGTCATTAAGGATGCATTCTGCCATTTTGAAAAAGCTGTACCTCTTGCAAGGGGGAGCCACCATGTATCTGTGGAAGCTGTACGCTTCCCCAATCTTACCTTTGGGCACCCTTTTTATTCCCCCAGTATTACACATGTGCAAATGGCAACAGGTTTTTTTTTTTTTTTGCTCCTTATATCCCAATTATTTATTAATAAAGAAGCTGTCTATAAAGTGACATTAAGAGTGGCAGTCTGAATCTAAGAAATTATCACTTTTTGAAAGATTTCTTTAGAGGCCGTTGACTGCTTATTTGAGCTTGAACAGAATACTTTGATTAATACAATTTAATAATGTAAAGGGTCTTAATAATCACACTGAATATGAGAGTTGTTTGTGCGTACGTGAAACCTAATGACCAAAAGGAAAGGCTACTGTTTGCTGTGAACATTTCTATATATAAATGTCACATGAAAGGCTGTTGGAGTAAAGAATTACACCATATTGCTGAGTGCCTGGAGAAAATCACTTAAGCATCATGTTAGCGCTTGGCAGTATATATTGAAATATACACTGCTTGTTTAAGGAATCTACATCTCTGTTTTTGAAATGACTTTCTTAGGACTCTGCGTGCAGACTGAAGTACAGGAATCTCCGTATAGGTTAGCAGAAATAGTCTATTCCCTTCGTGTTTGTGGGCATAAGACCATGGAAGGGCATTGAAGGCCTTTGAATATATCTTGTCACTCCAATAACCAGTGTGGCTAAAAAAAATACCTCTAGGTAAATATTTTTGGTCAGGAATGCAGTTAGGATGGGGATGAAAGAATATAGATTCACCACCCCAGTTCTGCTTTTTAGTGGCTGCTGATCACTAACCCATTTCTTCACAGAAGCTCAAAGAGAATTGGAAATCAGTTCACACATTAGGAATGCCACAACCCCTTTACCAAATTCAAGCAGCCTAAAGTTAATAGTCACCTGGAGATTTCCCCAGATCTCAGCCAATAAGCAGTGCTTGTAGATTGAAATTGGCAGCCTATACTCATGCATACTCAAGTCATTTGGATTGTTTCATTAAGGCATGAGTTTAGCTGGAAATATGGTGTGTGAATTTTTGTGTGCATTGTGGTATGAACAAACACCATTGCTTTTTACAGGAACTCTCTCCACTGGGTTGGCAATGCCACCTTGGTCTTCAGTTCCTCATTCTTCGCGATTGCACTGATTATTCTTGTGCATATAGAAAGAAAAAAGCTGAAGAGTGAAGAAGGATAGGGCCTGGGAGTGTGGGACCTTATGGCTGCCTAAACAAAACAAATTAAGAACTCATTTTAAGTATGGAAAGTATAAGTCAAGGATTTCACAACTGGAAGATAGGGTTTGCCCTTTCCTCTTTCAGAGGAAGTCAAGAAAAAAGGGAGAGATCATTATCCATTAGCTATGCATATAGTACTGAGCATCACTGCCTTTGTGTGATATAGTTATAGTTGAGAGAGATGTCTTGCATGTGAACAGAAGCAGTGGCTCGGAGCCTGGAAATGCCTGTTAGTAGAGGGAAAGCAATAGTGTATGAAACATAAGTATCCCATTCAAAGGATAATCAGTGGCAAGGATCATAGACAGTCTGCCTCAGAGATCCCTTCCTCCTCTTGATGTCACTGTGATTTATAGAAATGATTAGTTCCTTCAGTAGTATAATATGTCATTGGAGTAGCAGGTCACAGCTCATACTTGAAGTGTATTTTCAGCACTGACTTGAGCTGAACCTCCCTTGCTGCTTATGCCCTCTTGGTGGTTCCTGTGCACTGAACTGTCTGAAAGCAGTGCCTTTAGAAAAGCCAGTTTAGTGTGACAGCCTGATGGTAGAAACATAAACCTCTTAAGGTACAGCAGGAGAACTGACTAATAAGAAAGAAGGGAGACAAAAAGAGTAAATATGAAGAGAGAAATAGTAAAAGGAGTGGAGGAGTAAAATATAAAGGGAGAGTGAATAGAAGGGATGATCCTCAAATGTTTAGAAAGCTTTTCCCACCTATGTGATAGTCACTTCTACCTCTATAATGGGGGGGGGGGGAGTCTTATGAAGCTAGTTCTTTCTTCCAGGAAATTGCTCAAACTACTTTAATTATTAATTTCATTCCATGTGCTGACTCACCAAGCCTCTCCTTTGGAGATCTCTGCTCGACTGTATGCAACAGTGTTAGGAATGAGTGACCCAAATCATAAATTGGCTTAATCATATGAATATCGATTGTGTTCCACAAGGCAAATCTGGCCCATGTATAGTTTGGTCTATATGTGATTTATATGTTGGTTATATCGGTCCTGAAGCCTAAGCTCTGTTGCCTTCAAGAGAGTGGCAGAACCTGTACACATTGAATTCAGATGGATGAGAGGATCAACTTCTGTTCCAGTACCTGATCCCACTTACCTCCTATGGGAAAGAGAATTTATAACCCACTCCTTTCATGCTACCCAGACTTGGGTTGTTGAGAGTTTCTTCCTTGCTCCCAAATTGTGATGGGTAGGGATGGTAAAATGGAGGATGGTGGAACTGAAGAAGGGTTGTAGCCCCACTGTTTGTCCTCCTCTAGCAAGAAGGAAAATGAAGACCATCTCTTCCTGGGTCTCTTTTTTTTTGGAGGCTGAAGAGCCACATCAAGTACCTCTATCGTTGTGGTTACTCTGCTCCCTTAAGCCTTCATGGAAGGGAGTGAAGAAGAGGGGTGGAGGGTTCACGTCCATGCATATGCTCCCAGATCCCACCCATTGAATCCTAACCCTTCAAAAGTTCCAGGTTTCCCATCTTCCCACATGTACTTGGGGAGCATCTTCTAGAGGAAATCTCAGAAGCCTTGAACACCTTCTTGCTATGGAAGTCTTTGGGGCTGCAGCTGGCTGCTCATTTCTTTTAGGAGTAATCAGCTGGCCCACCTCACTTGGCATGTTTTCCCCATAAACTGTCTTCAGATGAAAGAGATGGCAAAAAGGTAAGTAAATATAAGAAGTGGATGGCTTCCACATAGCACTCCAGATCCCACTACTGTTAGAGCTGGACTGATTAGATGCCCCAGAGAGTATACTGGAATATTGATGGGATTTCTGGGTTGGGGGAGGTTCTCTCTGTATGTGGAAGCTAGATGATATTCGGTTGTGGAGGGCCAAATAACATTTGTTCATTTAGACCTCTGAATATGAAAACCTTCCAAATATCAGCCTAGCCTCCCATTACTATACAGTATCCATAATCTCTCTTCTCATTCATTCTGAGGTGTGTCTCCCTCCCCCCCACCCACCCCAGCATGCTCTCTGATTCAGATGCTGCAGGGATGACAGGGGTCATAACAGGGCAGCATCCATCAGCAGCCCTTGAAGGAGTAACTTTGTAGATAGCAAACTCCAGCACAGTGTTTCGCTAGCCACTCCAGAATCATGACTGTTTTTTGAAATGTATTCAGAGGTCTGGAATTTTTAGAAAAAAATGTAAATAACGAATCTAGTTATCAGTGTTTTATACTCACAATTTACAGCTCAGTTTGTGGGTTATTACAGTGTCAAATGACCTTCTCAAAGTCACACATTGGGTGCGTGGGTTAAGTGAGGAATAAGCCCATAGCTGTCCTGCCCCCTGTCCCTGACTGTTGTAGCTAAACCCAATTTACCTTCAAATATTTAGAGATGAACCTAGTAAGAACAGAATTTCTGGACTTGTCCCTGATGGTTTTCCTCACCTGCCAAATGTAATTAGCACTTGGTGTTTACAGAATTTTTGATAGCAGGAAAAGTCTTCTAGATCAGTGGTTTTCAACCTATGGTCCAGGATCTGGTACTGGGTTACAGGCCCTCAAGTACTAGGTCATAGCATTCCCTGCTGCTGCCATTGAAAGACTTACATTGCTGAAAGATGCAATTGTTGGGTCACAGGCATAAGTGATTCATTTTCAACTGTGTCCTGAGAAAAAAAATTTGAAAACCACTGTTCTAGATTATTTTTTCATTGAACTGAAAGGAATCACTGAACCAAGAAGCTGGCAGTCTTTCTGAGGTTTCCTTGTCATGGCAAGTTGTCAGAAAATCTCCAGTAATTGTTTTTACTCCTATATCAATTGTGTCAGCTCAGATCCATCAACATTACTGTTCTACTATTTTTTACCATTCAGCAAGCTTGCCAGTAGCAACATTTCATTTGTCTGCTGCAAAAGGACACATAAGAAAACTGATTAGCCTTTGTGCATAATTTCATCAACATATAAATAACATAACCAGTTAGAATTCTAAATCTGAATGACTCTCATAAATGACTAATGGGCTTCAAAGCTACTGATGGTACAACTGATCTAAACATAGAGATAGTGTGTGGAAGGATTTAGAAGAAATTATGCTTGAAATAATAACTGAGTTACTGGCATAGGCACTGATCTTGGAAAAACACACATGTATAAGTGCTCACATGAGCAGTCTCACTGAAGACAAAGTTACAATTGTGTTTTTGCAGAATCAGGATCACAGTACTCTTCATATATAGGTTACATCTTGAGATAATTGGCTTTTCATCATCCTTACTGTATTCTGTTAGGTTTGAGTGTTGTTATTTTATGTATCTTATCTGAAAAGCATAATAAACTTTCTTGTGAAGATGTATAATGCACAGTATACTTACATGTTTTAGAGAGGTTTGGTATACTGCATCAATGTGATATATGTGACATCATAAGAAATGGGGGGTCAAATTCCGATCTGGTGGAAGCAACTGTGATTTGGTTGAAATCAGGAATAATTGCAGATATGGTGGAAGGTTGTGTGACTCCGCTATGTTTTTAAGAAGGCAAGAGATTGAAAAAAATTAAATAACTCTTTTTTATGGATGAAGTAAATATACCAAGTTTGTGGTATTGGTTGTAAGTGGTAACTGAACACTGAGATTAGGGAAATTCTTAGTTTCCAGAATCACCTCTCAAAAGAGTGTCCAATAAAATGTTCATGAGTGACAAAGCTGAATTTATCCAGCTCTTGTTTCTTCAAGAAAAAGCACAAGAGACTTGTTTTTCTATTCTTTTTTGATTTAAAAAAGATCAGAACAAAGTTATAGTGATGGATGAGGCTCCAAGAATTCAGAGATTTGCTTTCCATAATTTCTAAACACCCAAATAATTACTAGAATTTTCTTTCCTTTTCCCTAGCCAGACTTGCTAATCTTAATACAAAACTTGCTGGTTTCTCAGTTTGGTTGCCACCCTGATATGGACCAACTGCTTCTGTTCTCCTGCATTGTTTGAAGATTTTTGGCACATGTTCCTGGATTGGTTCTCAGCTTCATAACTTGTGTGACCTTGGACTTCCCTACTATTACATAGATGCAAAACGTGCTTTTAGATGACTAACTTTAAATTAGATAGAGTGCCTTTGACTCCAGGGGAAGGCACTGATCATGCAAGATATGAGACAACAATCAACCCAAGAGCGAATGTCAAGTCTGCCAAGACACAGAAATGGACTTTTCAGGATATTAACAAATCGAAGAAGCCTCTTTGGAACAGATTGGTTGGGGTTAGAGTGACCACATGGCAAATTGAGGCAAGGTGGTGGGTAATCGGCACCTATAGAAGAATAGGCCCTGAATCATCAGGATTATACCTACAAAATCAGGGCATCTGGTCATCCTAGGTTAGGTAGAGATGTACCAAATTGATCTGAGTCTTCAGTTAGGGTTGGTTCTGTTCAGTTGCTATGAGAAAAGATATTTCTGCCATGTTATATTTGTTTGTATAACAAGTGTGACTTCTAGAGGAAACAAACTATACCAGTTTGTGGGAGACATCCCTGTTCAATGCTTTCAGATCATTTTGGTTGTATCAGACTGAGAGGTTAGAATACTTCAGCCACAACAACGTACATTATGTAACAACACAGTGAGCCGCTGTTACGGAAAATGTGGATATCCTGAGGCTAGGGGAATCCAATGCCAGTTGGGAAGGTACCAACATAGACTGTTCAAGTCCATGCCCATCCACACACAGGAGCTAAGGAAAGTGTGTAAAATATTGCAGAGTGCATGTGTGTGTTCCTGAAGACACTTTTCTTAGCAAATATCATGAATTTGTTTCAAACTTCCATTAATACTTGTCAAATGTACTTCTTTTAAACATCTATTAGATACAAAGCGATAGCTGCTAATTAAAATTCTATGACGTCTTGTGCCACCCATTTGACAGAAAACAGTTTTGTAATGACATGATAGGGCAAGATTATCTGTAATGTAGTCTTTTTTCAACTTGAAGGAAAATTTGTTAACTCTACATATTTTCAGTGTTGTATGTGATAAAGCTTTGATAATACTGGAGAGTGCTGTGGGGTATATATGTAAAATAAGTTATCTTTGACACTAGAGTCACCGGTTAAGTGTATTTAGTTCAGCTGTTGTGGTTTATAACATTGTGCTTTGTTTTTGATTATTTTTATTCAATTATTTGTGTCACCTTGATAGCTGAATGATGGCAGTAAGTGGAACTGAAGAGGCTAAGGTTACAAGCAGTAGCTGATATGAGCAGGTCAAATGTACTGTATTTTATAAAGAGAAATAAAGCTATTCCTGTTCATTAGTAAGTTCCAGAGGGGTAGCCATGTTACTCCCGTTCAGCAAAACAAACAAGGAGTCTTGTTGCACTTTTAAAGACTAACCAATTTATTTGTTGCATGAGCTTTGTGGGAGAGATAACACTTTATCAGATGCTGTGTAGCATCTGATGAAGTGGCATCTCTCCCAAAAAAGCTCTTGCGATAAATAAATTGGTTAGTCTTTAAAAGTACAAGACTCCTTGTTTGTTCATTAGTAGTTATTTTCATTGTGGAGCAAAGGAAAAGATAGCACCTCTTCTACCCCTTTACAGTACGGAAGAGGTCCATTCCTCATCTAAGCTCTAATAACTGTTTATTCAAACTGACATGGTGCCTGAGGGGATAAGGACATAAAAGGAACAGCTAGAAAGAAAAAAGCCACTTGACCTAAAAGGCCTGTCCCCCTTCAAGTTTATCTTAGCCCCTAGTTCTCTGCTCTATCATGGTACCATTTAATTCCTTCTGTCTCCATAAAAGTGCCAAGATGTCTCTTCAACCCACTTATACTACAGTACTTCTTTCCAAGGTTGTGTATAGCAACTAATTTAGTAAGTGTATTACTCTGACCTTAAGTAAAAAGTTCTGAATTTCCTGTATACACTTATTTTCTTAATTATTTTTGGGTGTCACTCCTAACTTTTGAATGTCTCAGTAAACAGTTGTGAGCAATTTAAATCTTTACACTTTATCAAACCCCTTTGTAAGCTTTGAGTACTGGTATTGAGTAGTGGGATGATCTGTTTGCTGTGTGCAAGGAGGCCCTGATTCTACCCCTCTTGTTCACATTAAATCATGTCTGACTTCCTAAGTAATGGGATCATTTATGGAATAACATACAACTCCATTCCAAAGGAGGTGCCGTGTTAGTCTAGTTCAGCAAACAAACGAGTCCTGTGGCACTTTTAAAGACTAACATTTATTTATTGCATGAGCTTTCATGGGAGAAAATTCCACTTTATCAGATTATTTGAAGATGAGAATTAATGATCAGTATTGTCATCTATTCTACTGTCTCCAGGACAGTAATATCCAAACATGCAGTACAAATCTGGAGCAACTCTACTGTCTTCAAGTTCAGATATGTAGCCATGTTAGTCTGTATACAGCAAAAACAACAAGAATCCTGTGGCACCTTGAAGATTAACAAATTTCTTTGGGCATAAGCTTTCATGAGCTCCAACCCTTTGCATCTGACAAAGTGAGTTAGAGCCCATGAAAATGTATGCTTGAAGAAATCTGTTAGTCTTTAAGGTGCGACAGGAATCTCGTTGTTTCTACTATCTTCAGTGTGGTATGTGGATATGAAACCCAGTGCAACCGATCAAAATCAGAGGGCTGATGTTCTGAGGCCTATTCAGTCTTTGATAATATCTATATTCATTTTTATATGTATCTTTTCCTTTTCCAAATATTTTCAAATAATAATTTTTATAAAACATCCATGAATAAAAATGAATGGCAGATATTAAATATACATTTACTGCACATAGGAATAGTACAGTGAATTTACCTTTTATTCTCTTTCAGGCATTACACTCTGTAGTTATAGCAGATAATAAGGCACTAAAGATTGGTTTCTCTCCAGCACCCCATTAGTGCATCTATTTACTAGAAACCGGTGTCTTCAAGTCCTTCTGTAAAATAAACTCAGTTCAGATCCATTTAATATCTCCAACCATTAGTATAACAAACAGCATCTATTTTAGTGAAGACCTAGTTGCCATAAGGTGCAAAATGGAGATATGGATGTCCAGTTCCCAGCTGCAGCTGTTGGGAAGTTAGAGCAAAAGCTGATGATAATCTCCTAATGTGCGATGTGAGCCAAAAAAAAAGAGAAGAAAAGGGCCTAAACTGAAGATATGGATCAGTGCCACTGAAGTGGTATTTACTATTTTTTATTTCCTTTCCTAGCTTACTATCAGCCATGGGAATTTACAAGCATTCCAAAGAGGCTGAGGAAATCCAGGAAACCACTACAGCTCTACTTGAAAAGACCATTATATGATAGTGACTTGAGAGAGAGAATATAACATTTTACCGTATTCATGAAAGATCAGAAAAGTCACTGATATTCAACTGTTTTCTTCAGTGAAAGATTTTGTTTTAATTAGAGCTGGGCTGGAATTTCCTGACAGAATGTTTTGGGGGGCTTGTTGTTGGAAAATGCCAGTTTGTCAAAAAAAGAACTTTTGACAGAAATGTACCACATTCAACACAACTTTCAAGTGGGGTTTCTGAGGCACATAAGATGGAATATCTGGTCACGGAGTTAGACAGACAGACACCAGAATATCTTTGAGATAAGGACATTCACCAGAGATGAGGAGACCTGCATTCCAGTCCTTGCCCCAAATCAACCAGAACAGAGAGTCTAACCTGGATGTTAAACTTCCTAGCCGAGTTCTCCAATACCAGGCTAATATGATGAGGCAATCTGTTGGTTTTGTTCAGGTGGGGATGAGGATACTTCAAAATGTCTTAGTTTCATCCTACAGTGCAACACATTTTTATTTATTTATTTTAAATCTTGAAAAATTTTGTGGGGCAGAACCATTTTCCAGCTCTAGTTGTAATGCATTGTTGCAGACATTTGTTTGCATCAACTGGTGTTTTCCATACAAAAGACATGATGAGTGATCTTAGGAGTGCCAAATTCTTTGAGCTATGACTACGTTATTATTTATGTCTTGCTGTATTGTGTAAACATTTTAAAATATACCATTTGTTATTCCCTTTAAATAATTTACCCATGATAAACAAGAAACCTCCTCAGAGAAATCACTGATTATTTTCCTATCCATATAATAAGCAGTGAGCTTGGTATGAAAGGTTTGGTTGGATAAGCACCCAAAAATTCTGATATTTTTGATTTTTTAAATCCTGGGTGGGCCTGGAAATTACTGCATCTGGATTGATGAGAAATGCAAGGGGGTCAGGGCAAAGCCTCTCATAAAGTATCTTGATTGCTTTCAGCCAGAACCAGAAAGTCCAGAGGCCCACAACATTGAAGTAAAGAAATTAAGCAAATCTTTGCAGATCTGCTAACCAACCTATCACACAAAGCAAAAAGAACACTCCACCAACAGCACACCACAAAAACCACCACCACAAATTATATTTGAGTTTTGGGGGGTAAAGATGTGGTGCTTACTTTTAACAGTTTTTTATTTATTGTTCCAATTTTTGAAATAAGGAGGGGGGGTTGGTTTGGTTTGGTTTTTTGGTGAGAAGTTAATGTTTCATTTTGTCAAGTGAGTTTAGATAATAAACTTCAAGGTCATCTTTCACATAATTCTGAGGGAATGTATAATTGTTATTTGCTAAGACGAGTAGGTGGATATACCCCCACAAATTCTGCTAATTAGCTTGAATAGGAAAGTCTGGCTAAATTTGCACTGTCAGCATTGAAAATCTTTATTACTGGTTGTGATGCACGAGAAGGAACAATTCCAACCTGATTCTCAGATCCCAGATCAAGTTTCCCAGGCCAGCATAGGAAGTTTAGGGCATTTGATATGGAAATCAGTAAGAATGAATAGATGTGGAACTCCATGTGTAAGGACCTTACTGCATTTACCCAGACTCCAGGGCTGTTGCAGTTCATATAGGTGTTTCTGTGTAGCTGAAAGGATAGCCAGTTAGGCTGTGGGCAAATAACTGTTGCCACCAATGCTGTAGTTCCTTTTACGATGCTTTTCTGAAACAGTAAAAGCTCTGTTTGGCTTGAATCACTCCACTTCAGTCTTGCTCACTGCTTCAGCTATTTCTTAAGCACAGAGCTGCTGCCACAGAAGCAAACAAAATATCGCATGGTGCCAAAGCATTATGCAATGAGGTCATGTTACAGAATCATTTTTCAGAGCAGAGCTGCACCTTAAGCAAGATTTTGGTCCAGATAAATTGACACGGACTGACTCGAATCAAATTGCATGTTGGCTTATTCTAACTGCTGCCTTACTGAAATCCACATTCATCCCCAACTGCTATTAATCTAAGTGGGCTGTGGTTGTTTAGTATGACACACTGCCTTTTCTTTCCCCTTTAAAAATAATTGTGTTTGATTTGCCAGGGTGCAATCTTCAGGAGTCTTACATCTCATTAGAGAATGCCTATAGCTGGTACCTGATTTTGATCCTGTCTGTCTTCATTTCTTTTAAAAGCTTGGAGGTTACCTGGGTCTAGATCTTTGCCTGCCCCTCAGAGTCTCCAGTCTTTACATAATGATAGAGATAGTGACCTTCATTTTTTCATTCCTTAATTTTGTTGGCATTTGGAAATAAAGTGATTTTCTAGTTTTGCTACAGTGAACCTATCACATAAAAAAAAGTTATGCAGGTACAACTGCAGACAAACTGCATAGCCTAGCCATTTCAGTGAACAATTCAGGACACTTAGCCACCCCCTGGGAATTCAGGAGAGGATCAGGTCAGGACTTTTCTAGGACAGTCACACAGATAGTAAGTACATTATCAGCTGACTATCAAACTCCACTTAACATGACATATCCCAGGTTTAGGCAACCCTTCCCTTCCTGTAATGATAGAAACAATGCAACTGTTCAAGAAATCTGCCACTTCATCTCTCATTTCCAACTCCCCACTACCAATGCTAATGAACCAAGTTATTTGTGGACATACTTGTAAAGCTCTTTGTTATTAGATTAAATATGATCCACAATTTAACCATTTAATTTAGTTCTTTTCCCCCAGGAAATGAAGGGATAACATTGCTCTACCCCTTATCAAATTTTTGGCCAGATTCTGTTCTCAGTTACACTGATAGCAACTAGGACTAGTGTAGCACCACAGATCTCTGAGCAGCCTTTTTAACTTGGGACCCAGTTGAAAAAAATCATTTCTGCACATAACCACAACATCTTTGAGCAATGCATTCCAGTCTTTTGGCAGAGGCAGCAGGGGCCACCACTACCCAGTACCTGAGGGTCTGTGACCCAGCCCTGGGCCCCAGTCTGTGGTTTGAAAATGGTGGGTTACCAATGTAACCGTCCTTCTTCAAGATGGGCTGCTCACATACATTCAGTTACAGGTGGTGTATACGTGCCGTGGCGCATGGTAACTCAGAAACTCTTTTAGCCTTAGCCTGTCAGGTCACGGCATGTGGCCAATGCCTCCTCCCTGCTGTGACCGTGGCTATATAGGTGACCGTGACCCTGACCCTCCCAGTCCCTTCTCTTCGCCAACTCCAGTTAGTGAGGATGGTGAGAGGGATCTGAATGTATGTGAGCCACCCATCTCAAAGAACAACAGTTACATTGGTAAACCACCGTTCGTCTTCAAGAGCTGCTCACATCATTCAGTTACAGGTGACTGCTAGCCATAGCCAAGGATGGTGGAAGGAGTTACAGCTTACCCACATTGAGTACAGCTCTGCCCAGCACAGCATCCTCTCTAGCCTGTTGGATGACAGCGTAGTGTGTCGTGAAGGTATTCATTGATGACCACGTAGCTGCCCTGTAGATCTCCTCGATTGGGACTTGGGCAAGGAAGGCTGTTGAAGAAGCCTGGGCCCTGGTAGAATGAGCCTTGACATTCCTCGAGAGGGGAGTATTCAACCTTCTGTAGCAGTCTTTAATACAGTTCACAATCCAGTTGGAAATGCACTGTGAAGACATTGGAAGTCCTCTTTTACGTTCCGCAACCTCTACAAACAATTGGGAAGTTCTGTGGAATGGGTATGTGCACTCTATCTATGTTGAGAGTGCCCTTTTGATGTTCAGGGTGTGCCACTTCCTCTGCTCCTCTGTAACCTGAGGGTCAGGGAAGAACACTGGCAGGCAAATGTCCTGATTAAGGTGAACTGGAGAGACCACTTTAGGAAGGAAAGATGGATGTGGGTGGAGCACCACCTTATAAGGGAAGAACCTCGTGTATGGGGGTTCTGAAGAAAGGGCCTTCAGTTTGGATACTCTTCTGGCTGAGGTAATTGCTACCAAAAAGGCCACCTTCAATGCAAGGACCAGCAGAGTGCACGAGTCCAGGGGTTCAGAAGGAGGCTACGGAGCACCACATTAAGATCCCATTGTGGGACAGGTTCACGGAGTTGTGGGAGGACTCTTTCAAATCCCTTCAGGAATCTGGTAGAGGTAGGGTGGGAGAAAACCAGAATGCCTTCCACCTTAACATGGAATGCTGAAATCACTGCTAGATGGACTCTCAGTGAGGAAAGGGAGAGGCCCTTATACCTGAGGTCTAGCAGGCAATCAAGGATTAAGTGTATAGGTGCTGATACAGACACAGCTTCTTTACCTATTGCCAAGCTGAAAAAGTGTTTCCATTTGGCTGTATAGGTAGCTCTAGCAGAGGGTCCCCTGCTACCGATCAGTACCCTCTTGACCCTATCTGAGTACAGTCTTTCCTGCTCATTTAGCCATGGACTCTCCAGGCCATCAGGTGGAGGAGACTGGGGTTCAGCTGCTGCAGGCACCCCGAGTTCTGTGTCAGGAGGTCTGCTCAAAGGGGAAGATGGAGTGGTACATCTATGGGCAGATCTTGTAGGATCAAGTACCAGTGTTGTCTGGGCCAATCCGGAGGTATTAATATCATGTTTGCTCTGTCCCTCCTTACCTTCAGGAGGACGCTGTGCATGAGCAGGATAGGTGGCAAGGCGTACAGCAGGGGTCCCGACCAGCAGAGCAGGAAGGCGTCCATTAGTGAACCCTCCTCCCAACCTCTGAGGGAGCAGAAGTGATGACATTTGCAGTTAAGTCATGTCACAAATAGGTCCACTTGGGGTGTTCCCCACCTGTTGACTAGGTGGGATACCACAGTATTGTGGAGGGACCACTTGTGATGGGCTAGAGGGGTTCTGCTGAGCGAGTCTGCTAGCTTGTTGTCCACCTCAGGCAGGTGAGCCACTAATCGGGTGAAATTGTACCTCAGGGCTAGTGCCCAGAATCTGGTTGCCTCCAAGCAGAGAGCCGGGGAACGGACACCCCCCTGGCAGTTCGTGTAAAGCGTGGCTGTGGTGTTGTCCATTAGGATCTGGACCATTTTGCCTTTTATCCTGTCCAGAAAGGTCCTGAAGGCCAGTGTGATAGCCTGCAGCTCCTTCACGTTTATGTGAAGAGGTCTGTCCCTGGAGGACCAATGTTCTTGAGTGGAAAGTCCCCCCGATATGTGGGCTCCCCACACCAAGTCCACGGCATCGGTGATCAGGGTCACCGAAGGGCCTGACAACTTGAAGGGGATTCCTCACACGGCAAAGAAGGGATCCCTCCAGATCTCTAGTGTCCCCAGAAAGTCGTGGGGGACTGACAGTACCTTGTTCAGAGGGTGCCTCTGTGGATGGAACACTGTGGACAGCCAGATCTAGAACGGTCACATTCTTAGGTGGGTCGCCATGTGCCCAAGAAGCTGGAGACAGCATCGGGCCGTGATTACCTGGGAGTTTTGCAGCTTTGTAACGATGGTGCAAATGAGCCGAAATCTTGAGGGGGGCAAGGAGGCCCTCCCTTTTTTGGAGTCTAGGAGAGCTCCTATGAATTTTATGTCCTGGGACAGAGACAGCTTTGACTTTTCTCGATTTATGCAAAGCCTCAGGTACTTGCTCAGCCGACTCACTACTTTGACGCTGTGTTTGACCGGGGCTTTTGATTTCCCTTTTATTAGCCAGTTGTCTAGGTAAGGGTATTATCCTTATACCCTGCCAGCGCAGGTGCACAGCAACTGCCACCATGCACTTTGTGAACACACTGGGGGCCAAGAAGAGCCTGAAAGGGAGTGATGTGAACTGGAAGTGTCTTCCCCCAACTTTGAACCTTAGAAACCTTCTGTGGTGGGGGTGTATCGCTATGTGAAAGTAAGTGTCCTTTAGATCGAGGGCCGTGAACCAATCCCTGTAACCTAGAGTTGGGACAATCTGTGATAGGGAAACCATATGAAATTTTATTTTTCTTATGTGCTTGCTTAGAGCTTTGAGGTCTAGGATGGATCTCAGATCTCCATTTGGCTTGGGAACTAGAAAGTATCAGGAATAAAACCCCTTTCCCCACTCCGATCTTAGGACCCTCTCTATGGCCCCGAGGGAGTGGAGTTTTTCACACTCTCTCTCAAGCATCAGGTCTAGTTCCCAGGTCCCACAATTCAGGTGAGGGGGTGGTTTTCTGTCCCGAGGCATGGACCAGAATTGTATGCAATACCCCTTTGAGACCACGTCCAGTACCCATCGATCGGTTGTGATGTCGGCCCAGTGATGAGAGTACAAGGCCAAATGGTTGGCAAAGGTTGGGGTTGAGGCTGTGGTCCTGCTGCCCTTGGGCTGGCTATCAAAAATGCTGCTTCTGTCCTGCTGAACATGCAGTACCTTGTCCCTGATGACCGGCCTGTGAGGTCTGGAGTTTTTGGTCTCTATGTGGGCGGCTCTTATCCCTATCCAGACCCCCATATTGGTTGGGGGTATTGGTAGGACTGGAAATGGGTGCCCTGACTCTGGGTCTGCTATTGCAGCTGATGAGGTGGTTGTTGAAGTAGCTGCTGGGACTGGAAGGAGCACCTAACAGGTGGTGGCATGTACATGCCTAGGGACTTAAGGGTGGCCCTAGAGTTCTTCATCCCATGCAACTTTGAGTCCATGGACTCAGCAAAGAGGGCAGGGCCTTCAAATGTCAGGTTCTGTATGATCAGTTGAATCTGCTGGGATAGATCTGAGCCTTGAAGCCAGGGCACTCGCCTCATAGCCACAGCAGAGGCCATATTACGTGAGGCTGTGTCAGATGCATCCCAGGAGGTTATAGGGGCATCTCTGGAGGCCAAGACCCCTTCCTCCACCATCGCTTCGAAGTCCCTCAGGCGGTCCCTAGGCACGCAATCATGGAAGCTCTCCATAGCCCTCCAGAGGTTGAACACATATCTCCACATGAGGGGTTGGTGATTGGCAATGCGCAGCTGTAAGGTGGAGGTAGAATAAACCTTCCTGCCGAATAGATCAAGCTTCTTTGCATCCTTGTTCTTAGGGGTAGAGCCCAGTTGGCCCTGTCTTTTCTTCTGTTTAATTGTGTCCACCACCAGGGACCCTGGGGGAGGGTGGTGGAAGAGGAACGTGAACTTATTGGAGGGAACGTAGTACCTCCAATCTGCCACCTTGGACACAGGAGGGATTGATGATGGGGTTTACCATTGTGCCCTTGCAATACTGTACACCCTTTCAGGGAGGGGGGACAGTGACTTTTCCAGTTGGGGTGGTGTCACCCACATCAAAGAGGGGGTCACACTCCTCCTTGACCCTACCCCAAATCTAAGTTGAGGTTTGCTGCCATACAGCAAAGCTGCTCCTGCTGTGTGCAGGGATCGTCCCTGTATGCCAAGGGTCTTTGAAAGGTAACCTTGTCCAGGAAAGAGGATAAGGGGACCCATGATCTACTGTGCCGGGTGGAGACCATATCGGGTTCATTGTCGGATAGGTCCGATGAGTTGGAAGTTCGGGTCGATGACGGTGCCAACGGGTGCTGAGAGACGGGGTCATCATTGGCCGTCCAAGCCAGCCATTCCTGCAACCAGTCATTGGAGGAGCCTAGGACCCATGGGTCAACAGAAGCAGAAGCGACCCCTTTCCCTCTGTGTGCCCACTGGCCCCACATCACTGTGTCTGGAGCCCCGCTGTGTCACTCGCACCGAAGTTACCAGGGTCGCACCTCCTCTTGAGGGGGCTGTCAGTGAATGCTTTTGGCGCCACCTACCCACTCATCCACTGGTACTGGGGTTTCATTCTGGAGCTTTTGGAGATCCAGGGCACTGAGGAGTGGAGCAGGAAGAGGTCAGCGAAGATGAGTTAGACCTCTGCCATCTTGAGCCCTGGGAGCACGGTACTGAAGGCTCATGGGATGAGTGCCAGGAGGAGTAGTCATCCGAATGGTCTTTGGTACCATTCTGCGGTACCAGTGGAGGGCTCAATGGCACCAAGGCCGGGAGCAGTACCAAGCCTCTCGTTGTCCACTCCTTTGCTGAGAGAGCCGGTTTGCCCTTGGACCTTGCTTTCTTGGCTGGGACCAGAGCTGATGCCTGGAGCAGGGCCCGAGCCACTGGGAGGGCCTCTGGCGTCAATGGCATGGAAAGGTGCCCTGATCCCAACTCCTAGGGGGGGCGGTGCTAAATGGCACCATACCGGTGCCAAGTCAGATGCCAATTGCAGCTTCGTATTCTGAGTGGGAGAGTGGCACCAGACAAGTTCTGGTGCAGAATTCACATGTGGGGCCGGCAGAGCATTCAGCACGTGAGACGTATCGGGTGCTGACTGAGATGTCCAATCTTGGGCAAAGTTGTGCAAGCTCTGCTCCCTGTCCTTGTGGGTCCTCTGCTTGAAGGACTTGCAGATGGAGCAATTTTCTGTGAGGTGCGACTCACCAAGGCACATGAAGCATTTCTCGTGGGCGTCGTCAATCGGGAAGGCTTTGCAGCATGATGGGGAAGGCTTAAACCCCAGCATCGTTATCGCGAATGAATGAGGACAGGCACTTGCTTCCACAAGTTTCGGCTATTCCAATATGTCACTGAGGGTGGAAAGAAGGAACTGGGAGGATCAGGGTCATGGTCGCCTATGTAGACACGGTTGTGGCATGGAGGGGGCATTGGCCATGTGCCCTGACCTGACAGGATAACGCTAAAAGATTTTCCAAGCTACCGTGTGCTGCTGCGCATATACACCTGTAACTGTATAATGTGAGCAGCACTCGAAGAACCACTGCTCTATGCTGCACAAGGACTTGGAGAATCAAAGCCTTTGCATTAGTAGAACTGGACATAGAAAGAAAGATTTCAGGATAAGGGTCCAGAGATAGTTTCGTACCCAGAGAAACTTCTGTCAGTCTTCAAGTATCTCCAAGATGCTTCTTATCTTGGCAGCTGAGAGCTGGCTTGAATTGAACTTGAGCTTGAGCACTGATCCATATCCTCAATAGATTGTTAGGTTTTAATATTTTTACGTCTTTTTAGATAGTTCTTTCTGTCAGGTCTCTTCTGTTATATCTTACGTACCTTTTCAGTCAGCAGTCTGGGGCATGAAACTCACACAAGTAACAGATAAGCATTCCAGGCTCACCTAGGACAGTGGTGCTGTAAACAATCAGTAAGTCAGTAGCTAGCTGGCTATTGAGAAACCCTGACTTGGATGGCAACAAGACAGTCTGCAGACTTTCTAGCGCACCCCCTGGTTACCTGTAAGGACTCTCCTCTCCACCCCATTCCCCCACATCACCCTAAGTGTAGTCATAGGGTCTTTAATGTAATTTAACGTTCTGTATCAGTCATTATCACCTATGTTCTCTCCAGATGGAACAATGTACTTGTAAGTTAATAGGTAAAGAATTCCAGATGGATTATGTAATTGATAAAGAAGGGTATATATTTGACCACTGTAATATCACCAGTTGGAAGCTGAATCCAGTTCGCTTTTGGTACCTTGACTAAAACCTCTTCAGCATTGTCGATGTGGCCTGGTCTTTTTGGAGGAACCCTTCCAGCTTTACCAGATGAAGATTTTTGTGTGTTTGATTTTGGTGTTGGTCTTCAGTGGGACTAATCACCACCCACCTAGGGTACCAGATGTCTGGCAAAAGGAGGAGATGTCTTCCTTTTTACCTTCATGTTCTCTGTCTGGCAGGCATTCTAAAAATAGATGATTTTGTCCAGCTTTTTACTTCTGATAAGTAGAATGTTTAAACAAAAAAAAAAGCACCCAGTACAGAGCTTGAGCCCATTTCCCTGAAGTTAAGCATCTGCTGCACACGTGGGGAACAAAGAGCAATCTGCAGAAAAAATGAAGGGGGCAGTGGCATACCCAATTTTCCTTATTTCTAAAGGCTTTTCTAATAGTAGTCTCCATTGCTCAGTTGGTGGACAAGCAGGCTTTTAATCTCAGGGTCATGGGTTTGAGCCCTGTGTTGGGCATTTTGATTTTTGGCCTTTTGCTCCCAACAAAAAGGCTAAATGGGGGGGGGGGTAGCGGACACTAATAAAATGAAGGAAAATAAAGTATACCCTGAATAAAATTACTAAAAGGGACCAATTAAGTAAAAGAAATAAAGGGGCACATTTGAAATGACTAGAAACAATTTGGGACAAATTTTTTTTAAATTGTAAAATGGGCTGCTGTGGCAAATGAAAAAGCGAGAAGCAAGTTAACTGCTTTTTTATATATACTTTTGCAGGTGCTCTTCATGTTTGAATTTGCAAATTTAGGGTTTCTCTAACTTTTTTTAGTCTCATGAACGTTAATGAAAGGGTCATGAAAAACTTTCATTTACTGAAAAAATCCAGTTTTCAGTAAATGAAAACATTTTGGGAATATTTTTTTAATTTAAAATAATTTAAAAAACACGACTTGGCCTGTGTAATTTGTTCATAATCCCACTATTTATGAGTGATGCAACCATTTTAGCAATGCTGATAAAACCTCTAGACTTCACCACATGCATTTTCATCTGTGCTCTCTTTCTTGTGTGTGTGTGGGAGAATCCCAAAATAATGGCATAAAATAGCTTTTCCATTCATAACATTTATTATTATTTATCTGTGGGATAATACTAAGCAATGCTGAGCACCTAATGGAAACAATTTTCTATGAATACCCATTCACATTAAAAACCAAATATCAATTCATCTGTATTCATACCCCTTTGTGTCCACTTTCTTTGAACATTCAAACTTTACTAGCACAGATACAAAAAGTGGTAACTTAGAATATTGCAGATGAATGCACCATTCAAATGTGTAGTTTGTTGGTTAACTCTATAAATCTTAGGAGATTGTTTTGAGCAGGTGGATTTTTTAACTCACCAAATATAGTTTGCAAGTTTTTATTATACATCCGGGTGTGATTAGCGTAAGCCGGGGGTCTTCAACTGCAGTTCTTCTTTGAGCGCTGCTCAGATACATTCAGAAATAGGTGTTTCCATGCCGGAATGCCTGATTGGTCAGAATTTTTTGCCCTAACCTATCAGAAGAGAGCAGGCACCTCCCATGCCAGCTCATGGCTATATATGTAGCCGCCACACTGCCCCTCCCCAGTTTCATTTCTTCCACCTTTGCATCAGTTGTGGAACTGCCCGCTCCTTGCGTCCACAAGCAGCCTGTCCTTTGTTCGCTTTTATGAGCTTTTCACCCACCTGAGAGCACCTATTTGTGGACATAGTTCCCCCGAAGAAGGTCTCCCCTGTCGGGCCAGAACATCATGCTACTCCATCATCTGCCATGCCGGGTTTCAAACCCTGTGCCGAATGTGGCAAGGCCTTCCCGTGGGACAATCCCCATGAGAAGTGCCTCTGGTGCCTGGGTGAAAGCCACATGGTCACCATATGCTCCATCTGTCTGTCCTTCAAGCCAAGGACAATCAAGGACAGGGAGCAAAGGCGCTGTGCCCTGGCCTTTGAGCAAGCTCGGCACTCCTCTCTCGAGACTTTGGGACCTCCTGCGGCATCACGTGCCAGTTCAGCACAGGAACCTGCCCAGCACCACACCGACAGGGGCCGCAGGATGAGCTCAGTACCGACCTTGGTACCACGGTGCCGACACAGCCTCACATCTCCCACATGGGGCTCTCCCTTGGACCAGTCAGGGTCGATACCGATCCCGACGACCCCAGAGGCAGTGGAGGCTGCCAGGGTACTTCTCATGCTCCCTACACCTCCCTACCTGGTGCCGGTTAGAAGGGGCAAGCCGGCCTTCATGTCAAGGCCTGGGCCCAACACAAGCAGGACATCTCCCCTTCCCCGCCTCCGGCCTGGGCTCCAAAGCTCCAGAGCCTGTCACCGCATCAGATCCTGCTACCATGGAGCTGTCTTCTTGGCAGCATATCACCCTGCCATCTCTGGTACCACTCCCTGGGTCCTGAGATGCTTCCCCCTTTTCCAGCCCAGGGGAAGGGGCTTCAAAGGGCTCTAAACGGCCTTGGCACCGGGTGTCGGCGCCTTTGCCCTTCCGGTACCACCCTCACAAATGGTCACCGCAAGAGGCCCCTGAATTCGCACCGGTACCACCGCCAGCACCAGGGAGAGCCTTAAACCGGTACCATCCTCTTACACAGGTGATTTGTTGGCGCATTTTGATCTTCTGCGCTGCGTCTCAGCCCACATGGGGATGGAGGTCCAATCCTCCAATGTGCCCTCCAATGCCCTATTTGGCCCCATGTTTTCCTCAGCAGAACCGGTCACGTTTCTCCTCCACCCTAACATTTGGAACCTGGCCTCCTCCCACTGGCAAAACCCGGGTTCCATCTCTCTTGTCTCAGACACAGTGGGCCTCAACTATAGGGTCCCAGCTCAGAGTTCGCCTCACTCACCCACCACCCAGTCCCACCTTGTGCTGTGGTAGAAGCAGCCTTAGGACCGGGACAGACTCCCCACAATCCCATCCCAATATCAGGGGACACAAGGGAGTCAGAGCTACTGGGACAGAAAATATACTGTTCCTCAGCCTTCCAGTTGCGGGTCATGAACAATCAGGCCCTAACAAGCAGATACATGTTGGACGTGTGGGAGTCAATAAACAAATTTAGACACCTGTTCCCACCAGAGGCCAGGGAAGAGTATGATGCTTTCTTGGAGGAAGGTAAAATAACCTCCCAGGACCTCCTTTTGTCCGCCTGGGATGCGATGAATATGACAGCCCACACTATGGCCACAGAGGTAACTCTGCGCCGCGCAGCTTGGCTTCAGGAAGCCAGAGTGCCCCCAGCTTCTCAGCAGGAGGCCTTCGATCTCCCCTTTGGGGGTGATTCCCTCTTCCCACAAGAGACCTCAGCTGTCTTGGGGACTGCTCATGACCCCCGGGAGCTGGAAGAGGAATGGTGTCTAATCACCACTCAGTGAGTAGGAGTTTATGTATCTTCCTCTGTCTAAAGATGAATTCTCTGGATTTCTAGATGAAAGACCCCTGGGGGCTGCTTCTTGGCCTTCTCCCAACGAGGCCTCTTCCATGTCCTCCGGCCCCATAGGGCCCCAAAGTAGGCCGACACCCCCCCATAGTTACTGGTGAGGACTTAATCCTCACCGCCACATCTTCAGTTCGAAATCCATCTGGGGGGTCCTTCCTGGCAAGGCTCTTCCCTGTGCAACTGTGGGAGGGATCCCGACCGGTCAATCAGCACTACTATCTATGTTCACAGCCATGCTGTCTAGCATCCAAAATCTGCCATGGAGTGTCCTCTCCCTCGGTACCATTTTTCCAAGTTGACACACAGCCTTCTCCCCCCCCCCCACCCCAGATGAGGGTGTATGGTTCAGAGGTTAAGTAGCCTCTCTTCCTTTGAGTAGGATTAAGGTTGGGCACATATCCATTCTCCCATTGTTTACTCGAATACATCAACACCAGAGGGGACTTCACTCCTTGATTACCATAGCGATCACAATGGGGATCTGTGGTCAAAATCCTGTGGGCATCTCTTAGAGGACGATTTTTGCCCCAGGGTGTTATGCCCCATACACAACGTCCCCCCAGCTCCTTCACCTTTCGGGAGACTTAAGGCCTCACGGAGTACACTCCAAACATCAGAGAATGTATCACCTGTCAATCCCAACTCCGAACCAAATGGGGCCCTCCCGTTTACTGCAACTATTTCCATACAAGGGAGCGTCACTCCCGCATGTATCCCCGTGGACAAAGCCCTACCATTCCACCCCCCAACCAGGTGGTCAGAGGCCCCCTTGTTGATCCTTGTTTCTTTCCCGCGGCCCCGAAAGTGGGGGACGGGGAGGACCCTCCCTACCCTTCTTATGTGCCGCCCTAACCCCTCCGATTGTCACTAACAGGATCAGGTTAAACATAGCTCGTGTCTGATCAACCCCGTCCAAGGCCCTAAGGTATGTGCCTCCAGCTCGGGATATGGCAACCCCTTCCTGAACCCATAGAGCAGACATATCGCTTCCACCCGTCAAGTACCAGACATGCAGGCCGGAGCCTGTCTAGGAACACAGGCTTTGATAACTCGTTCGCAGGCCCCATGCCAGTGATGAAACCCTTACATTCGCTACTGCCAGCTGGTTCACGGCGTGGTGAATGACTTTCTGAGGTGTCATACCAACTGGGCCCCACCTCGTTTCTGCCTACCCTAATGAACAATGGCTCCTTTTTTCCCTCTCTGGGCCTGTCGTTCACAGCTACCCAGCATGTGCTGTGGAGACAAAACATCCATATGCAGGGTCTCTTTGATGAGGTGGACTGGTATTACTCTCCCCTCCTCCTTCTCCACAACTCTAATGTGCCCATTCCCTCCCACTCAAATCGGGGGCTCTCAGGTCATGGCCATCAGAGGAGATGAGGTATTAATACCGATGTTCCTCTCCCAGGCCTTTGTCACTCGGTCAGAAGTGAACACACTAATCTCTCTGCCTTCCTCACCAAACTCACAGTCAAAACTGCCTGGTCACTTCAACGGCAGGGCCAGATGTCTTTATCCTGAGGCTTGAGGGTCCAAGGCTGGTGAAGGGCACACCCCCGGCTGGGTTTCACAGGTATGGTCTGCAGACCACCCCTGTAAGTGGGGTACTAGTCTGGTCCCAGTCATCACCTTATGTACCGGGGGGTCCCTGTTGTAGCTTCTCCCCTAGGGATGGCCATAGCGCCATGGTCATTCCAGCCTAGCTCTGGGATGACCCTGTTCAGGTGTTCCACAGTACAACTCCCTCTTCCTCATCACGCTCCAGGGGTTCTCTAGCATGGGTTGCTTCGTGGTTTTATGCTTCCGTCCTGGGCGACTTCTAAGAATCTTTCTCACTGGATAGGCCTCATGTGACACCTGTCCCAAGATTCCGGCCAGCCACCAGGAATTCAGGAGCTAGCCATCCCTTGATAGATTTCACTCTCAGAGTAAGATCTAATGACACCAGTAGCGCGCTCATAGTAGATGCTGCAGATAATCAGAAGTCTCTTTGAGGAGATGACAGGATGTGCATGTTCGGGGTGGCAGACCTTTGCTCCGTCCCCGCAGAGGATGCTGCTCCCTCCTCCAGTATACCCCCTTTTCCCCCTAGGGGCCCTCCCTACAGGAGCCCCAATCCTGACTCACACCTTTGTTTGTCGTCAGACCTAGGGTCGGTGCCATACCGGCTGGGCTCTTTCTGGTGGTACTTGGTCACAGAGGCCAATGTGAGTGTAATCCCATAGGCCATGGAGACCCGGCACCAAGGATAATTGTACTTATGAGCCTACTCCTGGGCGTCGCTTCATTGCAATTAGCCTCTTGCCCCATACTCCTTCGGCCGTTCGCCACTGCTGAATTCAGGAAATAAAAGGGGGGCAATAACAACATTATCACTTCCTTGTGCCTCCACAAGGTTATCAATACTGACAGTCCTCTTAAACAGGGACTGCCACAGCATCATCGGTATGCTCACATAGGCCTGGGATATGCTCATCAGGCTCACAGGAAGTTCCTTTCCTGGTCTGCCTTGTATTGGGCCGTTTGGTGAGTTAGGCACTTTCCCCTCCCCCTGCTGATCTGGGTGCCTTATTCCCAAATGTGCTGTACCAGGTCCTCAGCTGCTGCCGCTGGCTGTCCGCACTTTCCCCTTCCTATCGAGGACAAAGTAACTCTCCTACTCCTTACCCGCCTCTGGTAGTCCATCCTTTCTTTGGACGCCAAGCACACGAGGTCCATCATCATCATCATCAGACTCGTAGGCCACAAATGCTTTACACTACCCAACCAAGGGAAACACGATCCACCTCCCTTCTCCAGTTTATTGCAGTGTCGGTACCCACCACTCCCAGCCCGACAATCCTACGGTCTTCTAAAACTCCCTATAGAGGTACGTTAACTCACGTTGCTGCCAAAGCACTAACACTTCTGGCTCTCTCTTGCCTTTACCAATTCGCTTTTAGGCAGAGCAGTTAGAGTCGCATTTCTCAACTATAGCCACTTTGCGTTGGTATTGTGTTTATGTGTATGGTGACCTTAGGCCCTCCTGCACAAGTGCGACAATTGGCGCTCAGACAAACTGGGCCTACTTCTCTCCACTGGGTTAGGTCTTACAATCCCAGCTTACCCTTGCCTGGATGACGGTCCTTTGGTCAATTCCTTAGACCTCTTGAGGACCTTGCTCGTGGGACAACTACCCAAATCAGAGACATGCCGTGCTGAAGGCGGAAGAGCCAACTCCACCGGCCATCTATCAGCATGGCTAGCAGTTACCTATTTCTGAATGTATCCGAGCAGCGCTCGAAGAAGAACAGTGTGTTACTTACAAGTAACCATCCTTCTTCGAGATGGGCTGCTCGGATTCATTCAGATCCCTCCCTCCGTCCCCACATCTGAAGTTGGAGACTCCTAGAAACTGGGGAGCAGCCAGGCGGCGGCCACATATATAGCCATGGGGTGGCATGGGGGGGCGGTGGCTGCCTACCCTCTTCTGACAGGCTAGGGCAAAAAGTTCCAATCAACCAGGCGCTCTGGCACGGAGACATCTATTTCTGAATGAATCTGAGCAGCTCATCTCGAAGAAGGACTGTTACTGGTAAGTAACCCACCATTCTAGAGCCACAAGTGGCTCTTTCACTGCCCCCTTGAGGCTCCGGGCTCTCCCACTCCCTCCTCCCGCCACTGGGGGGACCCTGTGGCAGGCACCCTGGCCCCATTCCCCCCAACCCCCACCACGAGGCTACACCCGCTGCAGTTCTCAAAACCCTTGGTTATTAAAAGAATTTTTTAAAATTGCACTTCTTACCTTTTGGGTTGCCGGTGCCTACTCTAAGAAATTAGGTGAACTGGCTATTTCTGTTGTTTTGCCTCCACTGTTGGCATAAGTTCTCATGTAAACAGCACTACATCTCCCACTGACATAGTTGCCAATGCTTGTTTGGGTGGTTTTCTTAAATTGGCAGGAGAGTTCTCGCCCATCGACATAATGTGGCTACACAAGTACTCTTAGAGGAGCACAGCTGTTTTAAGTATAGACTAGGCCAGTGGTTCCGAACATTTTCTCTGCTGCAGCACACCTTGCTACCTCTAATTAATTTGAGGCACACCACCATATAATTTCCAAATGAACTCATGAATTTTCATGAGCCAATGAGCCAATCCAGAGCTCTTTGAGTAGTTTTTCAAAAAATTTTGTGGCACACTTGGTCAGGCCTGATGGCACACCTGTGTGCCATGGCACACTGGTTGGGAAACACTGGACTAGGCCTTAGTATGTGACTCTCCAGAGTAAACAAATCCAGAAGGCATTGATTGTGAGTCCTTTCACTGTGGCGTCTCTGTGGGCAGTCATATGTAAAGCACCTCCTATGGGGCAATTGAACATGAAAGGAATATTGAAAATAAAACAACTCAACTAAAAATAAAAGGTATTGTTGTCTTAACTTGCTGCAGAGTTTGCTGCGAAAGGCAGCCGTTAATCTGAAACACAGGCAAAAATAACTGCAGCTCGAAGGATATGTTTGCCTTGGCTGATTTCTGCTTTGCATTTTAAGCACTAAATAGTACCAAGCAGCTCAATGGCTTAATGCCAAACTGTAATATTTCCTTTTGCTGTTGTTCATAAAGGCATTCAGGAAAACAATTGAGCACAATAAGGGCCTTCCTGTTCCGGCAGGCATGTGAACCACCCAGTAAACTTGGAATGAGTCATCCGAATGAACTGTGAATTTCCCTTTCATTTGTAAATAGACCCTCTCAGCAGCAGCTGCAGCAGTTTGAAAAACACTGAGCCCCAGATAGTTGAGCTCAGGACGGCTCCAATAGATTAGCCTTTTCAAAATCAATTTCTCTCACCTCGCAGTGCACAACAGGATTTCCCAAGCCAAACAAAAGGAAATGTTTGTACAAGGAAATGTCACAAACATATTTGGGTTTGAATGTTAGAAGGCTGGGCTTTAAGTGCTTGTCAACACACAAAAGTTGGACCCCTCTAACAAAACTAGTATAGTAAAAACAGGACAACCCTCCTGGGGTGGACTAGTTTATACTGGCATGAGGGTGCTTTGTCCTGGGAGTGTTTTCCGGTATAAGAAGAATAATGCATATTGCTATAAAGCACCTTTTTAATATATTAGTTGTGGCCACTGCAGGGGTTATGCTGGTGGAATTATTTTGGTTAAAAAATTACACCCTGAAGTAGAACAGATCTACCACTGCAGAATCTCTGTAGACCATATGAAATCAGCTACCCATGAAATCAGCTATGCAAAGGAAGTCATATGGAACATAAACTAATAAGTCTAGAAATGCTTGAATTACATTTGCATGAGCAAGGACACAAAAGCAACAAACAGGAGGAAAATAGAAGCACTTTTCTTTTGTACATATAGAACTGTGCAATTACAGCCTGATCCTTCAAGGGGCTGAGTTCCTCCTGTTTTCAGTGGGGCAAGAGCATCCTACATATTGCAGAATGTGACCCTTAGCTCTCGCCTAAAGTAGAGCTTATGCTCCTCTGACCTTGAGAGCAGAATTAGGTCCAGCCATAGCACAAATAACCAGGCCATGTCTATGCTCGATAATAGCCCTGATTGAGCATTCACAACTGCTATAGCCATCCTGGGGCCGACCACTAAGTATAAACTCCATGCTCGAGTTTGCATGGATTGAGCCGATGAGTGTTCAGGTCAGCGCTGTTACAGCTGCAGTGACTCTGGAACTGGAGCTATTCCCAAATGTTAACAAGGTCCATAGATTTTTGTTTTTACATTAAGTGCAACTGGGGGAGATCTTCACAATTACCAGGCCATGGTCATGGTGGCTTATAGAAAGCAGATTTATTAACTATGGGAAGATAGATTTTAAGTGATTATGAGGAATGAGGCATAAAGGCCAAAATTGCTTAGAAAAACATAAAAGGAGCAGAGCAAACAATACCTAATTTAAGAAGGTAAGTTAATTCAAAGCAAAGCTCTCTCTCTCACTGCAAGTTCCAACAGTCTTGCCAGCTAAATCATTCATTCAGGATATCTTTTCAGTCCAGTGCTGGTTCTTTGTTCATCAAGCGTCGTTGATATGGTTGGAAGAGAAAGAGAGAGAGGATCTGAAGCATTCATTTTCTTCTCTTAAGGTCATTTCTCTTGCACAAGAGTCTTCTCTAGCTGAGGTTCAGGACACAGAAAGTCTGTGTGGAATAGAACACCAATCTGCTTCTTTGTCGAAGTGCAGATTCTCTCCTACAGAAGAGTGGCCACTTAATGAGGTGTTGGTCCATTTGATCTCAGTGATATCTGGCTGAGGCATTGGCTACCTTTTATCACTGGAGAACTGGTTTGTGACTACTCTTCAGAACATGTTGACACATCTCAGCACTATCACACAATAGAATCTTATAACTCTGCATACAGTGTTCCCGCATATATTCTGCCAAGGCAATAATGATCAGCAAGTCGTGAGTTTTCAAATGATATCTCACAAGGCATACTTTGTACAGGTTTGTCCATGATCTTTTGATGGGGGCAAACACAGAAATAGACTTTCACAGAGACATTTAGAGCTGGCCCAGTGTCTGCAAAAGTGAATTCCAGTTGCTTTTTCTCTTTAATCCTAGCATTTGGTTTCCACTGTTTTATGTTTTTGAAACTATTTTGACAAGGAAAGGGCTTGAAAAATTCTCTTAAAAATAAATCTCAGCTTGCATTATTTGTTTGTCTTTCTTTGCATTTATTTATTGATTGATTTGTTTTATTTATTTATTTATTTTGGTTCTGTCATATCAGAGGAGAGTGACAAATGCAGGCTTTATTGTGGGGCCCAAAGACTACCTCAACCATAGGTGGATTTTGAAGCTGCCCCTGGGGGAGACAGTGCCTCCCCCTGCCTCTGGTAAACTCTGACCCTGGTCTCAACTAAAAATGAAATGTTTCTGTGTGTAATTAAGATTGGAGTAGTGAGCAGGCTGCACATTGTGTAGAATAGTATTGGAATTCAAACTTTGTGTGATTGAAAAAATGCTGTCTTTCCATTTTTACCTTGAATGTATTTGAGCTGTTTCACAATATATAAGATTTTCCTACTGATAGTGTTACTCCTTTGCCTTTCCAGGAAGTGGGCTGTGTCTTTGGAATTATAAACTCTGAGTTCAAATTCTGTCACTTCTAGGAGTGTGTGCAGTTTGTAATTTGATCCATGCAGCTGTGGATCATTGCAAACAGCTTCCCAGTATTTGGCAACCTGCTTTTTAGTATTTCCAACACTTCTGCTATCTCTCTTCAGCAGTATGATTTTAATCACTACTACAATTTCATGAGCCTCTTTTAATCCAGCAAACCATCATATGCAGTTATATTTGCATTTTAGGAATGCACATTGAAGCAAATTTTTCCAGTTCATAGAGATTTTGATCTTTAGATGTAAGATGCACATTTCTAACTCAGGTGGTTTATCAGCAAACGCTTATAAGTATTTAAAACTCTGCAGACAACATTCCTCTCAATCAGTATAAGAAAGAAGGCTGTAGGATTACAGCCAAATTGAGCAGGAAAAAGGAGAAAATTATTTCCACATCTCTTCTGTTTGTGATTAAAATGGGATAACTGCAATTCTTATGAAAACTAAATAAGAGGTCTGAAATCTGTTTTTATAAACTTCAACTGATTTCAGTGTCAGTTATATGAACACCAGTGAGAGAAAAAACAAGCAAGGAGTCTGGTGGCACTTTTAAAGATTAACAAATTTATTTACAGCATGAGCTTTTGTGGGAGAAAATCCCACTTCGTCAGATGCTTGAAATTGGGAGAAAAGACACCTAAAGTTGATTGACATGTAAGTGACATGTTATGCTTTTAATACCAAAGGCAGTGCTCATTTTATCTAGGAGAAGAACTTTTTATTCAAGATACATGCTTGCATTCTTTTTACAGCAAATAGTCCTGTTATTCAAATGACATGATGCATGGATTTTTTGATGTCAGGGTGAGTTGCATCATTGTAGAATAATTTCTAAAGAAACTTCAGCCCAGTTTTTAGGTGTAATTGTGTTCGCTCATTTTCCATAGAGAAGCTGGGTTTGATTTCTTATAGTAAAATGGAGAAAACCTCTAAATATACAGCAGCATGCGTGACACAAGCACCCAAACACTAAATCAGATACAATATGAGAAAAGTGATTGAAACTCCAAAAAACAAAATTTCTCTTCTGATAAAACATGCCTCCTTGTAATATAAACCAGTTTTGAATTTGATTAATACCAAAATTTTAAAGTGTGCCCAACCTGTTTTGTGTAGGCTTTCCTATAATTGGATTCTGGTGTGGGTGACAGTTTACGTAGGTAAAGTCTGTTGATTCAGGAACTTGATTATTTGATTATTCCTAGAGCAAGAACTTCCTATGAAGGTATTCTCTCTGTGTGTGTGTGTGTGTGTGTGTGTGTGTGTGTGTGTGTGTGTGTGT
>ML682006.1:17631546-17719395 GCA_007922195.1 Podocnemis expansa | reverse complement strand
TGTGTGTGTGTGTGTGTGTGTGTGTGTGTGTGTGTGTGTGTGTGTGTTTAACGATCACTCATTTCCTTCTCTGCTCCCTCTCCCCTCACCCATGATCCATGCTTAAGTATCTGAACTCCATATCTTGCCTACAATAAATCTTTCTCTTGCTCAAAGAAACGATTTCACTGTATAACCCAGGCATATTGACAACAGATTTAACCCAGCCAACTCAGCTTTCTTCAATATAAAGAAAGCTGGACTGGTTTCAGGTTTCTGGGATACAGGCACAAAAAGGGTGCATGTCCCAAGCAGAATCCATTTGTTTTCCCTTGAATATACCTAGTGGGAGGTCAAAAAGGAATACGTATTTTAGCTGCCCAGAACAAAATAAATTATGAGATTATTTGTAATCCAGAGTGAAAATTTGCTAACAACACAAGGTAGCACCAGAAATATGATCCATTAACCCCTGGGAGTCAAAAGTGTACTTGATATTGCTCCTTTTGATTCATCCTCTGCTTTGTCTAGTCAGGTTTTTGTGAATCACATATCCCATAAGCTCCTTTATGTCTTTATAACAATCTTTAGGAAGAGCTGTTTGCGAATCCTATCTGTTGTGTTTCTTATGTTGATGTGATTTACAAAATGGTGTGAAGTATAGAATTTTGCTGTGATATTAAGAATAAATTGTTAGACTTGGCAGAAATAAATTCCAAGCTAGGAGTTGCTTTCTGCACTGTTCAGGAATACTCAGGCTTTTCTTTAGGGACTGGCTTGAACACTGCTCCAAAACGAAACACTGAAAAGTGAGGTTTTTGTGGCTTTGTTTTGTTTTTTAAGAGCAGTAGATAGACTTTTGGCCCCCCATAACTTGACCATCTTCTTGGAATATATTTGTCTGCCTGCTCCAGTCCATAATATGCCTAAAACCAATATAAATATTCCCAGGCTGGCTTGGTTCTCTAATGACATACAACAGGGATCAGGGTTCAAACTGTGAACATGGCACTTGCTGTATGGGCCAGCAGGAGGTGTGGACACAGTGAAGCTGGTGTGTCCTGGCCACAGAGGGGAATACTTTGCACTGGTCTCTAACTTCTAGTGTGGTGGTGATGGGATTATGGTGGAGCTGAAGTCAATTAACCCTAAATTGTTGGAGGGTGGATAGGTGCAGGCCTTTCAGCAGTGAATGTGGAAGATCTTGGAGGACTTGTAAGGAAAGAAAAGAAAAGAAAAGATTCTTCAATCCATCTAGCACTGGAATGGAAACTTGCTCCCAACAGTTTTGTTAGTTAAAGGGTTAATAAGCCTTTCACTTATATATTGCTGGGTCAAATCCAATGGAAATAGGTTGTCACCAGGCAAGCTGATATCACCAGGTGACATGATGGCTTGTCCTTAGTTTGAAGTATTTACTTTCTGGATCAGAAGGTTGTTTTGTATGTATCTTAGGACTCTTTCTGCTGATGATTGTTTGTATGTTTTTATGACTCAGCAGATATCTGAACAGTACACTGAGTACAGTGTCCTGACCCTTGATCTTGGTAGTTGGTTCAGGAGTTTTTTGCTCTTTCCTTTTCCCTCCTTTGGTGATCTGTACCCAAGAGCTGCAGCAGTTTCTTCTTTGCTTTTCCATTCCTTATGTCCTTCAGATGTTATTTCAATATTACTATAGTACAGTGGTTCCCAACCTGTGGGCTGTGGACCACCAGTCATCCGTGGGTCTCTTCCAGGGGGTCTGCGGCGCTGCTCCCCCCTGGGGCTGGAAACCAGCCGTGCCCCCGAAGCTCCTGCCAGGGCTGGATCCCAGAGGGGGTGAGGGCCACAGGGGGCTGGATGCTCCCCCCCGCTCGCCAGCTGCCAAAGCCGGCAGCAGCATGGCTTCTGTCCCCTGCAGGGGCTGGCTGGGAGTTGTGGCCGCAGCAGTCCCTGCTGGCTGGCAGGGGACTGGGGCTGCGGCAGCTCCCGGGCAGGGACAGTGAGCCATAGCCATGGGCTGGACCCACCACGGCCCCATTCCCCTGCCAGGAATAGGGGCTGCCACCGCCATGACCCCCAGCTCAGGGCGGGGGCCGATCCCCAGGGGCCGCAGGCAGCTCCCAAGCAGGGACAGCAAGCCATTGCCATGCACTGCAGCTGCTGGCCCCATTCCCCTCCTGGAGCATGGGGGCTGCTGCAGCCATGGCCCTCTGCAGGGGGGGCCCACTCCCCACCAGGGAAATGGAGCCGCAGGCAGCTCCCGAGCAGGGGGCCATGGCCACGGCAGCCTCCACTCCCGGCAGGGGAAGGGGGCCGCAGTGGCTGCAGTGCGCGGCAATGGCTCACCACCCCTGCCCGGGAGCTGCCTGCAGCCCCATTCCCCAGCTGGGGAGCAGGCCCCCCCACCCCCAGCAAAGGGCCATGGCTGCAGCAGCCCCCACGCTCCAGCAGGGGAAGGGGGCTGCAGAGCGCGGCAGTGGCTCGCTGTCCTTGGTCGGGAGCTGCCTGCGGCCCCATTTCCCTTCTGGACAGCAGGGGCTGCCACAGCCATGGCCCTCTGCCAGGGGGACCCTGCTCCCCAGCAGGAGAGTGTTGTGGGCCAGATTCTGGTGCAGCGCACAGGGGTCCCTGAAACTTTTTTTACCTTCCTCAGGGTCCCCAGCCTTACAAAGGTTGGGAACCCCTGCTATGGTATATTAGACTGGTTGTCATTAAGGATCTTTCGAAAAATAGCTTTCTGTTGCTCTTCTACTGAGGAACCATTAGAGCAGGGGTCTCAAACACACGGCCCACAGGCTGCATATGGCCCCTTAAGCTATTTCCTGCGGCCTCCAATGACACTATCATTACTGATATTTGCAATATTGTTGTATGAAAAGGTTTCAGTGGTGTGGCCCTCCGGCTAAAGTACTACTCCTCATGCAGCCTTCTGCTAGCCCTCATCCGGCCCTCGTGGTGGTTTGAGTTTGAGACTCATGCATTAGAGGAACCATTCCAGTTTAGTTAATGAATGAGATTTTCCCACTGAGTTTGTGTCCTATCCTCAGATCCTGGGGGTACAATTCAGTGGAAGTATTACAATTTTCTTGCAGTGTGCTATTGATGCTTGTGGCACAGATATTAGTAATACTGTGAAGAGTTATGTAACTCAGTTCTGTTATATTAGAAAAAGCTGCAAAAGGCACCACTCCAGGCTCAAGGCTTGCACATTTTAATTTTTGAAATAAAGCACATTTTGTTTTATTTACAGCATGCCAAAAAAGCATCTAAATCTACTAACCCCTGATATTTATTGATTTATCCCTATATAAATCACTACATAATTTATGTCAGCTTTTAGAGAGAAATTTGCATTTAGACCAGTGGTCTCAAATTCAAATCACCACAAGGGCTGCATGAGGACTAGTACAGGGCCACATGAGGACTAATACGTTAGCCCAAAGGCCGCACCCCTGAAGCCTTTTCATACAACAATATTGCAAATATTGGTAACAATAGTGTCATTCTGGGCTGCAGGAAATAGCTTTAGCGGCTGCATGCGACCTGCAGGCCACGTGTTAGAGACCCCTGATTTTGACTGATGATTTTATATCGTGCTTCAGTCAAGTGTGTCTTAAATGGTGAAATTATGAAGTGTTTTAAATGGAAATTAAAATGACTCTTTAAGGGAAAATTATAGTGATTATTTATAATTCCTTAGCAAGCTAAATAAATATTTACTCAAGGAAAATATCTACAGATCTGAATTTAAAAAATTTCAAAACCACATGAAAAATACCTGTCACAATCTGTCTTTCCATTCAACAAATTGGGGCTGCTTCTTACAGGGTGTGAAATTCACTGGTGTGTGAAGGGCTAAGATGAGGCCTGGGCCCCACAGATAGAAGTGGATCTTTGTTCTGGCCCTTTCCAAAGGAGCAAATATCACCAAATAAGGGCTGCCTTGTGAATAAACTTCCCAGCAAGGGCCATGTGTAAGGAAGCAAAAATAGGGGAAAAGAATCTTCATTCTGTTTGAAAGCATTGGATGCTCCAGAGTCATATGGGAAGGGAAGTTCTGCTATTTTTAAAAGATGTTTAATTTAACATTTGGTTAAACAACTGTTACATGAATTGATGTTTCAGAAATACAGACAGCCACTGCAGCTCTGCAAGCTTCAGATTTCCATTCCTTCCTAATGGGAAAGGGTCTTAGAGTCACAGCAGTTAGAGGAGAAAAGACTTGATAATCACAGTCTATTTCTTGCCATGGGCAGGCAATCATTTTTCTTCTGCAAACCCTGTTAAAACAATTTTAACAAACCTTTGTTGTGCATTTGAATAGCTCTTTCACCCCTGCTCTGTATCTGTAAACTTTCTCTTCCCTTCCTTCATTCTTTGGGGGGCTATATCTAGTGCTTAGTTATGGCTTCTGCAGAGTGGTGTGGGATCAGTATGGAGTAAACTCTGTGTAGGGGAGAGTGCCAGAATGGTGGAAGATGCCCTCACCTGGCTGGTGGCTAGAGCAGCTTCAAAAGTAGGTAACCAGCAAGGAGGCAGCATCTAAGGTGTTTGCAGGACCTGCTAATTCTAGCGACACAACCACAACATAAAGTAGACTAGATCCAAAGGGGCAGCTGTGTTAATCTAGTTCAGTAAAACAAACAAACAAAGGAGTGCCATCGCATTTAAAGACTAACAAATTTCTTTATTGCATGAGCTTTTGTGGGAGAAAATCCCACTTCATCAGACACTTTGAGAACTCCTTGTTTGTTTTATAAAGTAGATGGCTATATGCCTCAGTGAGGCTCATGAAGGTTTTATAATCTGCTTGCGTGGCTCTTGAGTTCCCTAAGTTTGGCCACCCCAGAAGTAGACTGTTCCTGACATGACCTCTAAGAATGACTGCAGCATAAATACCACCAGCCCTGGGCTGGGTAAGCCCCCTGCACTAGGGAATTTAGCCCAGTGACTGCGAGCTGCAGTGATTTTTGTGTACTTGTAGCAGGAGATGACAGCAGCATCTCTGCTGCCAGTGAGTGGGAAGTGTGGGCAAATGTTGACTTTCTATTGGCAAAGTGTACAGTGATTGGAATATCATTTATGTTCAACTAAATCTGAGCCATCTTAAAAAGACTGCTGGGAAGAAGCCCACAGATCTGGGTGGGCTCTGAGTCCATGATGGCCTTGTCTGGCCACTGCTCTCCTGACTGAGAGGGTCACAAATGGCAATTTTTTGTAATTTTTTGGTTACCAGCTAGCTGCTTCAGGCGTGCTGTAGCCATGCCGATCCTGCCTGTCTGGCCTGTGGTGACAGGTGGGTCTGGAAGCACAAGCAAGAAGCTACAGCATAGCTGGAGGAAGCCCATGCCCCATCTGTAGGGTTACCAGATGTCAAGCAAAAGGAGGACATGTTCTCCTTTCTACTTTCATGTCCTCCGTCCGGCAGGCATTTTAAAAATACATGATTTTGTCTGGCTTTTTACTTATGGGGTTAAAATATGCAGGAACACCACAGAACACCCTATTTTTAGGGGGAAGCATTTGAGGGCCCCCTAAAAACAGAAGACTATTACTTTAATACTACATTTTCTCCATGTGTCCTCCAATGTCCTCCTTTTCGTATTTCCCCATCCTCCTTTCCATGCTTTGGGACCTGGTAACCCTACGCATGTGTAGACTCGCTGGAATAGCTCTGTCCTGCTTCCCCCTGGAGAGTGGAAGGGAGTCCCATAAGAAGAATCCTTGCCACGCTGGAAGCACAGGGTGGCAGATGTAGAGTCCTAAAACAACTTCTTCCTCACGATGCTCTTCTAGCGTGCATGGCTTTCGAGTGATCTGTGTGAGAGAGAGACTGCACCGTGATGTACAGATATGAGAGAGGGAGGAGGAAGACAGAAAATTAGGAGGCTCCTGGGAGTTCCTATAAAAAGAAAGCGATTATGAGAAGATGTGGGTAGTGTGGAAAGGTCTAGGAGCAGATTAAGGGCAACAAATTTGAAATATGTCAGGCAAGATGTACATACACAGCTGGTTGTAAAGAGAGAGATTTCCCGCATGCATCTTTGGCATGGGATTTTAAATGCCTGCTCTTGTTAATTCAGCCTCCATTCAAAGCTGCGGAGTGCCAGCCAAGCTTGTTCTCTGCCCTACTCTGTAGATGTTTTCTCCTGGTTTTTTTAATGGAAGTGAATGTGTGGGGGTCATTCTATGGTGCTAAATCCTCCACTGGGAATCTCCAAGAGCCTAAGAATTTGTGTGGGGTGAATGTGTTCTTACAGGCATGTAGGTGTGCTGCTCCAGTTCCCCACTGTTGATTTCCAAGGTAATTTCCCTGCGGCTATACCAGCAGAAATGATGGAGCTGCTAAGGAGTTAATAGAAGAAGAGAGTGACAGTTTAGCAGAGCACACAGTGGAGTGCAAACATGCCTTCTATGAAAAAGACAAATGGTTAGAAACTGCAAAATCACAGCATGTAGTTTCGACACATTCTTCTGTGGTTTCATCCACAGGAAACAGGACAAAACCTCTGTAAAATCTGAACAAATTGTCAGCTGTTTCAAAGTGGACCCATTCCTCAGGGCTGAAGATAAGAATGTGTGACTCCAGAGGGATCCTGGTCAAACAAAAGAAGCAAGGAGTCCTGTGGCACTTAAAGACTAACAGATTTATTTATTGCATGAGCTTTCATGAGAGAAAATCCCACTTCATCAGATGCTTTGAAGATGGGGGAATTTACAGAATGGGATGACAATGCTGCTTTTGCTGAACTAGACTAACACAACTGCCCTTTTAGAACTTGCTCAAAGGAACAGAGCTCTCACAATTCCTAACTAACCTCCTTGCTGAAAAGACTTGAAGGTCCCTTTTGCGTAGTTGTAGTTAGTTCACTTCTAAAGTTTTGGAAACAATTTCACTGCATTACCCATATTCTGCAGGGGTTGATTCTTGTGTAGGGGCACATCCTTCTCTGGGATTATACACTTCCTAGCATGATAGGGCCCCAATCTTGATTGGTTGTAGGCACTACCCTAAGAAACAGAATTAAACAATAATAATTAATAAATAATCCTACATTTTTCTATGCTGGAAAAGCCTTGCTGAGTCTTGCCTATGCAAAGTTTTAGGATTGGTGTAATTGTTACAGCAGCATCTGAGTTATTTGGCATGAATCCTACTGGGGCTATGGGGAGGATGAGGAAATAGAGCGTAACCCAAATGTGTGTTTAAATTGTCCATGTACAATAAGAATAATTTGGGAAGTCAATGGCCTGCTGTATAAAATTTTAAAATGGAGGCTAATGAAGTCTTGTTGGGGAATACTTCAGTGTACTTCCCCACATATTCTTGACACAAAAAGCTGCATGTTTTCCTTACCTCACACACTTCTTCCATTCAGCACCCTGGCCAACACTCCAGTCCCTCTTACACACTGTTCTTGCCTCATTCATGCTGTGCAGATTACAACATTTGTTCTTGCTTTATTACACCCATTGTCTGAAAATGTGTAAGAATTTTGAAACACACTGGCAGAACATGTTTTAGAGAACTTCTTCCCAGGGAGGGTGTTTGGCTGGCCAGGCGGGGGTGTGTATGCCTGGTGGGGGGTAGTGCTAATCCTAGTGCCTTTCTCCAGAGTACAGACATATATTGTACTTTGTAAATTCTGCACCTGTTACAGTTGTGCCAATATTTACATGCTCGGGATAATGCTAACTGATCAATGGTGGCATGCTGAGGGAATTTAGTGCACAGGCTCATCATTTCCTGTAACAATCGACCAAGTAGGAAACAGCTTGTGAGAAAATGGAAAACGCCTGTTATTCCCATCACTCCAGACTGATTACAGGAGATGGTCATGGGAAAACTGCACATGTCCGAATAAATCTGGGGAGGAGGGACAGTATTTAAAGTGTTGCGTCTTGAGTCTCAGCCACAAAGGAGAGTTGGATTGGCTCTTACAGCTTCACGTCCACTTCAGCATCTGATTGACCTCTCTTGTCTTCTTGCCTATTCTCCCATGTCCTGCCTCCATGGTGCAGCTGCTAAGGTGGCCACCAGCTCCCTGAAGACTGCACAAAGGGCAGACCTGCTCTGAGTGCCCACAAAACACCAGAGTGGCTCCCTCTCTGCCGCCAACATTGCCACCAGCACTCAGAGAGAAACAGAGAGGAGATTTGGGCACAGCCCTTCCTAAAGGTTGCCAATCCTGATGTAGAGACCAAAGAGTGGGGCAAGAAGGGAAATTTGCAAATGAATGAGAAAAGCATTGTTTGGAAAAGTGTCTGGTGAGCACTGAATTTTTGCTGCTAGGAAAGGGACTGGGAGCGCTGCCTATGGTATAACAAACTCCGAGCTCAGTCCACATCACTGTCGTGCCACAACAAGCTCTCTGGCTGTTTAGGGAATGAATGGGGTGTACAGTTTTACTTATGTGGCTCTGTACAGTTTTACTTATGGGGCTCTGGTGCTATTTGCAAATCAGGAGTGGCATTGGACTGCACTCCTTGTTAAGTGCAGTGTGATCTTTTGGACAGTGTGGCTCAAGACAGTTCATAGGGGGCACCAAGTTTCTGGAACCTGGTAGAAGACATTCAAGCTTATTTGTTCTCCTCTGTGGAGCCACAGCTCTCACAGACAAAAAAGTGCTTTAACAGAATTAAGTTAAAGAAAAAGTGTCAGACAAAATTGTGCTTTGAATGCATCACAGGAACTTACTGTTTTGGAGTGAGAATAGACAGTCAGGTGTTGATCGCACGTAGGAGGAAAGAGCTGTTATTAGTCAGTGGGAAGAAACACTGAATGTGGTGTAGGAGTAAGGCAGATGCGAGTGAATATAGAGGCTCTTATCAAATTATTCAGATTCTGAATCATCTTCATACAAACCTACTGTTGGAGACTGCTGCACAGACTACTATCTCCCTCCATCGTCTGACAACATTGCCATGACGAGCGTGGCATTCAGAGAGATGTTGAGTCAGCTCAGCACAATAGTAATTCAAGATGTTCAGCTAGTGGTTATATAACTATGTCAACCAAATAGGCTGTGGGGAAGCAGAGACATTAATTCAAGCACTCTGTGGGATGGAAAAGTAGTAATAAGTTGTTATTAGGATAGTTAAAAATGTGTTCATATCGCTGTTTTGGGGACTCTCTTCCAGATCCACCCACTTCTAGGACCAACTGTCTGGTGACTGTCCAGGTATATAAGGCTTAGCAGGAACCTTAAAAACCTCTACAACTGACATGTCCTGGCTTTCTGAAAAATACTAATACTGAAAAAATGTCACCACTATATCCTTGGACTTTGGGAAGTGTTGCATAAAAGCTTCCATTTCTAAACCTATAAGTTCATGAAACAAACAACTTTTACACTACATGTATGCATGCACACACACAGAGGTAAAATCCATGTGAAACATTATGGAGCCATGTGATAAGTCATCTTGCACTTTGACCACCTTGTTGGCAGTTTGCCTAATAATCCATCCCTCTTGGGCCTTATCTGAACATTCTAGTCTCCGGAGTATTTTCAAATGGCTGCCAGTTAAACACAGAAATGTCTCCTGTGTCCCACAGATATGGATTTTCTCCCCTCGCCACTGAATTACTCATGCTATTGTATTAAATGGATGGAATAAATGGGCCTGGCGTGTCAAAGGTATTAATGGGATTGTGTTGCTGTACATTATTCAGCAGTTAAATGTGATCAGACTAATAAGTACCACCTGTTAGTTTGAACTAGCAGCTAGTTCAAACTTAGTATAAACTAAACTCAATGTGGACACATTAGTTCGAACTAACTGGCTAGAATCAGGGGTGGCCAAACTTATGGAACTCAAGAGCCACACAAGTTGATTATTAAACCTTCGAGAGCCACACTGAGGCGTATAGCCATATACATTTCCCTACTCCAAAATCACTATACCAAAATTATTAAGTTTAAAATTCATTGCACACTTTAATTTTATTATAAAAAGAGGACAAATATTGATCCTATTAATGTTAGATTCTAATAATAAATTAAGGTTACCATGAAAACTAGGCCCATACAGTAAATGATCTATTTTTTCTTCATATTTTCATTCCTTATTATTCAACATCATGTTCAGAAGGACCTGTAAAACATGATGTTATTTTAACAATGAGTAAACCACATTAGGGTCTACAAGAAAATCTAAACATGTGGCCGCTTCTCCCTGCCATCCCTGACCATGCCGCCGCTTCTCCCCTCCAACTCCGACCATGCTGCACTTCTCCCCACCGTCCCAACCCCCTCCCTAGTCCCCACACCCTGATGCTGGCTCCCCCGGTCCAACCCCCCTCCTCCCCAGGGCTCCCTTACCTGGCCGCTCCAGCAGCTAGGCACAGGCTGGGGCCCCCCCGCCCAAGCATGCTCTGAGCATGCTCAGGGTGGGAGATTTAAAACTTCTAGGTTGGGGCTTCTTTCCTCTTTCTAAGTGGCGTATAAGCTGAGTTCTTCCGCGAACAACACTTTTTCTTTCAAGAGCCGCATGCAGCTCCCGAGCCACGGTTTGGCCACACCTGGCTACTAAACTATCAAACTGGCTATCAAACTAATAGGCTTCCCGACCTTCATCCCAGGGTTCTCAGCACCAGGAAGAGCCTGCCCTGGACAAAGCCCTTCCCAACTTGCTCCTCAGACCTGGGCAGAGCAGCTATTTTGGCACCATGGCAGAGGGCAGCAGCAGCAACCAGGCCAGGTAAAGGCTGCAGCCTGGACCCCTGCTGAGCTCCTTGCCCTCCTTGACATCTGGGAGGATGAGGCATGGGCAATAGAGAGCCCCCCTCCATGGACAATGACCAGGAGGAGGGCTCAGTGGAGCAGGATGTGGTACTGGAGACAGCTGTGACCAGCCGGCCAGAGGGCACCCACCACCGTGGACCCAGGAGCTAGCCTGGAGTTTATCCCTGCCTCATGGCCTGGCAGGAGGGGCTTGATGCTCATCAGAGGGCCAGGCAGGCAATGCTCCAGCAACTCCTGGACCTGGTGCCAGGGGCATCACTACACATGAATATTAGGGGGGACCCCAGACCCCACTGGCCACCACGGCCCTAATTCATCCCCCCCTGCTGGTTCCAGACGCCCTTCCTAAGCCCCTGGTGGCCCTCCGAGCCTTTCCTGACCCCCATAGCAGCCCCCTGAGCCCTTCCCTAACCCCAGGTCCTGCAGCTGGCCCCCGCTGCCCTGGGCCAACCCTATCCCCTGTGCCCTTTCCCTCCATGCCGGTGTGCCTGCTCCCGAACTCCCCCAACCCCCGGCTCCCTTACCTGGCCACCAGAGGGATAGAAGTGCCATGGCAGCAGCTGAGGCCCCCAGGGCAGGGCATCAGGCTGCTCAAAGTGCCCAGCAAGGCATTTGGCTTTGGCCTCTCAGAAGTGGGGAAGCCTTTCCCCCTGCAGCTCCCAGAGGTTATGGAGCACACAGCAGGTGCTGATGACCTCTGGGAAGGTGCACTTGGTGAGATGCAGGCATGTCAGGAGGGCCCTCCACTGTGCCTGGAGCCATCCAAAGGCATGCTCCACGACCTAGGCGGCACCTGTTCAGCCTTTGGTTGAAGAGCTCCCTGCTGGCATCCAGGTTGGCAATGTAGGACTTCATGAGCCAGGACAGCAAGGGGTAGGCGGCATCTCCCATGATCAGGGTGGGTACCTGCATGTCCCCAAAGGTGTTGATGTGTTTGGAGAAGAAGGAGCCTGCCTGCATGCACCTGTACATGGCAGAGTTTCCTGAGGACATGGGTGTCATTCGCCTTCCCTGGTCAGCCCCCATAAATGTCCTTGGAGAGTCCTTGGTGGTCCATCAGGGCCTGCAGGACCACAGAGCAGTAGCCCTTGTGGTTCCTATAGTCCATGGCCCAGTGTTCCAGGGCTCAGATGGGGAGGTGTATGGCATCCATGATGCCCCACAACTGGGGAAACCAAGTGTGGTGAGCACATCAAGTGTGTCTTGCAGGTTGTCCAGGGTGATGAGACAGGCTAGCAGGACCTGGTTGATAGCCCTGCTGACCTGCAGGAGGGCAGGCCCCACAGTGGCCTTGCTGATGCCAAAATGGTGGGCAGTGGAGCCATAGGAGTCCAGAGTGGCCATCTTCCAGACCATGACAGCTATTCGCTTGTCCACAGGCAGGACAGGTCTGAATCAGATGTCCATGCACTGCAGGACTGGGGTAAGCTTGCAGACCAGCTCAGAGAAGGTCCTTTTGCTCATGCGGAAATTCTGGAGCTACCTTGTGTCATCCCAGATGGTTAGGACAACATGATCCCACCAGTCACTGCCGGTTTCCCATGCCCAGAAGCGATGGGGCGTGCAGGGCACCATCAGCAAGGCAGTTTGCAGAGTCAGCAGGGTGGTGGTGGTGCTGCTATCTGCCTCCATGCTGTCAGGGTCCATGAAAAGTGTGCTCCAGCTGAAGAGAACACTGGGCACTGGATAGTGGGTGTCAAGCACCCTCCAGGCAAGCAGCAGGAACAGGGTCTGGTCTGTGACATCCTCGTGCTGCATGTTGCCAGGCACAATTGAAGATGCTGAGCTCACTTCCTCTTTTTCTAGGATTGGCTGGGGGATAGGGCCCTTCTCAGGTGCCATGTTGGCACACTTCCAGAATGCACCCCTCCTAAACTGACTGAGCAAATGCCTATATGGATGTGCTAGTTCAAATTAGTTAATTAGAATTAAGTCAACTTAGTTCAAATTTGTTAATTCAAACTAACTAATTTGAACTAGCTAGCATCTTTAGGTGTAGACATAGCCTTTATGCCAGGGGTCTCAAACTCAGATCACCATGAGGGCTGCATGAGGACTAGTACAGGACTGCACGAAGACTAGTATGTTAGCCTGAGGGCTGCACCACTGAAACTTTTTCATACAACAATATTGCAACTATTGGTAAAAATAGTGTTGTTGTGGGCTGCAGGAAATAGCTTTAGCGGCTATATGTGGCCCATGGGCCATGTGTTTGAGACCCCTGCTTTATGCCATCATCTAAATCATTGATGAAAATATCAAAGAGAACAAGACCTAAAACCAACCTTTCTGTACCCTGCTCATTATTCCCTTCCAGCATAATTGGGAACCATTGATAACTGCTCTCTGGGAATGGTTATCCAACCAGTTTTGCACCCATCTTACTGTAGCTCCACCCAAGTTGTATTTTCCTAGTTTGTCAATGAGATGATGATGCAAGGCCATATCAAAAGTCTAGATATACCACATCTACCACTTCCCCTCTGTCTACAAGGCTTGGCAACCCATCATAGAAAGTTATCAGGTTGATCTAACACAATTTATAGTTGACAAATCCTTGCTGACTATCACATAACATCTTATTCTGTTCTAGATGTTTGCTAATTGATTCCTTAATTACCTGGTCCATTAGTTTTCCTGGTACAAAGGTTAAACTGACTGGTCTATAATTCCCTGAGTTGTCTGTATTTCCTCTTTTACAGATGGGCACTATATTTGCTCTTTTCCAGTCCTCTGGGATCTCTCCAGTCTTCCATGGTTTTAAAAGATCAATAGCCAATGGCTCAGATATCTCCTTTGTCAGCATCTTGAGTATTTGAGGGTGCATATAATAAGGTCCTGGTGACTTGAAGACATCTAACTTGCCTAAGTAATTTTTAACTTGGTCTTTCCCTATTTTAGCTTCTCATCCTATCCAGTTTTTACTGCCCCCTGCTACATCAGGTATCAAATCACCACCAGCCTTCTTAGTGAAGACCAAACCAAAGAAATCATTTAGTTCCTCTCTCATTTCCACATTTTCTGTTATTGTTTTTCCCTCTTTATTGAATAATGGACTTACGCTGTCCAGTCTTCCTCTTGTTTCTAATTTACTTGAAAAATGTTTTCTTGTTACCCTTTATACCTTCAGCTAGTTTAACCTAAGTTTGTCATGTAATGGCCCACCCTTGTGACCGTTCAAACACTTTGCTATGGCTACCAGTTTTGGTAGCTCAAGTGTAAGAGGCTGGTGTGATGACTCTGCAGGTCCTGAGTTCAGAGTTCAGACCAAGCTGACACCCCAAGGAGGAATTGTTCTGGTTGCATATGATGGAATTCCTTTGGTTTGTTTTTTTCCACTTACTGAAAAAAATATGCCAAGCAACCTCCCTCCTCTTTTATTAAAGTATGTTCAAAGTGAAGTACTCAGTAGTTTAGGCCCTTGAAATTGCTGTGGTGTGGAACGTGGGTGTAAACAGTCTGGCAGCATCTTTCCCACTGGTTCATCTAAATCTGCTATATCTCTGCTGGGAGATCCTCAGAAGAAGCTTGTGTAGACAAGGCTAGAAATCACAGAAGGCGCCTTGCCACATTTTAAAGAAGTGCAGCAGGAGCTCTGCTCTATATCCAGCTGGCTGGGGACAGGGGAGAGTCAAGATCTTGCCTTTAGTCTGCCCCACCTCACCCTCTCATGAAAGGCTACTGGCAACTCTAGCATGGCATGTGCCATCCATGTTCCATTCCCAACCATGTTACAGATGAACCCTCTGTAGAGGAATAAAAAAGAGGAATAGCTTCCTACCCTTTCTGTCTCCCCTTGTACCTGTGAAGGCCAGCCACAATAAACCTCTTATATATTAGCTAGAAATAGACACATTTATAGTTAATAAAAAGCACAGATGTAAACAACTCCATCTTAATGAAGCATATTTTCTGGACCTCTCAAATCCATTAACACCCTCTTTGCTCACATGCTCTGGCTCTGAACAGAATGTACTTCTGCAAATATTTTTCTTCCTGTTTTTGGTCATCTAAAATAATTTACCCCCATCCCAAGGACCAAGGAAGGTTGATTTGAAAAGTTTATGCGTGAGCTTCCCAGTGTAAAAGCAGTGGTTTCACTCTCAGGACAGCGTTGAAAGGTACTTCCTGTGACTCTTGTGAAATATAAAGAAATACAACCCTGTGAATTCCAGTTTTGTTGCTCTGTGTACATACTATTACTTTTATTGGATGTTCTTTCTGACGTTTCGTGTGGTAGAAGTGTTTCAACAAGCAGACCTTTGTCATTCATTGTGATTCAAGCAGTGTGTGTGTGTGTGTGTGTGTGTGTGTGTGCGCGCGCGCGCGCGCATGCATGCGTACATGCACAAAGATACAGGTGTAGGTAGTTCACTATTGGAAATTCTTACCCTGCTAGTATAACTATGGATAACAGAAATGAAAAAAAGATAGCAGAAAACTATATTTCCTTTTCTAAAATGTGTGAAAGTGGGGAGGAAAAAAAAAAAGAGAAAGAAACACAGGGAAAAAAGGAATCAGTAAATGGTTATAACACAAGTGAAATAGTCCATGACTGGAAAGGAGGACATTGGAGGACACATGGAGAAAATGTAGTATTAATATAACATTCTTCTGTTTTTAGGGGGCCCTAGAACACTTCCCCCTAAAAACAGGGTGTTCCAAGGCATTCCAGCATCCTTTAACCCCTGTAAGTAAAAAGCCAGAAAAAATCATGTATTTTAAAATTCCTGCTGGACAGAGGATGTGAAAGTAAAAAGGAGGACATGTCCTCCTTTTGCCTGACATCTGATAACCCTATCCATGACTCAAAAATAAACAAACCCTCCGATTACTCCTGGGGGGTTCAGGCAGTCACAAAATAATTTTAAATGTAAAAAAAAAAAAATGAGGTAATTGATCATTTATTATTGATTTGGACCTAGGGTTCCTTCCCATGCCAAAAAGCCATCTCTATAAATATCTGGAAGAATAGCCCTTTTCTTCGAGTGAATTTTATCATTATAGCAATACTTTAATTGTTTGGGTGGCCAACTTACAAACAGCCAAAGCTATCCTAATAATGGAGAAGTTAATCATTCTGGAAATAAAATGTGTAACCATGGGTATTGAAAAGTCTCTTAAATCACATTTGGAAATGGATATTTTACCTAAAGTTTTGCACATCATCTCACTTCATGTGAATTTTAATTTTCTCAACATTGCACCTTTGATGTTCTTTCTGCTTTGTTCATGCAGCAAGCTTGCAATAGACCTATCTGTTTTCAGTTTTTGCTAAACTTGATCATAGTTTCTCAAGATTAGATTTAAAACTTTTCTGGTGTGGGTCATAATTTAGCACCTGACCAATGGTGAGACTGTAAATTGTGCTGTGAATAACTAGCAAGGTTAGTCGCTTGAAAGGGTAATAGAGATAGCAGAGTTGGTAGCTGAACTGGTGTCAGTAAATGAAAGAACCTAATACAATTCTCTTTCTTTTTTTGATTAATGTTGAAATGTTTTCTTTCTTATTTTATTTTATTTTGACTTGTATAGTATATTATATTATATTAACTTAATTTAATATTATGTTAATACCAAATAATATTTATCATGCTACATTGCTATTATTGTATATTATATTTTCTATTGTTTTGACATGGTTGAAATAAAATTGACATCAAAATGAAATCACATATTCAAAAGCTGCAAAACATTCAATTATTATTCAACATGATTGACACAAAATATTTTGAGCTGTCTGAATCAATGTTGCTGTTGGGGTTTTTTGTTTTTGTTTTTTAAAGATCAACTTAGAAATGAGAGAATTTCCCAGTGGCAATTAGAGAAGAATCAATCCTACAAGTTCATTTTCTTAATAGTCCATTTCCCTATTCAAAGGGGACTTTTCCCTGGTGATGAAAGGTTATCTGCCTCCCTAGTCAAGCACTGGGGATAATTTCCATTCTTCCCACAAACCCTTGAGACTCCTCATTGTAGCCACTATCTTACTACTTAAGGGAGCTTGATGGGGTTACTTTTGGAATTCACCATTATTCTGCAGGGCCACCTGTGTTCTTACTTGCACGTCTAGGCTGCTTGGTTAGCTTTAGATTCCTCCTTTGTTGTGGAGCAATGCTTGGCCAACAATTGAGTTGCTTACCAGTCAGGTATGTAGCCCAAATGTTTTGGAGAGAACCAAAAAGCTATTTTCCTTGGCTGAAGCCAAAACAGCAGTGTTTCCTCTTAAAAAAAAAATAAATAAATAAATTCTCCAATCCCTATTTGGGCTGTTAAATAAGCCTTTAATGCCAAGGTGGGGCACATTCAGCTCAGTAAATAAGAACAAGTCTGTTCCCATTACTAATCCCCCTAGCAAGTCCTGCCCTCATAACTGGCTTAACAAATCTAAGTTATAAGAGGAAAATGACACAGATCAGCTCTTTTCTGTGTCTGGTACAAGTGGTCCTGGCTCTCCATTATCCAAAAGGGAAGCCCTGTTAGTCTAGTTCAGCAAAACAAACAAGGAGTCCTGTGGCGCTTTTAAAGACTAACAGATTTATTTATTGCATGAGCTTTTGTTGGAGAAAATCCCACTTCATCAGATGCTTTGAAGATGAGGGAAATCACAGAATGAGGAGAAAATAAATGCAAGGAAGTGTAAGTCATGGTTGTCTCACATTGGGAGGCCTCAGCTCCCTGTTATCCTTTGTGGTTGATTCCAGCTTTCCTCACAAAATGTTCTCTTCGATATAATTCTTGCAGACAGGTTTCCTCAGCCATTCCCTAGAAGTGATCTCTTTGAACTCAACCCCCATGATTGTTAATGTTGGTCTTCCACATACAAAGAGCAGTTGTACATCATCAGTGGAAATTTCTGCAGGTTATATGAAGTGAGCACTTTGTGTGACTTCTTGGTAGCACGCAACATCTGAATACACAATGACAGCTGCTGCTATGGCAGGAAAGGGGACTATTCTTCATTTAAAAGTACAGTGCCCAGAAAACAAGTCAGACAAGAGACCAGTTAAATTTTACTGTTCACTTATTGAACCAAGATGTTCCCCCTCCCAGGAAAGAGTTATGATGACATACAGGAATTGTAGGCTTACTCCGACTTCTAGTATCAGTCCTAGCACATAGAAGCTGCCCTATCAGAAGCTGCCCTATCATCACACTAATGATCTTGTAAAAAACATGCATTTATGAGGTATTGAGGACTGTATTGGAATTGCTAGCTATTACTTTCAGAATGTGGGGAATGCAGGGTGGGGACGGAGTTTGTGATCCTGCTTGCAGGCTACTGGTTTCTTTCTGTAGCAAAGCTTAAGATCAGAGTCAGTCTGGAAAGAACCAATTTAAAACAATCTGGGTGAATTATGCTTTGCTATATTTGGGGGTAGTTTGTTTTCCCTCGCTCCATTTTTGGGTTCTTGTGTATTCTGAATTCTAAGAAATAAAGTGGTATTATGCTATCCTTCACCTGTCCAGCAAGAGTATTTGTGTTTTAGCTATCTTCTTGTGTACACTGTGAACATACAACTTTCCAGGTTTTCTTTCCTGGATCCAGTCTTTCTGCAAGGCAAGTGTGTGTTTGGAGGTAAGGACAGGATTTCATACCCTGTAATCTGTCATCTTTGATCTAGTTAAAGAAATCTGGGTTCTGAAGGCACTTGATACTGCTCTTTTTTGTCCTTTAAGCTCCCTCATGCTTTCCTCTAGATTCCTCTTTGACTCTACTTGTCTATATCTATTCTTTCCTCCTCAGGAAGAAAACTAATCCTGTTTCAGTCTGTCTCTCTCACAAAGATAGACTGATGCTGCAATGGCTTCTCTTGGGCCTGGTCTGCACTACAGTGTTATGTCACCCTCACTGTGTAAGCATCTATGGAATTTGCCTGACCATTTTTAAAATACATTTTGCACTTTTACTAGATATAGGTTCCCCATCTTCAAGCATCTGACAAAGTGGGATTCTCTCCCACAAAAGCTCATGCAATAAATAAATTTGTTAGTCTTTAAAAGTGCCACAGGATTCCCTGTTTGTTTTGTTGGTAGATGTTGTAATGCATTTTTAGCACAGTGTGAAATCCAGGCATAGACCCCGAGTTCTATAATAAGATGAGCTCTTCTTTTAACATAAATATTTGTCTATGAAGTATTTTCGCTCATAAAGGTTTTTGAAAGTGACAGTACCTGTAATGGCAAACCAAACTCACTTTTCATATAAATAAATGTTCACAGATCTGGCCAAGAAACCCTTTTCAGTGAATGCTGAGTGGCTGATATTTTATTCCCACATGCAAAGCTGTAACACTCTGTTTCTGCCCCTGGGGCATGTTCCGATTGAAACGCATCCCTTGCAATTAGCAACACTTGGGGCCGGTGTAACGTCAAGAGCAGTTACCTGTAAAGTTTTGTAACCTTGGCTGTACTTTGGCTGTACTGCACATGCTCAGATCTGGTGGGCATGCTCAGTAAAGTTCCCTGTAGCTTCAGTTACTGGTTTTTGCATGTTAGATGTCAAAAACAAAACCGGGTAACAAAATTTGGTGGATACTCTTTTTAGCACTACACCGGCACCGCGAAACATGCCTCTTAATAGAGTGGCTCTATCCACTCCAGAGCCCCACAGGCGTTCACCCCACCATAGTTACGGCTCTGCCCACATGTGCTGTTCTAATATATTTCCCATGTGGCCTATATCCAGCCAAACTTACTCTTGAGTTTGCAGATGTATATGTGGCAGCAGATTCAGGGAAATGTGCAGAGATTTGCACCATATCTCTGAGACTGGAATCTGATCTGTTGAATGCATATCAGATGCTCTAAAATCCAAACAGGTAGCTGTGTTAGTCTAGTTCAGTAAAACAAACAAACAAGGAGTCCTGTGGCACTAAAGACTAACAAATTTATTTTTTTACATGAGCTTTCTTGAACGAAATGCAAAAAAATAAATTTGTTAGTCTTTAAGACTCTTTGTTTGTTTTACAGACACACTAAGCAGCCAGTGCTGAAGAAGAGTTAACTGACAGCCAATGAAGTCTGTGGAAATTACTCCAGGACAATCAGAGTCTAGCAGAGCTCTTTTACATATGCAAGAATCTGATTTTCAAAGTGGCTGAGCACCTGCAGGTATTGCTGACTTGTGTGGGATTTGTAGGTGTTCAAAACCTCTGAAAATCTGGCCATTGGGGCACTATTCTTTGTCACTGTTGCATTAGTTAGCAACTGAGGAGCTCTGTGTGTCTTAGTCATATCATGCAAGTAGTGCCGTGCTTAAACAATGTCATGTAAGTCACGGAACTTGAAGTGGAGAACCAAACATTTTTATAAAAGGGAGGGACCAAGGTAAGATACTTGTCCTTTAAGGCAGATCAAAGACATATTTTAGGGGTTTGAAATATGTAATCTGGGAAAGAAAACATCTTTCAAAATGATGACACATTTTAACAGCTAGGTAAAATATAGTTATGAATATGCACATGTGTGTACTCAAACTCAATGTTTTTCAATGATACAGTAAAATATGTCGCAGCTGAAAAGTCAGTTGCAATGGGTGTCAACCACTGTGGTTCTTCATTGGGTTTTTCTTTTTTATATCAGTGATAAACAAATTTCTTTGTAGTGGAAGGACTGTTTTCTGCCAGTCCAGCAAAAATGCAGATGTTTAGTTCTTGAAGAAAAAGTTTTTGACCTGGCTGACAGGTCTCAGACTGAAAAATACTGTCAATTTTAAAAGGGATAGCCGTGTTAGTCTAGTCCAGTGAAAAAAACAATCTGTTAGTCTTAAAGTGCCACACAACTCCTTGTTGTTTTTTTACTGAAACATACTGGCCTCACAACACACCACTAACACCACAGCTGCTAAAAGATGATTACTACAAGGTGCTGAGCAGGGCTGGATTAACTGGCCCAGGGGCCCTGGGCTGCCCTGCACCACAGGACCCCCTTGCCTAGGGTCCCCCCAACCGTGGGCCCGCCTTGGACTGCACTGGCTGGCCCCCATCTCCTCCGTTGCTGGGTGGCAGGCCCTGGGCCAGAGGGCACTCCCACCCCAGTCCCACTCTGGCCATTCGGGCGGGGGTGGGGGGGGGTGGCAAGGTGGCAGCTAGCCGGTGCGCCTTGAGCAGAGGAAGGCTGAGGCAGAGGACACACCATGAGCAAGCCAGCTCCACTCCCAGGTGGCAATCAGGCTTTTGGCCTGCCCTGCCCCTTGGGGCAGGGCAGACCACAGAGCCTGGGCCCTGCCATCTCTCCCCTCCCTGTCCCAGCTGCCAAGCTGGAAGGGTAGGAGCACTCAGAGCTGGATTATTGCAGTTTTACAGGCTGTAGCCTGGGACCCCTTTTTGCTCGGGGCTTAAGCTCCACAAGCCCCTAATCCCAGCCTGGTGCTGAGCTTTGTTTAGGGCTTTTGATACTGTTTAATGGCTATTGAAAAGATCAAAATGCCCAAGTTTGCCTTTCACTGGAGTAATATAAAAATGTGAGGCATTATAAAATGGAAATAATGGGCTATGTGGTGTACTCTGCATATTACACTAACTTGTGTCTGAGAAGTGTGGATGAGTAGATCTTTACATATTGTTTTAGGACCAGGGCTTTTTACATGTTGAGCTGTTTAAAATCAGGAGCGTCCCAGCCTGGAAAAAGACCCAGGGCTTGGGCGCTGGACCTTGGGGCTTGCAAGCTTTTAAGCGTACTGCCACTGCAGCCGCCACCATGATGGACCCAGGGCTCTGGCACTGGGACTTGGGGCTCGAGCCCCGTGAGCCTGGCGCCAGCGGTGCCCCTGTTTAAAATGCAGACAGATCAACAACTGAAATAGCACTGGATCCCTGGATGCAAGCATTGCAACATATACAATAGATACGAATTAAACTTCTAAGAGTCTTATATCAGCTACTTAGGCAGAAGTAGGAGAAATTAAGAATGTAGGCCAATTATTTTTTTTAAAGGTGCTTAAGTTAGGTTCCTGAATTCTTATTTATGCTCTTAAGTAAGGACCTAATCAAAAGTCCTTGGAAGTCCATGGGAATCTTTCCACTGCCTTCCACCAGCTTAGAGCTTGATCTGAAGTTGCTGGAATTTCAGAAGTGCTTAGCATCAGTCAGCTTCCCACTTATGCCATTTCTTACTGTGCTTCCAACCCCATTTTAGTACACTGATGGACAATGAGTGGCTTCGCCTGGTCCATTTCAGTGCTGTCGCTTTGAAAATTGGGTAGGAAAGAAAAACGACTCTCAAGCTGCTGCCTTGGTTTAACTGGCAGGGAATGTTTACAGCTAACTTCAAAGCCTTTGAAAACAAAGGTCCCTGATCACAGAGACAAAAATGCCACACTAATAACAAATAGCTGAAGCAGTCAATATCAAACGAACCAAATTCAAACCATTGTCCCCTCTCTTGGGAAGCTAATCTGATGGGGAAAGGTGTCCAGGAAAGCTGGCTGTATTTAAAGAATTCATTAAGGGCACAGGAAGATACTATTCCGATATGCAGAAAGAACAGAAAATACGGAAGCTGCCCAACATGGCTTAGCAGAGAACTCTACGGTGAGCTGAAGCACAAAACGGAAGTTTACAAGAAGTGGAAGCTTGGGCAGATGACGAGGGAGGCGTAAAAAGATATTGCTTGGACCTGCAGAGATAAAATCAGAAAGGCCAAAGGGCAGTTGGACTTGCAGCTAGCAAAGGATGTGAAGGATAACAGGAAGGTGTTCTACATGTATATCAATAACAAGAAGAGGATCAGGGATGGTGTAGGTCCCTGGCTGAATGGAGCAGGTATCCCTGTGGTCGATGATGTGGAAAAGGCTGAAGTACTCAATGCTTTTTTTACCTCAGTCTTCACAGGCAGGCTCAGCTCCCAGGCTACTACACTGGGTAACATAGAATGGAGAGAAGGAGAGCAGCGCTTGGTGACAGAAGGTCAGGTTAGGGACTACTTAGAGAAGTTGGATGTGCACAAGTCTATGGGGCCAGATGAACTGCATCCGAGGATGCTGAGGGAGTTGGCTGATGTGATTGCTTTGCCGCTAGCCATTATCTTTGAAAACTTGTGGCAAATGGGGGATGTCCTAGATGATCAGAAAAAGGCAAATATAGTGACTATTTTCAAGCAAGGGAAAAAGGAGGACCTGGGGAACTATAGACCAATTAGTGTCACCTTAATCCTTGGAAAAATCATGGAGCAGGTCCTCAAATGACTCCATCCTGAAACACTTGGAGGAAAATAGACTGATCAGGAACAGTCAGCATGGATTCACAAAGGGTCAATCATGCTTGACCAACCTGATTGCCTTCTATTATGAGATGATGGGATATATGTATGCGCAAATAGCCGTCAAATGTGATATAGCTTGACTTTAGCAAAGCTTTTGATACAGTTTCCCAGAGCATTCTTGTCAGCAAGTTAAGGAAGTATGGTTTGGATTAATGGACTATAAGGTGGATAGAAAGCTGGCTTGATCATCTGGCTCAGCAGGTGGGGATCAATGGCTCAATGTCTAGTTGGCAACCAGTAACTAGTGGAGTGCCCTAGGGGTCAGTCCTGCAGCCAGTTCTGTTCAACATCTTCATTAATTATCTGGATGTGGGATAGATTGCACGCTCAGTAAATTTGCAGACAACACCAAGCTGGGGGGATGGTAAACATGCTGGAGGGCAGAGATAGGATTCAAGGAAACTAGACAAATTGGAGCATTGGACCAAACAAAATCTCATGTGGTCAAAAAAAGGACAAGTGCAAAGTCCTGCACTTAGGACAGAAAAATCCGATGTACTGCTACAGGCTGGGGACCAACCAGCTAAGTAGCAGCACTATTGAAAAGGGCCTGGGGATTATGGTCGATGGGAAGCTAGATATGAGTCAACAGTTTGCTCTTGCTGCCAAAAAGGCCAGTGGCATACTGGCTGCATCAGTGGCAGTGTTGCCAGCAGATCGAGGGATGTGATTGTTCCCCTCTATTTGGCACTGGTGAGGCCACATCTGGAATATTGCGTCCAGTTTTGGGCTCCCCATTACAAAAGGGACATGGACAAATTAGAAAGAGTCCGGCGGAGGACAACAAAAATGATCAAGGGGTTAGGGTACTAGACTTGTGAAGAGAAACTGAAGGAGCTAGGCTTATTTAGCCTGCAGAAGAGAAGACTGAGGGGGGATTTGATAGCAACCTTCAACTACTTGAAGGGATGCTCTAAGGAGGATGAAGCTGGGCTGTTCTCAGTAGTGACAGAGGACAGAACAAGGACTAATGGTTTCAAGTTGCAGCTGGGGAGGTCAAGGTTGGAAATTAGGAAAACCTTCTCATTAGGAGGGTGGTGAAGCATTGGAGTGGGCTACCTACGGAAGTGGTAGAATCTCCGTCTTTGGAGATATTTAAGGCTTGGTTAGAAAAACCCTGGCTGGGATAATTTAGTGAGGGTGGTCCTGCTTTTTTGGCAGGGGGTTGGACTAGATGACCTCATGAGGTCCCTTCTAACCCTATGATTCTATGATTTAGTCTGCAGAACAGAAGATTGAGTGGGGTTTGATAGCAACCTTCAGCTACTAGAAGGGGTGCTGCAAAGAGGAGGAAGCTAGGCTGTTCTCAGTAGTAACAGAGGACAGAACAATCAGCAATGGTTTCAAGCTGCAGCTGGGGGGTTGAGGTTGGATATTAGGAAAATCTTTCTCACTAGGAGGGTGGTGAAGTATTGGAATGGGTTACCTAGGGAGGTCGTGGAATCTCCATCCCTGGAAACATTTAAGGCCCAGTTAGACAAAACCATGTTTGGGGTGATTTAGTGGGAGTGGTCTTTCTTTCAGCAGGGGGTTGGACTCATGAGGTCCCTTCCAACCCTATGATTCTATACTTTTTAAAATTGATTTCATTTTTTTCTTATTTTTAAGGTTTCAATATTTGTGTAACTTTTCCCTTCCTACACACACACATATATACAGACATACATACATATATGCACACCTCAGAAATAAGGCGCACCTCACAGCAAATCAATAACCTGGGAGAAGGACAATATATGAATAGCTAGACAGAACTCCAGTGGAAGGGAATGTTTTCCCTGAATGGTAGATCTTTGCTGATACATAAATCCAAAAGCAAGGCTTCGATGTTTACATTCAAAGCATGGTACTGTGGTAACAAAAAGGTGTAATTGTTTTATTATGCCCAGAACCCTGCAATTGACCTGTAGAAATGGGTGATCTGCTTCCTTATTGTTAAATGCTGATATCTAGGGAAGAAAGTGATGTTGGAAAAATACACAGTAAAAAGTTTATATCATCATTCTGGGACTCTACATACTTTAATTTTATATATATATGTAGCTAGTAAGGGCAATGGACTGAGAAGAGGGTAAGAAATATAGAGATGGGAATTAAGTTGAATGATTAATTAAGAAGCAATAAATCAGATTTGTTTTTCATCAGTAATAATTCTTATCACTTTTTGATCTTCACAGCATATGTCAGCATTGACCAGTTAATCTTCCCTATTCTTGTGGCAGTTTGATAAGTAACTAAGTCGGTATTATCCCCATTTTACAGCTGATGAAGTTGAGCAAGAGAGGATAAGTGACTTCACAGGAAGAGTGAGAGCTAGGATCAAACAGCACTGGGAAACTTTAATGTCCCCCAGGGTCTACATGGACCAATTAATGCAGAAGTCAGTGTACTTTCGAAATCATGCTCCTTCAGTCCTCATTACCATGTAGACAAGCCCATAAGTACTTATTCCCCCCATTACCATACTATCTGGGCCCTCACAATTTTAAAAATATTTATCCTTACACTACCCCTATGAGGTAGGAAATACCCTTTTGCAGAGGGAAGATTGTGGCAGGGAGACAGACTGAAATCCTGTCCTCATTGAGGTCAATGGAAATTTTTCCACTGAGTGGAATCAAAATTTCAACTGAAGTAACTTAATCATGTCCCACTGGGAGTCTATAGCTGAGCAGTGAATTGAACCTGAGTTGCCTGTGTCCCAAATTCTAGAACTGGACCATTTCCCCCCCTCCACTGAAGTCAGAGGAATTACATCAGAATGAGAGCAAAATCAGGCCCAATGTATTCTTATTTCTCAATCCTATGCTACTTTGAAGTGCCGTGTTACCATATTCTTCTATGAAAATAATGAGTAATATCTGTTTGCTCACTTTGGCACTCTTTTTTGGAAAGATATGAGCCTGTTCTTGTGATGCTGTTTATTAAATATTGTAATTAAATCTTACTGTTATACTGATAGAGCTTTACGAAGAAATGATAACCTCACTGCAGTCAAAAAGTATGAACAGATGCATTATCCAAATAACAAGAATTTTTATGAAAAACATGTAAGATAAATTTGTTTTAGAAAGGTGCCTCTTGTAACATTATTTACCACTGAAGAGGGGGTCTTCAGAAACCTTAATTAGAACAGAACTCCAGAAGTCCCACACATCTGAAGAAAATATAATAAACTATAACTCTGATGCTAAGTTCTATAAATATTTATCAGATAAAACTGTTATCTGCCCTACAAAGATTAAAGAACACTGGGACTTGGATATAAGCACAAAACTGTCTGATTTGACATGTGACAGCAATGTGTCTTCTTTAGGTTTAAAATCCGTATCATGTAGCAATAATGAGATTGTATTGGTATTCCAAACAGAATGCTGTGAACCAGTACTTTTAATGGCATTAAGAGCTCATGCTGCAATGTGCCCTTAGGACTTTTAGTACATGTGTTATGGGATTGTAAAAAAGATATACAGGAGTGTGGAAAGATACTATCACCCAAATAGGATTCACCCTAAATATTAGGCTGGCATGGATCCTAAACTATTTGTTTTGGAGGAACTTGATGGCAACTCTTTAACACTCCAAAGCTCACAAGCAGTAATTACTGAAGAGAGTATTTCCAAATGCCTCAGTGTCCATCTATCCTGGGGGGGGGAGACCTGTGGCACTGCGCTTCAGAACCCAGGTCAAGTGACTTGGGTCACAGGACTTGCACTATGGGGCTAAAAATAGCAGTATAGACACTCCGGCTCGGGGTGGACCCTGAGCCTCCCAAAGAGAAGAGGGTCTCTGTGACCTGAGTCCAGTCCAAATGTTCATACTGCTGTTTTTAGCCCTGTAGCAGGAGCTCCTTGCTACTCCCCCCTCCTTGTTCCCCCCCCCCCCCCGTGTAAACATATCCTATGCATCTTAGGAGACGAAGTACCACTGATTTTTTTATGAGACTTAAGCTGCTAAATGTCTAAGTCACTTTGATAATAGACATTGGGTGCTTTTAAAAATTTTATCTTAAATTCTCTTCTAGTAGTCAAAATTAAAACCCTAATGAAAAGAGGGCCTATATGCATTGCAGCTATAGAGGAATAATGAGATCTTACTGATCGAATGTCCCCACAGTGAATACCCCCAGTGTGTTGAACAATTTTTTTTAAGGTTTGCAGACAGCTGGGGCCAAAATCTGACCTTATGTTTACCCTACCACACCCAGCTGCAGTGAATTGCACAGGATAGAAGTCGAAAGTAAGGGAAAATTTTGGCCCCTGGGCTGCATTTTTGATCTGCATGACTTAACATTTGTTTCAGTTCCCAGTGAGCATGTACTCACATCCCAACCCCCTCCACAACTGGTACCAATTACTGCTCTGGTTGGCCATGGGAACTAAACTACCTTTTCCCAGGAGGTAGTCCATCCAGTTGTGATCTGAAGCAGGCTGGTGAGGAAAGGTGGGGAAACTTGTATTACCACTCTGTGTTATCTTGTTTGAGGAGAGACAAAGGGCTTCCCTCTCCAAGGCACCTTCCTCTAGTCACATGAAACATTTAAACATTAGGGTTTCATTCTTTTTTAGATCCGAGTGTTGCTTTCTTTCCTTTCTCTTTGTAGCATCATTTTGTTTCCTTTTCATTGTAATGTATCATTTTTGTTTAATCTGAACTATATGTATGTAAATATGCTATATATACAATTACATACATATAACATGTTGATGATATTTATCTCACATACTAGTAATCTGAACGGATGAAGCAAAAGAAGAACTAACACTCTGCAGATGTAAACTATGGTTTTTACAAATTTCTTCTTAGTGGTTTGGGGGGTGCTTTGTTTTGTTGTTTTTTGATTTGTTTTGTTTTATGCTTAACCCACAAACAAATGACAATCATAGTTTTATTTCTAAAGTGCCAATGACTAAGGTGTGCTGGGTGCTTTATAACAGATACTTTCCTAGCTACCTAATACCTATGATTCTAATAGGGAAGACAGGAAATAAGCTAAGAAATTTTATCACATGACCTCTTGGGGAAACATACCAGGGTAGCTGCCCCTTTTAATGAAATTGGGCCCAATGCTCCTGTTTCAATCCAGTTATGCCCTCGTTTGAACTAATAGGACAGGAGGGGCCTGCTCTGAGAGCTATAAAAGAGAGCATTCCCAAGGCAAAGGGGCGTTCAGAACAGTGGGTTACTCACCAGTAACCGTCCTTCTTCAAGATGGGCTGCTCGGATCCATTCACTAATAGGTGTCTCCATGCCAGAGCACAGGATTGGCTGGAAAAAACTTGTCCTAGCCTGTCAGAAGAGGGGAGGTGGCCTCCGCCCCATGGCTATATATATGGCCGCCTCCCAACCCCTCCTCAGTTCCTTAGAGTCACCAACTCCAGATGCGGGGACGGAGGGGAGGGACCTGAATGGATCCAAGCAGCCCATCTAGAAGAAGGACGGTTACTGGTGAGTAACCCACCATTCTTCGAGCGCTGCTTGGATGCATTCAGTAATAGGTGACTACTAGCCATGCTGATGGATGGCGGGTGGAGTTGGTTCTTCCGCCTTCAGCACAGCAACATGCCCCATAAGGTAGAGGCCCAGCAACAAGATGCTCACCGGAGTCAAGAGGCGAACAGGCCTTGATGCAGCCCAGAAGGGTCAAGAGCTGAGGGCCAACCCAGGACAGGGGCAGGACCGAACCCACCGAGGAATATATGCATAAGCAGGTTGGAACAAGGTCACCATAACTGGAGTAAAGGACGCAACCTAAACATAGGGGGTTGTGTTAGGTGTTCCGCAAAGGTGGAAATGAGGAGTATGACCGGCAGAATATAGTGTCTGGTCATAGGTCTTGTCACATGGACTCGTGGGAGAAACGCTGAATGCCAACAAGTGCGAGTTTAGCCATATTGGCTATGTCTCGCACGAGAACAAAGAAAGGGTAGAGATTAGTTCCTGAACTGATCACCCAAAGGTTTAGCTGGAGCCACAAGGTTATGAACTGATCTGGCGACTACTGGATACACAGGTAGTCATAAGGGGGTGACCATACCCCTTATCTAGGTCGCAACCAAACATAGCCGTCTGGTCAAAGCGAGTGAGGATGAGGATACAGGGTTGTAAGATGGGCTCGAGAGTGACTGAGAAGACCACAGGACACTAAACAGCAGCATCTGGGGCCAACCCGAGCAGAATGGAGGCCTACGGTATAGTGTGGGAGCGCACGTTTTCAGCTGAACAGGCACCCAGGACCGGGTTCTCGCAGGAGAGAGGCTCCGGGGTGAAGAGTCACCAACAGCAAGGCAGCCTGAGGCAGTGTGAATGAGTTGGTCCTTCTAGGCCCCGCAGGAGCAGGAGAATTCACAAGAAAGCCTGCTGGGGTTATAAGTTCTCAGGGTTTTGCATCGCGAGAGCCCTCACTAGTGTGTGAGGGAGGGAGAAGAAGGGTCGAGGATAACGGCCGCTACCATTTGGTCACCCCATCGAGGACCGAAAGATTCGTAGAAGTGCCGTGTAAGGTCGCAGTCTCAGCACCTACAGTACTTCCCGGAGGGATAGCGCTACCACTCTGCCATGCCAGGGGTACTAAGGAGAAACTCCTCAATACATGGATATCTGAAGAACCCCGACGCCGAAGCAGGTTCCTTCCTATGAGCTAGGAAGTGCAACCATTACAGGGTGGCAACTGCAGCATCTCAAGGACTCCAGAGTTAGAGAACCGAACGAAGTCTTCCCCCAGGAGGGAAGCCGGAGGGTGAATAAAGGGAGTAGAACCCCCAAATTCTTGGCTAGTGTAGGAAAAATAGGCTGTCTGTCTATCACACCCGTGGGCGGGCAGTGGGTGTGAACAGGTCCTCAAGAATTGAAGAGGAGCCACAGTACTAATGGGCGCCACCAAAGCGCATGGGGGTAACCTGCGGTGGCACTAAAAGTCTACGATCCTATGTAGTGAGACAGTCCGAAGAAAACCATGGGCGGGGGTGGGGGGCACGTATCCTGTCAGGGTACAGGACCAAGAAGCAGAAGAGGTAGCTACAAGTGCCCTAGGAAGAAAAAAATCCCTCTGTCTGCACATGGACACCTGCCCAGAAAGGCAGCTGGTGACGTGGGGAGGTGTGTTGGTGGGAGAACGCCCAAGGGGGTGGACCCTTCGCAGTTTCCCTATGTGGGGATGTGACTAGGTGTTCTCTCCTGGGTTCCCTGTCTGGGGTTTGAAGGAGGTACCCCTAGCCCATGTTTATGGGAGAGGGCGTAAGAAAATTGGCCACCTCAATGGGGTGGCAGACTGAGGGTGAGGGTTCCTAGGGTGGGGCCCTGGTCCTCACTAGATCACCACAAGGTGGGGGAGTGGAACCATAGTTCCCATAAGGAAAGGAAATGGTGTGGGTGGGCCGTTCACCTTGGCCCCCTTCAGAGGTAAAGATCCACTCTGGCTACGTGGATGTGTCCCTTTCAGTGAGCAGGAAACATTCCTGTTGAACTGGGGTTGGGGTTGCAGCTGCTGGTGCCCACTTAAGCGATGGTACAACCAGAGGTATCCCCTCCCCTTCCCCTGACCCGGACATGAGGAGGCCACCTGAGGAAGGCATCAGGGCTACAGGCACAGTTCTGTTGTGGGTAGGCTTCGAATACGCACATCTCGGAGCCTCCACAGCGGGGCTGGGGCTACAACGAGACGTGCCTCTTGTCCCCAGTGAGGTGTTGGGGTGGGGAACGCGCGGTAGGGGAAAATACCCGGGAGGGGGGGGGGGTGCAAGAAGGGGAAAGAGGGGCAGTTTTCCATCTTTGGGTGAGTCGCTGCTTAAGGGGTGAGGGAAGGGGTAAACCACGGTACTGGGGTACCGTCGGCGTAGGTGGGGCGTCATTATATTGTCGGGGCCTTGGCGCCCCGATCCAAGGTCTGCTTTCTCAGTAGCAGAGAAAAAGGGGAGAAACAAAAGAGAGGTTGGGAATGGTTCCCACCGAACCTCCCTTCCCCTAGAGGGGAGAAGGGTGTTGTGACCATCTGCGGCATTGATGCCCTAACACCTCTGTGCCTGAGGAGCAAAGTGGTGTGGTGATGAGCAGAGGGCCCCTCCCTGTGAGAGGGAGGGCAAAGACCCAACCCTCGCAGCGGATAAAGCGAGAAAGAAAAGAAAAAAATTGACCTGAGAAGATGGGGAATTCGAGGGGAACTAAGTCGGGGGGGGTGGGTCCGGGAGGGAGAAGACCAAAGTACTTGGCCTATCCCTAAGGATCCCGGGCTGTGCCCACCATGGAGAGGATTTCAGGGGGAAACAAGACATCCCCCTCAAAGCGCATGTTGAGGACTGCCTGCTGTGCATTAGGAGGCACTCTAGCCTCTCTGAGCTATGCCAGCCTGCGGATGGTAACCACCGAGGCCATGGTGCGAGCAGCGGTGTCCACTGCATCGTGTGCCGAAAGGAGGAGGTCTTGTGAGATTATGTTGCCTTCTTCCAGGAAGGCATCATACTTCTCCCTAGCCTCAGGTGGGAGCAGGCTTCTAAATTTTCCAAGTGACTCCCAGACATCCAGCAAATATCAGCTGGTTATAGCCTGGCTGTTTGCCACCTGTAGTTGGAAGGCCGATGAGGAGTAAACCTTACGGACTAGCAGATCCAGTTCCCTGGAGGGTGGGAGGGGGTCCCTGGGGGGCTCCCCAGGCCCCCATTGCCATCTGGACTATGTCCCTCGGGGGAACTGGGTGGCCAACAAGGGAGGGGTAGCCTGACTCGGATACCTGATACTTCACGCCTGCCGTATCCGAAACCGGGGGGGGGAATGGAACTTGGGCTCTGCCACTGGCAGCGTGCGAGGTCCCATACACTCGGGTGGGGCGGGACTGCTAAGGGCGCTGTCGAGGCGAAGGCAGATCCGAAGAGGGTATCGGGAGGGAGACTCAAGGGCTCCACCTCCATGCCTAAATGGGCCGTAGCTGGCGCAACAAATCAAAATGCACTGAAAGGTTACCCGTGTAAGACCCCGGTGCCAGGGAGAGAGCGGTACCAGGAGCTCACCGTGGTGGAGAGGGAGTTCCCTGGGGGGACCATTCTTGTAGCCTAAAACGGAATGGTGATGGCACCGATGTGCGGCGCTGAGGCCATTTGGAACCCCTGGGCGGTCCCTCCTCCAGGCTGGAAGCAGGGGAGGGGGACCAAGATTCTCAGGCCAGTACCAGTGATGGCGAGGTGGTGCCAACCCCCGCTGGAGTGGAAGACAGGGGGCTGTGCAGTGAGGGCGAGCATCCCGGGTGGACTCAGGCCTTCGAGATGAAGGCTGGTTTGCCCCTTCTGGTTGGAAGTGGGGCAGGGGTTCTCGGGAGAAGTAGGAGGGCTCTTGCTGCCTCCACCGCTTCTAGGGTGGACAGGATGAGGAGCGACTCTATCTGAGTCGGAGGCAAGTCCTTGCCAGGGGACGGAGGACTGCCTGGGCAGGAGGACTCCCTCTCCTGTGGCACTGGGCTCTGCAGTGCCGAGGGTGGAATCAGCCAGCGCCGGGGTGAGCTTGGCACCAGCGAGGCTGGACTATACCATGCTGTCGGTGCCGGTGATGATATGGCTCGGTGCTGGGCTAACTGAGGGCGACCTCGAGCTGTGCCAAGGTGTCGGGTAGGCGCTGGGGTGCCGGAGTTGGCACCGAGGTGGTGCGGCGGGGGCGGCTGCTACCGGTGGTATGGTGCCATGTAGGTTCCGGCGCCGAGCTGGGTCTTGGTGCCCGGCGTGAACCCGAAGCCTCGGGTGGAAGATGCTGGGCCTCTTCCAAGGCTAGGACGCAGCATTGCTGTTTCCTCTCTTTGATAGTTCTGGGTTTGAAGGAGAGACAAATTGAACAAGCCGAGACCATGTGGTCTTTGCCCAGGCACCTAAGGCACTTCTGTGGGGGTCGTCCCAGGCGAAGGCCTTGCTGCACTTGGCGCAGGGTTTAAATTCTGGCATCATCGATGCGATGTTCTGGTCTGGTAGTGGGAACTCTTGTAGTGGAGTTAAATCCACAAAGAGATGCTCCCAGCCAGACAATGAGTTGAAGACAAAGGGCCAGGCTGCTTGCGGTTTGCAAGAAGTGGATATTCCAATTCCGACGCGCAAGGCGGAAGAAATGAAACTGAGGAGCAGTCAGGAGGCGGCCATATATATAACCACAGGGTGGCGCGAGGGGGGAAGGCCACCTCCCCTGTTCTGATAGGCTAGGACAAGTTTTTTCCTGCCAATCTGGCGCTCTGGCACAGAGACACCTATTACTGAATGCATCCAAGCAGTGCTCGAAGAAGAACCCAGTGTTCAAAGATGGAAAGCATGCTCCAAAGAAGAGCAGTGCTGGGCTGATGGCTGCAAGGGGGGAATGCCACTGAAGGAGTGAGATGGTGAGGGTTCCCTACTTGCACAGAGGAGTCATCAGAACAGGCTGGTGAAAGTGAAAGCGAGAAAGGTGGTTCAGAAGGATAGGGAGGGTCTCCTACAAACTTCCTCACGCTAGAAAACTGTGACCAGAAAGGACTGGATTCTGATAGCTATAAATGGAGAAACTGCTGCTAGACCAGAGAGATGGCTGAAAGCTGGAGAATGATGGCGCATGTGAGTCCCTGATGTCTCTGGATGAGAATTAGAACTAGAGCAGATAATGAAAGAGAGTGGAGAAACACCTCAACTAGAGGGATTAGGTGAAGCCCAGTGAGAAATAGCAGGCCTGTACTGGAAAACCAGAGCATGGTCAGAAATGCCAGAGCTGTACTGGAAAGCTGGGTCATGGCAAGACATGCTGGAGCCATATTGTAGAGTTGGAGCAAATCAAGAGGTGCCAGAGCTAGACCGGAGAGCCAGAGCATGGTGAGAGACAGATCCATGTTGTAAAGCTGGTGTGTACTGAGGTACTAGAGCTGTACAAGGTGTGTTGATGGACTATTGGGTCTTGAAAGTTTGAATTTAAACTGTACTGGGGGTTTCTGGTTTACAACTGTGAGACTTTAGTAATGCATTAACCCCAGAAAATGCTATTTTCCTTGGAAAGCTTCCGTAGAGATTCTGGATGCTCCAGGAGATAGGAAAATTGAGGCAAGAGCACTGGTTGTGCTGCAGCTTCCTAGTGGACTGTGTCCCAAAGAAGTGACTGCCTTTTCACATGTGGTGGAGAATGTGGGCAGCCAGTTGTTCCCTGGGAAGAGGGGAACTGTGAGTGCTGGGAAGAGGACCACCTTAAGACACAAGGGGACGCAGGAGGCCACCCACTGCCACAGAATAACATTTTAAGGTATTGTGTATGGATTTGGAGATTTGAACTGAGAAGGATGTGAAAGGGTCTGACTTTCATATTGTACACTTCTTTCTTTGCCACTCCAACCAATTCTTTTGTGCTGAGATTTTTCATGCTTGCTTGGTTTCTTTTGGCTATTCTGAGCCATTTTGGGATTATGTGAGTGTGGAAAAAAAATATCCCATTGTCCTTGTGCTTTCCAACTGAATTTTTTTTTACACTCTCATAACTCATGAGTAGCAGGAGCTAGGCTCTTTGAATGCAGTTTGTTTCATAGTTCTTACTGACAAAGGAGAAACAATTGTAACTAGAAGAAAATTGGTTCAATATTTTTAAACATGCAGTGGTGGATACTCATTTATACTAGGACCCCTTTACAGTACGTGGTAGTAGTCTCCCATGAATCAGGTCTAAGAAGATTCTAATTAATCATTTTTGCACAGGCACATTAGTGCTTTCTGTTCATTTTTCTGCTGACAAGCTTAATTTAAGGATGTCTCAGTCATATCCTACTGAGCTAAAGATGCTCCAGAAAATGTGCTTCAGCTAAGGGCATGCAATGAATTAGCAGTACTATTCTGCTTCTGCTTTCTTTCAGACAATTGGAAAATGAAATGCTAGCACCCAACATTCATGCAATGTTTGAATTTGAGAAAGCACATTGTAACAACCAGGAAATTAACCTACCAGTGTCCCTGGAACTTGGTTCCCCTCTGCCTCACACCAGTTGCAGGCCCTGATTCCACAAAAGGATCTGCAGTCACTGGCCCTCACACTTGCAGAGAGTCCCAAAGACTTCAGGGGTTTCTGTGTGGTTGGAGGGATTACTCAGCTTGGAATCCCCTGTACTGCATTGGTCCTTAACTACAAGTGAGCCTGTTGCAGTTAAGAAAACTAAGTTAGTGTAAAAGCAGGAGAAATGACAGGAGAACCTGGCACCCAGTTTCTCTCAATCTGGGAGGAACTGCATCAGCGCACACAGAAATATGCCGCTGTGAAATTTACATCTGGATCCCAGTTCTTTTTTTTGAATGCCTTGAAGATCAAAGCTGTTTGGACCAGGGCTTCTGTTGTGGTACATCTCAAGTTTTATAAATCATTTTATGATCTTTGATTTCTTCACAAGAGAACATGGATATGGGGTATTTGTTTACACAGCATTGATTGATTGCTAGTGCTTCATCCACACTTATACAAGGAAGTTTGGGCTTGGAGTTTCAAAGGAGCCTATGACAATTAGCCACTGAATTTCTCTTGAAATTCAGTGGGAATTCTATGTGCAACTCTCTTTGATTTCTCTGAAAATCCCAGCCTGAATTTACATCATCTTGTGCCAACAAGCCTCAAGGTTCCTTCTGGGGTGGGGAGGTGGTGGAGAGGATTTACCTGTTGGGGGGAGTGAATTAGTGCTAGGTCTCATTAGGTTCCTTTCATACTGGCTCCTAACATTGTTTGTATTTTTGAGCATTGCTGCATGTTGAGCAGATATTTTCAGAGAACTGTTCATGGTGACTCCAGGATTTGTTTCTTGAGTGGTAACACCTAATTTGGACCCATCATTTTGTACATATAGTAGGGATTATGTTTTCCACTGTGCCTTGCTTGACATTTATTAACAACAGATTTCATCTGCTCTATTGTCTAAGCTGACTCAGTGGATTTTGCATTGAATCAGTGCATCTTACTGGTGCCCTATCCATGGCCCCTTCACAACCAGAGCACCCACACTTTACAGAGCATAACACCTTGCAAAAGAGAGAAGATGAGATGACATGATTACTGCCAGGTCCTGGGTATTTCATGTGCTAGCCTGATTAGAAAAGTTCTCTATTGGTGAGGGTGAGTGAGAGATTCATTTGAGCATTTTCCATTGACTGAGCCTGCCATTTCACGGCTAGATGTGCTGTTCTGAAAATGAAGGAATGACACAGAACAAAAGAGAAATTCTACAAGATGAAACCAAGAGAATTTATTCTACTCAGCCATTTGCATTTTGCTTGTACTGATTGTCAGTGAGGTGTGGTATACGGTACCCAATGCACGTAGAGGGCCATTAATCTTCTTATGCAGTACTTTGTTAATGTAAGATTTAGGGGTACAGTAGGATTCATTTATAACAGTCATAGTTTGGCTATGTGCATCAAGAGTTACTTGCCAACAGCCATTTTAATTAATGCTAGCATATGAGCCTTTTACTTAAATTATTCACTGGGGAGTCAACTGCATGATCAGAATAGTTGTTGTTTCTTTGTTTATTGATGTTTCAAAGAATAGGGAGGGATTTCATATCTTGTTGGGGTGTGCTCAGGTGCAAGTGAAGAAAATTACAGCGTACAGGAGTGCCAATTAGACCTGAGTGACTTGTCTTGGTACTAAAATACCCAGGAGAATTTGTTGTGTCACTGAAAGATGCAAGCCTTGCTTCTATGTATGTGTGTCTAATTTGGGAAGTTTGCTGTTCTACAAACCTGGGTCTAATGATCATTCAGATATAAAACTCAAAAACAACAGCTGCTACAACCAGTATTTAGAAGAGGATTCCTTTGCTGCATATCATCTAGACACGCAATTATGTGCAAAACAACTGTGTTTAGCATATTTCTCATTTTGTTTAATTTCTAAGAACTTCTTTAATACACACTATGAAGTATTGTTTATCTAGAGAGAGAAAAACAGAAAAGCCAAAATACTACAACAGTGAAGTTTATAGAATAAAGATTACAGTTATACATCAGTTTAGCCACAACCACAGAGCCCAAAGTAATATGGCTGCCCTCCCCTACCCCCAAAAAAGAGGAAAATGATTGATTTAACTGCCTCTGCAGTTATACACATCACATTGCACAGAGGTTTTCACTACACTGCTAATGTTCCCACTGGATGGAGGTATATTTTTTCTACAGTGGTTAAAGATGCTTTTAGCTGATGTTCTTAGCAGTTTAATCCAAACTAAAGCATCCATATCATGGGACTTGCCATTAATTCTCTCTTAGATGCCTTTTTTCCCATATGCCAAATTAGATATCATTCTGAAGGCATGCATTCTTAATTAGAATTTCTTTTTTATCAATGACTAGATGCTCAGGAGGTTTAGTGCTATGCATCATTATTTTTCTCTCTCCACAGCATCTTCACCAAGCAGATTATTAAACATAAAGAAACACTTTGTGGATTTTTCTTGAGACAGCCCGCAGACCTGTGAACTTCTTTTTTATTTTTAACTTGAAGCTGCTAATTGTAGAAATGTATAATGAATGCTTTATTCATGAGATGGTTAGATAGTTTATGTTGGGTGAATGTGCATATTCTGGAGGGGGAACATATATCTCTGAAAAGCTGTTAGTACTCTGCTGTTCTTTACCACTCCACTTGAAAGCTAGTTTCTCAGTCATCGCTGGAACTATATATCTAATTTGGCACAAGTGGCTCTGAAAATGCACCCCTAAAATTGAGTAGGGTTCCACTACTGTCATCAGGACTGACAGCTGGAGTCTTGCTATTTAACTTTTACAAATACATTATTATATCCAGATATTCTCATAACTGGAATGTTTGCACCACTAATTGGCACATTCCTACTTCGATTTGGTAGGACATGCCAATTTGTAACATGACTCAAGAATTTACTTCTTAACGAATAATTGGTTCAACCTTCCTAAATCTTTCTGCTCCCCAACCTCTCCTTTTTCTCTTATTCTTGCTTACCTTTCATTTAGCATTTTTAATCTTTTATTATCTTGACTTCCCTTTGATTATTTTACATTTTTAATTCAGTTGGGATTTTCCCTGCTCCCTGACCTTAACATAAATCTGGAATACCTTGGCATGCACTGAAGATGATGAAATGATTTTCTTTTAAATTGCAGCAGAGGTGTTATGTTAGTGCTGATTTTGTTACTGCAGTATTAGGGACATTTTTAAAAATAAACCTGGAAAAGTCTGTGTTCAGAAATCACATAGAGCATATCTGGTGGTGACAACCATAGCATAGGGAGTCTTGCTGACACCAGAGATTACCTACCCTCTCCCTTGTTTGAAAATTAGGCGACTCATGACTTGGACACATATTTTTTGAATCTCTGATTCAAAGAGAGGGATGTAAATTCTGCGGTCTGGCTAATTTAAATCGGATCATTTTTAATCCCCATTTGAAGTCCCCCTCATCCTCTGAGTTTCTCTGAGCTAAAAAGCTCAGTGTGTAGCTGGATAAGACCGGGTGAGTTTTGCCAGAGACATCACGAAATTGAGCGTGGATGTTGTTCTCATAAGGCTGGTGACAGTCATGTTAGATCCACAATGAAAAGCAATAAAATTTGCTGGTAGACAAGCTTTTAATTGGATCTGCTCTTTTTACTGTCTCTGGAGATGCAGATGATGCACGGTACTCAATTAGCTTTGCTGATGGGCACAAAACATGACTCCAGGTGAGTTTAAAGTCCTGTTTGCATAATTTTAGACAACTCTCCTACTGCTTAATTTATCACTCTTTTAACAAAGTGACTGATGATGATGAAAAAACTTATGTTTTTTCACCATTCAGAAACAAAATAAAATTGTTATTGAATTGTGCATAAGTAGATTTGCAAACATGACCTAAATAGACACTAAAAAGATGTATCAACACTTACTAAATATCTTGTAATTAATGTTATCTTCACATTACTGATCTCTGCAAACCCACCTTGTTTCCCATGAGTGTAATAGTATTTGGCTTGCGTACAGTGCTATTCCTTTGTCAATGTCATAGTGCTTTGAAAGGTGGATTAATATCACTATCATTCCTAGTTTGCAGGTGGGGAATCTGAGAAACTATAAACTTGTAATAATCATGACACTCACCCGCCGGTTTAAGCATTATGAAATCTGCAGTTGAAGTGTCTTGTCCAGTAAGACTTGCAGTTCAACAGTTGTATAATGTGCCCCTAAATAACACGATGATAGAAGAAAAAAATGTAGTTCTATTCCAGTCGCATAATTGTTTGTCTATAATTTATTGCCTTTTGAGGACCGTCTTATCAAGCACCAACTTATTAGTTACTTAATACAGGATAAACTTCTTACAGAGAATTTGTTTACAGAATGGCCTTATGCAGAACAATCTAGTCAGTAGCATCTTTTGAAGATTTGTGTCCTGGATGTATCTTTTAAATTGTTTTATATTTTGGATTGTTCTACCCTTCTAAATGGTACAACAGTAGTAGTTCAAAGTCTTGCAATAATCTTACAATTTGTAATCCAATGACTCTTGCAATAATCTCTCCATCACTTACAGAATGTGATAGTATTAGTTTACAAGAATATATTATATTGCCCATTTAGCACAAAAGAATAAATATAACACGCCTCCTTCCTACATTGTTAAGAGAGTAGGCACTGTCTGAAAGTTAGACACAGGCACAACATGGTGTACTCTCATCACAAGTTTCTGTTGTTACATGATACCGTTTCAGAGTTAGTACCCCAGGGTACTGTGGTTCAAAGGGAGACATTTTGCTGTGTGGTGTTGGTACTATTGCCTGTCTTCTCACATTTGCTGATGGCAGTTCATGATCGTGTCTTCCCTTTGCCAAACTAGTTGGAAGACATGAAACAATGGGATGTTGATATGGTTCTGCTCCTGGTCAAAGGGCAAATGTTTATATAGCAGAGTTGACCAGGGGTTCTCAACCTCTTCACCATTGCAACATGGCTCAGAGAGCTCTGTGCTGTGCAAGACACACCACACCACTGTTGCTGAAGAAATCTCCATGTAAAAGGAATTTTGGCAGCTAGAGGCTTGACTGGCAACCTCCAAGGCCGTGAAACAGCTGATTCTGCAAGCAGCTCTTTCAGAGAGCTGCTGCAGCTTCAGCTCTTAAAGGGCCAGCAGAGTAAAATCAGCCTGCTGCCTACAGCTCTCCTCAGGCTATCAGCAGCAGGCTGATTTCATGCAACACACTCAGCCAATGTGCTGTGACACGCTTTTGTGTCATGGCACAGTGGTTGAGACCCACTGGAGTAGCCTCGGGTCCTGGTTCCTCCCATAACTCAAGATCAGCAGCCATGTGTGCTCAGTGGGGGCAAATGCTCTCAGAGCACATTTCATTTGCACCCATGTTGATCAAGAGTGCACAGTAAGCTGTTCTGATGTGCTCAGCACAGCTTGCTACTACTAGTGAAAGTGGCCGGAGGGTGGGTGGAAAGATCTTTAGAAGGTGGGTAAGGGTCATGAGGAAAAAATAATACAGTGCATTGTGGGACTGTGGTTGGAGGACTTTTCAAACATGAGACCTGGTACATGCACCCTACTCTCCTCCATTTTGCACAGTGGCATGGGTATGGGGACGTGTCCCAGCCCAAGCCATATACTTACCTACACCCATCAGGTGTGCAAGCTTACTTGCCGTCTATTCGCCTTCAGTAAATGAGAAATGTGTCTCAAAGCAGTCTGAACTCTGTTATTTTTCACAGGATTACATGATAATATTTCCAGTTAGGTGCAAGTTCGTTCTGCTAGCCCTGCTCCCCACCTTCTGGCCCTCTGTAGTGAGGAAGGAACTGGCATAAAAAGGTACCAGCCCTGCTATATACCTTCAGTGAAAATAAACAAACCTCCCCCACTGCTGATGAGGTCTTTAGAAATGCAGTGCCCATTCTTGTTTGCTTGGAGAGCATATTGTCACTCCAATGAGAATGCAAAGGTTACTATGCTATGATTTTAGGTGAAATAGTACAGCAGCTCTTTGCAAGCATACTAACACATTGGAAACTATTCTGTTCTCCAAGTGTCAAGAAGTCTGGTACCTTTAGCCTGTAAAACACACATCTTTATTTGGCCTGATGCATGTTTAGTCTGTATTTTCTTGGCAAAAGCACTTCAGCCAGGGTGTCCACCAGATTGACACTGAAGTGTTGTCTTTACTTGCCATCTGTCTGGGAAAACCAGCAAGTGAACCTTGTTTAGAAAAAAATATAAGCTGTTTACTTGCCACAAGAAATATTAAAGATGTATGTAAAGCAGCTGGGTTCAGAGTGGGGGGTACAGGGGGAAATTCTGTTTTACAAAGATTATTTTTTTCTTGCTCATTCAATACATAAATCTCATTTTGTTCTTATTTTGTTTTGTCTTGGAAAAAGCTACTAATTATTTGTAATGGAAATTTGTTTGCAGTCTCATTTGTTTTATTTATGTTCTTGCACAGTTCAGTAGTTGTGACATTTTTAAATATATGGTCTGCAGAAAAGCTCAATTCCACAGCAGCTTAGTAATCACAAAGCACATCACTTAGCAGAATGTGTGCACAGGCCTGGGCTCAGAACTCAATACATTATTTCTTAGGCTCTGATTCAGTAAAGCATATGCTTAAAAGTTAAAAGTTAATGTTTTGGTGCCTTATTGTTTCCGTCTCTGGTTGTACGTGTTCTAGAGGTCCATGGTTTATTTCTCTCGTGCATTTCCTTGGTTGTAAAAAATCCACTAGCCATAACTTGGACAGGCAGTAAAATCCTGTTTATTATAACTGTATATGAATGTACACAATTCCTCCAACTGCTCACCTAACCCTTGGAGGTACTCAGTATCAGCCCTGATTAGAGTGAACTGTCCAAAGATGCCTTTTACAATTAAATTTACTTTCCCCTTTGATTGACTGAGCCTATCCCATGGTGAGTGTGTACCTCAGCAAAAGTCATTGTAACATGATTTCTGAAAGAAAAAAGGCCTGATTTTTAGTAGAACTGTCTGATCAAACTGTTGAACCGTGACCTTGCCTGCATACTTACAAGTAGGCTCTATCACCAGAAAACAAACATTTCTAAAGTTGGGGTTTTTTTTGTTTTTTTTTTAAACTTCAGGGCCCATAAGTCCCTAGAAGCAAGCACACACACTCTAAGTCCTAACATGCCTATCCTTTTGGAAATTGACAGCCTGTTATTGTCAGTTTTGCCTCTAGAACCTCTTTTAAAAATCAGCATCACATTAGCTATCCTCCAGTTGTCTGGTACAGAGGCTGATTTAAGCCAGAGGTTATGTACCCTAGTTAGTTGTTCTGTGATTTTATATCTGAGTTCTTTAGAACTCTTGGGTGAAGACCATCTGATCCTGGTGACTTATTACTGTTTAAATTTATCAATTGGTTCCAAAACCTCCTCAGTCTAGGACAGTTCTCCGGAATTGTCACCTAAAAAGAATCACTCGGGTGTGGGAATCTTCCTCACGTGATCAGCAGTGAAGACCAATGGAAAGAATTCATTTAGTTTCTCTGCAATGGCCTTGTCTTCTTTGAGCATTCCTTTAGCATATCAATTCTCCAGGGCCCCACTGATTCTTTGGCACGCTTTCTGCTTCTGATATACTTGAAAAAAATTGCTGTTAGTTTTTAAGTCTTTTATTAGTTGCTGTTCAGATCCTTTTGTGGCATGCCTGTTTATAATTTTATACTTGACTTCCCAGAGTTTATGCTCCTTTCTATTTTCCTCAGCAATTTTTGACTTCCAATAAGGTTTTCTTTTGCTTTTAACCACTCCCTTTTTCTCTGTTTAACCATAGTGGCATTTTTTTTTCTTTTTTTACCCCCCCCACCGCCCTTCAATTCTCTTACCTTTTCAGGGGGGAATATACATAACCTCCATTATGGTGGTTTTTAAAATTTCTGTGCAGCTTGCATGCATTTCACTCATCTGACTGTTCCTTTTAATTTCTCTTTAACTAGCCTCCTCATTTTTGTATAGTTCTTTTGGCAGTGGTTAAAGTAAATTTGGCAGGCCCCACAATCCTAACTGGTGGGCCCCCTTCCCATATTGTCCAGGCCCTTTTCATACATGTGTGGGCCTCAACCCAGCTGGGTATTTTTGAGCCCCACCAGCTCTTTCCACACACATGAAGCACAGCCTCAAATTCACAACTTCATTCCAACCTTGTCCCCAAATAAGACCTCTCTTCCCCACATCCCCGTTCCCTAAGCTCCCTGCCCTCAAGCTCCTCTCCAGCGCTCATCTTCACTCCACCACACATCCCCAGCCTCTTTCAGTCCCCTTGTCTCCATTGCCCCACTCCACCCCCCCAAGCTGCCATCCCTACCCTTACTTAGAATAGAATCATAGGGTTGGAAGGGACCTCGAGATCATCTAGTCCAACCCCCTGCGGTTTGAACCCAGGACCTTCTGCATGTAAAGCAGATGCACCAGCCACCACACTATTTGCTTCCCACCCTAACCGACCTACCTACCTACCTACCTGCCAGCTCTCCTGGTCCCGTCCCCCCACCCCAAGTTGGCCTGACCCCTTCTTCTACTGCGCCTTTTCCCCAACGGCTGCCTGACTGTCCCCAGCCCCTCCACCTCAGGCCCCCTTACCTGGCTGCCGGGCTGCTCTCTCCCAACCCTAGATTCCTGCTGGGCCAGCCTGCTGTGGGGCAGGTTGTGAGGGTCCGGCTCCGGCGGGTCTGGGAAAGGGCACATGGAGTCCCAACGTGCCTGAGGAGCTGGGCCGGGGCAGGGGGAGTGATGCTGCAGCTGCAGTGCCAGCTGGCCAGCAAGAGGGGGCACAAGGCCAGCAAGGTTTGATCTGGGCCATACAAGCTGCCTGGGCCTGGCAGGTAGGGGCAGGGCCGCTGCAGGTGCTGGGAAAAGTGGGAAGGGGTGGCCAGGCTCACTCTCACCTGCAGCCCCTTGAGCCAGCCGTGGGGAAATGTGGCAGAATGCAGCAGTCTGCCCCATTATTCTATTTTTAGGGGCCCCGGAACGCTGTTCTGGGGCATTCCAGCTTCCTTTAACCCCTGTCTTTTGGAAGTTAAATCCTACAATGGTGGATTTGGTTGGTATTCCATCTCAAATGATTTTATATTTAGTTACATTATGGTCACTGCTCCCAAGCCATTCAGCTATCTTTATATCTTTGAACAGATCCTATGCTTCGCTTAAGTCTAAATAAAGAACTTCTTTTCTTGTGAGTTCTAGGGCTAGCTGCTCCAAGTAGCATGCATTACTAGTGTCTAGAAATTTTATCTGTGAATCCCATCCTGAAGTGACATGTTCCCATCAATATAAGGATTGTTGAAATCCCCCATATTACTGGGTTTTGTTTCTGTAGCCTCTCTAATCATCCTGAGCATGCCACAATCACTGTTACCATCTTGGTCAGGTGGTTGGTAGTGTATTCCAATGGCTATGCTCTTAGTATTCAAGCATGCAGTTTCTATGCATATATAGTCTATGTAAAACAAATAAACAAGGAGTTCTGCAGCACTTAAAGACTAATAAATTTATTTTTTGCATGAGCCTTCATGAGAGAAAATCCCACATCATCAGACACTTTAATCTTTGATCTTCAAAGTGTCTGACAAAGTGGGATTTTCTCCCACAAAAGCTCATGCAAAAAATAAATTTGCTAGTCTTTAAGTGCCACAGGACTCCTTGTTTGTTTGTTTTACTGAACTAGACTAACATAGCTGCCCCTTTGGATATAGTCTATGGCAGTGGTTCCCAAAATTTTCTCTGCCGTGGCACACCTTGCTACCTTTAATTAATTTGAGGCAAACCACCATATACGTTCCAAATGAACTCATGAATATTCATGAACTAATGAGCCAATCCAGACCTCTTTGAGTAGTTTTTCAAAAAAATTTGTGGCACACCTGCTCAGACCTGACAACACACCTCTGTGCCATGGCACACTGGTTGGGAAACACAGGTCTATGGTACAGCTTGGTTCTTTTAACATTTTTATTGTATTTGACTCCATGCTTTCTTTTACACACAGTACCACTGCCCCACCAGTGCAACCTACTCTGTCAGTGCTATATATTTGTACTCTGAGATGATTATATCCTGTTGCTATCATTGTTCTAAGTTTCTGTGGTGTCTATTATATCAGTATTCTCATTTAATACTGGGCACCCAAGTCTACCCACCTTAGTGTGTACACTTCTAGTATTTGTATACAAAAACTTATGAAATGTGTCAATATTTAGTTATTTGGTTTCGTGTGATGTAATTGAATGAGACTCTTAGTTGCTTGATGGTTTCTCTTCAGCTTCTACCTTGTACCTAGCAACTTTTATCCTCTCCTCTTTACTACAATATAGAGCAGGCGTGGCCAAACGGTGGCTCATGAGCCACATGTGGCTCTTCAAAGGTAAAAGCGCGGCTCCCAAAGAATTCAGGAAAACAGCCCCATCAATGTTCCTGGCCCCGCCCAGACACATTCTTCCTGGCACCAGCCTGGGTGAACGTTTAAATCTCCAGTCCCCTGAGCATTCTTCAGATGAATGCTCACAGCACATCCTCGTGTGTCGGCTGGCTGGCCAGGTAAGATGGAGGAGGTTGGGGAGGGTTCCTCTTCCTGGCTGCCACAAGAGGTGGGCGAGGGTTTCTCTTTTCCCCCACCACTGCCAGAGTTGGGGGGGGGGGTTGCCAGAGGTTTGCCTCTTCCCTGCTACATCCAAAGGTGGGTGGGTAGTGGCTAACACTTCTGCTTAACATGCAGAAGGTCCTGGGTTCAATTCCCAGGGGGTTAGACTCGATGATCTCACGAGGTCCCTTCCAGCCCTATGATTTGATTTGATTTGGAGGTTTCCCTTTTCCCCCACTGTGGCCAGAGCCAGGCAGGGGGGTTACTTTTCCCCCCACTGCGGCCAGAACCGGGCGGGGGTTTGCCTTTTCCCCCACCGCAGCCATTGACAAGTTACTTCCCAGATTTTAAAAAACTCGCCACTAGCCTGCAGTCTTCTACATCAAGTGACAGCTAAATTTTTATATGCCTAGTTACCATTGTAACTTTATGTAATTGTTAGAATTTGACATTAGTTGATTGTAGGATCAATGTTTGCTCTCTTTTTACAATCAAATTAAACTGTCCAATCAATTTTAAATTTAGCAATTTTGGAGTAGGTAAAAGGATGCATATGCCTCAGTGTGGCTCTTGAAGATTTCATAATTAACTTGTGTGGCTCTTGAGTTCCATAAGTTTGGCCACCCCTGATATAGAGTATCTCTTCTTACAAATCCTGCCCTAAGAGATGACTGTCTGAACCATATGTTCCTCTGCACCTATCGGCTTTCCCTTAGCCTGTAGTTAAAAAATATCTCTAGGCCATCTTTTATTTTACATGCCAGAATCCAGTTCTGGTTTGGGTTAGGTGGAGCCTATCCTTTTTGTAGGTGCTCCTCCTTTCCCAAAAGATTTCCTACTTTCGAATTAACTTGAAATCCCTTTTCCAAACACTGTCATCTCAGCCACTCACTGAGACCCTGCAGTTTGGCCTGTCTAACTGGCCCTGTGAGTGGGACTGGGAACATTGCAGGGAATGCCACCTTCGGGGCATAGACTTTAATCTCTAGCAGTTTAAATGCAGACTCCAGCACCCCTTTTCTTCCTTCCCCTATGTCAGTGGTACATAGACATATAACAACAAACAGGTCATCCCCAGCACTGCACAGTCTATGTGTCTCAAAGGGTCCACAACCTTTGTACCTGGCAAACAACTGACTGTGAGGTTCTCCCAGTCATCACAAATCCAGCTATTTGTATTTCTAAAAATAAAATAAAATCCCCCAGTACTATTATCTGTTTCTTCCGAACAGAAGGAGTTCCCTCTTCTGGTGAGAGACCCCCACTATGAGAAAACCATGGCATCATCTGGAAGGAGGGTCCCAACTATGGAACCGTTTACTTATGTTCCAGCTTGATGTTCTCCTTCCCTGAGACTTTTCATCCTCTTCAGCAGCCCAGAGGCTGTCAGGGTTAGGGTTAAGGTTAGGGTTGAGACTACATGACAATGTCCTAGCAAGTCTCATTTGTGAACCTCTCTGTCTCCCTTAGCTCCTCCAGTTCTGTCCATCCTGTTTCAAGAACATGTGCTCTTTGTTTTTTAGGACCATGAGCTGCTTGCATCAAATAACATATATACCGCCTGCTCATGAGGTAGGTAACCAGATATGCCTCATTCACTTTAATAAACTGAATAGCCCTTCCTCTGTTGTTGAACTTCTCCCTTTGTTATTTTTTACTCTTGTAGGGATTTTTTGTTTTGATTTCTTCTGTGTAGATTTTTGTTTGTTTGTTTGTTTTTTGGCTGGGAGTGAGTGTGTGGAGAGAGGTTTATTGACCTAAATTTAGAGAATGTTTGTTAGGTATATCTGCCTCTTCCAGACCCTCAAAACTTTCTTACAAAACTCGCCTGTTTATTAGCTCCAGTGGTCATTTATGAGCTGCCTTTTTAACTCCATTCACCCTGAGTTAGCCCTGCCTGCTTGTCAAGGCATCCTAAAGGGATTAAGGATCTGAGGATAGCAGGCTAGAGCCTCTTTAGGACGCTCTCAGTCTTGCCTAGCAGGCCACAAGGCTCAGCATACAGTCCATCAAACAGATCACATTGTAAAATAGATGCAAAAAAGCAAGGGTTTATTTATTGCATGAGCTTTCATGGGAGAATATCCCACTTCGTCAGACACTTTGAAGAGGGAAGACTTACAGAATTGGATGAAAATAAATGCAGGGGAGTGTAAGACATGGCATCAGGTCACACTGCAACAGCAAATCAGAGCATTTGTAAGGATTCAAGCTCTAGGAAACAGCACACAGAAGGAGGATGAAGTCAAATTACCTGTTATAAAGTGAAAGGAATCCATAGTCACGATTCAGCCCTGCTTTCACACAATTTAATTTGCATATTAGTTTGATTTCAGCTGTTTCTCTTTGAAGTCTTGATGTCCCATTGACTTTCTCGAAGACTATCGTTACAAATCATCAGTGGAGTGATTAGGAAGATGGAAGTGCTCAGCAACTGTTTGTGTGTGTGTGTTGTGATTTCTGATGTCAGTTTGGTGTGCATTTATTCTTCTGTGTGGGGTTTGTCCTGTTTGTCCAATGTATAAGGCTTGGGGGCATTTCAGCACATGATGGCATAAATCACGTTAGTGGATGAGCAGGTGAAGGACCCTTTGATGGAGCAGCTGGCTTGAAATAGATGCTCTTCCTTCAGCTGGGGAAGTCGCTTGCAAAACTCTGTTGTTTGCTGCTCCTTTTTGCTATATTATTTATTGCCAGACACTAGTTCTCTCTGGTTGTAAATGTTTAACATTCTTTTTAGACCCTCTCATAGCACATCAGGAATTAAGATAAAATGTAGATGTCTGTGTGTTTCCAAAGCTTGATACTTTTGAATAATGGGGTTCATTTTTAAAGTGTGATGTTCAGCCCCTCCTTTTTGATCAGAGTAAGTTGAGCCAGCAAAACATTGACTGAGTATGTAAATCTGATTACTTGCAGCATCTGTTAGATGCACAAGTACACAGAATTGTACTTGCATGTAAATTGTGGGTGTAAATTGTTTCTGCAATGCCTTGATGGCTGCTTGGGTGAGATGAATTTTTTGGGTACAAATTGGACCCTCCAAAAATGCATCTGTTTTGAAATTTGTTAATAAATAGTTTTTCTTGGAATTAGATTAGCATATAATTGCCTTTCTCCATATTGTTTGCCTTGTATCGTCTCTTTGCATGACATGTTTACTTTGTCTCATCTCTTGTGTGGCATGTTTATGTTTTACTGTGTTTCAAAGATTGTCTGCTGGGCTAGATGATTCATGTTTTTGTTGGATCTGTTAGCTCGATTTACTGTTTTTATTACTGTGTGTTTTGAGTTTAATTTTGAGGATATTATTCTGATCTTCCTTTTTTAAAATTATAACTTTTAGTGCATAATATTTTGGATAATGAGTCAGATGCTTTTGCAGATAATGAGGCTTATTTATTGAGGAAGTTAGCACAGGCACCAGGCTTGATATTTTTCATTATGTTTTGCTATTTTAAGGTGCTGTAGCTCCACTGATATTAGTGGAGATATGCTGGTGTAAAATTGGTGTAGCAGAGTGGGAAATCAGTCCCTTAATTGATGCACCTTAGGGGGATATAAACTCTCTCACAAATATGTTAGTCTGGGCATGTATATTTAAAACACTGACACAATGCATTTTGTGAGCCAGTTCCTCAGCTGGCATAACATAAATTGGCATAGCTCTCATGTAATTACAACTTGCCACAACAAAGGATCTGGCTCCGTATAGTTTCATATTTACACATAATTAGATTCACAAAAGAATTTGCACAAGCCCATGTATGTAACTGGATGGCACACTATTCAGTTAAAGTTATTGACCATTGAACAATTATTTTAACAACCCTGCCCCTTTAAAGAAGGTGTTGATTGATATCAACAAAGTATGAAGGATAAACTAGGTTTGATGACATGGAATGAGACTCTGGATTCTTTACAACCATAAAAGAAATACCACGAAGAAGCAAACCAGACCAGACTAGATAAATACAAAAGGCATGATTTATTAAAAGGGGAATCATGTGTGCCAAGAGCTTTCGTTTCAAAGCAGAGACAAATGAGCTTCTTCCTACATGTTCTTTTGAAGAAAGAACTTGATCTCCCATTGAAAGTTTACCAACAAAGTGAGTCTCTTCATGCATACTCAGAGGAATATTCCTGTTTCTTTTTAAAGTAATTGTGGGTAAGCTTCGTGCTTAGAACAGTAAAGGGAGAGGAGTGTTTTCTATACTCAGGCATAGCATGGGCAGATGTGTACAAACTGTCTCAGAAGGCTAATGACTTCTGTTCTGACCTACAAGGCCTATGGTATTCTAATCCAGGGCTCCTATTTAGCAGATGGCAACTACGTGAATTGCATGGTAGCTCATGAAGGACAAAAATGGGGACTAGAGGAGAACAACAATTTTTTTATTAAATGCCACAAAACTAAGCCAGACTTGAAGGAGAAGGAGCTAGGTAGAAGAGGACTCTTATGACTAAAGCCTAGGTTCAGCTCTTCAGTCTGCCTCAGACTTTCCTTCAATAAGTCATTTAGTCTGTGCACATCAGGAGACTGTCATGGACAGTCAAGCCTAGTGGTCAGAGCAGGAGTCAGTACCAGACTCTGAGAATTCTTGGAAGGCAGGACTTGGGTTAGTTTCAGGGTAGGAGCAAGGCTGGAACAGTGCTGGGGTGCAGGAGGAAGGCAGGATCGAGGCAGAAACAAGACTAGGTGCAGGACCAAGTAGAGCTTGGACCAAAGCAAGCACAGGAAGGAGGAGAATCCATGGATACGTGCACTGAGCAGCCATTGAGCCTCTCTAGCTGCTGTGGTCTAGCTGCACTCATTGACTGCCTGGTGACTAGGCAGGTGCAGCTGCAAGCCATCATTACTGACAGTACCTCCATTTCCCATCAGTAAAATGTGGGTAATAGTACTGATCTGTCTTTCAGGGTGTTATGGGGATAAATTTAATAATGTCAGTGAGGCTCTTTGTTTTTATCATAATGATAACCATCACAGACAAGACTAATATTGCAATATATTTGGGAGATGGCACTTTCATTTGGGAGTAGCTGAAAGTTTTGGCTAAGAATATATACTAGTCAGTCCATTGCCCCCTTTCCATAATCTCCCTAGCCTGATCTGCCATTATACATAGAATGATCATTAACAAAGCAGGAGCAGTCAGACAGACGTAGCAGTGTGTCAGTATATGTCCCAGTGAAAAAGAAATTTCTCACATTTAGCGTTAGGAAAGCAGGCCCATGAAATAAAAGCTGCACCATGTGGCAGACACATGCATATTGTGGCCTGTACCCATGCTTTCCAATGATAAGAATTAATTTATGACTGCATATTGTAGACACAAACAAGAACTTGCGTTTCTTTTTCTCCCCCTGCTTTGGATTCCTCCTCTGATATTCCGAAGGCCACATGTCACAGAAACCTTTCTTCTAGCTGAGGAGAACTAGACTGAGTATTTTTCTGAACTCACAATACCATTCTTTACGTAGGGGGATTCCTTCTTTAATGATATGGGACTGTCATGGGGTGTATATAACTCATGCTGACTGAGGTGCTAAAGGGTTAATGGAGAAACTGACTGCTTGCTCAGCTGTGGCAGAGTGGTGGCCTCACAAGATGTGGAAAGCAGAGTAGACAGGTAAGATGGCGACTAGAGAGGCTGAGAAGCCTCTGAGAACAGGAGTCCTCAGCCACTGACTGCTCAGGACTTAACTGCAGTCATAATAAAGAACAAAGAAGCAGGCCAGATGACAGTTGGTCCTTGAAAGAGGGAAAAGCTGAAGTAGAGTTGTTGCCTCACACGGTTTCACTGCAAAAGGGGTGCCAAAGGTCAAAAAGTGACTGTTGAGAGGGTCCTTTTGCTCCAAGGCCTGAAGTCAAAGCTTCTGTCAACTGGCAGAGTGGAAGACTGAAATCAGATTTAAACAGTGGCTGGCCTGATGCTCAGGACAGTATAATTTTGGAGTTAATCCCCGTACTGGGAATGAAGGAGGAGGAATCATTTGCTTGTGAGGTTGATTTGTAAAAACTAGCAGCTGGGTGCAAGTTGTTCTTAGGTTAAGAATATTGTGACTTCTCCTGATGAGGTGTATTATTGGGTAGTAAAGGTGACTGTTGGCCAAACTCTGCAATGGATCACTGCAGTATCTTTGAGATCTACATGTACTTGTTAATTAAGGGGTTAATTAACCACTGTTAAACAACATATTGCTGGTGCTCTTGTGGCCTTTGAGGGTTCTTTAGGCATATTGATATACACAACCACATTACTTATGACTACTCTTGCAGGTGCTCCTGTGATGATTTTGGAGTATGTTGGTACAATTTATGAATTCTGTGTGAGATTATGAATGTCAATGCATCTGTATCAGACTGCAAACTCCATTTTGAATGTGTTACCTTTGACTTTCTCCATGATCTGTTTGCCTCCATGTTGGGCTGAAATTTCAGACTGGAGGCATAAAAACCAGAAACAGACGACATCTGACTTTAAGTATCCAGTTGCCGGAAATCTAGCCACTTTACACAAAAAAACTGGTCTCTGGCTAACAGGCAAAAGGTTTTAAAAGGCAGCAGCTGGTCTGCTCAGGGGCCATTGTCCTCCAGTTCATGAGGGAGAAACAAGCCGGTATGTAATGCCTCATGAGGAAATAGACAACATCCCTGCCATTCTAAATCCACAGAAGGGTGAGCTGAAATGTGAGCGTTATTGTGGTTTCAGAGGTTTATCATTTTATATGATTTGTGCTTTACATGGTTAAATATGAAAGAGCATAAAGGGCATTAGACTGTCCAAAGTGGCTCTGTCTATTGTTTCACAACTGTGGTGTGCCCCTGAGACAGCTAAATTGTAAAACAGAAGCTTTCTGTCTCTGTGCAGAGTTCTGGAAGAGGGATGTATTTAAGTAACTGGGATATCTTGGGGGCGAGTTCAGTGGCGGTCCTGGGACTATGTGCAGTTGGGCTGAGGAACCTCATTTCCTAGAAGTGGTAACAACCTAAATGTCTGTGTCCAGGAAATCTGTCAAAGAGACCAGTGTAGGAACCAGTCCTGCACCCTGCTCACATTACAGAAGTTTACCACACACCAGGAGATCCAGAACACAGAAGTTTGGATTTCCCTCACAACATCCATACAGAGTGGCCATGGCCAGCTGGGGGTGCTCACTAGAACCTCTGACAGCTCCTTAATAATCTGTCATGTATTTTCAGGGAATTCCAGATGCTGTTACTTTGGAAATCTGTAGTGGTTTATACCAGCCATTTGTGCTGGCACCCATGACACTGTTGCTGCACAGTGGTAAATGTGTCACGGAGAGCCAGGGAGATGCCTGGATTTGGCCTGGGGAGGGTGGGCTGGTGTGTCTTGTGAGGTCACAACATGCCACCGTGTGTGTCACAACTCACAAAAGGTTGAGAACCACTAGTTTATGCAATGTACACCTGGGGAGGGCAAGCAGAAAATTTTTGAACAAAACAATTTTCCATTGGAAATAAGGCTACATTGAAGTTAACATCTTCTGTGGGAAAAGACTGATATCTTTGGCAGAATCTTCTGTCAGGAAAATTGAAACATTTCACTTTGGGTTAGATTGACATCCTGGAACATCTGTCTCATTCACTTGTTACATTTGACTACAAAATGTTTCAATAGACAAGAAACAGCCAAACATCAAAAAGTCAAGCTTTGGATGACAGAATTCTCCTACCTTCCCCAGTAATTTTATTTCATTTTTTCAGTTGTTACAAATATATGTAATGAAGGGTCCATGATCACATCAAAATAGCAAACAACACACACAGAGGAGAAAGAAATGCCAGCAGTACTTTTGCCCAGAGACAGGGGGTTCGGGGTGGAGGAGAAGCTGTAAGAGTTGATCTACCTAGCATGTTACACCCGGGAGCTTCAGGGAATACCGGGGTAGTATGCCCACTACAGTAGACAGTTTGGCTAAGGTAGGCAACCACTAGGCCTGTTTGACACTTAACAATGCAAGTGCTTCCTAGGGGAGGCTGCAGTTGTAGCTGGCCTGGAGCGGGGGGCGGGGGGAGGTCAAAGGGGATGTGGTGGGTGGGAATGGAAGGTCCTTGTGTGCCTGTACTTGATCTTTTGTGCAAAAGTCAATCACAGTCTATTTATTAGGAAGCTGAGAGTGCCGTATGAATTTTCTGAGTTAGTCTACTTCCCACCCATTGTTCCTACCTCAGCTTCAATATCCAGCTGAAGGGCCCAAGCATAGTTTTGGGGGGCCCAGTACAAACTTGTAACATGGGCCACCTCCCACACATGTGGTAGTGAGGGTTGCAGCCTGGACTGAGCTCTCTGGGCCTCAATAAAGTGTACAACCCTCCCACCCCATGTGAGGGTCCTGTCTAGGTGTGATTTCTTGCTGTGACTTAGCAAAATCCCACAATGCTTTGTAGCCACAAAAATTGTGCCATTTGATGTCATGACAAGAAACCAGCTCATTTTGACTACTGCTGGTGCAGGGCAGGCTCTACTGTGAGGCAAGAGACAGACATGGCTTCAGGTGACAGTTCTTAGGGGCACCTAGCCCCCCTGAAGATCAGGCTGGCTCTCGCCTCTTCAAATCTTTCCTAGCAGCTCAGGCACTGTCAGTCAAACTGCAGCTTAAATCATGTAGGCAGAATGCACTTTAAATCCCCCTGCAGGCAGATGCTGGAGATTTATGTACTTTGGAAAACCGTTTTCAACCTCTGTAATGAGAAGGAGGGATGCCAAATCAAAATTTGGCTTGGGGCGCCACAACCCCTTGAGCCAGCCCTGTGCTGGTGGGGTGCGGGATGAGGTTTTGAGCCAACATGCAGCTGTGGGTCTGGGGTGAGGTTTTGAGTTGACATGCAGCTGTGTCTCTTGGAGAGTGAGCAGGATAGGGTAAGGCGCCCTTAGCCTGGGGTGTTGTGGTTTGCTCAGTGGACCAAGTGTAAGTTGCTGGAGTCACTCTATGCATGTGTGGACATGCTGGATGGCAGTTCTTATCCCTTCCTCTACCTCCTTCTGACACAGCATATGTAGAGGCTGGGGTCTTTGGGCTGCAAGCTGAGATGGTTGGGGTTTAGTGCCCATTAGTCACACTTTTCCACCCCAGACACACCCTATACCACGTAGGGGTTAAGTGGCAATTGAGAAAGTGGCCCATTGTAGTTTTAACTGGATTCCTACTCACCTGTCCTCCTTCCTCTCGGATGAGGGAATAACTTTGCTTCCTGGCCACCCTATAAGAGATACATTTGTCACATGTTTCTTACAGTGGCGGTAATATCAGTTTTGTTTCTGCTCATCAAAGAAGCAGGGGAATATTTAATTGTTTTGACACTGGTTTTGTGCATAAGGCACATGTGCTTATGTCTCAAAGGGCCAGAAACATGAGATACTAAAGAGGGAATCTTCAGAGAAACCAAATTGCAGGTAAATTAGAAACTGTGACACAGGTCCCACAGCATTCATTGACTGAGCCACGAACAGATTTCGACGATGCAATTCCTCTGCTTTAATTGTTAGAAAATATTCTCTTCCTAGGGAACTCGAAGCTATACAGAGAGTGCTATGATTTTAACTCTCAGGTTTTTAGAGAGAATTTGAGAGAGAACTTTTAAAGTCATGGCTAATTCCAAAGTGGATTTTTTTTTTAAATTAACATTAAAATACCTAAATCAGGAGCTTTACTTCTTCCAGAGTTCCACTCACAGGAGTGCTTGTTAGTAAGAGAACTGCCTCCTGGTCCCTTCCAATTTTACTTTCCAAAAGAAACATGGGAATGAGGAAACAATGTCTGAAGAGGATATGTGAACCGTCTACAGTACTTGTATGGTTCCAGCCCTAAGGAGGGAAAGGAATTTCTTATGTTGGCTGAAGGACGTATTACTAGCATTAAAGGGATGAAACTGAGCAAAAGCAGATTTAGGCTGAGTATGAGGAAACATTTCCTAACACAGTGAGGTCGATTGGAACATAGAATAATCTGTTTAGGAAATTGGTAGAAAACCTATTGCTTGAATCCTTTCAAAGACAGGGAGAGATTACTGCTTCAACTGAAACAACTCACCACTGGCAGTGGGATATACTGTATAAGATGAAAAAACATCTATTTGCTTGATTCAGGTGACTGACTGGATGCACAGTGTCAAATTAATATGTGTGTTGCCAGACATGTACAGCACATGTAAAATGAGGCACAATTCCAAATCCAGTTGGATCTGTGTCTGTGGTACCAGATGCCAATACAGGAGAGGAAATAAGTTTAAAAGTAGGGGGAAATTGTTATGAGAGTTGGTAATCACAAATGCCAAACTTGAAATGTCATGGGGTGAAATCCCGATTCAGTTCAAGTTAATGGGAGGTTTGATGCTTACTTCGATGGGGCCAGGATTTAGCCCCTGGTTCTAAAGGTCCTTAAGGTATCCACTTAACATTTGACATTTGCCAGTTTAACTTGCATAGTGATCACCAGGTTAACTTTTCTTGTGATAATTGTGTTTTAAATTTAGCACCTGTTGTAGATTGTATATTAAAAGTAGAACAAATATTCATTCTCTTAGTTACCTCATCCAATTATTTAATATCTGAAGAGGATTACAAGTTATATAAATGAACTTCAATCCTGATGATTTGAACATGCAGAAAAAAAATCAAATACTTTCTAGCAAGAACAAGAAACTTGTTTTGTGTGCCAAGTTTCAGGCTGAGATGCAGATGTATTGGACTTTGAAATGTCAGCCAAGTAGGCCAATAAGTAACCTATGATAAACTTTGTGTCTTTTGTAAACAGTACAGTAAGAATGACTGATTTTTGTTTATTTTATATGAAATCACTTTAGAGTAACTCATGTGTTCTACCATTTTTATTTTTCTCCATCTGATGCTTGTACATTTGTAGAGTCAAAGGACTTCATGAATCTGCTTCTGTATTTCATAAGGAGTTTTATAATGTCACTGCCATTTGTAAGAGCTATCCGTGGGACTCATTACACTGTTCTGAAGTGCACTCAATGAGGATAAAATAGTCAGTTTGTAAAGTTTAAAGTAATACTATGTTGCATTTTTATAGTACTTTTTCATTCAAAGACCTCACATCACTTGATTAACAATAATAATTAGCCATTTTGCAGTTTTTACAAGATAATAGTCTGCGAAGTCAATAAGGTAGCAAAGACAGTTGTGGAAGAGAACATCTTAATTCTGCAGGCCTTTAACTGAATAATCTGTGTATGCTTCATGTTGATGGTACATGTACTTTTCTGTTCATAACTCTGGCTCAGAGTGAGCCAGTAGGTACCTTGCAGTAATTAGTAACTGCAACACTGCGTGCAATGACATGCGCAGCTTCACTGATGATCTATCTCAGTGTTCAAACTTCTGAGCAATTTAAGCAACACCCTTTAGAGGGTTGGGTCGTGTTTGGAGTAAGCATAGTGAGCATTATATAGCTACATTTGGATTACATCAGTTCTTAAGCATATTGTTCTTCAAGATGCTAAATAAACCCGGTAAAGTCCTCAAGAACTGCTATAAGGTCACAGCATGATTGCGAGCTGGCTGTTATGTTGTGAAACTGCACCAATTCTTGAGGGCTTTATTGGGTTTATTTAGAGTTTTAAAGAGCCAATATGCTTAAGAAAATGATGTAATCCAAATGTAGCTATATAATGCCTAGTGAGTTCATTCCAATCGTGACCCAGAAAAGCAGGAGGAATGAATGAGAATTTCTTTTGATTAAATGAGAATTTGAAATTGCAGTTATATATATAAAATATATAAAGATTGAGGTTAAAATCAGGAGTTGGCCATGCTGCTCTGTTTATATTGCCTTAGTCTGTAACTTTTTAGGCCACATATTGTATATATGGTCCTATGTAAAAGAAGAATAATGCTCTCTGTTCAGTCCCAAGTGGACATTACTTCATTTAACAAAATTGCAACTAAATGTAGTGCATCTTGGCAGGTTCTGCATTATGCAGGTGGAGGGGTGAGCTGTTGTGCAGACAGACTTCTTGCTACAGATGGGAAGACCTGTCAGCTCCATTTAAAGATGATGTCATGGGATTAGAGATGCTTATATTGCAAATGACCTCATCATAACTAATATTCAGATCTATCAAAATATGTTATATAGTTTCTGGGCTTGTTTGAGATGCAACTTGCATTAAAGTATTTATCAGAATAAAGTGTAAATACAAGTAAATGTTTGAATATCAAACTCTTTTTGTTACCCCAGTAGTAATGATGACTTTGTGTTTTTAGAATCTGGTGGATGTCTTGCCAGTTCAATACCTTTTTCTCTGCAGGGAATTATGCATTTGGACTGCTCTTAGAAGATGTTGTTCACTGGGTGTGAAGGTTATCTGGTGTTCCTTGGTCAATTAGTTAAAAAATGGTAGCAGCAAAGATGGAAGGAATTCTGTCATCATAGAAGGTCAGTTATGGTAAATGTCTGGAAAGCAGTGAAAGAAGTGGCAACATGGCTGCCCTTTTGGACCTATTACACAGTAACACTAAGGTTCCATGAGCGTCATAGCTGACTTGCGCCTCAATGCCACCGGTCTCAGTGGGAGTGGAGGCATTGGCAGCACCAAAAGGATTCTTATGCCTTGAAAGTCTCTGTTGTGGACAGTGCCAGGATTGACAGAGTCCTTGACGTACTGAGTGATAGTCCCTGGTTCTTGGGACGAGGTATCCATGGCAAGGGTGGCTTTTCTCTCCCGCTGCTGTGGCCTTCAGTGAAAGTGCTGTCCTGGCCTGCATGGGGTTTATTCCCCTTGCTGGTAGGCAACCGGTGCCGGGGTAGAGCCCAGTGGATCGCCACGGATGGTGTCGAGCTAGCTCCAACACCAGCTGAAGGGCCGCTTCAATGGCCCCGTCTCAGTGGGGGCGGAGATGTTGGCACTGCCTTGAAAGCCTCCGTTGTGGACACTGCCAGAATTGTGACAGAGTCCTTGAGGTAGCGGGTGCCAGAGAGTCTCTTGTTCTCAGGGAGAGGGATTCATGGCAAGGGCGACTTTTCTCTTCTGCCGCCGTGGCCTTCAGTGCAGGCACCCCATCCCGGCCTGCATGGGTTTTCTTCCCCTTTCTAGTAGACAACAAGTGCTGGGGTGGAGCCAGTGCTGAGTGAGCCCAGTGCATTGACGGAGTCGGTACCAATGGCAGTTGAGCTGGCTCCGACACCAGCTGAAGGTCTGCTTCAATGGCAAGTGGATGGCAAGCACCTGGAGATGGCTTTCTCTCTCCTTCAGAGTCCTTGGCTTGAAATACCAACAAATGTGGCAATTGTCGGCCCTGTGGCTTTTATCCAGACATTTGAGGCATTTGTCATGGGGATCGCTGACCATGAAGGCCTTCCTGCAGGAGGCACATGACTTGAAGCCCGGCATGGTTGAGGACTGGTGCCAAGTGCTGCATGGGGTTCAAGATACTCAGTCCAGAGCTTGAGATGCCCTGAAGACCTCTGAACTAAACTTAAGGCTGGAATTGAAACATAAACTACTAACTAACTAACTATCTATCTTTGATAAAGAAAATGGGCAGGCTCAGTGCCACCTGTATATTGCAACCAGAACATGGGATCAAGGGGACATTGGCAACTGACCCTATGGGAACAAGCTAGAGCAAAAAAGTTTTCCAAATGACCATGCAGTGCAGCACATACACACCTACACTAGAATGTGTGTGAGCAGCCCATCTCGAAGAAGAATGTTCACAGGTAAGTAACCTTCTGATTCCATGAGTGACAAAACATGAAGACTTGTTCTGAGGGGAAAAATACATTGGTGATCAAGAGGAAGAAATATAAGTACTATTTTGAGATGTCAAGGGAAGGCTTGAAAAAATTAATAAATAAACGTAAGGTAGGCTTAGAAGCTGTGCCTAATAGCTTCGGGGGGCACCTAATCTGCATGGTTCCTGTATTAGCATTAGCACAATTAGGTATTAGCATACTGGGTGCAGGACATAGTGGGTAATCATATTTGGGGTTAATTTGATCACAAATCTGTCAATATCTGTAATTCTACTAAAGGGAAATATGAAATACTATCTTTTTGTGAATTGCTGCTCTCTGTTTGTTTCAAATCTGTCTGGGTTAGTTAAAGGGTAAAAACTACTGTTTGTTAAGAAGAGGCTTATAGGAAAGGTGACTGCATGTTTCAGCCTGAAAGAAGTTGAAGACAGGGGTAGGGCTTTGAGGCTATTTCTGCCTCACTTCCTCTTGCCTGCCCTGTCTAATGATAGCTCTGGCTAGGCTTCTTCTGAGGCCTTTGTCATTTAAATGGAGATAGCTGTTTGCAGCTGCTTGAAGTTAAGAGCTGGAACCACTAGAGAGAGAAGCAAACTCTCTCTGAGCTAAAATTACTAGAGAAAGAGAAAACCCTCTCTCTGAGCTGAAATCACTGAAGAGGAGTAGCTGATGAGGAAGCCAGTGGACAGTGAGAGCAGCCAGCAGCAAGCTGGGCGGCATGAGTGAAGCTGGCAGACAGCACGGTGGAGCCAGTGAATGGCGAGAGTGATGAGCTGGATGGTGTGAGTGACCAGTGGGAGGAGACAGCAGACAGTGAGAGCAGCCAGCGGCAAGCTGGGCAGCATGAGTGACCAGTGGGCGGAGCTGGCAGACAGTGTGGCGGAGCCAGCAGATGATGAGAGCAGCCAGCGGTGAGCTGGGCGGTATGAGCGCAGCTGGCGGACAGCACGGTGGAGCCTCGGACAGTGAGAGCAGCCAGTGGCAAGCTGGGTAGCATGAGTAACCGGTGGGTGGAGCCAAAGGAAGGTGCTATTGGATGAAATGAGTGGCCAGTAGATGGTGCTGGTGGACAGCTGGCATGAAAGATACTCCCTACGTACCCTAGGGCTGGTTGGGAGCCTAGTCAGCACTGATTCTCCAGATTGGTGCCGATTTTGCTAGTGAGTTTACCTTTGCTGTTATGATATGTGGGATCATGTTGGAGGCCTGATTAGCACTGATTCCCCAGATCAGTGCCAGTTTTGCTATTAAGTCTTGTATGTTCTGTTATGCAGTGTGGGTTGTTGAGAACTTTGCTCTGTACTGATTTGCTAGATCAGCGCTGATTTCTGTTATTTGGCCTTTCACACTCTCTTTTACTACTATTAAAAGCTCTGTTTACTACACTGAGACTCATGCTTGCGAGTGGGGAAGCCTTACCTCTTTGGGGTTCCAAGGGAACAGTGCAGGATTTCCCAGAAATCTGGGTGGGGGCTTGAGCCAGTTGGTGGTGTTACATTATTTGGAAACCCCTAGATATAGAACCCGGCCCTTGTTTTGTCAGCCTGGCAGAAGGGTACATAAAATAAAACTAGATGTAAGATATTTGTAGGGTCAATAGCCCAAATCCACTCTAGGTGTAAATCAGCTGAGTTACACCAAGAATCCATTTGGCCCATTGTTGAGAAAAGTTGTGGGTTTTTTTTATTCTTTTAAACATCCTCGTGTTCTTCTGCCCTCCTTAACTATTTCACACATCAGTATCAGGATGCTTGGAATTCCAAATACTATTTGATCAGTCCTCACTTAATAAAAAAGACCTTTTCCTGAGATAGTCTTATCTTTCTCTCCTGGGAAAAAGAAAAGCAAGAATGCTTGGCTGTGTATCTCCTATTTTTTCCCTTCTTTGTGCAGCAAATGTTACATCTAAGAAGAATGACAACTTGGAGAAATGAGTTGTAAATGTGTCAGTACTTAAGAGTGTAATGCCTTTGGTGTTTACATAGGTGAACACTCAGCGTTTACTCAAACACACACATGGTTGAAGAAAGCATAAAAATAAAACTGATTTTGCAACAAGAAAATTACAAGGCAGGTCTTTGAACTGATCAGACCATTTACATGAAGAAAATTGCATGAATGGCTACCACTGTGACCCTAAAGTAAGTCTTTGAATAAAACCACTAGGACTGGAATCCTACAGAAGCCCTTGATTTCCACAAGATCCAAAGGGGTAGCCATGTTAATCTAACTCAGCAAAACAAACAAGGAGTCCCGTGGCACTTTTAAAGACTAACAGATTTATTTATCACATGAGCTTTCGTGGGAGAAAATCCCACTTCGTCTTCAAAGTGTCAGATGAAGGAGGATTTTCTCCTAGAAAAGCTCATGCGATAAATAAATCCTAGTCTTTAAAAGTGCCACAAGACTCCTTGTTTTCCACAGTGTTCAGTGGCAGCCAGGGAAGTTTAGCATCATAACTACTGCTGAGGACTATGCAGCATCAAGCCCCTTCTTACTATGGATCTGATCCTGTTCCCACTGACGTGAATGGCAAAACTCTCAATGACATCAGTGAGGCAGAATCAGTCCCTCTATACTGAACACAACACACCCTGGGCAGATCAGTCTATATCAGCATGTCTCTCCCTGATTTTTTTTTTTTAAGTATAATTCCCATTCGCTACAGCAATACTATTCATAATTCCAGTTTCGGTTTGTTCTTATCACATAAACTAGGTTGTGCTTTTCACACTAGGCTCTTGACATGCTTGAAATAGTTACTCCATTAAACTTTACCAGACCCTTCCTCCAGTGGGTAGGAATTATCTCCATTTGCAGATGAGGAAGGTGGCAAGGAGGTACAGAGGGGTCAATAGACATGCCCAACGTCTCATTAGCATTCTGGCTGATTTGTCTCCCTGCTCCTATTTCAAGCTCTAGACCACATTCCTTCCCTAGAAGTATGTTGTGTGTGTTTATGTTTTGGGCAGGGTATGGTGAACAAGCTTTCCACAATGACCTTCTGGATCAGCAAGTAGAGACTTTGACTATTCCCTTTGAAAACTGTAAGATTTCCAAAGCCAGAAGTCTGGGAAGTATAAATATGAAGGATACTTCAAGAGTGTAAAAGCTGATGTAGCTGGAATGTAGATTTCTCAGTAAGGGAAACCACTGATATGTTCCAACATCGTTTGGTTTGCCACCAACCAATAAGCTAGTGATGGTGGCATGGACTTGCAGTCAGTCTGTGAAAGGTATTTGTTAGTGTTGCTACAACAGATATTCATTATAATTTACAGTATAAATTACAGTTACCCACAGTTTACTCTGTTTATGCAACCGTTTTGTGGTTATTTATTAAAAATAAAATTTCTGTATGGTTATTGTAGGTATATTTTGGCAGGGAAGTGACCCTGACAGAAATATGTCTGAATCAACACTGAGATAGCAGCCACTCTTTATGCTGTCATATAAAATCTTGTTAAATAATATTTTGTTCTATCTTGAATTGCTGGTAAATAAGGTCGCTTATAAAAATCTCACCAAAAGATTGGGAAATTAAGTGATTTTTTTTCAGAGAGATAAGGTGATTGAGGAAATAGCTTTTACTGGACCACCTTCTGCTGGTGAAAGAGGAGCTTTCAAGCTACACAGTGCTTTTCTTTTGGTCTGTGTGGCTTGAAAGTTTTTATGTCACCAACAGATCCAATAAACAGTAGTATCTCACCCTTCTCTCTTTGATAGCCTCAGAATGACAAAGCTACAACAACACTGCACATAAGAATGGGATTTTTCTCCCTATGTTTTCTTCAGAAATTAAATCACTAAGCCAATAAGTACAATCATTATTGAATAATTGAAGTGCTTGCTACAAATGATGATAGGTAACTCTTTTGTTTAGATATTGGCTGGCTTAGAAGTTTTCCACATTTTAACACAATTTGAATAGCCTTTATAAAAAAAAAAAAAGCACAAATTTGGCAACAAAACTTGGACCAAAATGAACAAACTCACCGTGAATTTAAAATAAAATTTCATCAGATCAAGTCAAATTAATAAAATCAATGGAATGTTACATTGAAGTTGTCACCTTTTGAGAAATGGTACAAATACAATAAATTTTGCCACAGATTTGTATAGAAAAATCTATAGTTAGAATACCCCATACCATGGAATGCTTTGAGTCTGTAAAAAAAACAAGGAGTCGTGTGGCACTTAAAGACTAACAGATTTATTTTTTGCATGAGCTTTCGTGGGAGAAAATCCCACTTCATCAGATGCTTCGAAGATGGGTGAACTTACAGAATGAAATGAAAATAAATGCAAGGGGGTGTAAAACATAGGATCAGGTCATTCAGTAACAGCAAATCAGAGCAGTTGTTAGGTTCAAACCCTGGGAAGCCTGAAGTGAAATTACCTTTTGTAATGGGAAAAGAACCCATAGTCTCAATTCAATCCTGCTTTCACAGAATTTAATCTGCATATTAATTCGAGTTCAGCTGTTTCTCTTTGAAGTCTTGATGTCCCAGTCACATCTCTGATGACAGTTGTTAACAAATCATTTATCGAGTGATTAGAAAGATGGAAGTGCTTAGCAACTGGTTTCTTTGTTTTGTGATTTCTGATAACAGCTCTATGTTCATTTATTCTTTTGCGCAGGGATCGTCCTGTTTCCAACGTAATAAGGTGTTGGGGCATTTCTGGCACATGATGGCATAGATCACATTAGTAGATGAGCAGGTAAATGAGCCTTTGATGGAGTAGCAGGCTTGATTAGGACCTATGATGGTATCTGTTGTGCAGATATGTGGGCAGACTTGGCAGCGTGGTTTGTTGCAGGGGTGTGTGCCTGCTTCAATGTTTCTGTTGTTAGATCTGTAGTTGCTAGTGAGTATCTGTTTAAGATTGGGTGGCTGTCTGTAGGCAAGGAGAGGTCTGTCTCCCAGTGCTTGAGTGAGGGATGTCTTTTAGAATAGGCTGGAGGTCTTTAATGATCTGTTGCAGAGGTCTGACTTGAGGGTTGTATGTGGTGACTAGTGGTGTTCTGTTGTTTTCTTTCTTCGGCCTCTTCTGTGGTAGATGATTTCAGGGAACCCATTTAGCTCTGTCAATTTGTTTTCTTACTTCCCCAGGTGGGTGCTGTAGTTTCAAGAATGCTTGATAGAGATCCTCAAGATGTCTGTCTCTGTCTGAGGGATCAGAGCAGAAGCGGTTATATCTTAGGGCTTGGCTGTAGACAATGGATCGTGTATCCATCAAAGTACTTAACGTTCATTTCAATGGCACTGCTCACACATTTAGAGTTTGATATATGCTTAAATGCTTTGCTGGAAGTAAGTCCTTAATCTGTATCTGTAGGCAAGATACTAAAATAAAATCATGGAAAAACATGAGATTAGTTTATTGATACGTCAGTGGTAAACCGACAGTCCTTTCTACATTTCTCAGAAACCCTAACCGTGGTGTAAAATTTCATTGATTTTTTTCAATTACTTGCCTTCTTCTGATGGAAATTCACTTTAAAACTCACAGTGAATTTAGATTAGATTCCTGCTCACCTCTCTGAATTTCCTTTTCAGTTTGTGCTGTTTATGCTGTTATATATATATATATATATATATATAAAACAAAATTGCATATGTGCATTTATGTATATATATTTTAATTACATATATGTATTTTGTGCCTAAAGTTTAAATTTAACTGGAAAATTTGTTCCCATTTTTGTAGCATAGTTGGACATCTAATCACTGGTTAGATTCTGTTAACTCTTCCTCCTGAATAAGGGAAAAAAGGACATGTTTTCCAAAGGACAAAGAGCTTTTTGGAGTGTAAGTTGTATCACCTGGGTTGGAGGCAAACTGAATATTAGTATTTATTACATAGGAGGGCATGCATGAGCAACCCTTACAGGACTTCAGTGGCATTAACACTGATCATCATACAGCTGGTCCATCTGTGCAGGTGTTACCAATGTGATTGATCAGAGTATTTAATTTTTGAGCTGCTTGAAACACAACTGCATGAAATGCATAGTTTATGCTATGATGTGGGTATGTAGGAAAATGACATAGCTCTTTAGCTTACACATGGCTGGAAGGTGAATATTAGAAATGAAGAGGATTAGCTGTTCTTTCTGGTGCTGGCTCTGGTCAGAGGGGAGAGGTAAATGAGAGAGGTACAGTACTGTAACTTTCTTTCCGGCTGTGTGTCATGCCTATAAGGGCTTATTGATGGCTTGTAGGTGGCTGACCATAGCCTCCAAATATTTGGATGCCACACAAGGTACAGGGCAGACTAAAATGGGTCTTTACTAGTTCAAGCTCCTCTAACAAAGGCTAAAGCTCTGTATATTGTCCCAGTCTAGAGGGGGTCTCACTCTGGGAACACAACTGAAGTAGTTTGTCTGGACAGAAGGTGGATAAGCCAGCATGTTTGTTGCTTCAGGGTATCACTCCGTATAGCTATGGTTTGTCAGGAGATTGTAAAACAAACCAGCCCTAGGCTTTCAAAAGTATAGGTGGAAAAACCTCCACCTCTTGCTTTGGAGTGAAAACAAAAGAACTGCTATTCCCAGGATTAGATCGGGCCAGGCAAACTTTTTGGCCTGGGAGCCACAACCTTCATATGACAAGCAAGGAGTCCTGTGGCACTTAAAGACTATCAAATTTATGTATTGCTTGGACTTTTTGTGGAAGAAAATCCCACTTTGGTGGCCCAGAGGTTGGGAAGGGTTGAGGCTTGGAGGGGGAAGCAGCCACCGCTCTGCCTACATGGTGGGAGGGGGTTTTTGGAGACAGTGGAGGGGGGGGGGAATTTTTTTGCACAATTTTTGTTTTCTTCACTTTTTTTCTTTTATCTCCTTTTTTAAAATGTACCATTAACAGAAGTGAGGGATCTGGGAGGGGAGAGTTTATGCACTGTTTTTGTTCACTTTTGTTTCTTGGTAGCATAGGGGGAAGGGAAGGAGCCTGGAGGGGTTCAGCTGGATGCTGCTGGGCCCTGGCTCTGGGACAAACAGCCGCTGGACACCAGCCATGATCCCACTGGGTGCTGCAGGAGGGCAGCCACCACACTCCAGTAGGGCACCACTGGCTCATGGGAGGAAGGGGTGGAATCGGGAGCAGCCGCTGCATGCCACCCTGGGTCGGCCCCTGAGAGGAAACAGTGGAGTCACGATGGGGGAGCAGACACTGTGCACCAACAAAGGTGTCACTTGGCCAGCCTTCCCCCCCACCTTCTGGGAGAAGGGGGTAGTTTGCCCACCTCTGGGTTAAGTACACTAATCTCCATTACCCAGTGCTGCCAAACAGTGACAATTGCTCCATACTCAGCCACACTGCCCTATAATCAGAACAGTATCTCTGAAACCACCAGGACTTCTTAATGGTGACCAGAGTAGATACAGTGGCCTAGCCTTGAGTTTAGTTTTGTCCCATGTGGAATTAAGGCTCATCCTTGCTGACTCTAGTCTTCTGAGCTAAGTAGCTTGTAGCTTCTTCCACCAGGAGTCAAGAGATGCAGTCCTTCCCTCCTAGGAAAAAAACTCTGGCATAATTTAGCATTTTCCTTTCATACCAGCCTGTGATTAGTTTTTGCGTAGCTGCATGGTAGGCCTTAAGAGGGGCCACAATTCCTTATACCCCACACTTGCATGGCCTGCAAAAGGAGCAAAAACAATAGTATGCCCTGTAAGCTAGGAGTGTTCACTCTTCTCTCCCCCTGGGGACCATAGAAGGTGGAAAGAGATGGGACACAGGAGAAGGAGTAGGCAAAGCCATCCCCTAGTGTAAGGCAGGCTTAGAAGATGGGCCTAACAGCTTCTGAAGGGGGGCAGCTAATCTGCATGGATCCTTTGTTAGCATGAATACAAAGACCACAATTAGCTGATTAGCATAGTGGGTGCAGGGCATAGTGGGTAATGGTATTTGGGGTTAATCTGATCAGATATCTATCAATATCTGTAATTCTACTAAAGGGAAATATAAAATACTGTCATTATGTGAATTGCTACTCTCTGTTTGTTTCAAATCTGTCTGAATTAGTTAAAGGGTAAAAACTACTGTTAGTTAAGAAGAGGCTTGTAAGAAAGGTGACTGCATGTTTCAGCCTGAAAGAACTTGAAAGAGACAGGGATGGGGGTTTGAGGTTTTTCTGGCCTCTCTCCCTATTGCTTCTCCTATCTTTTGATAGCTATGGCTAAGCCTCTTGTGAGGTCTTTGTCATTTAGATAGAGATAGTTGTTCACAGCTATTTAAGAGCTGGAATCACCAGGGAGAGAAGCAAACTCTCTCTCTCTGATAAAAAATACTAGTGAGAAATTTCTCTCTCTGAGCTGAGATGACTGGAGAGCGGCCAGCAGCAAGCTGGGCAGCGCGAGTGACCAGAGGGAGGAGCCAGTGGACAGCAGTCGGAGCCAGCGGATGGTGAGAGCGGCCAGTGGCGAGCTGGGCGGCATGGGTGACCGGAGGGCAGAGCTGGCGGACAGTGGGTGGAGCCAACAGACGGTGAGAGCAGCCGGCAGCACAGGTGACTGGAGGGCAGAACTGGCAGATAGTGGGTGAAGCCAAGGAACAGTCTAGAGCATGAAGTGAGTGATCAGTAGATGGCGTCAGTGGACAGCTGGCATGAAAGACACTCCCTATGTACACTAGGGTTGGTTGGGAGCCTAGTTAGCACTGATTCTCCAGATCAGTGCCAGTTTTGCCATTAAGTTTGTATGTTCTGTTATGTGGTGTGGGTTGTTGGGAACCTCGCCCTATACTAATTTTTCTACATTAGTGCTGATCTCTGTTATTTGGCCTTTTGCATTTTGTTTTACTACTATTAAAAGTTCTGTTTACTACACTCAGACTCGTGCTTGCAAGTGGGGAAGCGTTACCCCTTTGGGGTGCCCAGTGAACAGTAAAGGATTCCCCGGAAATCTGGGTGGGGGCTCGAGCCATCTGGTGGTGTTACACTATTGGGAAGCCCCTAGACATAGAACATGGCCCTTGTCCTGCAAGCCCGCCCTGGCAGAAGGGTTACCCTTGCATGCTGTTTATCCTCTGGGAGAAACTGTCTCCTTGTGCATCTTGCCCATGAAATCCTTATGTCATTCAGGGGCATAGCTACAGTTGGGCCCAGATGGGCAAATGCCCAGCTGGTTGGCCAGCAAGCCCACCTACCCCATCTGCCACAGCACCGGGCAGTGGTGCAAGCTTGCTGTCACAACTGTGGACTGGGCAGCAGCTGGCGCATGCAGCCACGAGCAGTGGCACTGGGGGCAGATGGGTGGGGGCAGGCTGCACTCTGTCCACCTAGCTCTGGCTCTGGGCAGTCGCTGCTGCCTTTGCACGGCTGGGTCTGGGCTACCTCTCCTCCTTCCCCCTCCTCAGGACACTCCAGGTGCTAGGAAATTGGAGCGTTGGCAGGAAGTATTGTGTCATATGACCGGAAGCAGGACTGGCTGGGCTCAGCCAGAGAAGGGGCTGGCTATTCCCCTGGTGTCATGTTTGCTAATTAGCTGAATCTAGAGAGCTCTTTCTTCAGGAGTGTTAATGTGCACATGTAACCCATGTGCCTAAGAAGGTGCAATCTCTTTCAGGGATCCTTTATGGCTGGGTTATGTTGCTGGGCAAATTTTGCAGCCCAGAAACCAGAACCTTCTGGTAAGAGGGTGTGGGAGCACATTGAGCATGCACCACAAGTTTTATTGTTTATGCTGGAGTTACATGCCCAGGGAGAAGACTGAGAGCAGCAGCCTGGAGAGAAGCAAACAGAGAGCTGCAGAGTACATGGGCTAAGGGACTGAGTGAAAGGAGCTGAGTGGGAGTGGACTGCAGGATGTTTTCTCCCTGCTTTGGACAGGTTTGCAGGGGAGTTGTCTGCAATAGAACTGAGAGCTGGATGGCCAGGGACCTGATTGTGTGGTGCTGGCTACACAGGAGGAAGAAAGGACTGTATGGCATTTGCCTGAAGAGTCCTGCAGCTAGAGATGATGAGGACGGCTTCTGTTTAGCATTTAAGCCTTAAGGACTTAGACTGCAATTGAGATAAGGGTGACTTCACCTGAACTTTGGGACTCTTGGGTTTCTTACTGTTTTTGTTAAATTCATCATGTTTTCTTAGGATAAGGTTTGTTTAATTAGTTAATAAAGTTCATTGTATGTTTATTCTGAGCAGTAGTTTAATGTGGGATGGGAACTCTGAGCAGACTTCACTGTGAGTCCTGAACAGACTGGATCCTGGCTTTCCAGCTGCTTTCTGCAGGGGTTTTCTCAGTGGGGCACTGGAGAGGGGCAGGTGAATGCATTTGAGCTCACCCTAGCAGGTTACACACAGTCTCTGAGACAGGGCATGAACTATTTCATGGTCACAGTTAAGTCATTCTAGCTTGGCCAAAACTATCATAGCATCATTTGCTCCTCACACTGCTCCTGCCTTTGTAATGATGTTTGTCCCTTCCATGATTGCCACACATCTGCTGCTGCTTTTCTCTTTGAAAGAGAGAAAAGATTTTTGTTTACAAGGGCTGTTGTGTAGGCAGCGGTGCTTGGAGCAGGATCAGTATTCTGGTGATCAGGGCTTGTGATGGTTTTCCTTGCATTCTTTCAAAGTATTTTCAGTAGAACCGTAATCCTCATGTCTCTTAATTCCTGTTAAGGTCTTCCTGGAAAACAGACATGCTACTTTTAAGAGCCAGTCTGTCATTGAAGAGATGTGTAGAGAGAAAGAGAAAACAGTTATCAGCACAGCCAAAGGTTACAGGCTAACCCAAATAAGCATTGCCATTTTACTTAGGGCTCACTGAGAGATTTGGCCTTTGAAATCTTTCACCAGCTCTTGCAAAGCAGCAGCTGTCTCTGTGCGTAAGCACACGTGTTTAGATTTGTGTGTGCACATGCATCTGCTGCTGTTTTCCTCCCAGAACATCACCACCAGGATGTCACATGACATTTTCCAAACTAAAAGAGAATAACATGCTATGAAGTGAATTTTAAATTCAGATGCAACCAGTGTCACAGGTTCAGTATTAGTCTTTTTGAACAGCAGTAAGCACAAGCTGCAAAATTTGGATCCATTTCCAATCTTCTTAGGTGTTTCAATCTGGCAGTTTAGTTTTAGTCCAAAATAATTAATAGGGAAAAATAATATATGTTCCCCCGACCAGACACTCCCAAATAATGAAGAATTGAAGAGAAAAGAGTCTTCTGTGGCTACCAGCTAAGCATGATTTTTTTCAGAATTTCTTTTGTGCATTTATCTCTAGTATCCTAAGCATGCTGCATTCCCATCCATTTGTAACCTTTCCTTCAATGTTGTTGAGCAACTAAACAGTTGGGTAAGGTTTATCGTGGAAAAACAGGTTGTAGCTTTGACCTTTAGCTCCCTTATCAGGTATGATGTACAGTGACTTCTTTTGTGTTTGCTCAACATAAAGAATATGTTGACATGAGTTTTATGTTTATGGAAAAACTACACCAATAGTGAAAGAGGTTTCAACACTTCTGCACAAAACAAAGTCACATGTTTATTAGGCAGAACTTTCCATCCTGCTTGGGGACTGTGAGGAACTTTGAAAGACATATGTGTTAATTGTGAACTACACAGGGCGAGACTTTGACATTCTTGTTTGAGTTGAATAACACTTTATTCCTTGGCTGGCCCCATTGAAGTCAAAGGAAGTGCTTGTACAGTAAAATGTAATTCAGCATGAGTAAGGGAATTAGAATTGAGACCATGCATATTAGATAATTCCGAAATGGGAAAATTCATCTCATGATAGATATCTTGTACAAGCCCTTCTATAACTCTGAAGCCTCGCTGTTCCCCCTGTGTGAAAGCCATTTTTGCTTAGGTGCTGCGGAAGCCAGGTTGGGGACAGGCAGAACTGTCTGTGCAGGAAGAAGTTGTTCTCAGTGATTATGCTTTGGGGCTTGTATTTTCTTATCTCAGTTCTACCTTTTTTTTTTTTTTTTAATGCTGCTGCTGCTGGGGATTGTTGAGTGATGCCTGATCTCCACTGGCTGCCTGCCTGGCCTAAATTCCATCCCACACACCCTATGTTCTTCCCGTTAATTCACAGCCAGCCCAGTTTGCTTCTGTTATCACTTGTTGATGTCAGTGAGTGGAGTTGCAGATAGGACAATGTGGCTCAGTGGTTGGAGCATTGAGCATGTGTAAGAGCACCCTGGGATCCTTTCTGAGGGAGGAAACTTGAAGGAGGGCAGCAGCAAAAGCATAATACATTTTCGTCCTGTTTTCTGTCACTCCTATCCACTGTTCTTTTAGGACTGCTATATCCATCTCCGCTTCAGCTCAGAAATTATTTTGCATTTTCACGTCCTTTGATGGCTGACAGAACATCACTGCTGTAACATTTAATAGAAAAGTAAAATTTCAGGGGTGTAATATTGCCCAATCTATTTTAAAAAGTGAACACATCTGAGTGAAATTTTGTGATAAATTTTTATCAGTTTCATCCAAATCTGGTAATTAGGCTTAACACAATGGTTTTTAGAGGTTTCTTTACTTATTAGAAGTGTACTCAAATTTTGATACGGTCTCCAACATTATGGGGCCCAGGTGCAATTTTCTCTGAAGGATAATAGTAACAGGGCAGAAGAGAAGGAAGAGTGTGAGGTAACATATCCATCCAAGCTGTCTCACTTTTAAAAGCAGAAAGCAAGTATAAGATTTGACAAGTCTTGTCCTGAAATGTTATTTTGTAATATTATTTTAAGCTATTTATTTTCATTCCCTATTTTCTACAGAACCACTTTATAATATAGAAGTTAGAGTTTCTGATCTGGAATTATAGCTATACGTAAATATAACTTCTTCTTCAAGCGCTGCTCAGATACATTCAGTATCAGGTGTATACATGCCGCAGTGCATAACTGGCCAGAAACTCTTTAGCCTTAGCCTGTCAGGACAGGGCTGGTGGCCACCGCCCCCTGGCTACCCTGTGGCTATATATATGGCTGCAGCCCTGCTCCTTCCCAGTTCCTTTCTTCCGCCCTCAGCGATGGTTACGGAACAGCCTGTTTCTTGCTTTTTGCAAGTGCCCGCATGTTTGCTCTGTTTTACGAGCATTTTCACTGGAAGATCTGTTTGCAGACATCACCAGCACTCCTACCGAGTCCTTCTAACTGAAACCTGAACCCGAGGGACAACCCCCATGGGAGGTATCTAAAATGCCTGGGTGAGCTTCATCGGGTGGATTATGCTCCATTTGCAGATCTTTTAAACGAAGGACACAGGAAGACAGGGAGCGAAGGCTGCATAATATTGCCTAAGAACGGGCCTGCAGCCGATGCCGGGTACATCAGTTGCACACAAGGATTCACAGGCACCATGTGCTGGGCTGGCACCGGAGCCCTCTTGGCACTGCTCTTGGGCTATGAATAAAAGCCATGACCGGCACCGCATGCTTGGTCGGCACTGGAGCCCTCTCATCGCTGCTTTCCCGCTTTGAATAAAAGCCGCGATCGGCCTCTATTATGGCACTGCATGCTAGATGGGCACCGGAGCCCTCTCAGTGCCACTCTCTGGCTACGAGTAGAGCCGCGATCAGCCTCTAAGTTGGCACCACGTGCTCAGTCGGCACCAGAGCCCTCTCGGCGCAGCTCTCTGGCTGTGAATGAACAGCCATGATCGGCATTTGGCTCAGCACCATTTCGGTGCCATGTGACCTTATCCCCGGCACCTCCTCTCCGAAGAAAAGAGCTGGATCATCTGAGCGCCAAGCGTTGGTGGCAGCGCCTGATGCCATTTGGCACCAAGACCCTCTCAGCGCCACTTCCCAGCAGAACATAGGTAAGCGCACTTAGCGTCAACTTGGCCTGTGCCGTTCTGGCTCTTACCTCGGGGGGGGGGTGAGGGCCCAGAGTTTATCATGGTGCCATTCACAGGAGGTCTTTGAAGCAGTGGAGGCTCTTCGGCTCCTGAAATCACCTTATTTGATCTGGGGTTTGCATCCTCTCCAGTGGCCATTATGATCCTTCTTCATGCTCATGTCCTTGACATCACTGGGACACACTGGCCCAAGTTGCCCTGATTTACCCCCAGGCTCCCAGGTGTCAAGGATGTTTGACCTCCTGGGTCAAAGGCCTATTCAACTTCAGCCTTTCAGCTGAGGCTTGCTAACCATCAGGTCTTGTTTAACAGATATTCCCTAGATGTGTGTAATGCTATGAAAGGTTTTAGCAGCTTCCTCCCACAAGAACACTTGGAGGATTAAGGTGCCTTCATTGAGGAAGGTTCCTTGGCCTCACGCAAAGCCCTTACAGTGGCGTGGGATGCCTCGGACATGGCCAGCTGTGGCATTGTTACAGCCATGGTTATGCACCAAGTGGCCTCTCCCAGGACTTAAAGCAGTCCATGTTAAACTTTCCCTTTTGAGGGACAGTCTCTCCTTGCCCCGGCCACCGACTCCCTGATCTGCGGCAAGTGTGACCCTAGGTCAGCCCTCAGAGCCCTGGGTATGCTTACTCCCCAGGTATTCAACATTCTTTCAGCCCACCACGACCCCACGAATGCTTGGGGTGAGGGGTCTTCTTGGTAGTCTCCCCCTCTCACAAGCGAAAGGGCTTTCTATTAGGGGCTCTTGGACTGCGGGTTGATGGCCCCGTTTTCTGCCATTGAAGGTAATCAACTCCAATATGATCACCTCTTTCTCCATCAAACCCAACCCTTGACTTTCAGGGTGGCACCCTAAATCACTTATGTTAACTACCCCTTCGCAGTCAGCCTTGCCTCTTCCTCCTCTCTGGTAAAGATGCATCTCCCTCTTCCCTTACCGCACCCTTTAGGTCAAGTAAGGGCCTAGCAACCGGCGAACTCTCCTCACATGCGCTCAGTTCTAGTCACATGTGCCGTTGGAGCCTTGGTGGAAATCCAGGGGTAATAGAGGTATGAGAAGGGGGCACATGGTGCCCCCCCACCACCACCACAACACCTGCTCTGCAGCCCTTACCTTGGGCTACAGCCCCCTGGGACACGCAGAGGAGGATACCCACTCCCCATCCTTGTACCCAGAGGCCCCCGCCCCCCCCACCTCATTCAACCCTTCCCCAGTCAGGCATGCTGGGATGGGCACACTCCTGCTTCGCTGATTCCAAGAACATTTCTTATTCGTGTTGACCTGCAACAGATCTTGGGGGGAAACTACTGTGGAATGGTGTACCCTGCCTCCTAGGTGGTAGGTAGGATGGCAAGCTTGTCCTCTACCTTTTCCCCTCTCGGCTCCCTAAGCAGTCCCCTTTTTATTCTCAGGGCCATGATCTTCAGACTCATATTAGGCCTTTCACTTGAGACATCTTCGAGCTCTACCGTAGGGGTTTTTTCTCTTCAGCTCCCACCCCTTCTCCCCAAGGACATTCGCCACATCTCATTGGTCCATCCGCCCACAGGCAATCCGCACGTTTAGCCCTCTGCTGAAAACCACTCTGCTCTGGTGCTTCCCGCCAACCAGGCAAGTGACGCTTTCCACCGAAAACCCAGAGAGCCATCTAGGAGCTGCCTTGATCATTCTATGGCATTCCCCTCCTCCCTAGAATCGCAATGAAGGGAGATAGTAAAGGATAGAACTCTGAATACTGATGGGGTTTAGTACACCTGAGTAAGCCCGCTTGAGGACCTGTGGTCCTTAGCTCATGGTTAGTCCCCCTCCAGAACTCTGGTTCCCAAGGGAATTTGCAAAACCCTTAGCAGGCTGGAAAGCCTGATGCCTTACGTGTGATGCTTTTGTGACATCCCCTCATACTCTCCATGTTCCCTAGAGGACACAGTGGCTTTCCCTTGTTTTGCCCTAAGTAGGGGTTGCTTTATGCCCTCCTCCCCTCTCGCCGGGGTCACTCTCTTCCCTTCTTCCACCCAGGACCTGCCCAAGCCTTACCCCTTCCAATACGTGGGGAGGTGCACCAATAACACCCCTCCCATCTCGGAGCAGGCATTATAGACCATGTCTGCCTTGCATCTTGGCTAAGTCGTCGTCTTCTCTCCTCATCAGAAACTGTGCAAGATCCCTCGTAGTTGGCCAGTTGTAGCTGGGACTCAACACCTACTCCCGCCACTAGAGATGAGTCAACCAGCTGCAATATGAAGGTTGACTGCCTCTCCATAGAAGTGAGAGTGAGAATATCAGGCCAGAAGAGAAGTGAGAATATCATGCGAGCTACACACCCCCCAATCACTCCGATTCTGGAGCCTGGGGGGGACACAGCCCTCAGGGGAGATCTGACCCATCTATAGAGATGGCCAGATGCTCCTCCCCTTGATTCAGCAAACCTCTCCCTACGCGAATCCGTGTATTGGGAGAGTAGAGTACGGGGGCAAGGGAGAGAAATGCGCATCTAGCCTTGAAGTTGCATAAGCCCCTCCCAGAACCCCATGATGGTTTCTCACCGTCCCTGTCTCAGGTCATTCTCCCCCACCCCCTTTAGGTCGGGGATGACCTAACATGGTAATTCAATCACCTTTCCTCCAGTTTCTCTGCTTTCGCCTCCTGGTCATTCACAATTCATGACCACCACCGTTTGGCTTCTGTCCTGATGCTAGGATGGGTGTACCTAAGGGTCCCACTTTTTCTTACAAGAACCCGTTGAAAGGTCAACTCTAAAGAAACGCCCTTCTGGGATGCCCACTCCTCTCCTCATGATGACCTCCTTGACGGAGCATCTCTGACACTTTGGACCCCAGAGTAGGGCCTGCCCAGCGTCTAGGCTTTGTTGCAGGGCCCTCCCTCCAGGCCCTCAGGTCGCATGCATCAACGGATGGAGGGGCAGGGGTCCCCAGCTACTCCTTCCTTGTTATCTTTTTTCCTACATTATCTTCTATATGGAGGTGGGACGCCTTAGTTTAGAGTGCCCCTTATCAATCCTGCCCTTGGCATCTGCTGCTGGTATGTAATAGGGAAAGGCCTTTTGCCTACCCTGTTTGGTCAAGGGGCGATATGTTCCCTGCCCCCTGTCTTGGTAAGTAACCTAACCCAATTCACCTCCCTTTGGGGTTAAGGCGGCAAGGGCGGCATTTATCCCACCCTTGCTCATGGCTGTAGGAGCCTGTTGCTCTGGATCACGATTGCCTTTCTCAGGAGTCAATTCTACTAGGAAAGGGCAACCCTCTTATTTTAGATGGTCTTGCAGGTGACAAGGATGCTCTTTTGCTATTATGATATAGCAAGTTCCCCGGTAATGAACTGAGATTGCCCCTGTTGGAGTTTTGGTCTCTGGACAGAGTGGCAAATGACCCCTTGGCAGTCTCATGCACATCTTCTCTCGAAGATCTTGCACTTGATGGCGTGTCTGTAGGCATTCGCCTAGTGGCCCAATGCTTCTTTGCCCAATTTTGGGTGCTGTGACATATGTGGGTAGCTGTGCTGACGGTGGATAAGGTTCCAACTCCGCCCACCTTCCACAGTGCGGCTAACAGTTACCTGATACTGAATGTAACCAAGCAGCACTCGAAGAAGAATGGTGGGTTGCTTACCAGTAACTGTCCTCCTTCTAGATGGACTGTTCAGATTCATTCAGATCCCTCCCACCATTCCCGCTACTTGGACTTAGCGATTAGTAGGGACTGGGGAGGAACAAGACTTCAGCCATATATATAGCCACAGGGTGGCCAGGGGGCAGTGGCCACCAGCCCAGTCCTGACAGGCTAAGGCTAAAAAGTTTCCGGCCAGTTGTGCTCTGCGGCACGTATACACCTGATACTGAACGAATCCAAGCATCCCATCTCGAAGCAGGACAGTTACTGGTAAGTAACCCACTGTTCTGCAGAACAAAAAGTAAGCAGCAACTTTACTCCTGTACCCCCCCCCCCCAAAGTTGCCTTTTTATAGTTTTACTCTCTAACAGGGCCAAATTAAGGGGCCCTGAGGCCCTGCGCTGTCCACTTTTGCAGCCCCTCCAGCCTGGGACTCTACCATTCATCCCCGACCCCTCAAGTCCCCTCTCCCTGCTTGGGGGCCAAGCTTCACACAACTGTTCTCCATCAGGGCAGGGCTGGCTGGCATGTGGCCCACACACTCCAGGGGCAGTGGTGGGGCCATGCTGCCCACTAGCTGGACCCACCCCTGGTGTACAGCGGACATGCACTGGCCTGGCTCACCTCATCCCCAGGGGAAACCACCTGGCCCGGGATCAAGCAGAATTACCATGACTTGCCATGGCTTCTGGCCCCAGAGCACTCCCTTAGCACCAGCACCTATTCCCCAGCCCCACAGGTTTGTGTGAGAATGAGCCATAGGGGCTGCAGTCTGGACCACCCCTTTCAGGTTGGGGTCCAGGACTGCAGCCCCTATAGCCCCTGTATTAATGCGGCCCTGCTCTCTAGACCTCCTGATCTTCAGTCTCTGAGATCTATAATCACCATGGCTGCTTTATTTTAAAACAATATTTACATTAGAATCCTCCAAAGGATGAAAAAGCCTGTTACACTGTCATGTGCTTTCATGAAGAATGACAACATGATAAACATTATCCTATTCATGCAACGTAGTCATCTCTCCAAAAGAGAGACCGAGTTACATAGTGTATTAACGAAAGCAAGAAAATGTTTTTTTTTTCCCCTAGGCTGGGGTTGTGGGGTGGATTGTTGTATGAAACACTGAATGGGATCTGTGCTCTTTATCATTAATTGCATATCTGCAAAAACCCAGACAAATAAACAATAAACCTCAACAGTAACTGAACCACAGAATTGTATAATAACTACTTTCAACTTTGAATAATAGTACAGTTTTCTGCTGAAATCTGGGCTGCTTAAGTCTCTCAACAGACATAATTTCCTAATTGATCGAAGCTACAGAAATAATAGTAGGAGCTAAATTACTGGGTAGGAAATGACGACCCATTGATTTCCAAGGAAAATTTTTCTTCTAGCCATAGGTGTAATAGACAACTTTTGCTTTTTGTAGAGAGCTTGAGAAAGCAGGAGGGGCAGAGATCAGTATTTGCCACCAGCAGTAAAACAGTGAGCTTGCAACACTTGATAGATTTGATTAAATTTAGAGGAGCGCAAAGCCTTAACCCCATATAGGCTTCAATATAGGTATGTGGCTCCCAAATCTAGTATGCAATCCTCTACTTAGAACTAGTGGTGCTGAATTTTACCAAACTTTGAAGGAAGTTTTTAGGTCACATTTTTGGAGGCTTTGTTGCAACGTCTTATTTTTGTGCCCACTGTCAACTGCAGATGCAATTAATTGGACACAGATCATACATTTAAACATCTTACTACTTCATTTCCATGTGCAATCATGTAGTCAGAAAGCTAAATCCTGCCATTTGAGTCTGCCATTAACTGTCAGTGGAAATAATTTCAGATGCAAAATTGCGGGTGCAAAATTAGAGGCCTGTTTTAGAAAACATTGCCTTCTGAATCAGAGACCTGTACAATTTCACAGTTTCTATGCAGCTAGGCTAAGATATGATGGCCTTGAATAATTATCATCTTATAATGAAGGAGCAATTACTTCTGATTCAATCACAGGAGCAATTAATGTACCTGGTTCAAGTGGATAGCTTCACTACGGGCTATGCAAATATAGTACCTAATCATGCCTTGGGCGAATCTACTTCCGCTTGAGTTTTGCCTAAGTTAGAATGGCAGGGCCTGATCTAATGCCTCTGGAAGTTACAGGATCAGGACCTATAGTGTTAGTCCTCATTCCACTAAACTCGTCAGTGGCAAAACTCCAATTAATTTTGCAGGATCAGGATGGCTAAACTATTGTACTAGACATGTTAAATCAAAGCCTTATGTTTTTACAAGATACCACAGCTTCCTCCTTAGTCAGTATCTCTTGTTGCCTCTTTGCCCACTTCTTGTTTTAATGATAAGCACACAGTTCAATGGTCCAAGGTACCAAATCTGAAGGAAAACAGAGTTTTCAAAGGAAATCTAATGTTTGCAGAGAAACTCAATACTCTCTTATTCCTGGGAGAAGACAACTACTTTTAAAAATTGCCATCTTATTTTGGGGAATAAATAGACTTACAGATCAGGGAGTCTGTGTGCATGAATATATGTAATGCTCAAAGCTCATAAAATCTAGGGTACTGTTTATTACTAAACACACCAAAACAAACAAGGAGTCTGTTGGCACTTTTAAAGACTAACAAAATTTATTTATCACATGAGGTTTCATGAGAGAAAATCCCACTTCATTTGGCAGTTGGAGAGGGGGAACTTAACTTACAATCTGTACATTCCCCCTGTTCAGTCTACTCGACCATATTGCCTCAAGCTGGGCTTTTCTCCTCTCAGTGAATCTTTCTTTCTATTAATCATGTACCATGGACTGAGACATGGAATTATGCCTGGAAAGCTCTTGTCAATGTCACCTTCCAATAAGCAGCTGGGACACGTCACTTGGCTTTTTTCTGAAAGAAAAGCAAAATTTTTTGCTAAAATTTAAATTTTCCTCTGGAAAATACTGGCTTTGCAAAAAGGTCCTTGTTCCTCAGAAAATCATTGTCACAAAAGCTCTAACTACAGCCTCTGATTTCAAAGAGGAGGAAGCTCTGTGGGAGACAGAAGTTTATGAGATATGTCCAAGGTTGCACAGCCAGTCCATGCTCCTACTCTGTAGAAATGCCTTCCAAAGGGCTGATAATGGTCATTCTCATAAGCATCACTGTGAACCTTTTGAGTTATTTCTGACTAGTCCAAATGCATCAATATAAGATTGTCCAAGTGAACCGGTTTTTAGAGATGCAGTGGTGACTCTCATGTACCCGTCTGCACTGCAAAGATAAAATCACAATATTTCTGAAGCTGTTTTACATTACATGGTTCAGGGCAAAAATAAAGCCAAGAAAGCAATCAGCTATTGTATTATATGCAACCTATGGGACCCCACTGGGTTACCGGTAATTAACTTGCATGGTATCAGATGCCCACACTTTCAACTGACTTCTTTATGTAGCTGTAGTGAAATAGATATGCACTCAATTGCCATCACCAACAACTAAGTATGAGCTAGTGGGGGTGGGGGTGTCTTTGGCACTAGGCTGCATTCCTGATTTTGACACAGAACACTTAGCAACTTACAATAAAGCTAGCATGTTAAAATAAGTCACTATATCAACACATTTCTGCATGTGCTACTCACAAAACCCATCACACATTAGACTGTTAGGGACATTTCAGAACCTCCTGAGCTATCGCACATGAGTGGCATTTCCTTAAAAAGGTATGCATACCTCCAGATAAGAAGTCAGTCTACAACTAATATTACATTCTACATTGTTAGAACTCTAACCACTGATTTATTGACATATTAACTATAGTTATAATTAATTATTTTCAATTGCATTTTATGTTTAGGAATAATCTGAGTTTATGATCCTATCCATGGGCACCCTATTAGCAAGCAGCAGTGTTCAAAAGCATTGTAAGTAAATGGAAACCCAGCATAATCCACTCATGTATTATTTATCCTTTTGATTCACAGTGGCCAAAGTCACTTTGTGTTCTCATTTAGGAGAGGAAATTATTATTTTTTGTAAATAACAGTATAAAAATGTCATTTACAAGTTGCAAAATAAAAGATTGAGTAACTAATGTTCTGTGCTGTAATATTTGCAATTGTGTAATCTGAGACAGCTGCTAGTGGCTAAGGACATTTGCAGACACGCTTGAACTGATTTTTTTTACTTCTGAAAGTGTGAGAGAGGGTCTTGGTTTCTTCATAAATAAGTTCAGACATGCAAGAAACTTATTGTTAATAATAAGATTCACATTGTGTTACTGGGCCATGACTATGTACACATTGACATGTTGTACCCAGAATGTAATCATAAGCATGAAAATCAGCAAGGTTTGAGTTAGCAACACCCAAACCAGTTGAAGTTACATACAGTGTTCCAGACTTGGTGTTTGTCCCTGACAATTTCTGGCCAGTTTTCCCTCACCCTGTTTTTGAAGCATGAACACTTTTTCAAATTTCCAAGCAGTAAATATGGAAAGTATCCAAGGGCGAATATTCAGTTAGGAAGATCACTTGCTGTGCCACAGAATGATTTTACAAAAGCGCCTGTGAACAGTGGGTTACTTACCAGTAACCGTCCTCCTTCGAGATGGGCTGCTCGGATTCATTCAGGAATAGGTGTCTCCTTGCCAGAGTGCCTGATTGGTCGGAACTTTTTGCCCTAGCCTGTCAGAAGAGGGCAGGCGGCCACCGCCCCCTGTGCCACCCCGTGGCTATATACATGGCTGCCACTCGGCCCCTCCCCTGTTCCTTGGAGTCACCAAGTCCAGATGCAGGGACGGGAGGAGGAATCTGAATGAATCCGAGCAGGCCATCTTGAAGAAGGACAGTTAGTGGTAAGTAAACCACCATTCTTCTTCAAGCGCTGCTCGGATACATTCGGGAATAGGTGACTGCTAGCCATGCTGATGGCTGGTGGAGTTGGCTCTTCCGCCTTCAGCACGGCATAACTCTGACAAGGGTATTTGTCCATGCCCAGGGTCCTGAAGAGGTCTAGGAGATCGACCCAAGGACCATCGCCCCAGCAAGGGTAACCTGGGATTGCCAGACCTAACCCAGAGGAGAAAGTAGGCCCCGTTGTCTGAGCGCCTAGTGTGGCACCTACGCAGGAGGGCCTGAGGTTACCTTATGGATAGAAAGATACCAGCTTATCTTGGTTAAAGTCGAGGAGTGCGACTCTAACTGCTCTGCCTAAAGGCATATTGGCAGAGGCGGTAGAAACCTAGATGATTAGTGTTCTGGCAGCAACACATAATAATGTACCTTCTACAAGGGAATTTAGGAGGCCGTAGGATCATTGGGCTGGCATTGTTGGATGCCAGCACCTCCAGGACCAGGAAAGGGAAAGTGTACCATGTTTCCCTCACTCCGGCAGTATGAGACACCCGTGTGCTATAAGCATGCTAGGTGTGGGAATCTGGGACATTTGGCATCCCTCAGTGGGGTGGGCTACCAGTGGTTAGGGCCTAGGAGAGTTACCTTGTCCTAGGTTGGAGGGAGTGCCAGCAGCTGGAGGCGGCAGCCAATGATCTCAAAGAGCGCACTGTGAGTAGAGCACCCAGATCGTCATGGAGAAGGCAGTGCCTCGCCACTAAATAGCCCTATACAAGGCAGACTGGGAGAGGCCTTCACTTGAGCCTGATGGATATATCCCAGGTCTAGGCAAGCCTACTGATGACACTGGTGGTCCCTGTTGAATAAGACTGCTCGTATCGATAATCTTGTGTCGACACGAGGGAGTAGTAATGTGATTATTTCCCCTTGTCTTTCTCTTCTTCCCCCATTTTTTTTTTTTTTTTTGGTGGCTGGTAATCAGCCAGAGGAGTATAGAAGGTGAAGAGCTGGTTGTGATAAAGCAATGCCCAGGCTTCGCTCGTAAGAATGAGAATCCCAGGGATCAAGTCCCGTGGCCTGCGGGACATTGGTTTACGTGACCTCGTACCACCAGGACGAGACCAGCCAGTGTGGTCCAAACTTTACAACTGTCAATGTACAGAGGCGTGTGCCCAGGAAGGGGTGCCCCGAAGGGAAGGCTCTCTGTGGGGGGGACAGGACATACGTGAGGAAGGAACAGCTTCTATCAAGGGAGCAGGGAAGGAACACCACTTCGAGGGTACACATCCTGCCATCTTCTTACGAGCCTTCAGTTTATCTGAAGGGCCTTCTACAAGCATGTTATTGCCCTATTGAGACTTGCCCTGGGAGTGGGATGTATTGGGGACAGCTGGCTCCCGAACTCCCAATCGGTGGTCGGGATGCCAGGTGGTGTAGTAAGAGGTCTATCGAGTGGGAAAGGTCCTTAGTCTTGGTTGGGCCAGAGCGTAATACCAAATCACAACTACGATGGCTAGAAAGCCCTCAAAGCATGAGGACAGAGAGGGAGTTGGACCCGCAGGGTATACAAGCGGGGTGTCCCGGAGCTATGCTGAGACAAACCTGGTGCTGTGACCAGCTGAGGGAAGAGACTATGAGGGAAGTCCCGCCAGGTATTCCCTAAGGGATGATGACTAGGATCAGGCTCCCACCGCAGCAGTGGGAATGGTCTTTGGCCATACCCCCTGAGCTCCGCTTGGAGCCCCCTCCAGGCCTTGAACCCCTTGCTTTTAGGCTAAAGCTTCCTGGCTACTCACTGGACTGTTCAAGCAGCGTCAACTGCGAGTTTGATGGGGAAGAAAGAGAAGCAAGTATCGTCACCTCTAACTGAGAGGTAAAGGGGGATACCAGACCATTTCATCGAGGGAAAGGGGCCGTGTGCAGATGTTCAGGCTTTGAGAAGTATTCCAGCGGCAGTGATCGGCCGGCTCGAAGGGGAAGAGAAGCCTTTGGCCATTAGGGTGGCCCATCTTTGAGGAAGTAAGGCAGGGCGAAAGTGATCCGGGGGTCTAGTTGGTGAGACCCTTCACCCAGTCATTCGCCAGTCTGCGGACCAGCTGGGAGTAGCGAGCACTGGAGCTTTACCTCAGCTTTGGAGACTGCGAATGAGCTGTCTAAGGCCAGCCAGGCTCCATCCTGCGAGTCTGGTACTTGACCGGCGAGAGTGATATGCTCATCCTAAGGGGTCAAGGGGGTTGTAGTACCCTAGGTTAGAGTCATATACCTTAAGATTTTACTGAGGTCAATCAAATGTGAGCTAAGTTAGGCCCAGCTAAATGCGTTTGATAACCATTGGTCAGGGCGGCAGAAGAAAAAAAGGGGGAACAAAGATTAACGGGGACTCTACCATCCATCCTTTTGGAGAGTAGGGCGGAGGGGCTTTCCCCATGGGGAGGTGTGTGGGAGCCGCACTCCCCTGTGTGGTAATGGTTGCGGTAAACGGAAAACTTTGTCTTATTTGGAACGGGGATCAACGGAATGGTACACTTGGATTATTGGAGTGTGTACCGTGAACTTCTCAAAGAATCCATCCTGAAACACTTGGAGGAAAATAGAGTAATCAGGAACAGTCAGCATGGATTCACCAAGGGTAAATCATGCCTGACCAACCTCATCGCCTTCTATGATGAGATGACTGGATTTGTGGATGCGGGAAGAGCCGTTGATGTGATATACCTTGACTTTAGCAAGGCTTTTGATACAGTTTCCCACAGCATTCTCACTGGCAAATTAAGGAAGTATGGGTTAGATGCATGGACTGTAAGGTGGATAGAAAACTGGCTAGAACAACGGTTTCAGCCTGTAGGAATCAATGGCTCCATGTCAAGTTGGCAAGCAGTAACAAGTGGTGTGCCCCAGGGGTCGGTCCTGGGGCCAGTTCTGTTCAATGTTTTCATTAATGATCTGGATGATGGGATAGATTGCACACTTAGTAAGTTTGCAGATGATACCAAACTGGGGGGAACGGTAGACACCCTAGAGGGCAGGGACAGGATTCAGGGAGACCTAGACAAATTGGAGCAGTGGGCCAAGAGGAATCTCATGAGGTTCAACAAGGACAAGTGTAAAATCCTGCACTTGGGACGAAAAAACCCCATGTACTGCTACAGGCTGGGGAGTGATCAGCTAAATAGCAGCACTGGAGAAAAGGACCTGGGAGTCATGGTGGATGGGAAGCTGGATATGAGTCAGCAGTGTGCTCTTGCTGCCAAAAAGGCCAATGGCATACTGGGCTGCATCAGAAGAAGTGTTGCCAGCAGATCAAGGGATGTGATCATTCCCCTCTATTCTGCACTAGTGAGGCCACATCTGGAATACTGTGTCCAGTTTTGGGCTCCCCACTACAAAAAGGACATGGACAAATTAGAGAGAGTCCAGAGGAGGGCAACCAAAATGATCAAAGGGCTGGAGCACAAGCCCTATGAAGAAAGACTGAAGGAACTAGGCTTATTTAGCCTGCAGAAGAGAAGACTGAGGGGGGATTTGATAGCAACCTTCAACTACTTGAAGGGTTGCTCCAAGGAGGATGGAGCTCAACTGTTCTCGGTAGTAACAGAGGGCAGAACGAGAAGCAATGGCTTCAAGTTACAGCTGGGGCGGTCCAGGCTGGATATTAGGAAAAACTTCCTTACTAGGCGAGTGGTGAAGCATTGGAATAAGCTGCCTAGGGAGGTGGTGGAATCTCCATCTCTGGAGGTGTTCAAGTCCCAGCTGGACAAAACCCTGACTGGGATGATCTAATGGGAGTGGTCCTGCTTTTTTTTGGCAGGGGGTTAGACTAGATGACCTCGTGGGGTCCCTTCCAACCCTATGATTCTAACCTCTGAATGTCCCACAGGGTGAGGAGTTGCCGCCCAAGGGGTGCTGTGATTGAGGGCCACCTCTTGAGAGGCCGGAGATACTCTGGCCTCCAGTAGCCAGGCCACGCGGCACAGGGTTACTGCTGAGGCCATGGTGCAGGCTGCTGTATCCACCACGTCCCATGCTGACAGGAGAAGGTCCTGGGATGCTATTTTACCTTCCTCCAAGAAGGCGTCATACTCTTCCTTGGCCTCTAGTGGGAGTAGATGTCTAAATCTGTTCAATACCTCCCACACATCCAACATGTACCTGCTGGTTAGGGTCAGGTTATTTGCGACCCTCAAGTGGAAGGCTGAGGAGGAGTATACCTTCCTACGTAGCAGTTCTAACTTCCTTGAATCTCTCGATGTCTGGAGGGGATTGCAGGAGGTCTGTCCTGGCCCCAAGGCCACTTCCACTACAGCACAATGTGGGATTGGGTGGTGGGCAAGTGAGGGGAACTCCGACCCCGGGACCCTGTACTTGAGGCCCACCGTATCTGAGACCGGAGAGATGGAACCCGGGTTTTGCCAGCGGGAGGAGGCCAAGTCCCAGATGCTAGGGTGAATGGGAAGCGTGACCGGTTCTGCCAAGGAGAACACCGGACCGAATAAAGTATAGGAGGGTGCCTCGGAGGATTGGATCTCCATCCCCATGTGGGCTGAGACGCGATGTAGGAGATCAAAATGCGTCGACAGATTGCCTGAGTAAGAAGACGGTACCGGATTTAGGACTCTCCCCGGTGCTGGGGTGGTACCAGTGCGGTCGCAGCAGCCTCTTGCGGTGATGATTCATGAGGGCAGTAGTAGAAGGGCAATGGCGCTGAGGCCGCTTAGAACCCTTTGAAGCCCCTTCCCACAGGCTGGAACAGGGGGAAATATCTCATGACCCTTGGGATGGTAGTGGAGACGGCAGAGTGATATGAATGCAATGTTCTGGCCCAGACAGGGAGACCCTCTTCGGCAGAACTACGTCCACAAATAGGTGCTCCCAGTCGGGCGAAAAGCTCATAAAGTGAGTGAAGGACAGTTTGCTTGTGAAGCACAAGGAGCGGGCAGTTTTACAACCGATACGAAGGTGGAAGAAATGAAACTGGTGAGGGGCTGGGCGGCGGCCACACATATAGCCATGGGGTGGCACAGGGGGCAGTGGCCGCCTGCCCTCTTCTGACAGGCTAGGGCAAAAAGTTCCAACCAATCTAGCGCTCCAGTACGTAGACACCTATTCCTGAATGTATCCGAGCAGCGCTCGAAGAAGAACAAGATATTCCAGGCCAGTTTCTTTTTTTCTGCTATGCTGGTGTAAATCCAGGATAACTCCTCTGAAGATGTGAAAGTATCTCTGAGTGAATTTTTGATCCCATCGCTTTTTTCTGGTAAAGAAGTGTTTGCTTGCTGATTTTAATATCAGTGAAAATTAATTCAATTCTACTTTCACTTACTTTGGTGTAATTCAAACAGAAGTCCCTTACAGTCAATTGATTCATATCAATGGAAATCCATTTGAACTTTGAAGGAAGAGGAGACTCAAGCGCAATATTAATCTTGTGTTTTAGATTTTAGTGTTTCCAGTCCTAAATCAGTGTATAAATAGGCTGTGTTCACACACAGGGGGTTATTTCGATATGGTTGTTTCGAAACAACTTGTATCGAAATAACACCTTATTTCGAAATAACTTAATTCGAATTAACAGTTTGTTAATTCGAATTAAGGAAAGAAGCTCAAAGTGAAATAGCAGGTTCAGGCAACAGTTATTTCGAAACAAGTCACTGTTGTTTCGAAACAACATGTTTGCACGGCGTTGTTTCGAAACAATCATTTCGAAACAACATTGTTTCGTCCCCACATGGGGTTTAACTTGTTTTGAAACAACGCCGTTGTTTTGAAACAACGGGACCTGTTGTTTCGAAACAACCGTGCGTCGTGTGAACAGCCTAAATCTTATTTTGAAACAACCTCTGTTGGTTCGAAATAAGAGGGCTGTGTGAACACAGCCATAGAGAGCAAATAAGAACAGATGCAAGAGTACCCTTGTTTGTTAAACATAACCATTACAAGTCAATGTCCAGTGGTTTAGTACTGTGTGATAATGAGTGATTAGCACACAAGGGCTATGTTCACACAGGGCAGGCTTGTTTTGAAACAACACATTTCGAAACAAGCTGTTTCGAAATAATATGTTATTTCGAAACAACTTATTTCGCTGGACAAAAACCATGTCCGCGAAATAACGGAGTGAAATAGCAGGTCCACAGTGTGGACCTGCTATTTCACTTGGAGAGGGGACTGCAGGCACCCACAGGGTGCAGTGCAGAGGGGCACTGCATCCCATGGGTGCCTGCAGAGGGCTGCAGGCACCGGCGGAGTCAGGCGCAGGGCTGCGCCTCACTCCG